>OY997593.1:69742512-70342512 GCA_963921825.1 Erodium maritimum
GCCTTTCTGATTGTTTTAGATTGAGGTTTCTTGTGAGTATATATTAGTTCATCTTTCTTGTTCATTCATGTTTTTTTTATGTGTATCTTCAGTTTGCGTTTGGTTTTAGTTATTTTAACTTATTTTTTTGGCAGACTGATTGATTAAAATTATAATATTTGTATTATGATATGATGGATTAGATATTTGTATATTGGAGATGCAGTTCAGGTGGTTGAAATGGCTTCATCGTGGAAACTTCTTATTTAATTTGAGTTTAACATTCACAGCATCCACTGTCCAACAATACCTTTGATTATCTCTGTTTGGTTAATTTGCTTATAGACGCTTGTGTTTATTCAAATCAATATTTCAATAATCCAGCTTTGATTATTCTCGAAACTAAGATGTCTTAAAAGTATTTGTAGTCATTTAGTCTGATTGAGCTGAAAAAGGGAGGTTGATAGAATAAAAAAATTAAATTTATTTCTCTAACCGATAGAATCAAAAACCATTAAAATTGTTTATCTTTCCTCTTTCAATCAGACCGATAGATTTTCATTTGCGATCCATAAATTTACGATAGGCTGATAGGTGAGGCTGATAGAATAAATAAATTTTAAAAAGTATTTCAAATACAAACATATTAAAGGAAAATGACATTTCATTGAAGGTAACTAAAATACTAACATATTAAAAGGGAAATAAGGGCGACAATTCGGAATAAGGAAATACAATGAAAGTTAATTATTCTTTATCGTCAAACTTATTCCAAATATGCTCGATTAGGTCATTTTTCAATGCAAGATGAGCTTGTTCATTGTGGATCATGTTGTTGTTTGCTACTGTGACATTGCCCGGGTGAAGCTTCCTTGCGTGAATCCTGGTTCGGTCGACCCTTCTTCATCTGTTTGTTCAATAAAGTTATCATACGTATGATGTTCTACATTTACAATCATATTGTGCATGATAATACATGCATTGATGACTAGGCCAAGAGAAGAGGGCTTCCACTTTCGTCTCGGGAGAGTGATAATGTGAAACCGAGATTGGAGGACTCCAAATGCTCGTTCCACATCCTTCATGTATGGTTTTTGGACAACAACAAATTTCTTGTGCTTAGGAAGTTGAGCCAATGGGATTGTTTTAACAAAAAACTGGCCACAAAAGGGTAAATACCATCGCCAAAATAATAAGGAAGCTTGTATCCGTGTCCATTTACCGTGAATGATATTGGTGGTTTCCAACCATTTACAATGTCCGATAATAACCTTGAATGTTTAGGCACAGTTAAGTCGTTGTTCGAACCCGCCATGCCAAAAAACGCGTGCCAAATCCACAAGTCCCGCGTGCCAACGACCTCGAGGACCATGGTCGGTCTGTTACCGTGATACCTCCTTGAATGAGAACCTTTTAATGCCGTTGGACAATTCTTCCAGTCCCAGTGCATGCAGTCAAGACTACCCAACATCCTGGGGAATCCACGGGCTTCATTAACCGCTAATATATGGTTCTAATCATCTTGTGTGGGCTTACGTAGATAAGTGCTTCCAAATTACGCACTCAAGAGATGTGCTTTCTCCAATTCACAGATACTCGTCCATGTCATTGACTGCAATTCCATAACACAATTGCCAAATGGCAGCAATACATTTTTGATAGGGAGATAATGATATCTGACCCAACCCGTCCATGCGTAGCTAAAAGTATGAATATTTTCCCTCCAACTCATGGAAAATACGCGTGAAGACATCCATCGACATTCGAAAACGACGAAGAAATTGCACGTCGGTGTACACTATGGTGTTATTGAAATAGTCACGCTTTAAACGTTCATGGCCAGCAACCCGTTCTCTATTGATGTAGTTTTTCTTTTTACGTTGATGTGGTTGATTCACGAGTTTCTCGATATTACTTTGAAGCTCTTTAACCGAACGTTTAAACATTCGCTCGATATCCTGCTCGTTGGTAAGAAACACGCTTCTTTCATTAGAATTACTTGCCATTTCGTAAAAAAATATGAGAGTACATGATTTTAAAGTTGGGAGAGTAGAATGGAAGGTGTGATTTTTCCATTGCTAAGCATATGAATTTATAGAACTTTTGGGTCATATTAGTAATTAATTTTATTTTTTTAAAAATAAAATATAGAAAAATAAGGGTCAAGCATCGGTCAACCCAAATATAGTTGTTGGCTTGGCTGAAACCAACGACATTAACGCTACCGCTGCATTTGTCAGCCAACGACTTTCAATCGTCTTTTCATAGGCGTTTACGCTCTTTCCGCCAATACATTGATTCCATCGCCCTTTTTCTGCCGCTGATAACAAATACTCTAAATTACCAAATATGATCAAACTTTGAGCATTCTCACAATTTATATGAGTAAGCAAATAGGTGGACATTATTTAGTAAATATGTAAATATTCAATTTCATACCATCTTCTTAAACTGAATATCAGATTATATGATTTCCAGAAACAAATTTTAAGGTTTACAAAATCTTAAGGTGTTATAGGGAGTAAATCACTTTTGTATTTTGAATTTTAGTCACATGCAAGACACGTGTCTTGATTTTTTTTGTTTCTAAAATACCGAAAATACTTTTTTTTTCATTAGAAAATGATTGTATTAGATACCCACCTTTAAGGTAAAGGACGATCTCCAAAAGGCATTTGAAATCCACTACCCACCTCGTCCTTCATTGTCGCTTCGCAAGATGTTGTTGGTCGTTGTATGAAAATTTATTCATCATACCGTCACATATGGATTTTGTAGATGGATGTAATTTACTCATAGCAGGAGCACTTTTGGAGTGCCAGACTAGGCTCCTCTACTGGTTGCGGGAGATATGGAAGGCGTAAAATGAGAAGGTATGGCGGGATGCTCCCAATCAGCTATTAGAGTGCAATTAGATGCCTCAACTCACATTGTGGCAGGGGAGTAAGTACATGCCACCAGTGGATCTCGTCTCCAGCTAGTAGGGATTCCTGCGCTAGGAAGATTCATCATACCCCAAGTGGGATGGATTGTTATTAATGTGGATGGCGCGACGTTTACAGATGCTAGCCAATCGGAGTGGGGTTATATAATCCGATTGGCCTCGAGGGGGGGGGGGTGTTGCATGTAGGGAGCAGGGTTGTTTCCAGCGTATAAGACACCTCTATGATAGAGGCGCGAGCCGTTGCTACAACACTAGAATATGCCAAATTTCACGGGTGGTCTAGTGTTATCATTCGTTCAGATACTCAAATAGTGGTTCACATGATCAAACCTCGTACTCATATTCTCTCTTCGTTAGGCGCTGTTATACATGATATTCGGGTACTGTTGTCTCAAGTAGAGGATCATTTCTACCGAGTAGAGTCACACCGCCTTGGAAATCCAAAAGGTATTAGGAGACCAGGAACTCTTAGCAAGCGACCTTCACTTGCAACAACCCAATCCTTTACCGGAACTAGTAGATAACACCCTTTCTCATCAGGGTTATCAATCCCTCACGGAAGAGAGGAGGGCGACCACCAATACGCCGACGACCAACACCGCTAAACAACAAAGAAAGATCTGGTGGCCGAAACACCAGCAGAGCTCGCTATCCCCTAAAATCAGAAACTCCATTAGTCTTCAAACATCGTCAGAGTCCAAGCCTACAAATTTACGAGCCCCAACCATCATAGTGGATGGAAACAAGAGAAATCAAACACTATTTGAGTCTAATGGAGAGGTGCGACTCCACAAATACCAAGAAGAAGATAAAGTAAACAAAACCTCATCTTGAATAGCTCAACAAAAACGAGAATCACGTCTTTGAACTAAATATGGTGACAAAACACGGTGAGAAGGAGGAAAGAAGGTCAAATCTGGGACCAAAGAGGCCGAAATTGAAAAAAATCGCGATGGGGAAGGTTTGATGAATGAGAGCATCTGGGGCGGAAGAGAGAACACGGGGATGAGAGAGAAAGAAAGAGAATAACAATCGAAAGGAGAGGAGAAAAACCAAACAGTGACTTACATAGCTGAAGCTAAAAAAGTCATCCCCGACGATGGTAAAGAGTTAGAGCTTATA
Source organism: Erodium maritimum (assembly GCA_963921825.1). NCBI lineage: Eukaryota > Viridiplantae > Streptophyta > Magnoliopsida > Geraniales > Geraniaceae > Erodium > Erodium maritimum. The sequence continues at coordinate 69,746,558 of OY997593.1, forward strand.
AAGTAGAGAGAGGGGTCCTGTTTCTAAAAAGAAGAGAATTATGATATTTCAATATCATGTCTATCGAAATTACTATTGATATACTCTTTAAAGCACACAGTGCGTCATGACATCGAACGATTGGAATCTACTTCTCCGTCTTGTAAAGCCGCAAGACTTTCACTGAGTACTTTGGAGAAGCTCGAACCTCATCCTTGTAAGTCTGTTTCTTCGTTTCTCACAAGTTCGAACCAAAGTTTCAAATTTTCTAAGGAGATCCCCACCTATTGTCCTTGATGTCCTGTTGTGTTGTCGTCGTGGCACAATAGTGAATCTCTATGGTTAGGTAGAGATGAATGGTCGACAAGACCAATTATTTTGTTAATGTTGGGTCAACTTTGAGGAGCAAAGAGATCGGACAATGTTCATTGTTCCATTGACTTGAAGAATTGGTCGAAGAGAACGTTAAGGTTTTCGATTTTGAGCAACCACCATCGAAAAACACGATCAACTCCAAATTTCTTATATAATGATCATATCTAATGTGTGGTTATGAAATTGGGAGGTGTTTATTGTCAATAAGGTTCGACATATGTTTCGAGATATGATATCACAATCGACAAGTCTAGGAGATCGAAGGTGATCATCTCATCATGATGTCATTGTCTAATTCTTATTTTGTTTAATGTATTGGGAACATTTCACCTTAGTTTTGGCTGCGTCCTAATCGATACATCTTAAAATTTGTATTTAGTAATCATACAATCTGGGGTTTAGTTCAGCGAAAATTTATAAAATTATGTGTGTGAAATTTTCTAATATTCAATCATGCAACTTTCCAATTTCATTATATTATTTATGGAGGGTGGGCTCTATTTTCTAGTAATCAAATTGCAGACAAGACATGAAGTTGGAAGTGCAACAAAAAATTGATTTTCTCAAATATTTAAATCAAAACATCAACAACAATTCCATTTTTAACATCACATACTAACACCCGAAAGAGGGCTCGAAAGTCGAAACATGGAGGACCCATTTCACATGAATTCTCGTCGCTAATTAATAAACGACAAATTCCATTTTATTATAATATAATCCTCATGTTAATTGGATCCAACATTCAACACCAGAAACCGTAATATTAGATTCATAAAAAAAAATATGTTCGTTAGTAATGATTATTTTTAAGATAATCAGCATCAGCTTTATCAATAATTATCATTCTCATAAATAATTCATTATGTCATTTTTGTTTTAAAAGTAAACGTTTTAATCTTGTCATATGTCATATCATATATTTTTTCAAAAAATAAAATAGTTTTTGAGAGCTCGATCTAGAGAGAAAACCGATACACCCTATTGTCGTTGTCATCAACGATGACTCTATTTTTGTGACCTAACTCTACTTGTTTCTCCTTTTCTCATTTTTTGTTCTTATGGATCGGAGTTTACTCGCTCTCCCTCCCGATCTAGGGTTGGTAGAATCGAGTTTTGACAGTCTTGATGTGTCGCGTTTTGGGGCTATTTTGTGTTCTTTTGTTGGGGGCTGATTCGTCGATGATCTACGTCAGGCAGAAGGGATTTTGAGTGGCACCAAGATGCCTTAAATACAATTACTTTTTTTTTACCAATTCACTAATTTAATAATTCCTGTTTCGTTTGGCTTCAAACTTGTGCCAATATTTTTATTTTTTCAAAAGATTTCTATCAAGATCAGTGATAAATATATTTTGAAGCACGAAAAAAAAATCGGGGCTGATTTAAAAAATATATCATAGTGATTTTTATCAATACTGAACACTAGTTTTATAACACTCAACACTAGTTTTATCAACACGGAACACTAGTTTTATCACCTCATTTTTCTAAAATTGAACATGATTCTTATCAATTCGTCACTTATTTTTATATTTTCGGTACATGTGTTTTATCATCTCATCACATGTTTTTATCAACACTAAACACTAGTTTTATCAACAATAAACTCTACAAGATTATGAAATAAATCTTATCCCCTGAGTATCTACAAGATTAGGAAATAAATCTATAGTACCGGATAAGGACAGATGCGCACGAGATACACACAAATATACACACGCTGTCTGTTGACATATGTGCTAACATCTTTTCTAACTTTGTTGTCGGGCACATACAAAATGTTTGTTGACATCTTGAACAACAACTTGCTTGACACAAATATGGCCAACCTAGATGTAACAACAATAAGTTATGACATTGTGTCTCTCATAAAGAGGCACCAACGACTAGGCTAGGGGTGGTATACACTTCGCCTTTCCTCATGAGTGCTTTCGGGAACAATATGTGGTTGGATGTTGAATGAGTATCGGATTGGATTGATCAACATATGACCCAAATATAGCAATTTTTTTTAACACCCTTATTCATAATACATGAGCGAATATAAGTATAATCCGCTAAAAAATGATGTCGATTCTATTGTCTTTTTCAACTAAAAAATACGAGCATAAGTATAGAAAAAACAATTTTCACTCTTCGATTATTCTGTCTCATCCACATGCAGCGGTCTACCTTCTTCAAATCATTCATAGTATTACATGCCTAGTTAATAAAAGTTATATTGTGTTCCTCATAGGAAGACACCAGGGACTGGGTGAGGGGTGATATACATTCTCGCCTTTCTTCATGAGTGTTTGAGAATAATAGGTGGCCGGTAGAACCCGCAACCAACCGTTAATTTTCCAGTTTCGGATTTTCCGATGCGGTTTCTAGTTGGTGGTGATTGGTTTTAGCGGTTTCGATTTTTTTTGCCCACCCCTACTTGTAGCCTGTTTCAGTTACCGACAATTGATCATATATTCTAGTATATTGCTTTACCCTTTCAAAAAGAGAAAAAACAATAAATAAAAAAAAGAAATGTGTCATTTTAGCTTGCCCAATTCAACAACTTTGTTAAGAGAACGTAATGGCATTAGTGGTCCAAATTAATGAAATGTAGGCCACCCATTAGTAGCACAAATGAATTGATTAAACAATGTTTTGTATTATAATAGTTAATCTTTGTTTAGTGGGGAAGATTCACATAGATGAGCCAAAGAGTAATGGAGGAACATGTTTGTGGCTTTCTCTCAAGTTGATGTGATGCAAGAAATCTAATCGCGCCGTGCCCTTGTCGTGGAGCACACATCATCACCACTAATGAATCCAAATTGATTAATAACATATTTAATTTCAATATCAATCTGTCTCATCAATCATCATGATGCTATATTGGCTCTGTTTGGACTGTGAGAAGGAATCTTTACAGCAATGAAAATTAGTTTGGTTTGAAACAAACATCTTCTCCTCCATCGCCACGAGGCACTTTGCTCTCGACATACTTATGATTTTCCTCGAGGTTTGTATCAAGTTGTGTTGTAGGAAAAAAATGGTTGTTTTTTATGGTTCCGAAAGCCCAAGCCCACAAATCGGCATCATTTAAGCCCATTTAAGTGAGCTTGTCGTATGTATTGTCACAATTATGAACAGTAAGGTTTTAAGACAACCATGGGAGTAAAGGGTGGGTAAAAAAAACCGAAACCGCTAAAATCAACTACCACCAACCGAAAACCGAACAGGAAAACCCAAAACCAGAAAATTAAAGGTTGGTTGCTGATCTTGACGATCGAACCGAAAAGTTAACGGTTGGTTGTCGGTTCTTGAAACGCCAAGCTATTGGTTAACCAACCAAACCGGTACTGTTCATCATATACACGTGGCTTCATAATAGTGACTGATCTGATATAGATGAATGGCCCATGAGCACTCTTCAGCGTCACACAGATTGCTAACATAGAACATGACGATTTATATGCAATTTTTCTTTTGTTTTGGAGAATGTAGTAATATGTTTTGGCTTGAACTAGAAATATGTGTATTGTTATTGGTATCTAAATTTATACTTACATGTAGTAAAGTGGTTGGTTGGTTAAAACCACTAACCAACCGGTCAGTGAACTGGTTGGTTTCACTGTGACATATTGGTTTTTGGGTTGGGGCTGGTTTCAAGATATGTCAAACCAGTAATATCGGGTTGAGCTCGTAAAGGGTTCCATTGGGTGGTTAACCACCCAATGCCCACCCCTACATGGAACGCCGGGAGGTTTTGTTCGTTTATGGGCCAAATGGGTTTCCTTCCCCCATTAGGCCCCGTCCTCTGAGGGTCAGGGTAAGGTTCAGGATCCTCGTCTATGGGATAGGAAGCAGGGATCCTCGGCGGCGGTATGTTCAGATGGACACCAGTGGGTACAACTGAAGTCCCCTTCTACAACAACATTCATTTGAAGCTGCAGGTCAAGGTAGCAGACATGGGAGTGTCAACTCTTCTCCAATCATAGAAGGATGGTCACCAAACGGCAAGACAATGTTTATTAATGGTGGAGAAGACTGGTGTCCGGTCAATACAAGGAGAAACCTTGGAGCATCCATATCTCTGGCATCTTCATCCTCAGCCTATGGACCACTTCCGGGCTTCGAATTTCGATCAACGCATCTTCGACAACCTTCAGCATCAGGAATACAACAACAACAATCACAAGATCAACAAACTGTTCAACACTTCAGGAAGGAAAAAGAAGGAAACTGGCAACCTTTAAAATCTTTGTGTGAATCATCGAGACTCTCAAAGCTTTGTGTGAATCTGTAGGACAAATCTTAAAGATCAAGCTACCAACAAGACCAAATCTGAAGGGCAAATGGTTTGGCTTTGTACAATTTGGGGGCAAGCTTTCCTATGACCAAGCCATATCACAACTCAATGGCTTTCTCTTCACTGATCATAAACTATTTGTCACTCGAGATCGAAAGAAAAATATTTCAACAAAGGTAACAATCATTGTAGAGGAGTGTCACATCAGTGGCTGTCTTCAGGGAAAAAATACCATAGAGGATCAATAGTCACAACACATAACAACTTTTTGGAGAATAGCTTGTTGGCAGTCATTCATCACAACATTAGCTTTGAAGCTCGCAGGAGAGAAATATCAAAAGATGGAGTATTTGAGACAGAACTTAAATCCATAGGCAACAATGTGTTCTTGTAAATTTTGGAGAGGAAAAGTTAGAAGATAAACACTTAGCAGAGGCTAAACTTGGTTGGGAAAATGGCTCGCTTTCTTGCATGACAAGCAAAAACTTTAATCCTTGAGAGGAACTTTTGTTAGACGGGTTAGTCCATAAACGATAATAAACATTGAGCGTCAAGTTAACAATTTCCATCTGTCTAAACCCACTTTTGTCCAACAACTTTCATATGGGTAGCCATCACTGGTCTCTCATACAAAGGCTGGCGTTTAGAGACTTTCGAATCTTGCTTATTAGATTTTGGCACTCCCATACTTTGTTATCCTTCCACCATCAAAGGAGACAATTTTCAAGAGGCTTGTTATTTATTACACACCAACCATCTCTTAGATTTCAGTAGAGAAGCAAAAATTCTATGGGGTAAGAATATTCTCAAGGTCAAGGTATCTACATTAACTCAGACAGGCATTCCTTCCTTTATTCCTATTGCAAGGGCAGTTGGTTCCAATTCTTAGTACACTTCAACAACACATTAAGGCTCTTTGTCAAGCATTATTGGGGATTTAATATCCATGGAGGACTCCTCATTAATTTGTCCTGATCTGGAACTGAACCACAAGGACAATGAGCAATCTTCTACCTCTCCAACCAACTCAATAACATCAACCATTAAAGGGTCTGACTCTCAGATAAGTACCCTCCCTCCTCCTCTTGGTACTTTCTACTTTGATAGTTTTGAATCCTCTGTTTCTCTGGCCTCACCTATGGCAACTATGGGGTTGAACATCAGAGATTCAGAGAACAACACTCTGGGGACTTCCCAAAACCCAGACCTGGTACAAAATTTAGAAAGTACACCTTTGGAAACATCTCTCATTAATGATCACACTGCTTAAACTCCAACTATCATACCTTTGGGTCCACAACTTCAGAAAAACCAGGGAAGCAAGTTAACTAAGGGGAAAATGGAGATTTAAATACTGCTTTTTTTTCCTTCTAAAGTGGCCCTTTCTTCTCATGCTACAACTCCTTATCCATCAAATTTCAAAAGGTCCAAGAAAGATAAGAACAAAGTACAACCTGTCTTCTAAAAAGGGCTTCCAAGTCCCAATTCCTCAAGGATCCTCCAAAACCAAACCAAACAAGCCCAACTCACCTCTTAAACCTTGGGATTACTGCAAGGCCCTAGGCATTAAAGCCTTTGTAGCTGATAAGTCAGTTGTTGAACAATTTGACAACCTACAAGCTGAAATCAACCAAATAGTGAACTTTGACTCTGACTCTCAAGATGACTTCATTGATCTGGCTGAAGATGGAGATCCTCAGACTGATCAGCAAACTTTAAACTCCATCTAATATGAAAATCCTCTTATGGAACAGGAGAGGTTCTTCTTCAGCACAGAAGAAGAAGAATTTGAAGATCAAATTCTTTCTTCAATCTTGTGGTTTATCTTATTTCTGGGAATTAGATTTTATTCCCTCCATGAAAATTCTGGTGGTATTATTTCTGCTTGGAGATCAGATTTGTATACAACTTTATGGACCAAGAAGGTGGACCACTTTCTCATCTGGTTTGGTGAAGCAGTTGATCTACACATCTCTTTGTGCATCCTCAACATCTATGCCCTTGTTGTAGAAGAAGAAGAAGAGCATCTCTCTGGTCTGAAATCACTCATGAATTATCCTCTGTATGTCCTTTGTTTCAATTCTCTGGCAACAGTGGCCGCTCTTAGCTCTTGTTGTATTTCTTACCCATTATTGATTTAACTTCTTATTTTATGGCTTTCTTGGAACTCAAGAAATGTTTGAGTACTTGTATTGTATATTTGTTCCTCAAGGCAAGCATACCTTGCTCTGTATTTTTTCCCCCCTCTCTGCTTAGGGCCGATCTTCTTTTGTTTTGGTTCCCATTCACTTTTCTGGTTTCTTCATTTCGAAGAACAGATGTTTCAATGCATATCGCTGATAAAAAAAACAAGACCTAAGGCTTGACCAACCATACATTGCCTACCTTGTTACTCTCATATGTACTGTATGAGCTCCCACGAACCCATCTTACGATGTCCTCCCTTTGATATTTGTAAGAGCTTCTAAAAATAGAAGTATACTAGATCCTAACCTGGTTGAAGGTCGTCATGTTGATATTTGGTGGAAACTGCGTCATCTTAGGATCAGTGGGCGGGTAGTATCTGCGGACCTCTACTGACTATTGTGCACCTCATAGGGATAGGCGAGAGTGTTGACCACCCCTCGCTTGCTCCGCATGAGCCACTTTCTCGTTCTCAATAGTATCATCGACCTCGTTAACCTCCTCTGGCATAGGTCGTTATCGAGATCGCGTAAGGATCTCACTACCACACCTTTTTAGGGTTATGTCGTACATGAGAAAACCTTATGGCTCTTTTCCACTAGACTACATCGCATAAATGGTGACGAGAGGAAAACCTACTTCCATGAGCAAGACACTAGACCTAGTGTTATCGTCATCCTCCCCCTCGACCCCGAGAGTTTTTCCCACGTAGATTCAGCAACACCGCACACCAACCAACAATCGTATCTCCTTACCCCCTTGGTTCCTCGTCACGTGATGCTCGCGTTATCTAATGTTGTCGCTCCTTTCCGTGCTCTCTAGTAGAGCCGGATCCATCCGCCACCTAGCCCATAGCTACCCTGTTAGCGGAATCGTTGTCGTTGGTGACGGGGTTCGCCTTCTCCACCAGAGGCGGATCCAGAGATTTATTTTAGGATATGCCACCGATAATTATTAAATGTAAAAAAAAATGAAATTCGATTTAAGAAGTGTTAAGAGTTTGATCGATTTTTCAAATGACATAAATTTCTCACACGAGCTTTTATTTGCCTGTAAGAAATTTATTTCAGGGTATGCCACCCTAAACCCTCTAAATCCGCCTCTGGTCTCCACGTGATACCCTTGGGTACGTATAGAAAAACATCCGACACTGCCAAGAGGGCATGAAACTATAAAGAGCACAACTTATTTTCTGAGCAAGTGATGCTGAGTAATGAAAATGGTAATTTTCTTCAAAAAAAAAATACCTCGATTTTCTGTTGACCGGTTTATTCTAAAGTGAGATTTTGGAATCTGAATTGACTTATCGTCATCAGACTTCACAGTCACTAATCACGACTAAAATATGTTGCGTTAATTAATAATATACAAACCATCGTTATGAAGTTGGTTTGTGTAAAGTGCATGGAGTTGGTTTTGGGTCGTATATGTATATAATATTCTCAATTATTTTTGGATAAATATTTTGATATGGAAGCTCATCATATAGTTCAAACTTTATATTATAAAATAATTGACACATGATGGACAAGGGAGATTATTAATTCGTAACTTACGTGACACAAATCTTAACCGTCCATTTCTTCAACAGATTTTGAATATGACGGTAGTTTTGGACTGTACAGTTCATTATTTGAATATAGAAATATACTATTTATTTCACTTTTATAAGTTCTTTTACAAAAAAAAAGTACAATTTCATTAAATAGATTTCAACCGACAAACAAATGCATCAAGAAAACCCCTGACTACAATAAAAAAGCTATTACATGGTATCGAGTCCCTAAGATCTGTCTACGCATAACTCTGTGACAAAAGAACTGACACATGCGGTTTGTTGGGGTGCCATAAAAGCGAACGAAAAGGGGATAACAATGAATCCGATGTCTGCTGCTCAAGGTATTGCCCAACTGCTACATATTATGTAAAATACGACTGAACCTGCTGACATCGACTTCCAAGGGAGGCAGAGGTATCCCTTTCCTTTCTCCACGAAACCAATAATCATTGTTCAAGGTGTAGCCTTCATGCTAAATCCGTTGTATTAAATCGAACCCGCGATCATTGATTTAAAGAGAAAACAAAAAAAAACTCATTCGATTAGCCGAATCCATAATCGATAGAGGGGTCGAGGAGGGGGTGAATGTGTATGCCAGGGGAGAGGCGGTGGCCGGGGCGACGACGACGGCTTCAACGACATCGACGAAGGCTTCAGAGGGCGCGATGGTGGAGGCCAGGGAGTTAGGAGGACGCGTCAGTGGCGGCTTCAACGATAATGGAGATTGATCAAGATCGATGCTCCGATACAAGGAGGCCGCAGGACTCCAAGATGGTGAGGTTGATCGATGTCGAGGTGAGCCCTGAGAAAACCAGGATCGGGAGACCGTCGTTGGTGGCGGGAGGGAGTCAACGTCGCGGTGGCTAGTGGCTCGAAAGGAACCCTAACAAAAAAAAAACTTTCACATAACCTAAAAGGAAGGTGCAAGAGAGAAGATTACAGAAACTAGAAACATAACCATGACATAGACCATGATAATAACTATTGCTATTGACATGATTTTATCTTGCCATGATATAGACCATGATAATGACTATTGCTATTGCCGTGATTTTATCTTGGCTATACGACATCCCAGTTCAGTTTTAATTAGCTCATTCAATACCGCCTAAAACGGTTATAGTATGAAAAAAACTGCAACATGCATTCAGATATATTTGAATTTAAATGAATAAATTACACATTTCACTAAAAAAAACACATATATTTGTACGTGTCAAAAAAAAACAAAAATTACCACACTAAATATAGACTACACGTATATTGTACGTGTCAAATGAACAAGAAAGCACTTTGATATAATTAGCGTATTCTTCATGTATAGAAAGGGTATATATTTTTATAATTATCAGTGATTTTGTGTCGAGCCAATAGATTTGCTGAACTATACAATAACGTAAAGACAAACTAAATGTATAAAAATAGACTACAAATACATATACGTGTCAATGAACAAAAAAAATAAAAAAAGAGATTTGTAAGAATTGGCGCAGCCTCTCTCTAACACACGGGTGCTAGGGTTTACTGAGGTTTTGCGAATCCATCTTCTAGGACAGGGATCATGGCTTCTACAAGTGATCTCGATGGTGGTGAACGGTGCTTCGATGCCGAGCTGCTCAGGATACCGAGTAGTCAAGAGCGGACGACAGAGGACATGACGGAGTCGGGCCTTTCGACGGTGTCCGTGGAGGGGACCTCGTTCACACCGACAGATTCGCTGTCGCCGCGTGAGGGGGTATCCTCCCCGATAAGGTTCTCGGCCTAGAGGGCGGGGGAGGAGACCCGAGACGGTGGTGGTTGGTATCACTCAGCGGCGAGCCGTATACGACATACCCCGGCGAGGGGGGCGCGGCCGAGACGTGGTGGTGGAACGGGGGGAGAGTGCCGGAGACGGGGGAGGGATTCGGATGGAAGGCTTTCCCGGAACAGGTGCAGGGTGACGGGGATGATTTCATCAACGTGGGAGATGGTCTGCTCCGTATAGTGGTGTCTTCGGACACGGGGGTGTCGCCGGAGGAATCACCGGCAGCGCAGGCGTGGAGAAGAAGCAATGGGAAAGGAGTGGTGCGGGAGGAGGCTAGGGTTGCAGAAGGTGGGCGGGTCGGGAATGCGAGGATGGAAGTCTGGGGCGGGGCTTCCTCGCGGACGCCAGACGGGCTGGGAGAGGTGGGCCGGGCTGGACCCCACGTGCGGGAACAGGGAAGGCTCGGAGGGAGCATCTACTGGGCCATCCGGGTTGGACCCGGGGTGGGTCGGGGGATGTGGCAAGGTGGGCGGCCCGATACGGGTCTGGTGTGGAGCGACTCCGGGTCGACCAGCAGCGGGTCGAGACAGGCGGGTTAGCGGGGGAACCCATTGGGTGTAGGGTCGGGTCGGATCAGGTCCGGACCTCTCGTCCGTGGGCCTGGGTTTACTCTGAGACAGTCGGGGAGTTTGAGTGGCCTACTTTTGGGGGCGAGATATGACCCGAAGGGGGGTCGGGCCAGGTCGGGATACGAGACCCGTGGAATGGGGGAGCAGGTTGGGAATCTGGGGGCCAAGATGTCGTTGATGTGCATTAAGGATGTGGTAGTTCCGACAGTGGAGATTGCCAATCAAGGGGCCTAGTACCAGCTTGCTTTGGCCGCTAAGGTGCTTACGTCGAAGAGATTCTTCTGGAAGTCCTTGGTGGCTTGGATGGAGGACATGTGGGGGATGAAGGTCGAAGCGAAACCTTTAGAAGAGGGATTGGTGGCCTTCTTTTTTAGGTCGGCTAGGGAGAGAGCGAGAGTTCTAGCAGGGGAATCTTCGTTTTGGGATTCCTTAGTGTTACTCACAGACCTCCGGGCCCATATGAAAGCAGGGGACCTCAGCTTTCACTATTTTTCGGTATGGGCTAGGTTGTCTAATCTTCCGGTGGGAGCATGGAACAAAGAGGTGGCATTTCGTGTGGGGAATGCACTGGGAGTCTGGCAAGCGGTGGATATGGACAAGTCAGGGCTATGCTGGGGGACTTCATGAAGATAAGAATTCGGGCTGACATTCGGACCCCCTACAGAGTCAGATCTGGTTCCGGCTGTCGGAATCACAAGTACGTACTCTTCTTCAGGTGTCTTATGAACATCTCCCGAACCATTGCTTTGGTTGTAGTTGTGCGGGACACCTGTTTCCGGTGTGTCCAGTCTCGGGGGGTGTGCGGGGGCCATCGTTGAGGGCTCCAGCGGACCCGAGGTTAGCATCGGAGAATGCTAAACATGGTAAACCGATCCCGGGGACTAATTGGGCATACCTGGGAGGGGGGGAGAAGGGGAGGGTCTCGGACCCCGAGACCGGCGACGCCCTAACAGGACCAGGAGAAGGGGAGGTCCAGAGTCTACGAGCCTAGGACGGAGGAGATACCACCTGAATGGCTGGCGAGGGGACCTACCACATCTCTGTCTGAGAGGAAACGCCTTGAGCGGGATGGGGACCCAGAGGAATCGGAGGGGTCGACGGCGTCAGATGGGGCGTCACATATAGCAGCTGCGGGGGGCCACAAGCACCCCCGCCTCCAGGAATGAGTCTCTGGAGTCCCCGGGGGGGTTGGTCGACTGCACCACCTCCCTGGCAAACTGGTGGCGACGGTACCACCAACAGTCGACATGATTCTTCCCTATCAGTCCGGGGTCATCAATCCCGCGTTCAGGAGCCCTGCAATTATCAATCAAGGGAGGACGATGCACGCTGACTTACCGGGGGAGTTATTCGTCCATCACTATAAACTTTCCACTTAGTCCGCTCGATCAGTGCCCTTTGGTTGGAGCATGCTGTATCAGTGTCTCCGGATGCTACCGCAGATTTCTCCCTCCGACCACCCCAATGCCCAGAGCAACATTTACTTTTCAGTTCTTGTTTTGCAATACTAGTCTAGTTTTTGGTTTGTATGATGAGAACAATTTTACGATCATCCGAATGCTTTAATTAATAATATTTTCATTCATTCCAAAAAACCAAAAAAATATCCTCATACGATTATCATATATATACAAAAAAGACTACAAATACATATACGTGTACATATACCGTTTATTATACGGTATTATTGTTATAATCATCGAAGATTTTATATGTTGAGTTCGGCCATGCATAACGGGACAAAAATTGATGAAACAATAGTGTCGCTGTCGCATATGATTATCTTTTTACGAGCCATAATGTATATTTTAATGAAGCAATAATACAATATTATTAACGGTGCATAAATTATTAAAAATCAGTTAGTGTGAATCATAAAAAAAAAACGATCAATTAGTGTGGGATTAAAGCATCGAGTCCATACGTTGAGAGGTATAATTTTAATAGGCGGATTAGTGTGGGATCAAAGCATCGTTCAATCTACGTTATGGGGTAACGATATATAATTAATCATTACATCTTCAAGAGCACGTGCGTATAACTGCCTCTTTCCAATTGTATTACCATGATAAAAAAAACATATCGATCTTTCTTGGATGATGATACGTTGCAGATAGCAATATAAATATTGGAGATAGCTAGGGTTGGTGTTCTATCGTTTTTATTTATTTATTTATTTTTGTTTTGTTGCATCAACATTACTTAACTAAGATATGTTACTGATGTCATATCGATAATTAATAAGTACAATAATTAACCGACAAACTTCATCATTCAAAAGCCTCGAACACATAATATATTAGTCATACTCATATATATTTTTTCTTTTTACTACCTTTATATTTGTTAGAATTGAAGACCTAATAAGATCATACATTTCAACGCAGTAAGAATTTATGATGCCATGGAAGAGACGATTATTATAGCATAGAACTGTCCGAGACTTAGAAACCACATAACTATTCGACGTCTCAATGAGATGCTGGTCCATAAAAAGCCAATACTTTTGTTCCTATGAAACCTGCAACACATTGAAGATAAGTTGTGCATGGTCTACGAAAAGTTATGATATCATGGAAGTTTGTCGATGGAGGCATGGAAGGTAGGTGGTGGGGATCCAATCCCATCGATATATACCCCCACATCAGACGTGATTTATGAAGGGTCCGACCTGATAGAACAGATGAAGACGGAAACTACCAGTCCGACAGCAACTGCAAGCGACACAAAGACGACAGTTACGGGTAAGAACTCTACAGCGGCTAAGGCTAGGACTAGAGTTAGAAAGCTGAGATTCTTTTAAGGAAAATCTTTAGTTGAAAAGCCTTCCAAATTCAATGACATAATCTTAGTTGGTGAACTTTGTCTTATATCGTTATTTGAAATAAACACAATTAAATAAACTTAAATAAAACGAACTTCTTATATGTATAACAAGTTGTGTATGTTTACATAAACAGAGATTTTCTCCAACCTGCTTAGATACCTCTCGGATTCTGTGTCAGTGCTTAATCAGTAATTACTAGTCTTAAATTAATCTATACTACAATAAGCAATATATCAGCATTCATATACATTATACCATAATTTATCTAAATCTAAATTAAATCAAAGGAATAATTACAAAACTAGGAATAATTACAAAACAAAAATTGACTTCTTAACAATTTCTTGTCTTAAAAACTTATTCACATAATTTTTATTTATTTTTATGATAGAAAATCTCTGCTAAATTGGTGTTGTCTTAAATACATAAATGTTTTTCAGTATTTTTGTCTTAAAACAAATTAAACGAACAACTACATTAAGGATTAGCTTTCTACAAGAATGTATGTATAAATTAAAATCACTGCAAGTCTGTTTTTAGCTTATTGATGTTTTACTAAGTATAGCTTTGTATTTATCGTTAAAGTGATAAATTATAAGAGCAATAGTTCATATAAACTAGAAGCAAATTGTGACTAAAGAAAAACGAAATTTGACCATGATTTTATATATTAATATTAACTAAGGTTGCCACTCATGACATATATCATGCACTTATTAATAACAACTAAGATCGCTACTCATAATATATACTATGCATGCATGCACTTCTCGTGGTAGCGATTCACATCTGTCACCTTTATTTTAGTAATATATGGTGATTAAGGGAGACAATTAACTATTCTCAACTAAGATATTGTATGTTAAGATAATAATGTCAAACAAAAAGTTCCTTAATTTAACAATAAAAAGTTCCTTAGTTTAACAATAAAATTGTCAGTAGTGGACACACGCTCTCCCTAGTTCCATGCATATCTCCCTGTTAATTTGATGTTGTTCATCCAAAAATATTCATAAGAAAATCTAAAATACTTCTCACGATATAATGTCAAATATGTCTTTTATTCATCTTTAAACTTTTTGAAATCATATTTTTAATTATATTAAAAATATAACCTTCATTCGTCTTCCCTTCATGTTTTTTTTAGCGAAAGGTGCAATATTATACGTTTTAGAAAGTGCATCGAGGAACATGTTATTCGACGACGAAAGGTCAGTATGAATGAACAGTTGCTCACTGAGTCTTGTAGTACCAGAACCGTCACATACGGAGGGCAACCAACCCCACGGTCAGGCTCGGCATCATCCCCACCATAGGGTATCCAGACCCTAATCTGCCTCCTCTCCCAGCCTCGACGCGCAAAAGTGTAAGAGGCCTCCACCGTCCTCCTCCGCAACCCATAACTGTCACGGATCAAGCACTAGGTCCGAACCCTCACCGTTGTGATCTGGAGTATGCCGAGCACACCGCTACGTCGCGAACAATCCCCCCACCTGGGGATCGAGGGGGTACAAACCTCGGAGGCCCTGGTTATGACGCAACCCTAGACCTCACGTTGTCCAACCTAGGCACTAGAGCAAGGTCATGGTTAGCCCGGGCTGGCTGTCTAGGGTTCAGGCGGAGAGGGGCCACACCATAGCGTGGAGTAGAAGGTACCCATAGCCGCCGCACCAGGCCACCCCGACGCAAACCAGAGAACCTAGCCGACAACAACATCGACGGGACTGATTCCGGCAAGACCTTAGGAGGAGCAGACCGACCCGAAATGAGGGAGAAGGAAGGAGAAGATGGTGTTGAGGATAAACGACCCCATCGATACTGCGAGGGAGTCGACCAGATGGGACAAAGGAACACTAGGGCGGCGCGACCGGCAGACCTAGTCCTATATGGCGACACGGTAGATGGCGTGGCAGCGACGATGGCAAGAGGAAGCATCATAACGGCTAGGGCTAAGGCTAGGCCGATCTTCCCAATAACAAAAACGAGAGAGAGTTCGTTTTATACTTTGTGGTGCAGCAGTTGGGTAATTTATTTGTTCTCTTCACCCATCTGTTAGTTTTTTATATAATAATAATCTTTTAAGTATAAAATATATACAAATCAGATTTTCATTAATAAAAGTTCAGATTTTATTTTAAATATCATTTTTTATATATGTTTTATATTTATTAATAACAATATTAATTATTACTGGTGCTGCCACTGATGACTACTGTGGATCCGACTACTGTGGATCCGACCACGTGGGCTTCCGGTGGGGCGCTCTCCGCCACCCGTGACTCATCGTCGCGCTCCTCTTCCTCACAGACATTCAGATCTGCACCCACCTTTCGCCAAAGTTTTGCAGTCCGAGCCGCTCAGTCGTGCTCCTTATCACCGTGATCATCCGACCAGATCTGTCACCTCCCTCCCCTCGCTCCGATCCTAGTCCCGGACATCGTGGCCGATTGCGAGTCTTCACTCATCCGCTCTCCAGCGAGACTCCTATGTGTGTTCTCGTTAGTTGTTTTTTTTGTAGGTTCCTCTATCAAAATCTCGACATTAAAGATTTGGTCGTCTTTCTTCGACAGATCTCTAGTAGGTGTGGTTTTCATCTTTTATGGGCGTTTCAGGTTGAATCTCCCCAGATCGTTAATAAAAAAGACCGACGTAATAAATTTTTGTCTAGACTTTGTGTCGCTCTTTTGGTATTCAAGTCTGTATTCATTTCAGGAATGTTAAACCCGAAGTCTGAGAGTTATTATCTCGATAATCAATAAATATAACATTTGTGTTCCATGCAAAAAGAATATGAAATATACACCATATATGTTATGTGCCTTCTGGAATCGAATTGGACGTATATGCATGGTGAGCTGCGATGTCCCTTTCTACAAGGATTTGTTCATATTATACATGCACGTAGTGATCACCAAGTCAATAATCCTCCAATTTGGTAGGAAATTGCAATCATAAATACAGTTATTAATTTCTAGCAGATCGTCATCAAGGCTAGGACCTAGAGAGCCAAGTTAAACCTTTGAACAGTCCAATCGAGAGAATAAATAATCATTTATATTCAATAACAAAACTAAGAGTCATACATGTTATATTAATGAATTTTACATTTTATCTTTTCTTGTTAAAATAAGGATTTGTATTATTAATCGTACACTGCAATAATTTCAAGCTCGTTACTTACTGTTCAATAGGTAAGGATTTTCGTATTTATGTAGCATACGAATATAATGTGAAATAAAAATCTTGAAGTAAAAGGCTTAAACTATTTTTTAGGGAAATAAAACTTTAATATTTAAGCAGTAGAATACAAAATACATTACTTTCTATGAGCATTGACTTGTTCTCTCTCTAAACCCTATAACCTTTTTTCACGCAGCACCCAAAAATCATGATTATAGTCATGGTTTTTACCATGACTTATGTTAGGGTTATGCTTCTCTCCTCTACACATCCTCTCCCTTTCACCTTTACTATGCATCATGCGAAAGTTTTC
Source organism: Erodium maritimum (assembly GCA_963921825.1). NCBI lineage: Eukaryota > Viridiplantae > Streptophyta > Magnoliopsida > Geraniales > Geraniaceae > Erodium > Erodium maritimum. The sequence goes on from OY997593.1 coordinate 69,763,638, forward strand.
TCTGCTAAGACTTCGTTCGAGCCCCCTCTAGCCACCGCGACGTTGACCTTCTTCCGCCACCAACGTAGCGTCTCCCAACCTGTTTCGGTGCCTTCTCTGCAACTTCGGGGGTTTCCGCCTCTGAGGCCGCCGTCTCTAAGGTCGTCGCCGCCTCTGATGCCGCCGCCATGTATGATGCTGCCGCCGTCTCTAGAGTCATACCTGAAGTCGTAGCCAGCGCGCCCTTCTATCTGGCCTCCACCGCTGCAACCGCCTTGACCCCTTTCACGATTATGGATCTGGCTAATTGAGCGGGTCCTTTTTACTTTATTTGAACTTCTTTTTGCAGGTTCAATGTCTAGTGAACGGAGAATTAGGGATTTTTTCAGGGAGGGAACCCCGATTCATGTATTGCTTCCCATTATTACTGTTGAAGTCCTTGGCCAATTTTTGGAGCAGAAATTTCAGTATCACCTTCTCAACCCCCGTCTTCCTTCCTTGCCTATACGACATCCCAGCTCAGTGTTAGTTGGCCTACCCAATACTGTTAGAACCGGTTATAATATGAAAAAAAAACTACGACACCATTGTATCTTTTGTCTGTTCGTCGTAGTCAAAGATTTATCCTTGATGCACTCAAATGTATTTGAAATTTACATTAATGAATTGCACCTTTCGCTCAAAAAAACCGACCACGAGGGAATAGACCCAAAACACACTCCTTTGGTTACGAATGAGAAACTTGGTTCACTTAATATGCTTGAGTTTAATATTCTCGACAGAAGAAAGTAACCAATACATAACTACTAACAACTAATAATATTATGTTATTATTTGTTGTGTCGTACGAAGACTTAGTCTTTTTTTCATTGTATATGGGTAATTCCATAATATAACAGTAAATAAATGTGATTTTAGACGTCATATTTTTAGTCTATATTTCTTTTTGAAATCACAGCAGGCGGTTATCGAAAATATTTTAAAAACATTAACGAAATCCGTTTGAACCGTCAAGATTTGTTAACTTACCATACAAAATGTCAAGTTTGCCTTGAAAAAAGATCAGTCGGGGTTATGAAACGGTAGACAAACCCGTTTCATATTCCTAGCTGACATTTTTTAAGAAAAAATCGACATTTCGTAGGACCAGTTAATCAGTCTTGACGGTTCGAACGAATTTTATTAGTTTTTAACAGTTTTTGTTAGTCGATTGTTACGATTTCAAAAGAAGAAGAAAATCGACTAAAGATATAACGTCATAATAGGTCATAATGCAACATGCTAAAATAAGGTTTTCCCTATTAACTATAAGTGTAAAAATTAAAATTAATAATTTCATTTTTTATATACAACTATCATCAAGAGATCTCTATTCAAACTCCTCACATGTGCCACACTTACTTCCAACAAAAATGTTGCACCAACCAAGCTCTCTCACCAAATTCATGGCCCATGACATTGAGACATCGCAGTACGTGGACTCTTCCTAATTAAGACAGCAACATATATAATATAGTCACAAGTACCCTACTCAAGATACCATGATCTCACTGTGGCCATGAAAACGAGGTTCACAGTGTTCTTTTTCTCCTTAACCCTCACCATCTTAAGTCCCTTCCACATTTATAAATAGCCCCATCTCCAAACTCAAGTGGGAACATAAAACATTGTTGTCTTCAACCCTTAGAACTCACATTATAGGATACAATCATTAGGTTTCATGGTGTCTGAACTCATGAACATGAACATATCTGTAAACGGACAGTCCAAGGTTCCTCCAGGGTTCCGGTTCCACCCTACTGAAGAGGAGCTGTTGCACTACTACTTGAAGAAGAAGATCTCTCTTCAGAAGATTGACCTAGATGTCATTCATGAGGTTGATCTCAACAAGCTCGAGCCTTGGGACATTCAAGGTACCTTTTACTTATAATGTCGACTCTGACAGATTGTTACATTTCAACTATCAGTTTAAGTTTTTAGTTATCTTTAATAGGATTCTGGTCGATGTAATGCACTTATATTTATGACGGGGTTTGTTGACTTATTGCAGAAAGATGCAAGATAGGAACCACAACACAAACGGATTGGTACTTCTTCAGCCACAAGGACAAGAAGTACCCGAGCGGGACTCGGACGAACCGCGCGACCGCGGCTGGGTTCTGGAAGGCCACCGGGAGAGACAAGGTCATATACAGCACCAGCTCCCGGAAGATCATCGGAATGAGGAAGACTCTTGTGTTCTATACCGGCCGGGCTCCTCACGGCCAAAAATCTGATTGGATCATGTACGAATATAGACTGGACGATAGTTGTACCTCCATCGAATCCCAATATGTAAGTGTTAGAATGTAAAATTATGATCCGGTCTTCAATTATTAGTGTAAACTTTTAGCTGAGGTTGGTCTTCTAATATATTATCAGACGGGTTTAAATCTCACTATTAGCAAAAAAAACATACTATTTTTATTTATTTATCTAATTTATTCATAACGTTCTACCTCATATTTATATTTGACATCTAAAACGGTAAACAAGTTTATTAGTGAAAGCACGTGTTATAATGTAAACTATATCATTAGGTCTTTAAGTATCAGCTCAAGTTTTTAGTTGAGTTGATTCGCTAATAACAAGAACTCGTACATGTTATTGCTGGTAAAAAAAGAGGGTTAAACGTAGAAACCTACCCTTATGTATTGGTCACGAACAAAAGCTACCCAGAGTTTAAAAGTGTTAAATAAAGACCTTATGTTTTGTTCACAGGTTATTTACACGACCTTATGAATTGGTCACATATCATTTACATGCCTTATGAATTGGTCACAAATTATTTACATACCTTTATGAAATGATCACAGATCTTTTTACTTGTCTTATGAATTGATCACAAATCATTTACATACCTTAATGAAATGATCACAAATCTCTTACTTGTCTTATGAATTGATCACTGATCATTCACATCCTTTCTACCATGAACAATACTTTAGGGTATATTTTTACATTTAACCAAAAAAATATATGTGTAACCATTTTTGTTCACGCATTTCGATTATGTTCTGATGATTATCGAATCGAATTTACAGCTAATGACAAGTCATAACAATGTTCTTGGAGAGGCTCAAGATGAGGGCTGGGTGGTTTGTAGGATCTTCAAGAAGAGGAACCACCATAACAAAAGCCTAGGTTACCCTAACATGGCAAGCGCTTCCATGAATAGTATCGGAGATTCTTTCTGCGATGAAGGCAAAAAAGTTGACAACATTAATATCAACAATACCAACTTGAGATCATGCCATGACCAGCTTCCAAACGACAACATGTTTGTGAAGTCCCATGAATACAATAACCGTGTCCGAAGCTTGTACCAGCAACCTTGCAGCTGCAAGAACACGAACCCTAATAATGGAGATGGAGAGATGGTGAGTACCAACTATGAAGAAGACGAAGAAGGCTCGAGTATGGTGACGAAATGGTCGGCTGTGGATCAGCTCGTGGCTTGTCAGCTCGATGGCCAAACTGGGGATCAATTTGGCCGCTCTGATGTTCATGAACCTACTTATTTTACTACGAGCTTCGATCATCATCTTCTTCATCAAGATCTTCAGTTCGAGGCGATTTCTTCGTTGGCTAATCAGTCTAATTACAGCCAACTCTGCGGCTTGTGGGGCTTGACATGATGAATGTTTGTGTGCAGTATATATATATATATATATAGAACTATGTATACGTGTAATGATTAATAAAGTTCTTGCAAGCAATAGTGAATAGAAGTAATCAAACTACGATATGTTTTAATCTGAAGTTTCAATGTACATAAATAACATGTTTATGTTACTTTTGGTCCCCGGATGGTTTTTTAGACCACGAAACATTTCGAGTGAATTTATACGATATAAAATGATTAATATAATCATTATTATTGTTATTATACGTTAAAACTTCACGACATATTGGGTTTTAGGGTCGGGCATGTCCGAAGAGAGACAAATAAAATAGCACATAAACGGGCTTGTAAGGCATAGGTTTGGGTCAATTTTGTTTGGGATTGTAATAATTTACTGGGACTTATTGTGAATCTCGTAAACGATGATCATATGTAATAATACACCATCGTTTCTTCAAAAAAAAAAAACTGTGTTACTACAAGTTTACGAAATCGATGGTTGAACATACCTGTTATAAAACGATAGACAATAAAACGAAATAGATCAATACCAAAAATGGAGAACACAACGATATAACGTGGAAAACCCCTCCAAACAACGGAGAGGAAAAAACCACGGGCGCCAACCAACAAAATTTCAATATAGGGATAATGTTTACACAACGCCGGGGATTTACACTGATTCAACTTATCCCTCATGGCAGCTTACATGTGGTATTTATAGAAGAGGTGTAGAGATACTTCATACAAAATAGGGAATTAAAAATCTCTACACAATTAAGACCTAGTTTGGGAAACAGGGCACAAATTCCCTAAATTGATTACTTGCTAATCAATCCAAGACAATTCCCTAAATTAGTTGCTTGGAGACCAAGCCACAATGTTGCTTGAATTTGGGTCAACTTTCAACAAACTCCACCTTGAGACAAATTCCTCCTTGTAGCATAAAGCGGTAGACATCTTCCTGAACAAACAAAGAAAAAATACTTTCGGCGCCAAACAGCCACTAGGGCTAAACAGTTATACCAATTAAGCTTGAGCAAAGCTCAAACTTAGCAACAGGAACTGGCTTTGTCATCATATCAGCAGGATTATCATGAGTACTTATCTTGCAGATCTTTAGTTTACCTTGAGCAACAATATCTCGAACAAAATGATACTTGACATCAATGTGCTTTGTTCTCTCATGAAACATCTGATCCTTAGTAAGGTAGATCGCACTTTGACTGTCACAAAACAGATTAATGCAAGAATTATCTCCACAAAGCTCAGCATACAAACCTTTCAACCAAACTGATTCTTTACAAGCTTCAGCAATAGCCATGTATTCAGCCTCAGTAGTAGATTGAGCAACAACTGGTTGTAGTGTTGCCCTCCAACTCACAGCACATCCACCAACAGTAAATACATAACCTGTGAGGGACCGCCTCTTATCCAAATCAGCAGCATAGTCTGAATCCACGTAGCTGGCGAGTCCCTCGTTCATCTTGCCAAATTTCAAACAAGCATTGGATGTTCCACGTAAGTACCTGAAAATCCACTGAACAGCTTTCCAATGTTCTTTACCAGGATTAGCCATATATCGACTAACCAAACTCATAGCATATGATAAATCAGGTCGAGAACAAACCATGACATACATCAAAGAACCAATAGCACTAGAATATGGAACCTTTGACATGTACTCAAAACCCTCATCAGAACTAGGACATTGCAGTGCTGACAATTTAAAGTGAGGAGCAATAGGAGTACTAACAGGCTTTGCATCATGCATATTAAAACGATGAAGAACTTTCTTAATGTAACTCTGCTGATTAAGGAATAAGACTTTAGAATTTCTGTCCCTTGTAATTTCCATACCTAGTATTTTCTTAGCAGCTCCAAGATCCTTCATCTCAAACTCACTACTTAGCTGTGCCTTCAAAATAGTGATCTCTTTCTTGCTCTTAGCAACAATCAACATATCATCAACATATAACAACATGTATATCGGTGATCCATTAACAAATTTAATATAAACGCAGCTATCATACTGAGATCTCTTAAAACTATGTGCAAGCATAAATGAATCAAACCTCTTATACCACTGCCTTGGGGATTGTTTAAGACCATAAAGTGACCTCTTTAACTTGCAAACGAGGTCCTCCTTACCAGGCACAAGGAAACCTTCAGGTTGGTCCATGTATATCTCCTCCTCTAATTCTCCATGCTGAAAAGCAGTCTTCACATCTAATTGCTCAAGTTCAAGATCATGCATAGCCACAATACCAAAGAGTGCACGAATAGAACTATGCTTCACAACCGGAGAGAATACATCATTATAATCAATACCTGGAATCTGGCTGAAACCTTTTGCTACTACCTTGCCTTAAAACTTGGAGGCTCATTAGGAGACAAACCTTCCTTTATTTTGAATATCCACTTGCAGCGGACGACCTTCTTTTGCTTTGGCAAGCGCACGACATCCCATGTGCCATTTTTGTCAAGCGATTTCATCTCCTCGTGCATGTCAGAAATCCACTTCTCACGGTCAACGGATGCAATCGCTTCAGCATATGTAGCAGGTTCACGATCATGCTCCACCTGTTCAGCACAACTCAAAGCATAATGAACAACGTTACATTGTTCAATTAAACGAGGGCGGGGACCTTTGTTTCTCCTCGGTCTATCAGCAGCAATGGAATTATTTGTTTGCTGCAAAACAGGTGGTGTAAGCTGAACGTCAACGTCATCATTTTCATTATTTTCATCAACCTCATTTACTTTGTCGTCCAGGTGCTCCACCTGCACGCTTATCCTCTGTTGCTCATCATTAGAAAATTTAGTGACATCAAGAACATCAGAGGCATCTACAGAGGAACTATCATTGAACATGACAGCCTCATTAAAAACAATATTTCTGCTCAGTAAAATTCTTTTAGTTTCAGGATTCCATAACTTATACGCCTTTACTCCTGAGCCATAACCAAGAAACACACACTTGACAGCTCTAGGCTCTAACTTTCCATTATCAACGTGTGCATAAGGAGTGCAACCAAAAATTCTCAATAGTGAATAATTAGCAGGTGAACCAGACCATACCTCAATGTGAGTTTTCTTATCAAGTGGAATGCTTGGAGATCTGTTTATTAAGTAGCAGGCGGTGGAGGCTGCTTCAGCCCAAAAACGTCTGCTCATACGAGCATTAGAAAGCATGCACCGAGCCTTAGAGATGATGGTTCGGTTCATGCGCTCAGCCACACCATTCTGTTGAGGCGTGGACGGGATGGTGTGGTGCCTTACAATGCCTTCATTGGTACAATAGTTGTCAAAATCATTTAAACAAAACTCCATGCCATTGTCAGTACGAAGCACTTTTACCTTCTTCTCGGTTTGCTTCTCCACCATAACTCTCCACTTCTTAAAAGTATCAAACACATCAGATTTATGTTTTAGAAAATAAGGCCACACTTTTCTAGAGTAATCATCAATAATAGTAAGCATGTAATTTGCACCACCAAGAGAAGTTTTACGGGAAGGACCCCAAACATCAGCATGCACATAATCTAATATCCCTTTAGTGGTATGAACGGAAGCATTGAATTTAACTCTCTTGTGCTTACCAAAAATGCAGTGCTCACAAAACACCAACTTACTCATGTTGCAGCCATCAAGTAAATCTCTCTTGATCAACTCTGCCATTCCTTGTTCACTCATATGTCCAAGACGCTTGTGCCACAAATTAGTTTTACTAGGTTCATCAGAAATAACAGCAGCAGTAGCAGAACCATTTAAAGTGCTACCTCTAAGAGCATATAATCTTGCAGAGTTCATATCACCTATCATGTGAACGAGGGAGCCTTTTGATACCTTTAGAATTTTCTGTGAACCGGAGTACTTGTACCCTTCATCGTCAAGAGTGCTGAGAGAGATGAGGTTTCTCGCCATGGTTGGGAAGTGTCTCACATCTGTCAATGTGCGTATCATGCCGTCATGCATCTTGAACTTAACGGAGCCTATGCCCACAATCTCACGTGGGTTGTCATCTCCCATACGCACCACATCTCCACTCTGCAAAGACTTATAAGAACTGAACCAGTCTTTGTTACAGCAAATATGAAATGAACATGCAGTATCAAGAATACATTCATCATAAGCAGAAACACAGCCAGCAAATACAACTAAGCAATCACTATCGTTGGAAACAACGGAGGCCTTACCATCACCATCAGAATTGTTTTTCGGTTTGTGCGTACTGTTTCTTTTCTCCTTATTCTGAAGCTTATAACAATCTTCAATGGTGTGATTTGTTTTCTTACAATACTTGCAGAACTTGTTGCCTCCTTTGGACTTAGAACGGCCTCTCCCGTTATTGCTCTTATTTTTATTTCCATAATTGTTGTTCCTCTGCTCGGTCCTCCCACGTACCTGCAGAGCTTCTCCCTTGGAGGATGATGATCCTTCTCCATGTACCATAAGTTTCATCTTTTCCCTCTATTGAAGGGTCTCATATACTTCCGCAAGAGTTAGTTCATCGCGGCTCAATAATATGATATCTCGGAGATTTGCAAAAGAACTAGGCAATGAACATAAGAGTAGTAGACCTAGATCTTCATCATCATACTTTACCTCCATGGACTGCAAATCAGAAACGACCTCCTTAAAGACCGCTAGGTGATCGAGTAGAGAACCACCATCTTGCAGCTTGTGCGTGAACAACTTCATCTTCACGTGCAACTTACTGGTCAGATCCTTGGACATGCAAATCGATTCCAGTTTGAGCCAAAGCGCTGCTGCAGTTTTCTCCAGCAGTACTTCCTGCAAAATATTATTTGATAGATGAAGATGAATCAGAGATAGAGCTTTACGATCCTTACACTTCTCCTCATCGGTCCACGTCTTCGGATCCTTCTTGTTGAATCCATCTAGCGCATCATCAAGGTCAAGATGAGCTAGAACGGCCCGCATCTTTACTTGCCACATAGAAAATCGTGTGGTGTAGTCCAACAACGGTAGATCGAATTTCAATGATGCCATATCGTCAGAAAACCTAGATTGAACAACCTGGCTCTGATACCACTTGTTATAAAACGATAGGCAATAAAACGAAATAGATCAAAACCAAAAACGGAGAACACAACGATATAACGTGGAAAACCCCTCCAAACAACGGAGAGGAAAAAACCACGGGCGCCAACCAGCAAAACTTCACTATAGGGAGAATGTTTACACAACGCCGGGGATTTACACTGATTCAACTTATCCCTCATGGCAGCTTACATGTGTTATTTATAGGAGAGGTGTAGAGATACTTCATACAAAATAGGGAAATAAAAATCTCTACACAATTAAGACCCAGTTTGGGAAACAGGGCATAAATTCCCTAAATTGATTACTTGCTAATCAAGCCAAGACAATTTCCTAAATTAGTTGCTTGGAAACCAAGCCACAATGTTGCTTGAATTTGGGTCAACTTTCAACAAACCAAACAAAAAACATAAGATCACAAGAAAGTAGGATAGAATACGTAATTGACCAATATCGATGTGGTCTATGTTCACACGCAGAGGAAGAAAACTTTTTCTCAAAGAATTCGGAATACAAGATTACACCAAATGCAACTAGGTTTCCAAAACCAACTTTTTTCTGAAGAGTGGCACCTCCCAATGACTTTTTTGTGTTACTCTGTGTTTGAAGTCAAATCAAACAATTCATGTTTATCTGAAAGTTGCAGTATTATTACTCAGATCTTAAACCACAGAGATGTGTGACAGAAAACACCTTCTCCAACCACTAAAAAAGAACTGATGCGGAATAAAATTGGTCGCAATTCTTGTACTACTATAACTGTCAGACGGTATTGAGACGCCACATAGATAGGAAGGAAAGGTAGGGGTAGGAAAATGAAACTGGAAGTCCTGCTCAAATGCCCGAGCTTGGACTGTATCAGTAATAGGAGGCAATGCTTTCACAAGGGACCCCTCCCAGAGCATTCCCTGAAGCATGAGGAGGCTAACATCCTTCCCGGCGAGGCTACTGACCAGCTCTCGCCTGAGCATCCCGGGGAACACCAACAACAATCTTCTTCACTCCTCCGATAACAGCTCATTTAATATCTCTGTACCCAGGTGGAATGGACGTTGAAACTTTAGTGACCCTACCCCTAGAGAGTTGCCGGGTCACCAAATTTATTCAGTCGGGATCCATCTTCCCGATTTGAGTGCTGACCCGAGGTCATGTATCCTTAGATACAATGCTTGGGGATAAATACACAAAGCCCGGTGGTATGGTCGACAATGAGCGCTCCTTCCAGTCTGTTGGATAGGGTTTCACCTGCTTGTCCTTCTGATACTCCATAATAGAGGTATCGTACCTCGAGGTACCCTGTAGCTCCAGCTTAGATTCCCGTACAACATGGCGATCCTCCCACAGTTAAAGTAGAAGGTTGGGAGCTTTATATATGTGAATTCGACCTTCACGTGGTCCGGGAATTCCTTGAACCGTAGTAGAAGTCTCCGCCGAAGAGGGCGTTCCACGAGATGCCAATAGCACACCCTCACATCACCTCCTCAACACATCCCCATTAGTTGCAGGGGACTTCCACAAAAGCCCCCAATGTATAACCGATCATTTCCTTTGTCGCTTTCATCCGTACCAAGGGCGAAAGACCCAGAGCATGGACCCATAGTTACAACTAGTCCAACGTAGAAAGGTCCCGGGCACAGGGGTCCAGGTCTCCGAGCAAAAAGGGACGCTTGTTGAAACACTAGGGTTCATTATCCCAGACCCAGGTAAGAGGAAATGTAGATCTGGTTTTGAGGTATTAGGGATCGGTTTTGTCGGTTTAGATTCGATCCGTCCGAAATTCGTTCGGATAGATCTAAATTCAAAATCCGGTCTAATGAACGGTCTTTGAAATTGCAGATCCAAACCGCATATGTGTGGACAGATTCAAATAGGTGGGGTCGGATCAGACACCCACCCCTAACAACCCTAGCTGCTATGGATCCGATTTAAAAAAAAAAGGAAAAACCCTATATAGTCTCGTCGTACTTTAGTCAATTCTCAAATCATAACACATGCCTATCAACTTTCTTACATAGTAACAAGTTTGACAAATTAATTCTCAAAATGTATCGAAATTTGTTAAGTGTGACTGACTCCGTGAAAAACAAGTTACATGCTTGTCACGTGCCTCTAAAACATTCTTGAAATAGCATGAAAAAACTTGACATCATAATGTAGACCTTTCATTTATCCTCAAATCATAATCCTGTCTTATCAAATTTTTTTGTTACTCACTAAACGGTCGTTGAATTTGAGGATGGAAAATATCAAACGTTACGCTCAACGTTGTGATACTAAAATTATCAATTTTTCCTTGGATTATAATTTGATAATTAAAAGAAAATCAAGATTATGACATCGAGTTACCTTTAAAAAAAGTGATACTTGAAGTTAGAAACTGAAATTTTGCTCGATAAATAAATATATAAAAAAAGTATTTTAAGGTGAAATTGACCGACTAGTGAAAATATCATGTCCACTCCTTGTCCCTTGATCAGTATATGATCATGAGCTTCAGTAAAGCTTCACTTTTATCTGATTCATTTAGAGAGAGAAAGGAGATGGAGTCACCGTTCAAGGCAGATGTAGTGAAGGGGAAGGTGGCTCTGATAACCGGAGGGGGTTCTGGAATCGGGTTCGAGATATCGACCCAGTTCGGCAAACATGGTGCCTCAGTTGCCATCATGGGTCGCCGCAAGAAAGTCCTTGACGCTGCTGTTTCCGTCCTCCAATCTCTTGGAATTCAGGTCAATTTCCAATTTTTTCTTCTCAATTCCAGCCAGGAATTTTGTTTCCCCAACTGGGTTTGCTTCATTTCCTTGAAATTTTCACTCATGGTCTGTTTGGTCTCCGGGAAAATGCAAGCTTTCTAAGCCTACTTATTATATTGATTAATTGTTCTAAATTGTTGCATTGTTGGGTTGATGATGAATTGAGGTGATTATCACTCCATTTTGATTTTGATCTTGATCTCTTGCTTTATTGTTCTAGTGATGGTCATGTTTGGATGCTGAGACAAATTGATGACATTATAAAGAAATGTAACTAAGCCTAATCCTCACTAGGGTTCAAACCTCTAACCTCAGGGAGGTGAGGGAGCTCTCTCACTATTAGGCCAACCCAAGTGGGCAATGAACTGTTATTCATATCTTTCATTACTAGATGTGATTCATAATCAAACTATGTTCTTTGCTTTGGAAAAACTATGCTCTTTTGTCTGACATTATCATTTGTAACTTCAGTGGAGTTCGTTGTTAAAGTGTGTGGATGAATTGACCCTTTGATATACATCTTGATGCCTCCACCTATCTATCAGCTTGAGCTTTTGGGTTGGATTTTGCTTTGACATGATATCAGAACTGGTTTGAGCTTGTGTTAATGACCCCCCCCCCCCCCCCCCCCCCTCGATGGCCGAATGCGCCACGTACGAATCAGCACGTGAGGGGGAGTGTTAAAGTGTGGAAGAATTGGCCCCTTGATATACATCTTGATGCCTCCACCTATCAGCTTGAGCTTTTGGGCTGGATTGGGCTTTGACATTCATTAAACTACGCACACTTGATTTCCCCCCTTTCGTTTCTCTTATCACTTGTAAGCAAACTGTGTTGGCTGCTTGGTTTAATACTTGTTGATTTGTTATATGATTTGTTGTGGACAGGCAGTTGGTTTTGAGGGGGATGTAAGAAAGCAAGAAGATGCAAGAAGAGTTGTTGACTCAACTTTTAAGCACTTTGGAAGACTAGACATCCTTGTGAATGCAGCAGCAGGCAATTTCCTAGTACCAGCAGAGGACTTGTCTCCCAACGGGTTCCGAACAGGTTTTACACTAAAACCATAACAGTAAAAAGGCTTTAAACTTTTTTTTATATATATCAACAAGAAAGCGGGGAAATCCTACTCTAATTCTTAATCTAACCTCCACCCGCATCTGCTCCCAAGCGGATATACCCACTAGGATTCGAAGGACGTGAGAGAGCTTTCTGACCACCAGGTTTTGAATCTTGAGTTTTGATTAACTTTAAGTCCGTTCTTTTTGCGACCACTTGCAGTTATTGATATCGACTCTATTGGCACATTCACAATGTGCTCTGAAGCTCTCAAGTATCTCAAGAAAGGCGGTTTGGGAAGAAAAAGCGGGTCTGGTGGAGGGGCAATACTGAACATAAGTGCGACTACACATTATACAGCAGCTTGGTATCAAATCCATGTCTCTGCTGCCAAGGTTCGTTGCCTACACTGCTGCTCACGAACTTGTAAGCTTTGTTTTGTCTTCACATTGTCTTTTTTTTTAAAAAAAAACAGGCAGCTGTTGATGCAACTACAAGAAATTTAGCTTTGGAGTGGGGTACCGACTATGATATTAGGGTCAATGGAATTGCTCCTGGCCCAATCGGTGGCACTCCTGGCATGAGTAAACTCGACCCTGAGGATGTAAATAGCAAAGCTAGAGACTCTGTGCCTTTGTACAAACTTGGAGAGAAATGGGATATTGCCATGGCCGCTCTTTACCTTTCTTCAAATGCTGGTCGGTATCTGAAGCTCTTGTGTCTGCAAATTTGGTCTGGTACTCGTGTATATAGTCTTATGCTTGTGTGTATCTTTTGAAGGTAAGTACATCAATGGAACGACTCTTGTGGTCGATGGAGGACTTTGGTTGAGCAGGCCTCGCCATCTGCCCAAAGAGGGTGTGAGGGAACTTTCTCGAGTAGTGGAGAAGCGGTCTAGAGATTTTCCGGTTGGAGTGCCAACCAGCAAGCTGTAGCCACTCTGAAGAAGCTCCTGTTAGCTTGTGTTTATATTACCCTGAAAGCAGGAACCATAACTAGAATGTTGTAAGAGTGGTCTTGAATCTTGATGATGGCAATTTTTAGTTCTTGTTCTTGGATTATGCTTCATGGCTTGTAACTTTGTGTTGAATGAACTTCTTTAGTTCAGTGAAAGAGAGAAGGAAGTTGATGGCAAGTCTTTTTTGTCTGTTAATACTATATCTATATTCATATATATTTGTTAAAGCCCAAGCAATTCCAAAAGCTCAAGCTTTGGGTGGAGACATTAATATGTTTATCAAGTGATCAATACATTCACATTTTTGATGCAGGGCATGTAATAACACTCCTCTTCACACTTTTAATGTAGGACATGTAATAACACTCCTCTTTTATGTATAGGCCTCGCACATGACACATTTAGACATTCGGACATCTTCACACTTTTAATGTAGGATATGTAATAACACTCCTCTTTTATGTACACATTAAAACATTTGGGCCTCTTCACACTTTTAATGTAGGACATGTAATAACACTCCTCTTATATGTATAGGCCTCCCACATGACACATTTAGACATTTGGGGAGGTTATTTATGTAGGCCCGAATAAGCTCAACCTAAAGAGTTAGACATATATGTGAAGACATTAGTATATTCATTAAGTAATAGACATTTGGGGAGGTTTCTTCATATATGCAGGCTCAAACAAGTTCTTATACTACGTTAAAGTCTAATCCCACCTAAAAAGTTAAGTAGATAGGTAAAGACATAGGTATATTCATCAAGTGGCCAACACATCTGGGGGTAGATGGTTTGATGGCATTTTGTTTTTGAAAAAAGAAATGTGTCCTTGTGGGGTTGGAGGGGGAGAGGAATGAAGCTAGCGAAGACTGGTTTAAGCGAAGGCTCAACCTTCGATATCGAAAACAAAGGCTGGGATCGACGCCCCCACTATAGGTGCTCATATAACCCAAATTCAAGACCTGTTTGCTTTGTATAGTTTTGAGACATTTCTGAAAGTTGAAAGTTGAAACTTGCTACACTATGTCTTTTTATTTTGGTGTAATCACAGAACAAAAGTTGTACTAAGAAAACAAATGTACATGTTCTCATATCATAGTAAAATCTTGTTTATTCCTTCAGTATAACATATTCATCAAAATAATAAATACACATATCTGTGGCATTAACTAGGTACATTTGCCCAGCTAAATCTAGTTTCTTTCATGGGTTAATCTCAAACCTGGGAAATTCTCCATGTTCAAGGTATGGAGACCACATTGAACCGATCTGTCCTGTTCGGACAAGAACAATGTGACCTACTTTGGATCCGTTCCGGAAGGGTTCAAGGTCAGGAGATTTGCCCTCATGTCTTCCAATAGCTTTCTTTACAGCAACCAGGGATTGGTCTTTTGGTTCCAGTATAGACAAGAAATACAATAGTTATGTCTCTCTTCAATTCGACTCCAATCTAAAGAGAAGAGAAACGTAGGCATTGAAGTTAATTACTGATCATTAAGTATCTTGACCCGTTTCATCGATCAGAAGACATGGCTTCTTCGATTCTCCTTATTACAACACCAAGACTGTTGCCACTTTCAAGAGCTTCAATGGCAGCTTGGTGAGCTTGCTTTTGCCATTTCAGCAGATTGTAAGACTGTAGAACTGACCATCTTGCTCGGTTCGACATCTATCCATAGTAACGGTAATTTAGAGTGCTTATTAAAGAAAATAGGAATAATTTGAATAAAAAAATACCCTAAGGTATTCATTTTTTTGCAACTTGTAACCCTCTTTCATAATTGTAAAAAAGTGCCCTGGACTAGTCTTCTTGTTGCAGTTTGTATAATCCAAATTTTCATATCCCTAAAATTTCTTCCTTTTTGTACCATAAAAACAGTAATAAATTTAAGAGATAGGAAAGTTTGGATTTTCCCTATAATTATAATTTTTAAATTCAAATTTACACGAAGTGCAACAAAAGACAAGTTTAGGGCAATTTTTGAAACTATCAAAGAAGAGGGCTACAAGTTGCAAGAAGTGAATACCTCAGGGTACCTATTTGCAATCATCCCAAGAGAAAGAAAATATACTATGGTTGGGGACAGACCTGGGATATAGAAAGTGGGGGTTGGAATAGAAGACAAATACTCCTGAAGAGGTTTTCATCGTTCTCACCACCCTCTGCCTCGCCATAGACCAGTGCCTCAGCTGCAATGCCAGCAAAAAGCACCATGCAGTACCTGAAAAGCCATGTCAGGGATCGGATCACAATGAGAACTCCATTTTCATCATTGGTGGATTGAGACATTTGCACCATGAACAAGTACATTAGGAACAGAATGGGATGTTTCGAATTTGCATTTTATATTTTAGATTCAAAAGATTGTCAATATTTCAACTCTCAAGTCTACTGCAGGAAGGTTCCATCACTATAGCTCACTACATTGTTTTAAGGGTAAATTTCACATAACTACCTTTATGAACTGCCCACAAACAAATAACCCCGTGGTAAATTTCCACAAACGCATAACTCTATAGTAAATTTTCCAGACACATGACTACCCTTATAAATTTTCACGTGTCACCACCGTACAAAATATACGGAAACCATCAAAAGTTCCTTTTTTCGTCACATGACTTACACGCAGTGTAAATTTTAAAATATACCAGAAACTACTCACTCCCCATTTCATTTGATTCCGTCCTCGAAATACTCCACAGAATCATATTGAAATCAGAAGATTAAAGGGTGGGAATGAGTAGTTTTAGAACACTACAAAATTTTGAAAAATCGAATTTTTTGATGGTTTGTCTATTTTGTATGATGGAGACACGTGAAAATTCATGAGGGAATTCATGTGTTTGTGGACAATTCATAAAGGTAGTTATGTGCAATTTACCCTTGTTTTTACTAATGTGAGTAGTCAATTCAAAAGTTAATGAGAAACTTGAACAGGTATAACTTACCAACCTGTCAAAAGCAGTGCCACTTAGTCGCCCTTGAGCAAGCTCGCTTTCCAAGTTTTGATCCCAAAACTGCGTCCCTGCCTGTCAATAGATACTGAATATGAGCATTGATTGCGTGTATTGAACTGATCCAATAACGCGAAATTAAGAAGAAGATGCAAGTCTAGATTGATGACTGGTTACTGTTTTGTAAAGCAAGGTAGAAAAGATATGAATGTAGGCATCGAAATGAAGTTGGAAAATAGAAATGAGGGTTAATTGCATTTAGCTATTGCGTACTATTCATCTTTTGCACATAACTATCCCCAACTTTAAACTTTTACATCCAGCTACCTAAAATTTCAAAAAATTGCAGATATCTCTTTTTTGCCGAAAATGACAAAAGTGCCCTTGACCCTAACTCAAAAGAAATACCATTTTTCGTCTATTTAGTAGTTTTATCTTGTAAGGAGTCTGTTTGCATCTACTCAACCGTTTTCTACATCTGATCAAATGTTTTTTTTGTGATTATGAAGCCTTCTTTGAGATTACTATCAAGGGCTTTTTCGTCGCTTTTGGGAAACGTTGATCAAATGTATCATAGCCTAACTGTTTGAAACCATAAAAATTACCTGTCCCTGAATCCCCATTCGAATAGCAACAATCGGGTCTAGAATCACACCACGAATTGGGCAGCCCATAAGGTACGCTGAAATTCAATCAAAACATTCAGGTATTTATCAAACCAATGCATTAACAGCTAACACTTACCAAAATATGCATAAGCTCTTCTGACTTTCACAGTTGATATGCTATGTTCATTAACATATATACCTATCAGAAGATGGCCTGCTTCATGAACTATGATTCGGCGCTTATATGGAGGCCAATAACTTGCAATTTTAGCCAAACAAGAACCACCAAGAAAGACAGAGTCTATCAAGGCTAGACCCAATACACCTGCAAGGTTAGGTCTTATATCGATCCCAATAGATAGAAGAATGGATATTCCAGCTGCAAAAGTAAACAATACAGCGCTCGAGGCTCTTGACACGCCCCACTTCTTTGGAGAGAGCTTAGAAACTGTTCAAGGCACAAAAAGGTGAAGACACATTAATATGATATCCTATAGGGAAAAAGTTATTTACATACCCACTCCGACCTTTTGCTATCAAAAACACCCCCCCAAAGGTGATGGTTTTATCAGGAAGACACTGCAACCTTTCTCATTTATCTGTGGTTTTTTGGGACAAAATGACCCAAATCCTGGTGTTTTTGATGATAAATGAAAGGTGACAGTGTGTTACTGCTACTGTTAATGAAGTTACCCCTATCTTATAATGGTGCAAGATGAAGAGTTATATGCATCGACAACAAGATCACCAATTTGTAATAATTTAGGTACCTTCTAAACCCGTTGAAGACTTCAATACAGTTGGAGTAACCTCTCTTGGCCCCTCAAGAGCTGCAAAAGAAAGGGTATCATTAATCAATTTGTCTTTTAACAGAACACAAATCCAGAGAATTACAAACAGAAGTACAACTTTAGGAGCATAGGACTAAAATGTTAGAAGATGATCTCCAGTATCTAACCAATATCACTTACATTTCTAGCCAGCCATTCAAAGAACTCATGAACATCTTTCCTTGGGCATATAACTTGCTCAAAGACACACAAGATGCAAAACTCATCATTCTAAAGCTCCAACTTGATATATTTTAGGGGTAACTTCATTAACCCTCCCCTTTGACCTTAATCACACCGTGAAGATGACGTGTTATCAGTAACACACTGCCACATTCGTGTATCATCAAAAGTACCCGGATTTCGGTCATTTTGTTCCAAAAAAAATACCATTGATAACTGAGAAAGGTGACAGTGTGTAACTGATACACCCTTACACTCAAAGAGTGTTTTTAATAGCGAAAGATCAAAGCGGGTATGTAAATATCATTTCCCTATATTTTATTCAAACTAGAATTATAAACAGAACATCACCAAAATTTCACAAGGGTTTTCTTCTTCTTCGTGAACTTCCATAAGAGAATACTCTAAAATCACACACTGTTTCCAAGTAAAAACATTAAAAATCAAACATTGAAAAATCTAAGAATGTTACCAATACTCCTGAATTTCCCAAAATTGGGCAAAAAGCCTTTGTCTTGGAGAAATGCATAAGCACTCCCAACAAGCCTCATATCATCTGCATTCAGGCAAGTGTCCAGCACCGCCCAGTCCCTCTCCGACGCACCACCAAACAACCCCAATTCGCCGAACCTAGGCCGCGTCGGCTCAACCGGAGAAGAACCCTCCAAGAGCTGAACTGGGCCGTCGTCTTCAACCGATTTCAGGAACCTCAGAGCTCTGGCGAGGTCCTTGCTCTTCACCGCGTCCTCGTACTCTTTCCATTCCCTAAAACCCCTCTCCGTCGGCCGGCGCTGGCTCCGGCTGCAGAAAAGCTTGCGCTTTCCGTGAAAGGTCGGTGTTTGGGGAAGTGGGTAAGAAAATGGTCGAGAAAATTTGTTGGGGGCGAGAAAGCGTGGGAAAATTTGTTGGGTCGGAGAAGAAGCCATACCTGAGCTACACGAAACCTGAGACATGTCGCTTTGGCCCAGGCTCGGCTGATCAGCTAACCTTAATCTCTCTCCCATAAAAACGACAGGTCGTTTTAATTTGTGGAATAGCGACCTGTCGTTTTTTCGAAGAGCCAAGCTCAATCGATCTTCGGAACAATGGATCATCTTCGGCCTCACCTCAGCGATAAGAGAAAAATCTGTAATCTCCACACAATACCCAATCGTTCCCAATTGTGTCCACATCTCACTTTCTCTCTCTTTCTCGCTCATTTTCTCTATAACCAATCAGCCCCAAACCCAACTCATTTCCACATCCACGCATAAAAACGCTCTCTTTTTCATCTGACACCGTTTCAGCGAAGCAATGGCTTCTACTACAGCTCCCACCACCCTCGCTCTCCTCAAGACCTCCACCTCCGCCGCCGCATCCCGCTCTCTCCTCCGCGTCTCTCCATCCTCCGTCCCAGCTTGCCTCCGCAGCTCCGCCCCCCGCCGCCTCGGCTTCACGGTCACCGACCCCCTTTTCGCCCAGGCGGCGTCTAGGTCTCGATTGACCGGGTCGGGTTCCGGAGATGGTCCGAGGAGGAGGTTGGTGGTGTCTGCTGTGAAGAAGAGCGTTGGGGACTTGTCGGAGGCGGAGCTGAAGGGGAAGAAGGTGTTCGTGAGGGCTGACTTGAATGTGCCTCTGGATGATAGCCAGAACATCACTGATGACACTAGGATTCGTGCTGCTGTTCCCACCATCAAGTATTTGATCGATAATGGGGCTAAAGTCATCCTCTCCAGCCATCTGGTAAGTGGGTCCTTGTTCAATTTTAAGTTTTGTTTCTGGGTTTTTGTCAAATTGGTGTCTTCATATTGATGGTGATCTCAAGTTGTGACTTGGGAGCATTGACTTTTGAGTGGAACAAAACAAGTATAGTTCTTAACTGTTATTAGTAAATGTTCTTTGAATTGGGTTCTGTCAATGACCTCACATTTTCCTTGTCAAAAGATTGGGCATGATCTCAGTTTTCTAGTGAATCCAACTTGGTAATGTGCTGTTTTAAGTTGCTAAGTAATAGGCTTTCTTCCAATTACTCTGGCTTCTCATTCTAATTATCATTAGCTAGACTGATTAAGCTAAGTAGGATAGTGTAGCTTATCTGTTTCCTGTTTGTAATAATTGCATAAGCCGAATCAATGGGCTGAAGTAATGTGTTTTGTGGTTGAATTTTCAGGGACGACCGAAAGGTGTTACTCCAAAGTTCAGTTTGGCACCACTTGTGCCTCGCCTATCTGAACTCCTTGGCATTGAGGTACATATTGTTTTCTAGTAAAACAAATCTATGTGGTCCTGTTTTTATCATAAATCTATTTTGACTGGTTTGAGGTATTGAACACAGGTTGTCAAGGCCGATGACTGTATTGGTCCAGATGTAGAGAAGCTAGTTGCTTCGCTTCCTGATGGTGGCGTTCTACTTCTTGAGAATGTCAGATTCTACAAGGAGGAAGAGAAGAATGAACCCGAGTTTGCAAAGAAGCTTGCCTCCTTAGCTGACCTCTTTGTCAATGATGCTTTTGGTACTGCCCATAGAGCACATGCCTCAACTGAAGGTGTTACAAAGTTCTTGAAGCCATCCGTTGCTGGTTTCCTTTTGCAGAAGGTAACAAAAAAATATTGCACAAATATACTGTGAATTTTAGTCTTATTGCAGGTTGTTACCGTCATCTTTCATTTGTGGTGGGTTCTTACGCTGACCTATATTTTAGGTGCTCTTGATTAAACTTTGAGAGGATGGAATGTGCCATTTTTCAGATTTTAACTCAGAACCAAACAAGATGAAGAAGGGAATTTTTGTCATTTTGAAAAATATCCAAGTCACATGCTATAGTTAGTATCTATTTCCGTTAGTTATAACAGATCGTTTTTAACGGTGCACCTAAAAAACAGCTCATGGTAACAAGCTGCAACAAATAAAAGATGACAGTAACAGCATGTAAAAAAGTCAAAGTACACTACATTTACGCAATTATCCCTAAAATACTCTCATTTTTCATCGTTTAGGAATTGGATTATCTCGTTGGGGCAGTCTCTACTCCTAAGAGACCGTTTGCTGCCATTGTCGGTGGTTCAAAGGTCTCCTCAAAAATTGGAGTTATTGAGTCACTCCTAGAGAAATGTGATATCTTGCTATTGGGTGGAGGTATGATCTTCACATTCTACAAGGCACAAGGCTTGTCAGTAGGTTCTTCTCTTGTAGAGGAAGATAAGCTCGAGCTTGCCACGACACTTCTTGCAAAGGCCAAGGCAAAGGGAGTGTCTCTTCTCTTGCCAACTGATGTGATCATTGCTGACAAGTTTGCTCCCGATGCAAACAGCAAGGTTTGTATCTATAAATTTAGTAAAGCTCTCTAGCTATGATTGGAATTAGTAAATTGATGATTCTTCATTACAGGTTGTGCCCGCATCAGCCATCCCCGATGGATGGATGGGCTTGGACATTGGGCCAGACTCGGTTAAGACATTTAATGATGCTTTGGATACTACCAAGACCGTTATCTGGAATGGACCTATGGGAGTGTTTGAGTTCGATAAGTTTGCTGTTGGTACTGAGGTATTGCGTTGTTCTGGCTTTATTTGGAGCTATGCTTAAGTATACAGATTTTTCAAATTTGTTTTGCAGCTACCCTGGGTTTCGGTAAATTTAACATAGCTCTTTTTTGTAAAAATTGATGAAAAGGCCCTTGACCATAATATCAAAAAATGACATTTTCCGCTCTTTTTAATAGTTTTACCTTATAAGGAGTCTTTTTACATCTACTAAACTGTTTTTACATCTAATCAAAATGTTTTGGGTAGCTAGAGTCTTTTTAGAGACTATGGTCAAGGGCCTTTCCGTCTTTATGCCAAACCAAAATTGACGAAAATGGCCATCACCCTAATACAAAAAAATGACATTTTTCTGTCTTTCAATAGTTTTACCTTTGAAGGAATCTTTTTTTGCATCTACCCAGCTGATCAAAATGTTTTGGGTAGTTACAGTCTTTTTAGATTAAGGTCAAGGGCATTTTCGTTATTTGGAACTATATGTGTACATCCATCTTAGGTATCTCCATGTGGAGATTATTTTGTATCTTTTAACCATGAATTCGATAGCAGACTAGCAGGGCATTGACAATGAATCTGCATCTGTTTTTTTTTATATAGTCTATTGCAAAGAAGCTAGCGGATCTCAGTGGCAAGGGAGTGACAACAATCATAGGAGGAGGAGACTCAGTTGCTGCTGTGGAGAAGGTTGGAGTAGCCTCAGTGATGAGCCACATATCAACCGGTGGAGGAGCTAGTTTGGAGTTGCTCGAAGGCAAGGAGCTTCCCGGTGTCCTTGCCCTCGATGAAGCCACTGCAACAGTTGCTGCATAAGAGTAGCTCTGTTCCATTTTTTTCTTCTTCTCCATCTCCTATATGTCGATGTTCTTGTCTGAGTTTGTGAACAGGAAGCAAGTTGTTGTAGGAAAGACGAGTTCTTGTCTGTAAATCTTCATTGCAGCCTTCAGTTTAAGGTTTCATTGTCCTTTGCTGGGATTGTCTGAAAAAAACACACTTGGAAACAAACAAGGAGAGCCATTGGGTTTCTTCAATAAGATGATCTTCTTGTTGTGAATAGATTTTTATAGACCCTTTTGGTTCTGTGTGTTTGGTTGAGATCTCTCGTGACATATGTGATTAATTCATGCACATTAGTAATGTGACATTACAACTGCCATATCTATTAATACAAATATCAGAGTTTCGTCGTTCTCGCGTTTGTTTTTATATTTCGAACAAAAATGATGTAACGGCTTAAAAATATCATCCATGAACTAAACATGAGGTCATCCATGAGTTGTTCTTGAGATGTGGCCACAAATGTGGTGAATAGAATCAAACAGAGCTACTTTGGTATATTCCAAAAGAATCATTGAGAAATAATGATGCTACAAAAATATGAAAATAATGTCAACGCTC
Source organism: Erodium maritimum (assembly GCA_963921825.1). Taxonomy (NCBI): domain Eukaryota; kingdom Viridiplantae; phylum Streptophyta; class Magnoliopsida; order Geraniales; family Geraniaceae; genus Erodium; species Erodium maritimum. The sequence continues at coordinate 69,786,610 of OY997593.1, forward strand.
AATATGAAAATAATGTCAAATTGGAATTTAGAAAAAACATAAGAATTTAATACACAACAAAATTAGACAACCTGTAAGACAGAGCTGACCATACTTAAGGTGAACTCTGATGTATTATATAAAAAGGACTTTTTTTTTTTTTTTTATGATGAACATAAATTTTATTTTATTTTTGAAAATTTTATTTTTCTTATTATTCTTATTGTAATTAGAGAAAAAAAATCATTATTTTAAGCTCAAATCTACTAAGAAAGTACATGGTTTGAGGTAAAAGGCCTCGGCCCATAGAATTTCCCCTCGCCCAAGGAAGAAGTTTGGGCCCAAAGAAAGAGGTAGGCCCATTTCGGGAAATCGACGACGCTGCGCACTGAGGTCACGCTAGCAAGATCCATCTTATCGTGCGCATTCTCACCTATAAGTTCGACCATTCGTCTAACCTTCTTACTCAGCTATTTTTGCTACTCACTGATCTCTGTCTCAAACCGAAACCAGCGCCGCCGAAAAATCCAATCTTTTCCACTCGTAAGCTCCGCCGAGTCCATCGCCAAATCTATCCTCACACCCTTATAGATTCTGCGTCCTTTCTGTGTATTGATTTTGATGTTTTTTTGTTTGTTTGAAGGTTCTACGATGGCTACGAAGAGGAGTGTTGGTACCCTGAAGGAGGCTGATTTGAAGGGGAAGAAGGTGTTCGTGAGGGCCGATCTTAATGTTCCTTTGGACGACAACTGCAAGATCACCGATGATACCAGGATTCGTGCTGCTGTGCCCACCATCAAGTACTTGATGGGTAATGGTGCTAAGGTCATCCTCAGCAGCCATCTGGTACGTTGAGATCTGGATGGTGATACTGTTCTGTTTTCGTTGTTCTAGCAGATGGGTAATTGGGTTTTTCATGATATGGGTTCTGGGTTTGTCTTGATTTTCTAGATTCATGTGAAATGTGGTTGTGCATGCTGATTGTTTTAGATTCATGGGAATTAGGTGTTTTGCTTTGTCCAATTTTTTGTGAATTTGTCTTCCATTGTATTGTTTTATAAGCATATATCTGTAGATTCTTATTTGTTTTATTGATCTGTGTTTGGTGTATCAGTTATGGGTTTTTATCTGGTTTATTTCTTTGAGATCAATTTGAATTTCTGTTGTTTATGCTTGTTTTTACTTCTTTGCTTGATTTGTGTGTTGTTTCTAACATGGTGTTTTTGTTAATTTAAACTCTTACCTTGAAGCTATTTTGTTTCAGCTGGAAGGAGTAGTATTTACTTAGTTGTGTTCACCTATTTGTAAATCCCCTGCTGCTTGGATTTTTAGTCATTTATGTTTGAAAGTTTGGCTAATTATGTGATTTAGAGGTTAACTAATGTTCATATTGATTATGTGGAATGATATTTTGCATTTATGTGACAGTGTCATTGGCATTTAGTTGATGCATAGTCTGTGCCAATCATTGTTAGGAAATAATTTTATGATGTACAATGAAACTGCCATAGAATGAAGTTTTCAAACACAACCTAGTCTTCACTTGCCTTATTTATTTCTTTTAGTGCCTCTTGTTTCTTCAATGAACAATCACATCATGTATAGTTTTTGTTACCATTTGCTCTAAAGCATTAACTCTGAGGGGTCAGTGGCTAACAATCTTTTTTTTTCAGGGACGCCCAAAAGGTGTCACGCCTAAGTTCAGCTTAAAACCTCTTGTACCAAGGCTCTCTGAGCTACTCGGAGTGGAGGTTTGTCCTTCTATGCTCTTCTCACTTGTTAGATGAAATTGCATTCCTGTCTCTTTGTACTTATCGAGTTGTTCTTATTCGCTCTTGGGTATGCTCTGTTAATAGGTTAAGATGGCAAATGACTGCATTGGCGAGGAAGTTGAGAAACTTGTTGCTGAAACACCTGAAGGAGGTGTCCTACTTCTTGAAAATGTTAGGTTCTATAAGGAAGAAGAGAAAAATGACCCGGAGTTTGCAAAGAAGTTGGCTTCTTTGGCAGATATCTATGTGAATGACGCTTTCGGCACTGCTCATAGAGCTCATGCCTCTACAGAGGGAGTGACCAAGTACTTGAAGCCTTCTGTTGCCGGTTTCCTTATGCAAAAGGTATATATACATATGGTGTTTCCACTTGTATCCTCCTATTTTCTTGAAAGGGTTTTCACATAAATGTTCGGTATCTTAATTCGGTGTCTGATTCAGGAACTTGATTATCTTGTTGGAGCCGTGTCAAACCCCAAGAGGCCCTTTGCTGCAATTGTTGGTGGCTCGAAAGTATCATCCAAGATTGGAGTGATAGAGTCCCTTTTGGAAAAGGTTGACATCCTCTTGTTGGGTGGAGGTATGATCTTTACTTTCTACAAGGCCCAGGGCCTCTCTGTCGGATCATCCCTCGTGGAGGAAGACAAGCTTGACCTTGCCACCTCCCTAATGGAGAAGGCCAAGGTCAAGGGTGTATCTCTATTGCTTCCTACTGATGTGGTCATCGCTGATAAGTTCTCTCCTGAAGCCAACAGCAAGGTTTGTTCTATGCTTCACCACCATTTTTTTATCAACTAAGTAGGATATATCTAAGCTATTGGGTTCAAGACCTTTCTTATATAGAAGGAAGGGAGCACCGACCATTTTTTGAGATTGATGTATCAAGTATGTATTCAAGACCTGTCTTATGTACAACGGAACCCTAAATACCACTTGACCCCACCATGAGAAAGGCTCAACAAGGGCTGCAAAGAGCCAATAAGGGCTGAATAGAAGTGTGAGGTACCACTGCTGGGACTTGTACCAAGGTCTCCAAGACCCAAGTTCAAGTGCTTGATCAGTTGTACAGCAAGCTTTGGTATGGTTTACCACCTACTGATGCAGTCATCGATGATAAGTTTAATTTTTTATTGCTATAACATTTGTCATATGAAGATTAGTTTTCTTAAAATGTAGTATGCCGTTTTTGTAGACTGTTCCAGCAACAAGTATCCCAGATGGCTGGATGGGATTGGACATTGGGCCTGATTCCATTAAAACTTTCAGCGAGTCTTTGGACACAACAAAGACCGTCATTTGGAACGGGCCTATGGGAGTGTTTGAATTCGAAAAGTTTGCAGCAGGAACTGAGGTAACAACTCTTATCAACCACTCACTTCTACGCATAGCCATGTTCTCTTCACCAACTTATCTTTCAGGGTTAATTGTGGATAGCTATCGTGTACCATAGGTTTTTTTGCACACAACTATCCCCAACTTTAAACTTTTACATCCAATTACCTAAACTTTCAAAAAGTTACAACACAATTCTTTTGCCAAAAAAATGACGGGAATGCCCCTTACCCTAATAAAATATTTGTTTGTCTTTTCAAGTTTATCTTTGAAGGAGTCATTTTTTTACATTGGGTCAAGGGCATTTTTATCATTCTGGATGTAAAATGCATTGACCATCTCGAAATCCTTTACTGGCGAACCGTGTTATGTCAGCCATTGACTTGAGATTGGATCTATTTGCAGGCAATAGCTCATAAGCTGGCCGCTCTCAGTGGCAAGGGAGTGACAACTATCATTGGAGGAGGTGACTCAGTGGCAGCGGTTGAGAAGGTCGGGCTTGCTGAGAAGATGAGCCATATCTCAACCGGAGGCGGTGCAAGTTTGGAGCTTCTTGAGGGGAAGCCACTTCCTGGAGTACTTGCCCTTGATGACGCTTGAGCCTAGTTTTGTTTAGTACTGAGCATATTATTGGCCTTGCAAACCTGAGTTTGGTTCAAGGTTTCATTTCATGTAGTATGTGCATTATTGAACTTGCCATGATGCTTGCTGGGTTTTGTACTCTTGGATTTGAATAAGTGGACATCTGTTTTCATGCAATGATACAGGTTCTTATCTGTTGTGGTATATATAACATTATTTGCTTAATTTTTAGGGGATAATTGCAAAACAGTACCGATGTATTTATTTTATAGTTTGTAACCCTCTTTGATAATAATAAAAAAATATTCTAACTTGTTTTTGTTGCAATTTGTATAAAAATATTGATTTACCCTTATACTCTATATTTAATAAAGAATAAGTAAAAAGCAATATATTCAATCCATATTTGGATATGAAAATTTGGGTTTATTTTAGAGTTTCAAGGGTAAAATTATCTTTTTGAAACAAATTTATACAGAGGGCAGAAACAGACAACTTGGCCTACTTTTTTCAATCATCAAAGATGACTATAAGTGGCAAAAAGAATAAATAGATACCTGAAGGTACTTTTTTGACACCTTTTTTATATACAAAGTTTTGTGGTGTGTATGTTAGTCATTAACTATCACGAAAATGGAGTTTCAGAACTCCAAAAATATCACAAGAAAAATAACATTGGGTTTATGGAGGGAAGTAAAAAGAGCAACTACTGCAGCAATTTCATTTCAGTGTACAATCCATCAAAGAAATGGTTCTGGTTTTGATTATTTGTTCTCGTATCCAGAAGGTCAGGTTAAGCATTCCCAAACAAAACACAAATGGAAGTTCCTAAACGACACATGACGTGTAGAAGCTCAAGCAGCTTCAACGGGTGTAGCAGGATGTCCGCCCCATTCAGTCCATGACCCATCATAGACTGCAACATCAGTCTTCCCAAGTCGATGAAGACCCTGAAAGATAAGCAAGTGTTATAAAAAAATTATGTACTGAACGTTTATTACAGAACTATCATGCATGAATGTCAAGGTATAGCTGTATAGTATTTGATAGAAGATAAAGCATACCAAGGCAAGAATGCAGGCAGTTACCCCGGTGCCACAAGAAGCTACAACAGGACTGTCTAAAGAGATCTCTGCATGAGAACAAGTGGTTACAATTTACATAGTTGTATTGAAAAGCGCAAACATGTGGAAATTCATAAGGGTAGTCATTTGTATGAAAAAAACGAAAAAAATGATGGTTTCTGTCCAATTTGTACTATGGTGACACGTGGAAATTCATAAGGGTAGTCATGTGTATGTGGAAACTACTATAGGTTCATGTGTTTGTGGAAATTCATAAGGGTAGCCATGTGTTTGTGGAAACTTTACTATAGGTTCATGTGCTTGTGGGCAATTCATAAAGGTAGAGGTAGTTATGTGCAACTTCAATACAGTGTTTATGTTATGTTTGTGACACAATTCATAAAGATAAAAACTTACCTGCTTCATCAAATCTTTTCTTAAGCTCTTCTGGTGGTAAGAGTGTCTGTGAATTATCCAACATCTGCAAAATACATGAGCTCAATATTTAGATTTTAGAGGACATGCCACGACTTCGATATATATTTGCTATGACATAAAAAAAGGGTTAATTGCTAAAAACTCCATTATGTATTGTACACGTGTGAAAAACTACATTATGTATTGTCCACGTCCCTAATTTTAATGGAATATTCCAAAATTTTAACGGAATATTCCAAATTTTGTAAGTAAACGACCGTGGTCAAAAGATAGTGTGGTTTAAAAGCGTGGACAATACATAATGTAATTTTTAGCAATTAAAATGATACGAAAATTTACAATCGCATCCCACCATGCTAATTTGTTTTGTTAAACTGTATATCGAGTTTTACATTTTACGATAATTTATAAATAACATCAACGAAATATATGAATACACAATAAATGCATCGTCAACCATTTACCTGCTGAAAAGGAATGCATTTGCTTCCTGGCACATGGCCACTTTTAATTCCCTTTCTTGGTTCTGCTGCAGCACCATCAAACCTGTGAATCAAATAGATTGATTCTACTTAGACACGAGGTTCTTATTTTGTGATTAGGATCATTAAAAACATTGTTTACAGTTGACACCAATTACATAATTGTGATTTAAGTTTAAGCTCTAAATGGTTTAATTCCAAACTTGACTATTCTTCCGAATTAAGTTCCTTCACTATACTGCTGATCAAAAGTTGTAAGGATTCACCTAAAAATAGATATCAACATGTTCCCTTTCACTTTGAATTGATAAATCAATGCTTCATAGTGCATCTAAATTGGCATACAGTGGTTCTAAGAAATATTTGAACCTTTGAATGCTAAGATCACAGTGAAGTTTCCGTAAAATAAGCACACGGTCATTAACAATAACATTTCAATATCACAAGTTCACAACAAACTAATATAACCACAAATTGCATTAAACTTATAGTATACCTCGGCCTTGATCGTGCATCCATGTGTTGGTGAGTTTTTTCCTCAATGTTTTTTCTGACCTGTAACATATAGTCGTAACTTAAATATGGTGAACACATTGATTTAAATTATTACACCAAAATGAACACCAACCTGTTCGAGTGTCCAGACAAGGTGTGGCTTAAATGTTGTCTGATATGTGATTGGCCCAACCTAGAATCATAAATAAACAAAATTTAAGTTTCTCTGATTATAAAAAAAATAAAAGAAAAAGAAACCATGAACAGAAGTTGATGGTTCATAGACTTACTGTCTGTCCTTGATACACCTTTGCTATTGCCTCGCTAGCAGCACTAGCTTTCAAAATAGCATCACTTGAAGCACTAGACTCAACATCATATCCTGAAGCTCGCCATCTTGGCAATCCTCCATCCAATACCCAAATTCTGTCATGCCCAAATACTCTGAACATCCTTTTCATTTGATTAGCGAAACAGAGAGCATCAGTTACGTTGTATAGTAAAAATCAAATCAAATTCATCGTATTATCAACTCTGCAACTCACCACCAAACTCTAGCGGCACTGAAAAGCCCCTTGCCATCGTAAACCACTACCCCATCTTTGTTCTCAATGCCCAGAGCAGACACTGCTGCAGCAAAGGCTTCCTCTTTGGGCAGCATGTGTGGCAACTGATACAAATCATCACGAAATATAGCATTTAAAAATAAAAATAAAAACTGTTCATAGGATATCAGATATGATCATAACTAACAAGCCTATAGGATAAGATCTAGAATAAAATGTGACTATTAGGTTATATACTTGGACATTTTTGTGCTTTTGCCACAAAAATGATCTACTGCAGGTAAATGTGAAATACAAGATTATTGTTGTTGATATTGATGAAAAGATACTCACATTTGTTGTTTGGTCAGAAATCCCATCAACGTCAAAGAAAAGGGCTCCAGGAATGTGAGCAACCTGTTGTGGGCAAGAAAGTGGTCACCCAAAGTGCCCAAGTATAAAAGATTATAAGGTACAATGTATATAAGAGCATCTCCAACGGGTCGTGTCAGGGGGTCGTGTCAGGGGCTGACACAGCGCTGACATGACTCGCTGGCACGGCTCGTCGTGTCAAACTGCCGTGTCAGGCGGGGCATGCCAGCCCGTCGTTGCTGAATCTAGCAACGACGCCAAGTAGTGTCAGAAAGCCATTTTGCTCCAAAAATACTTCCTACCATGGCTTTTGACACTGAACCATTGGAGGAGCAGTGTCAGGAAGCAAAAAAGCACTTCTTGACACTGCTCCTTGACACTACTAGTGTCAACACCATTGGAGATGCTCTAAGTGGAATGGCGTCAAAATCAAGTTGCAAGTAGAAACAAAAGCATCACCTGATACTCTTGAAGCGGATTTCTCTGCTCATCTGGCATATACCAGGATGCATCCAACACCTAGAAACAAGATAAATATTTAAAGCGAAAAAGATAAGATTTTTTTCTAAACATTCAATGCCCAATGGAGGCTTGTTCGTCAGCAGATTCAAAATGTGGGGTAAACCTAGACTTGTTTCACTAAAATGATGTAGTGGGGAGACTGGAAAAAGAAAAGACGATTAAGGACTCAAACAATAGAAGAATAATGATTGAGCACAAAACAGAAAATGATAGGTGTTGTTTTTCTTCTAAAAAGATACCTTTATATCGGGTTCCTTCAGGTTAGCGTGGAGCCAATCAACGGAAACAACAGGTTCACTGGTAGACATGGACTGTGTTGCAAAACCGGCTTTTCTCTCAGCAACTGAGGACGCTATGATATAAGGAACCCACCCAGATCTTTTGTACGCAGAATATCTGGGTTCAGCCTGAAAGTGAAGTGTTCTTCTCTGCATGCATAGGAAATGTTTATAGTAAAAGAAATAAGCATGACCAGTAAAAGGACCAGAATAACACCTTCAAGCACCCAAAGCCAGTCCATGAAAAATACACATTTTCATAGTATCAAGCAATTATATTTGTATAAAATGATACACAAAGCAAAGTTTTATAAAACAAAAACAAAAAACAACATCTGTGATCATGTGGAAAGTTATATTCACATGATGAAACAAAAAGAAAGTGCACACCCAAACCATAACAAGCCACATCAAAGTTGAGACATATTAGACAACACAATTACCACTGCATAGAACCCTAATTCTCAAGCCGAAAATTTTCATTTTAATTAGTGCAAACCCACAAAAGAAAACATTGAATTTCGACTTAACCATCAAAACCAGATACCCAGCAATCAGAACTCATAAACAAGCACAAAACACTAAGGCGAGCCCTAGAATCATCCAAAACAAATCAAACCCATAAAAGGGTCGATTCAGAAACAGTAGCCCAGGTAAAATTACAAGCATTTACGCACTTACATTGAAGAGAGAGGAAAGAATTGGGGGCGTCTGAGAGAAAGAGGAGCGAATCAAGCGATGACCCAAGAGAGTCCTGGTGAAGACGGCTGATGCCATTTACTCAGAGACCATAGAAAAGTTTAATCGATTACAAAGAAAATGCTTTCAACGACGAACCAGAAGCAGCCAAAGGCCCAAAGCGCTACTACAGTAGGTGGTCTTCAGCTTTCACTGCTCTCTATAGCCGTTTGTGAGAGTAAAAAATTGATCTTTTTCCATTACCTCGAGACTCCTAGGCTAGGGACTTTTTGGACAAATACACCTCTTGACCTATTTTTTGTGAAATAAAATTATTAAAATACAAATATATTATTTTTCACAAAAAAATTCATGTTAGTTTTTTTTAATGGTGACATTGTGGTTAAAAATATGTTTATAAATAAAAAGTTAGTTTTTTCTTTTAACGAAAGAGCAAAACTTCGTTAAAAACGAAACATCAATACAAGACGAAATATGAAAGTTAATGAAAAATATTGAATTACAAATCAACATAAACATTTTATAAGTATTATACCGGAAATGGGAACCCTATGTCACGTTTGGGCTTTTGGGCCTTTGTCAAGCAAGCCCCAAAAAAGAGAAAACGACATCGTTCCATCGATTGTGCATCTTCCCCAAATCTCTTTCGCATAAGAAGGTTTCGCAACAGTAGGTGGTCTTCAGTTTTGGCATTTATACTCTATTTCCATAGCTTTCCATTTCTGGTTTGTTTTTTTTCATTTATTTAGAGTAGAAGAAGCCATTAAGGTTGATTTAATCTGTATGGTTGAGTTTCTAGTAATCAAAAGAGGATTTCATCCCATTTTCATTATCAATTGAGCTTCAGATATATCAATATCGTTACACCATAACCTAGCTGCTTTACCATGCACCTTAATGGTTGTTCTACCGTCTCTTTCCTCCAACCCGTGTCCTATTACGCCGCTTGTTTTTCTGATAGCACGATTGACACTCCCCCTGCCAAGGTTGATTCCCCCGCTATGCCTGCCTACATTTTTCACAAAATCAGAGCATAGGAGGAAGCTTTTTAAGAAGCCCTCATCCTCCATTCTCCCCACATCGCCCTCCTCACCAAAACGCTCCCCTCTGATATCTCGCATGCAGCCACCGACAACCCTAATCCCTCGACGGTCTCTGGTCCCAACCCCTCATCCATCACCTGATGTCTTTCGTCATTGCCCTATGCATACGGTGTTCTCAACCGCCGCTACACTCTAGGTGCGAGAAGAAAGGGTGGGTGATATGACTCCCAACAATCCACCCACGCCCTTCTGTCCCTCCCAAACCAGCCAGACCTCTAGCCCCTCGCGGTCGGAGTTTTACTCCTTCTTTCATCCCGGAATGGTAGGACCGTCGCCCCCGGTTGACCATTCCGGTATGCTCACTACTACAGAAATGGACTTGGCAAACGGATACAAAAATATATGTTGGTAAAGTTTTGCGCTTTAGTGACGGATGATGCATCCCTGGGTGAAGCTACTACTTGGCCAACGTATAATATGTCTACGGCTCGAGTATGAGGTATCCGTCAGTAGGTTCTAAATTCTTTACCTACGGATACAATATCCGTTGTCCAGGTAAGTACTTCACCAACGGATTGGTTATCCAAGTCTCAAGTATGACGTATCCGTCTGTAAGGTCGTAGTACTTTACTTACGGATACTCTATCCGTTGGTCAAGTATTCTTTTCCAACGGATGTTTCCATCCATTGGTGAAGTAATAATTTTACTTTAGAAGAAAAACAGTAACCTGTATAACTAATACATGAATTGAAGCTATCGAAAACATATAACCTGTACAACCATTCAATAATGAAAACAAGGAGTGGCAAATTTTATTTCAATAATCGATATATATAGACAACTGAATAATTCATATATAAACATATAAGTTTCGAACATCCTATTCTTCATAATATAACAGATTACAAACAAAGCATATATAATAGAATTAAGAAGCAGCACGTAGGCTTGCAATAATACGCTCTTTAATTGCATTGTTTTCTTCCATCCATGCAACATAATGTTCAAACCCCGCAGTCTCCTCTACAGGGTAAGGATCATCCGGAACCTCATCTAACCATGTAGGCCTCATCCTATACCGTATCCACCAGGGAGTGTTGACGCTGGCCTCTCCCTACCATCAGGGGGTGGAGGAAGGTCATCACCGTTGTCCCGCATCAGGATCTTAATATAGTCTAGCCGTTGATAGGCTTCATCGAGTAGTTGTTTGTACTCCTTCATCCAGGATGGGTCATCTATAGGATCTGGTTGGGCGCGAGGCTCTGAACGGTTGGCTCTTCGTGGGTTTAAGGTTCGAGCCTTTTCACGTCGATGCCATCTGCTTTCGAGTCGGGGATCAAGGTTTGGTTCCATCCTGTCATAAACATATATAAGCATACTTACACAACTCACATTATTATATTCTATCTCAAACTAAGACAAAATAGGCATAATTAGCATTCATAAAAAGTATTAGCATGGGATATTACCAAATCATAGAATTTAAACTATTAGATAACATCATTTAAATATCCTTCAAATACTAAGTACTAAACTAGTCTTGGAACGCGCGCATGAAAGTCGATCCATCAGACGGAGTACGTCTTGCGCTTTTAGTAGCCCGTCTTTCAATGGCCAGCCTATCTCGTTCCGCCCTTTCGACTATAAGTCTAGCTCCTTCAGTTGAAATCAGACGCATAATATACATGCGAGTAACTGACTCGTGATAAGAAGAAATTATCCTAGGCAATTTGTTCATGACTAAATTCATTATTTTTTCCCAGTCTACATCCCTTATTGGGGGTACTTATTCATCAATATGATCTGACATAATCCGGCTATTCTCCCCGACACTACTGTTGTTGGTTTCATCCATCGAAATGAAAACTTAATAAATACGGGCATGAACATGTTTTTCAGAAAGTAAACCTAATAATTGTAGAATTAACATGTTTTGCATAATACAAACCTAATAATTGCAGAATTCCTGAAGGATGCTAAAGTTTACAATGCATGTTCAAACCAAAACAATTACTGCATAATTTTAAACCCTAAAATTTCCGAAGTTCAAACCCTAAAGTTTTGAATTTATTATTAAACCCTAAATTTATAAATTTCTGAAAATAATTTCAAATAAACATATCGTATTGTATTAAACCCTAGATTTCTAAATTTCTACATTTCTCAAACTAATTTGAAACAAACATATCTTATATATTTAACCATAAATTACAAACAACATTATATCTGAAACAATGACAAAGATATAATAATTGAACCCCACAAAACCCCAAAACTCAATTCAAATCAAAGACGACTGAAAGAGTCCAAACGTAGAAGGGTGGTTAATTACATAAGGAAACGGAATGATGGAGTATGATGGAGGACGCCGGACTTGTTGGAACCAGACGCCGGAGCAACTATTGAAGCAGAAAGAGAGGTCTGCTCAATCAGGGGCGGAAATAAAGGGAAAATAGGGTTTGGGGACTTTATATAGTAAATTGCTGACTGACGGATCCCGTATCTGTTAGTAAGCTCAAAACGGTATGACGAAGCGGTGAGGTGGAACACCTTCAAAATGATGCCGTTTCGTTTACCTTCCCGGCGGATCTCGTATCCGTAGGTAGATATTTGAATAAATTACAATTTCCAAGTTATGATATCAATAATTAAATTATCCATCATATATATGTTGTCGATGCTATAAAACAATTATTTAACTAAGTAATATGCAAAGAACATGTTAGTTTGACGGATTTTTCGAATATATGGTAATCGAAACATAGTATCTACTCTCTGTTCTAGGGGGTTGTATCCATCGGCAAGGTGGTATTCTTACCGACGGATACCCCTATCCATCGCCTTACCCAATGTCATACTTTTCAAAACAATTGTAAAATTAACTTCGTTAACTTTCAAATTGAGCATTCCAGAAAATCATGCACACATTGAATAATGAAAACAGATGATAGTGAAACATAATTGTCTTAACATTAGTCTTGTTATAGTATCAAGCCAAAGTGCACTAATTACATAAGCAACAACAACCTAATCAGTTGTACTATCACGTGGGGTAGTAAGGATTATCTCGTATGTGGCTTTTACTTCCTCATACATCTAGAGAAACTGTTGGAACCAGACAAGCTCGTCTGCAATGGTAGGTAGATCAGGTGTATCTTGAAGTTTTTGGTATCAAACAGGAAACTCAATACTCATCTGTGGAAGAGTAATGCGAACATTAGGTTTGGTGAGCATCAGGTGGTTAATCTAATTGCATCTTGCAATGTCTTCACGCATCAATGCCTGAAAATACAGGTACCATGCAGAGCCACCTGCAACTTCTGCTCTAGCGGCAGCCTCATTGAGCCTCATCTCTCTTCGATTCCACCTACGTTTGGCACGAGGATCAGCATTTGGTTCCATTTCCTATCACAAAAATGTGTAAATTTACACAACTCAAACAACAAACACATGAATAATTATCTCAAAGTCAGAAGGATAACAAGCATTAAAATAGTACTATATACAAATATATATCTCAGTAAAACAAGTAGCCATTAATATATAACAAAGTCATCGAGAGTAACTTAATTAATTAAACGGTCAAACATAGTCATCATTCAAAACAGACAATATAAACTAATAGTTAATAAGTCTTGATCATCTAAAACTAGAACATAATGACATTTAATTTAGTCTTCAAACTTGTGTTCGGAGTTATCCCTCAACCAATGGGTATAAACTTTGACGTGATGCCTAGGCCCGTGCATGGAGGTCGCTCCATCAGACTAACTCTGCCTTCCAGTTTGTGCAGCAAGTGTTGCAGCGTACCTAGCACTATCAGCAGCACGTCTTTGAGCAGAAAGTCTTGCCCTTTCAGCTCTCTCGACAGCAAGCTTGTCTCCCTCTATGTTAATCAAACCTAATATTTGCATGCGCGATGTTGCTTCCGCTCGTGTACCAGTTTGGACGGGCAATTTAGCATACACAGCCAACATCTCTTGGTGCCAATCTATCTCCCTCTTTATTGGATGATAATCCTCTTATGCCATATCCATATTATTGTCTGTAACACTGCTATCTGTGTCCTCCATTAACTATATACGTATATATTTATACATTTATACAATACAAGGAACTGAAAAACACATTCATCGAATTGATTTTCATGTAGAATTGTGAAGAGTTCCACACCACGATGACAGATTTTCAAGAGGATTATGAAAGTCAATACCATAAATCAACCAATTTACATCATCGAATAGATACATTATGCAGATTGTTCAAGGAAACTATAAGTGCATATCTACTGAATGTTTATATATGTTGAACCATTTTTCTGCATGCGTTTCCATTAATTACTCTTTCGTTGAATTACCAAATGGATCCGTAATCCGACCAAGATCAACAATATGCGGCGGCGAAGGATTTGAGTCGTTATGTGCAGAGAGTCAATTTTTATGCACAATTTCACGTTCACAGTGTGAAATTCCTACCCGATGAACGCGATAAGGGAAGAACCTCATAGAATTGCGGAGTAATGCTGGAAACAGAGGGCGAGGTTGTGTATTACGGTGTGTTGTTATACGTAGCTGTGCTTATCTACACGGGAAAGATGCTGGTAGTTTTGTCTAAATGCCGATGGTTTGATTTGAAAACCATGACAGTAGATAATGGTTTGATATCTATAAATACCAAAACAAATGGTTATAAGGATGATGCTTTCTGCCTTGCAACCATGGCCAAACAAGCAAGTTCTAATTCACATTTTTATATTTTTTGGTATGTCGACTTCAAACTTAACTTATAATTAATTGTACGTTTGTGCATGTAAAAGATATTCTACGTCGATGACCCGAAAAGAGGTGGATGGTATAAGATCGTGAACAAGGTCGCACATAGAGGATTATTCATCTCCGAAAAGGTTGTGACCGGAATTTCGTATGAAGTAGACACCTCTTACCAAGAGATTCAGCCTGAAACTTCCCAAGTTGTAGCCGAATTAAATGAAATACCATTATCTGATGGGGAACTATAAGAGGTTGATGATGTTGCGGATAACGACGACGACGACGAGGATACTGAAGACGGTTGTGATGCTCATAGATACAACAATGACGAGAGGAACGACTCAGATTAAATATGTATCAGAACAACTCATCATCGTTATTGTACAACGGTCTATTATTACTACCGTTTTTGGTCAAACTGTTAATTGGGTAGTTAATGGATATGTGTTGGGTTTAGGGTGATACAGTTTTTGGTGATGCATGTAGTTTTTAGAAGTTCAAGCAGGTAATTTGAAAATTTCGCTGCTTAGTAAGGCGACGGATACTTGAATTCGTCGACAAGGCTTCAGTCTTATCGACAGATATAACTCCCTAGAACAGAGAGCATATACTTTGTTTTGATTACTATATATTCGATTAATCCATCAAAATAACATGTTTTCTTGCATATTACTTAGTTCAATAATTGTTTTAGAAACAACAACAACAACAACATATATATGATGAATAATTTAATTACTAATATCATATATTTGAAATGGTAATTTATTTAATTCTTTACCTACGGAGACAATGTATCCGTTGCTATAGTGTTATACCAAGCCAACAGATTCTTTATTTGTGGCTGAAGGTTCAAATATTTGTGGGTAAAGTTGTTTGACCAAACTTTGTCAAACTGATTGACCACAAAGTTCGGAAGGTTTGAACCGTTCGATTACATGATTTTGGGCATACAGATAATATTTACCACATTACGTACAACATGAATGGTGTTGATTACATAATATTTCAACAAAACACATACGTACTAATTAAAATGGTCAGATTTACTATGTTCAATGAACATATATTGTACTACGGATGCAAAGTATATATCCAATTTGAATGTGTTTAGTCTAAATACGAGATTTTCATATTACTACCTATCGTTATGAAATGTATGTGGCATACATGACCCGTGAATGTAACGTTCCATGTTGGATGTAAATTAGAAAAATCTGATGGATTAATTAAATTAAAATCCTTGATTTATTTTTATTTACTAAGTCATGAATGAGGCAATAAAATCATAATTGAATTGACAATCAATTCTGATTATGGCAATGAATTGGGGGTTGAAATCGTGGGACTTGTCTCCCCACGCATTTCCCCTTTTTTGCCCTTCCCAATAGCCTATTTATACCTCTTTCCAAGACTTGAAAAATAGATCCAAAACAACATCAGATTCATCTCTCAAATAGTTTTACTCTCATCCTCGTTTTGGTGACGGATCAACCGGCTTTGAGTTCGCTCACGTTAGTCATCCTGGGAGACCGCTGCCATTACAGGGCAGTCAAGAGTCTTAAGAACACAAGGTTACCTGGACTCGACTAAACCCCTTTCCGATTCCTCTATTTTCCATAAATCGTTTGGTATTGTTCTCCAAATTTCTATAATATTTGTATCTGATTTTCGTTATATACTAACCACCTAACATTCCATTATGAATACAGCGAGGGTCGGGATGGATGACGGTTTATTGGTCAAAGTAGTCAACACTTGTGTACCGACGGATGTATATCCGTCGGTAAGGCCACACAAAAAAGATCGAATTTTCGCTAAGTGTTGTGTGCAAAACGACGCCGTGCCACTTACTTAAGTTTACCGACCGATATGGATTTGTCGGTAAGCAATAGTCCATGTAGGTCAGATCTCATCCACACTTACCTGTTTATCTCTCGTAAATCTGTCTCTCTCTTGGAATTTCTCTTGTTTCTCACTGATGTTCTTTCTCACTAGAGCCACACCACCGTCCACCCTCATCGCCACCTCCACACGCTGTCTTGTTCGAGCTCAAGCGTTCAAGCTCAGCCATCATCCTAAAGGCCTCCACACCCTATCCTCTAAGCTCTAAATTATAATACAAAATAAGCTTAATGTACAGTAAAAATATAAGTCTTAAGGGTTTGAACGAAGATTACTATTTTAAGATTTGTAATTTCTGAAATGAAATTATTTTTATATTTATATTTGATAAGGTCACATCAGACTCTCCAAATGTGTCTTGTTGATGTGTATAGCAACATGCTAGACCTACTTTTTAATCCAAACCTGATGCAAAATTATATAAAAATCATGACAAGAAAATTACTGTTGAATTTGAACATATAATTCAATGAGCAGTGATAAGTTTCAACAATAATGTTATTCTTATAATTATTCACCAGTTAATTGAACAATGTATTCCTTTAAATAATTAACATACATGTATTAAATTAATTTTTTTTAAGTTTAAAAACTGATTACATAATTAAACTTTGTTTTGTGAATGTTTATTGTTACAAATTTAAACTTTTGAATTTTAAACAATGATTTTATTCAAAAAAAAAAAGAATTGTAAAGAATGACAAGGTGGTCTCTTCTTTATATACATTACACATATAATTTGTCACGCCCCAATTTCAGTAAATCGAACTCGGGACGCGAACGTTTTAAAATAATAAACACCTTTGAAACCATTTTTATAGATCACTTTAAAATCATCATTTGTTCAACAAAAATAATAATTACAGTTTAAAACACGTCCCAACAAGTGGACAAAAGTACAAGGTATCCGTCACTAGACTCAACAGACAAAACCCGGACTCCGCTCCTAGCTCCACAAGCTTCGAGAGCTCACCTAGTCCGTCCCACGAACAGTACCTGTAGGAAAAGCAGCTAGGGGTGAGCGTTCGCTCACCACCACGGATAACAGAATGACTACGGCATAATTAGCAGACAAAACAAGTAACACCAATCAACAACTCAACACCGGGGAACACCATCCCCAACCCAAGCACTCTAACTGAACATACACCCACTGTTGCCTTCCCTGACCAACTCGACACCCTGACACGTAAAGTAGACCCGACACAACCATTGACGACCTCTTACAAGGACTCCAAAGAAAGTTACGCAACACCAAACAGCATCACAATGGATCACGCACCAACAAGATCACGAAGGATCGCACACCAAACAAGATCACAAAGGATCGCAAACCAGCTGCCAAGAACGCCCTCCCGGGACTCTAACCCGGTCAAGCCAACCCAAGAATGCTGCAACTTACTGGGACTCTAACCCGGTCAAGCCAACCCAAGAATGCTGCAACTTACTGGGACTCTAACCCATAAGCCAGCCGGAAAATGCTGCAACTTACTGGGACTCTAACCCATAAGCCAGCCGGAAAATGCTGCAACTTACTAGGACTCTAACCCATAAGCCAGCCGGAAAATGCTGCAACTTACTGGGACTCTAACCCATAAGCCAGCCGGAAAATGTTGCAACTTACTGGGACTCTAACCCATAAGCCAGCCAAGGTATGCTCACAAACCCAAACCACACACGCGCGGCCAGGACCCCTTTATTGGCGGGCGGGCCCCCTACCCCGTCTGAACATGCAGACACGTGTGCTTGTGGACCCCCGTTTTAGGAAGTGGGCCCCCAACCTCCGGTAACCACAATCACAATCACAAACACAATCACAAGCAAAATCAACAACCAGTAACAACACAGGTTCAACACCCACAGGCACTCATGGCCACCAAGACACTAACCGTAAAACTCGGACTCAACAGCCCCACAGGCACTCACGGCCTCCCAAGACACACCGACAGTAAGACATGGACTCAACAGCCCCACAGGCACTCACGGCCTCCCAAGACACCAACCATAAAACACGCTTGCAACTTACCGAGACTCTAACTCGTAAGCCAGCTAAAGAAAGCTTGCAACCCCCCCCCCCCCCCCCCCCCCCGAGACTCTAACTCGGTAGGCCAGCCAAAGACACCAACCTTAGTACACGGGCTCTCAAGGCCACCCAAAACACCAAAGGTAAATACACGGGTTCAACAACCCCACGGGCACTCATGGCCACCCAAAACTCAACGATAAAACACACTTGCAACTTACCAAGACTCTAACTCGTAAGCCAACTAAAACACCAACAGTAAAGTACGGGCTCTCATGGCCACCCAAACACGAATAATAACACGGGCTCTCATGGCCACCCAAGACTCAACAATAATAATACACGGGCTCTCAAGGCCACCCAAGACGCCAAAATAAACAATCAACCTCCGGCTTAACCCAAGCCTCCAACAGTCCTAATATCAACAGTTTCACAATCAACCTCCGGGCATGGTCATATGCCTCCAGTACTCCTAATATCAACAAGTTCACAAAAAACCTCCGGGCATGGTCATATACCTCCAGTAAATCAATTAACGCTAAGTTCTCTGCTCCTAAGACACTACTAAGCGTCACATGCTTTTCTCATATTCGCTACGTTCCCGTATCATGCTTTTCTAATATTTAAATAAACCTACTTAACCCACGACACCCCGGTGTCACATGCAATTCTACTGTTAACTTTCCCTAGTCAGGGCCGAGATCCGGCTACTTTTCCCTACCTCGTGTGTGTTCTCCCAAAAGCCAAACAACGAGCTCCGGTGATGATCTCAGTCACTCACCCGGCTTTCCCTTGCCTCGGTCCGTGGCACGATCTAAAAGAACATAAATTCAAGGCACTTAACAACCCGCAGGAATAAACTGAAAATCATTAAACTCGATGCCCAAACTTAACCCCGACAATGTCGATCACTCCCAAACTTCCCAATTACTCGACATTGTCGATAAGGGACCCGTAAAGGCCTGATTCGCCCGACATGGCGAATCTGCCCGGGTTTTGTAAATGCCCTTCCGGGGTTCCAAAAATTCCCGTTTTCGTTTCTACGGTCTTAGGATAATTCAAGGGTCCCAATGTACTTGACAGAATCGAATTCCGACTTCCGAGTCGATTAATTAACGTTTAAAGTTTCTAAAACCCGTTAATTATAACTTTTCCAATTTAATTCCAAATTTCGATTCGGTTATGGATAAATGGTCCGGGGGACGTTTTAAACCTCCCGAACACTAAACCCGAGTACCCGAGCACGTGGGCCCCACTCGGCCCAACTTGGCCGTGGGTGGCTAGGGCCAAAATGGGCCCGGCCCACCATGGTGGTGGCCGGCCCTAGCTCCGGCCAGCCACCTCACATGGTGGCCGGCCACCCTATATGGTGGCCGGAGCTCCTCCCGAGCTCCCGTCACCAGAAAACGTGCTCCTTCACCTCCAAAACGTCTCCAACTATCCCCACAACTCATTTCCACCATAAACTACTCATTTTAACCAAACCCTAACATTTGAAATTTACCAAATCGAAGATTGATTAGGTGCTTACCGTAGAGGAAGACGAGGTGAACCCGAATCTACTATCGTTGAGACGAACCCATGGCTCGATGCTCGTGAATAGTGGCCAAAACCTCCCAAGCTTACTCTTCCTTCTCTCCCTTCCTTCTCTCTTCTTTCTCTTTCTAAAACTAACCCCTTTCTTCTTCTTTTTGTTGAAATGGACGTGTAGTCATATTGTTTCCCTTTTGTTTTATTAAAAAAAAATAACAAACTAACCCTTTAAAGGTAAAACTAACCATCAAGTCTTGTCTTGTCTTGTCCCAAAACCTAACACCACCACTTGTTTGACAAGTGACAAGGTGGGTCCCACACCTTTTTGGGAAAATATCTGCTAAATATTTTGTCCAATCAGATTCGCGAAATTCGGACGTTTCGTGCCCCGAACGGGCACTTTTTCCAAGAAATTACGAAACTTGGCGGGCTACAAGGAAACGGCTCAACTAAGACCGCTGCGACGACGGCTAAGCTTTTTGGATCCAAAACGGTCCTCGAATGGACCAAAACGTTGCTCGGTTCACTTTTCCAGCGAAAAGTCAACATTTCCCAAATTGATCAGAAAGTTGCCCTGAGTCCCCCGGAACTCACTTTGATCAATAACGGGGTCAAATTAAGTCCGGTATGACACTAAGGGTCATTTTAGGTTCACTTAACTGTCAGTCTTAAATTTTTAAAATTTTTCCTGTTTTTCGCCGGTTTGACTGACGTTGACCGGGAGTGGTTATTACATAATTACTACATATATATAGCATCATCTCATATGTAGTTTAATCATAAAATTAGATTAATTTTAATTCAATTACAAATATAGCCTCATAGCCTTTGAAAAACCAAATGGCCAAGATATATCTAAAAATAAATGATTCACATGATCATCAAATGTAATTTTCAAAGTTTTTACCTTTAATAGGTTTAAATATGCTATGATATCTTTACCATATCCAGTTTACCATACACCTTTAATAAGTCCATAATAAACAATAAGGTGAAAGTATACACGGTTTATAAATGATGCAGAAGCCATTAACAATGTGCTAGTTAGACCTATTACAAAATTCAAATAGTCAAAGTCATTTTTTCTTATATTTGATAAAATATATTTTTGTGTGTACATAACTGAATCAGAAAATGGCCATTCCAGTGTTAGTTCTTGATCTAACTGATGAGTCGAATAATCCAAAAACTATAGCAACTAAGATACTAGACATGTTAACGGACGAGTCCATCAAAATTCCACTAAGTAATTGGAAACTGCCCGTCTTAAAACCAGAGTCCCTAAACCCATTATATCTAGACATCGAGGTGCGAGTCATGTCGGAAGATTCCTATGAGAAATGTAGTGTGACATTTAGGATGATGAAGCATAACATGTACATAATAGGGTTTAAGAGCGGGAAAATGGGTAGTGTCTTTTGGGAGTTAAGGGACAGTGGTCGCACCTTCAAGAGATTGATCGAGGGTTCCAAGGATCTGACTCTGACCGAGGCTTATGATGGCGCTAACAACATCGGAGAAATGGCTGACATCCTAAAACGATGTCGTGATCTACGTGATCCGAACATAATAGTAACCTTGCCAGTACTGTGCAGAAATGCCCTTGTGCTTAACTTTATAAACACGGTTAGGCACGTTCGTGAATTGTACAATTATAAGGATGGAAAGAATCTGAAAACTATGGCAAAGTCTCTGGTCTACATGGTTCAGTTGCTGGCATAAATGCCACGACTTACTGAGATACGCAGATGCGGATCTAAAAATATAATTTAGGGTATGCCATCGACCATTTCTAAATGCAGTAAAATAAATAAATGGAAACTACACTCACATGCAAACTACGTGCAATGCAGATCTTAAAATGACCATAACTTTTTCATATGAACTCTGATTTAGACCCGTAAGATATCAAATCGAAGGTATCTGAAAACTCTACGATTGTATATCCCTTTAGGGGACTATGGTATGCCATGGCATACCCTATAACCCTCTAAATCCGCTCCTGAAGATACGTGACCATGTGTCGGGGCAATGGCGCAAACCAGCAGTGCAAGATGATGAAATATATAAAGAGAAAGAGAAGGAGAAGTTGAAAGAGACAGAGGGTCTAGCTACAAGACTTAGTTCACAGTTGATCGAGAAACATAACTAGTGGCTGACGATTTCGACTCAAGTACGTGAAAAGGGTGAGTATAGTAGGGCAAATGAACTTGGAGTTGCCTTGGGGAGAGCGTTTAAGAAGGACCAGCCAAACACAAGCACAAGCCGCAAGAATAAGAAATAACGGCTTATAGTCTCATCTGGTGATCAAGGCTATATTGCTTTGCTTATAGACTTTGGTTTGTTTTGTTAATTAATATGTTTATTGGGTGGTTTTTGTCAGATTTGGAGTTGGTTTTACTGAAACATTACATTATGAAGAATCCGAGATGCGTGAAGAGGTTGGGTGCAACTTTGTTTCTTTTTCTTTTCTTTTTTGGTTTTTTTTTAGTTATGGCTACTTTATACTAGTCCTTTGCTGTCATCTGATTGCAATGTACATACCACATATATATTAACTAATACAAAAGTTCCTATGTTAATTTTTTTTAATAAGCAATGCAAGTTTAGACTGAAACTTTTTTTGAGACGAAAGATGAGTATGAGTAGGCTACACTAAGAACTTTCAAAGCCCAAAATAGATAAGGACCAAATAAAATAAGATCAAACTATACCAACAAAAACTCTTAAAAGTCTAGAACAACTAAGATACAATAAACGTTAATGCAAACACTTGCAGACAACCATCAAAGCATTATAGGATTGGAATTCAAAACTTCAAACTCATGAGTACCAGAAGAAGAGATCCCAGCACATGAAATTGGGCATTCTTGTGATCCACGGGATCGAGACTGGTGCATGGAGTGCTGAGATTGTGATACAAGTATCACTCAGGAAATTTTGAAACCAATTTATCAAACCATTCACCCAACTGCAACTGAAGAGGGGCAGGTGTTCAAGACATAAGGAAGATACGTTTATAATTCGGTCCTCCTCAAGATTAGGAAGTGTGATAAGGAGTTAGCCTCTCTAATGGACAGCGAAATCGCTCTAGTATACCACATATGGAAGATATCCAAAAGCAGTTCGAGTGGCCTTGGACTTGAAAGCACGCCTCTACAGATGACGAGAAAAATAATATTAGTCGATTGACGGTAATCGAAACACAAAATTCTTCCATGCAACATCAGAGAACATGAAGAAGGTGAATGTAATCAAGAAAACCCTAGAGGATGACGTATATGATGTCACCTAATATTTAAGTGTGGTTGACCACATTGAATCCCATTATTTGTCTTTAGAGCATGCACAATGGTGAGGTTTAAGGTTCAGGGTTTATATGTTGATTGTGTACAATAATGAGTCTGAACCCCTTAATTTGAATTGTGTTCTACAGTGATGAGACTTACTAAGGGGCTCATGGTTTTGAGTGGATGTTGATTGAATACTTAATTGATATTTGCTGAATTTATTAAATTTAGATTTAAAACAATAAATCCTAAAGAAGATTGAAATAAATTTTAAAAAATTAATTAATAATAAAAAAAGTAACTAACTGGAAATAAACTTTAACTTTTATTCATCCCCGAAATAATACAACCCCAAAAAATACAAGTTGAAACATACAATGCAACCAACACATCAATAATCCAAGAGCTTTTTCATATGAGCATTGATCCGACCACATGCTTCCCACAATTCAGAAAACATTAATGTGTGTCGGTCCATCTCCTCGTCGGTGAACCTTGCCACGTCTTGTTGCTGCATTTGTTTGTATTCCTTAGGAGTTCATGCCATTTGTTGGTCAGCATCATGCTTTTTTCCGCCTTCTTGGACCTTGCTCGGTCCTTCTCGGCCGTTGCCCGGCCATGCTCTGCCTTTTCTCGTTCCATGTTGGCCACTGCATTGACTTGATCTTGGAGACTCTTCCCTTTCCTCTTCGTGGACTTCTTGCCCAACGGTCGCTCTTCTACACGTTGAGGGCCAGTAGCTCCCTAGGTCGGATCAGAGGATACCTAATCCAGTTGGGACTCGCCACTGAGAGGTGTAATATCTTCATCATCGGTGGGAAGACAAGTGGTTGAGGTTGAGTTGTAAGACAACTTCATCTAATCGTTGTCACCGTACAGTTTTGGTTGTCACGTCCCAATTTCAGTAAAGCGAACTCGGGACGCGAACATTTAAAACATAAAAACACTTGAAACCTGTTTTGAATAAATACTCAGGAATTTCCATTTAGTTGTCAAAAATAATATTTACAATACAAACTTCCCAACAAGTGGGCAAGGTACAATATCCGTCACTAGACTCAACAAAATAAAGACCAGACTCCGCTCCTAGCTCCACAAGCTTCAAGAGCTAACCTAGTCTGTCCGGTGGTCAGTACCTGTAGGAAAAGCAGCTAGGGGTGAGCGTTCGCTCACCACCACAGATAACAGACTGACTATGGCATAATTAGTAGATAAAGCCAGTAACACCAAAACCAAACCCAACACCGGGACTACAGTCCCTAACTCAAGTACTCAACTGACCCACAACCCATTACTTTCCTCAACAGACTCAACACTTGATAAAGTAATGTAGACCCGACACAACTATCGGCGACCTCCTCCAAGGACACGACAGAAAGACTACACAACGCCAAACAAGATCACAAAGGATCGCACACCAGCTGCTCAGTAACCAATCTCAATCAGGTCAAGGATCGACCTATCGCAATTCCTCGACACGAAGTCGGATCAGGCTGTCGACCTATCGCAATTCATCGACACTAAGTCGGATCAGGCTGTCGACCTTTCGCAGTTCATCGACACCAAGTCGGATCAGGCTGTCGACCTATCGCAGTTCATCGACACTAAGTCGGATCAGGCTGTCGACCTATCGCAGTTCATCGACACTAAGTCGGATCAGGCTGTCGACCTTTCGAACTCACAACTTCAGGTAACCACAATCACAATCACAGGCAAGTTCAAACACACAGGCACTCAAGGCCACTCAAGACACCTCAATAGTCAATACTCGGGTTCAACAACCCCACGGGCACTCACGGCCACTCAAGACACACCAACGGTCAAGACTCGGGCTCAACAACCCCACGGGCACTCACGGCCACTCAAGACATACCAACGGTCAAGACTCGGGCTCAACAACCCCACGGCACTCACGGCCACCCCAAAATACCAACAGTAAAACACGGGCACTCACGGCCACTCAAGACACACCAACAGTCAAGACTCGGGCTCAACAACCCCACGACACTCACAGCCACCCCAAAACCCCAACAGTAAAACACGGGCACTCACGGCCACCCAAGACACCAGTTTAAATAACACGGGCTCTCATGGCCACCCAAGACACCAACAATCAATTACGGGCTCTCATGGCCACCCAAGACACCAACAATCAAATACGGGCTCTCATGGCCACCCAAGACAGAAATTAAACAGTCAACCTCCGGGCATGGTCATATGCCTCCAGTAATTCTAATATCGCTAAGTTCTCTGTTCCTACGACACTACTAAGTGTCACATGCTTTTCTTATAAACGCTACAATCCCGTATCATGCTTTTCTAATATTTAAATAAACCTACTCAACCCACGACACCCCGGTGTCACATGCAATTCTACTATTAACTTTCCCTAATCAGAACCGAGATCCGGCTACTTTTCCCTACCTCAACCGAAGAACACCCGCTACGTTTCCTAGCCGCTGACGTTCTGGCTCGCTACCTCCGGGCTTCACTTCGATCGAAGCCGGGCGCTAAAGAAAACACGAAAGCCATAATTAGAGGCGGTTCCCAGGTTAATTCAAAGGTCACGATTTGTCCAGTTTAAAACCGACAGTTGTCCTTTAAACTCGAGCGGGATAAAAGCGGGATTAACGACGAATCGAGTTCGAGTACTCGAGCCCCGAACACAAAAACCCGTGCATGGGTTTCGAGACACGGTTCCCGAGGCACCGATTCCGCGTTCCGCTGTTAAAACCCATCCTAAGTCCGTTTCAACAGTCCGGTTATCCGGTCCACGCTCAACAGTTCAAGGTCCATTTTAAATCAAAACTGATTGTTCTCCTTAAGTCAATTTTCTAAAACCAAAGTTTTATTTCCGACGATTTCAGTCCCAAACCATAAAATCAACCTTTAAAACCAAAGTCGTTTTAGTTTGTTTTCCTAACAAATTTGTTTCTCAAACTCCTCGATTCAAAGCCGTTTTTAAACCAAATTGATTTTAATTCCTTTTTATTTTAAATATGTTTTTCCGATCCTTTGAGCCCAAAATGAATTAAGTTAAGTTTTTTGAACAACAGTCCCAAAATCCCGTTTAACCAAAATAAATTCAATGATTTGTCGTTTCAACAACAACTCCAAACAACCAGATCCAATTCTTGTGTCCACACGAACCGATTCAACAGACGTTCGAAAAAAAGAAATAAAGGTTCGGTTTTCGAACCGACCGGCCGCAAGCGAGGGCGGCGCCGGCCGGGGCCTCACCGTAGGAAAAGGACGGTGGGAGGCGTCGGGTTTGCAGCCGTAGAGGTGGGGAGCACGGCGGGGACCTTCCTCAGATCCGGACGGCCACGGTGACTCTGTCCCGGATCTGTCGAACGCGCCGGCGACCTGGCTCCGGTTGTTCACGGCGACGACGAAGAGAGGAGAAGACGAAGGAGAGGGCGGCGAGCTCGAAGGAACCAGGTCGGCTGGGGCTGTGGTGGTCGGAAAAGACCGAGGGGCTCGGTGGCTGTTTCCTCGCCGGCGAGTTCGAAGCGAGCTCGGGACGAGGGAGATCGGGTCGGAGACGGAGAAGGAAGAGGCAGCTCAGTGGTGGCGCGGTGGCTGGACGGAGAAGGAAGAGGGCTGGAGAGGACGGCTCTGGGCGGAGGTGTTTGAGACGGTGAGAGGGAAGGGAGGTGGTGGCTGCCGTGG
Organism: Erodium maritimum; assembly: GCA_963921825.1. Classification (NCBI taxonomy): domain Eukaryota; kingdom Viridiplantae; phylum Streptophyta; class Magnoliopsida; order Geraniales; family Geraniaceae; genus Erodium; species Erodium maritimum. The sequence continues at coordinate 69,813,406 of OY997593.1, forward strand.
TCGAACGGAGGTCGGAGACGCCGGTTTCCGGCGAGATGAGATGGCGAGGGGAGTGGGTCGGGAGAGGTTCGAAGAAGACGAAGAAGAAGGAGTGAGGGAGGGTTTGGCTGCGCGTAGATTGAAGAGGGAGGGTCTGTTCGACTGAAACCCTAAAATGGGTTTTATAGCGCGGGCCGATCAGAACTTTGGGCTTCCAACACGAGTTGGGCTTCACGGCCCAGCTGGAGAGGTAGATGGGCGGCCTGGCCTGGCCGGGTCAGCTGGGCGGGTTGGGTCTGCCCGGCCGGGTTCGGTCCAACCCGGTCCGACCGACCCCTTCAATTTTTTTTACCACAAGTTTCAAAAACCTACCCTAAGGTTTTCAGATTGCAATTTAATACTCTTTTAAAAGCGAAGCGGGTTTTACACTGGTCGTGCTTTCCTCCACCTTAAACTTGTCCTCGTGCTTCAAAATGTCGTACCAATGATCGAGGTTGAAAGTCTTCGGTTCATCCTAAATTATTTACACGCATATATGGTTTTTACAATTTTTTCATTTTCTATCAATAAAAAACTCGATCGATATGCTAAAAAATGACCAAAGTGATGGTCTTTTTTATTTATTATAAATTATAATACTAAATAAGCTTAATGTACAGTAAAAATATAAGTCTTAAAGGGATTGAACGAAGATTACTATTTTAAGATTTGTAATTTCTAAAATAAAATTATTTATATATATATATTTGATAAGGTCACATCAGACTTTCCAAATGTGTCTTGTTGATTTGTATAGCAACATGCTAGACCTACTTTTTAATCCAAACCTGATGCAAAATTATATAAAAATCATGACAAGAAAATTACTGTTGAATTTGAACATATAATTCAATGAGCAATGATAAGTTTTAACAATAATGTTATTCTTATAATTATTCACAAGTTGATTGAACAATGTATTCCTTTAAATAATTAAACATACATGTATTAAATTAGATTTTTCTAAGTTTAAAAACTGATTACATAATTAAACTTTGTTTTGTGAATATTTATTGTTACAAATTTAAAATTTTGAATTTTAAACAATGATTTTATTCAAAAAAAGAAGAAGTGTAAAGAATGACAAGATAGTCTCTTCTTTATATACATTACACACATAATTACTATATATACATACAACATCGTCTCATATGCAGTTTAATCATAAAATTAGATTAATTTTAATTTAATTACAAATATAGCCTGATTGCCTAAGAAAAACCAAATGGCCAAGATATATCTAAAAATAAATGATTCACGTGATCATCAAATGTAATTTTCAAAGTTTTTACCTTTAATAAGTTTAAATATGCTATGATATCTTTACCATACACAGTTTACCATACACCTTTAATAGGTCCATAATAAACAATAAGGTGAAAGTATACACAGTTTATAAATGATGCAGAAGCCATTAACAGTGTGCTAGTTAGACCTATTAAACAATTCAAATAGTCAAAGTCATTTTTTTTCTTATATTTGATAAAATATATTTATTTTTTGGGAAAATGTCAGGTTGGTATCCTTAACTATACGTTTTTAACACATTGGTATCCTAAACTAATTTAATAACTAAAAAGATACCTTAAGTTTCCAATCAGTAACACTTTAGTGTTTTCCTTCCATGTTTGGATGAAAAATAGTCATGATGATGGAGATGAAGGCTGGGGAAGAAACAAAATGAAGGGGAAACAGAATGAAGGAGGTGTATGTATGAAATAAAATGGGGGAGATGAAGGTTGTGTAGGAGAAATAAGGTAAAAGAATAATTAGGGTTTGAACTTAGAGGGGTATTTTTGTCATTTTTTGAAAGTTTAAGGTCATGTGCATTGCACATGACCATTTTCCGTCCAAAAATGGACGGAAAACACTAACGTGTTACTGATTGGAAACTTAAGGTACCTTTTTAGTGATTAAATTAGTGAAGGGTACCAATGTGTTAAAAACATATAGTTAAGGGTACCAATATGATATTTTCCCTTATTTTTTGTGTGTACAGAACTGAATCAGAAAATGGCCATTCCTGTGTTAGTTCTTGATCTAACTGATGAGTCGAACGATCCAAAAACTAAAGCAACTAAGATACTAGACATGTTGACGGATGAGTCCATCAAAATTCCACAAAGCAATCGGAAACTTCCCGTCTTAAAACAGGAGTCCGGAAACCCATTATATCTAGATATCGAGGTGCGCGTCATGTCGGAAGGTTCCCATGAGAAATGTAGTGTGACATTTAGGATGATGAAGCGTAGCATGTACATAATAGGGTTTAACAGGGAGAAAATGGGTAGTGTCTTTTGGGAGTTAAGGGACAGTGGTCGCATCTTCAGGAGATTGATCGAGGGTTCGAATGTTGGCGCTAACAGTATCGGAGAAACGGCTGACATCCTAACACGATGTCGTGATTTACGTTATCCGAGCATAATAGTAACCTTGCCAGTACCATATAGAAAAGCCCTTGTGCTTAACTTAATAAACACGGTTAGGCACGTTCTTGAATTGTACAATTATAAGGATGGAAAGAATCTGAAAACTATGGCAAAGTCTCTAGTCTACATGGTTTAGTTGTTGGCAAAAATGCCACGACTTACTGAGATACGCAGAGGCGGATCTAGAAATATAATTTAGGGTATGCCATCGACCATTTCTAAATGCAGTAAAATAAATAAATGGAAACTACACTCACATGCAAACTACGTGCAATGCAGATCTTAAAGTGACTATAACTTTTTCATATGAACTCCGATTTAGACCCGTAAGATATCAAATCGAAGGTATCTGAAAACTCTACGATTGTATATCTCTTTTGGGGACTATGTTATGTCATGGCATACCCTATAACCCTCTAAATCCTCCTTTGGAGATACGTGACCATGTGTCGGGTCAATAGCTCAAACCAGCAGTGCAAGATGATGAAATATATGAAGAGAAAGAGAAGGAGAAGGAGAAAGAGACAAAGAGTCTAGCTACAAGACTTAGTCCACATTTGATCGAGAAACATAACAAGTGGAAGACAATTTTGACTCAAGTACGTGAAAAGAGTGAGTATAGTAGGGCAAATGAACTTGGAGTTGCCTTGGGGAGAGCGTTTAAGAAGGACCAGCCAAGCACAAGCACAAGCCACAAAGGGAAGAATAAGAAATAGCTGCTTATAGTCTCATCTGGTGCTCAAGGGTAATTTTTTTTTCATTTGAAAACTTGGCTATATTGTTTTGCTTATAGACTTTGGTTTATTTTGTTAATTAGTATGTTTATTGGGTGGTTTTTGTCAGATTTGGAGTTGGTTTTACTGAAACATTGCATTATGAAGAATCTGAGATGTGTGCAGAGGTTGGGTGCAACTTCGTTTCTTTTTCTTTTCTTTTTTGGCTTTGTTTAGTTATGGCTACTTTATACTAGTCCTTTGCTGCCATCTGATTGCAATGTACATAGCACATATATATTAATTAATACAAAAGTTTCTATGTTAATTTTTTTTAATAAGCAATGCAAGTTTAGACTGAAACTTTTTTTAAGACGAAAGATGAGTATGAGTAGGCTACACTAAGAACTTTCAAAGCCCAAAATAGATAAGGACCAAATAAAATAAGATCAAACTATACCAACAAAAACTCTTAAAAGTCAAGAACAACTAAGATACAACAAACGTTAATGCAAACACTTGCAGACAACCATCAAAGCATTATAGGATTGGAATTCAAAACTTCAAACTCATGAGTACCAGAAGAAGAGATCCCAGCACATGAAATTGGGCATTCTTGTGATCCACGGGACCGAGACTGGTGCATGAAGTGCTGAGATTGTGATACAAGTATCACTCAGGAAATGTTAAAACCAATTTATCAAACCATTCACCCAACTGCAACTGAAGAGGGGCATGTGTTCAAGACATAAGGAAGATACGTTTATAATTCGGCCCTCCTCAAGATTAGGAAGTGTGATAAGGAGGTAGCCTCTCTAATGAACAGCGAAATCGCTCTAGTGTACCACATATGGAAGATATCCAAAAGCAGTTCGAGTGGCCTTGGACTTGAAAGCACGCCTCTACAGATGACGAGAAAAATAATATTAGTCGATTGACGGTAATCGAAACACAAAATTCTTCCATGCAACATCAGAGAACATGAAGAAGGTGAATACAATCAAGAAAACCCTAGAAGATGACGTATATGATGTCACCTAATATTTAAGTGTGGTTGACCACATTGAATCCCATTATTTGTCTTTAGAGCATGCACAATGGTGAGGTTTAAGGTTCAGGGTTTATATGTTGATTGTGTACAATAATGAGTCTGAACCCCTTAATTTGAATTGTGTTCTACAGTGATGAGACTTACTAAGGGGCTCATGGTTTTGAGTGGATGTTGATTGAATACTTAATTGATATTTGCTGAATTTATTAAATTTAGATTTAAAACAATAAATCCTAAAGAAGATTGAAATAAATTTTAAAAAATTAATTAATAATAAAAAAAGTAACTAACTGGAAATAAACTTTAACTTTTATTCATCCCCGAAATAATACAACCCCAAAAAATACAAGTTGAAACATACAATGCAACCAACACATCAATAATCCAAGAGCTTTTTCATATGAGCATTGATCCGACCACATGCTTCCCACAATTCAGAAAACATTAATGTGTGTCGGTCCATCTCCTCGTCGGTGAACCTTGCCACGTCTTGTTGCTGCATTTGTTTGTATTCCTTAGGAGTTCATGCCATTTGTTGGTCAGCATCATGCTTTTTTCCGCCTTCTTGGACCTTGCTCGGTCCTTCTCGGCCGTTGCCCGGCCATGCTCTGCCTTTTCTCGTTCCATGTTGGCCACTGCATTGACTTGATCTTGGAGACTCTTCCCTTTCCTCTTCGTGGACTTCTTTCCCAACGGTCGCTCTTCTACACGTTGAGGGCCAGTAGCTCCCTAGGTCGGATCAGAGGATACCTAATCCAGTTGGGACTCGCCACTGAGAGGTGTAATATCTTCATCATCGGTGGGAAGACAAGTGGTTGAGGTTGAGTTGTAAGACAACTTCATCTAATCGTTGTCACCGTACAGTTTTGGTTGTCACGTCCCAATTTCAGTAAAGCGAACTCGGGACGCGAACATTTAAAACATAAAAACACTTGAAACCTGTTTTGAATAAATACTCAGGAATTTCCATTTAGTTGTCAAAAATAATATTTACAATACAAACTTCCCAACAAGTGGGCAAGGTACAATATCCGTCACTAGACTCAACAAAATAAAGACCAGACTCCGCTCCTAGCTCCACAAGCTTCAAGAGCTAACCTAGTCTGTCCGGTGGTCAGTACCTGTAGGAAAAGCAGCTAGGGGTGAGCGTTCGCTCACCACCACAGATAACAGACTGACTATGACATAATTAGTAGATAGTGTACCACATATGGAAGATATCCAAAAGCAGTTCGAGTGGCCTTGGACTTGAAAGCACGCCTCTACAGATGACGAGAAAAATAATATTAGTCGATTGACGGTAATCGAAACACAAAATTCTTCCATGCAACATCAGAGAACATGAAGAAGGTGAATACAATCAAGAAAACCCTAGAAGATGACGTATATGATGTCACCTAATATTTAAGTGTGGTTGACCACATTGAATCCCATTATTTGTCTTTAGAGCATGCACAATGGTGAGGTTTAAGGTTCAGGGTTTATATGTTGATTGTGTACAATAATGAGTCTGAACCCCTTAATTTGAATTGTGTTCTACAGTGATGAGACTTACTAAGGGGCTCATGGTTTTGAGTGGATGTTGATTGAATACTTAATTGATATTTTGCTGAATTTATTAAATTTAGATTTAAAACAATAAATCCTAAAGAAGATTGAAATAAATTTTAAAAAATTAATTAATAATAAAAAAAGTAACTAACTGGAAATAAACTTTAACTTTTATTCATCCCCGAAATAATACAACCCCAAAAAATACAAGTTGAAACATACAATGCAACCAACACATCAATAATCCAAGAGCTTTTTCATATGAGCATTGATCCGACCACATGCTTCCCACAATTCAGAAAACATTAATGTGTGTCGGTCCATCTCCTCGTCGGTGAACCTTGCCACGTCTTGTTGCTGCATTTGTTTGTATTCCTTAGGAGTTCATGCCATTTGTTGGTCAGCATCATGATTTTTTCCGCCTTCTTGGACCTTGCTCGGTCCTTCTCGGCCGTTTCTCGGCCATGCTCTGCCTTTGCTCGTTCCATGTTGGTCACTGCATTGACTTGATCTTGGAGACTCTTTCCCTTCCTCTTCGTGGACTTCTTGCCCAACGGTCGCTCTTCTACACGTGGAGGGCCACTAGCTCCCTAGGTCGGATAAGAGGATACCTAATCCGGTTGTGACTCGCCACTGAGAGGTGTAATATCTTCATCATCGGTGGGAAGACAAGTGGTAGGGGTTGAGTTGTAAGACCAAACTTCATCTAATCGTTGTCACCCTACAGAACTGGTCGTGCCTTCCTCCACCATAAACTTGTCCTCGTGCTTCAAAATGTCGTACCAATGATCGAGGTTGAAAGTCTTCGGTTCATCCTAAATTATTTACACGCATATATGGTTTTTACAATTTTTTCATTTTCTATCAATAAAAAACTCGATCGATATGCTAAAAAATGACCAAAGTGATGGTCTTTTTTATTTACTTATAAATTATAATATTAAATAAGCTTTATTTTTAGAAGCTAGGTAAGCTTAATGTACAATAAAAATATAAGTCGTAAGGGTTTGAAAGAAGATTACTATTTTAAGATTTGTAATTTCTGAAATGAAATTATTTTTATATTTATATTTAATAAGGTCACATCAGACTCTCCAAATGTGTCTTGTTGATGTGTATAACAACATGCTAGACCTACTTTTTAATCCAAACCTGATGCAAAATTATATAAAAATCATGACAAGAAAATTACTGTTGAATTTGAACATGTAATTCAATGAGCAATGATAAGTTTTAACAATAATGTTATTCTTGTAATTATTCACCAGTTGATTGAACAATGTATTCCTTTAAATAATTAAACATACATGTATTAAATTAGATTTTTTTAAGTTTAAAAACTGATTACATAATTAAACTTTGTTTTGTGAATATTTATCGTTACAAATTTAAATTTTGAATTTTAAACAATGATTTTATTCAAAAAAATAGAATTGTAAAGAATGACAAGGTGGTCTCTTCTTTTACTTTGTATACATTACACACATAATTAAGTACAAACCTTATTTCAGGTCAGAACGAGAACTAATTTGGGCCATTAATTACTCAGATCGAATGGCTACCGAAATTCGGGGGGGGGGGGGGGGGGGGGGTTGTGATTGATTACGAAATCAATTACAAGATATGCATTAATTAAAAAAAGATTAAAAGATATGCGTTAAATCTGGGCCATTAATTCTACGATCCAGGGGCCCAGATTGATGCAAGTTTGTACCTGATTGTTACCCTACATATATATATATATATATATATATATAGCATCATCTCATATGCAGTTGAATCATAAAATTAGATTAATTTTAATTTAATTACAAATATAGCCTGATAGCCTTTGAAAAACCAAATGGCCAAGATATATCTAAAAATAAATGATTCACATGAAGTCGACAATGCAACATCCTCAATGGGCCTGAAACAAATCTTTAGGGCTTCGTTTTTTTTCCAGACATATTGGTCTATTGTGGCAACGAATGTTGTTGATAGTGTTCAAGGGATCTTCTTAGGAGCCTTAGTCCCGAAGCTACTAAATCAAATATGCTCCAGAAAGTTAGCAATCCAACTAACTCAAAGAATCTACGATCGATTGCACTATGTAATATGTTATTCAAGATTATATCCAAGGTAAAATGTAAGAACCGCCTCCGGGAGTCATTCGGGACCTTTCCGGGGCCCAAAAAGCTTAGCCATCGTTACGGTTAACTTAGTTGGACCGTTTCCTTTCAAATGACTGTAATGTTGGGAAAAGTCAACCCGGGGCCTTTTATCGGTCAAACACGGTCCGATTAGAAACTAAATCTATGTAATTAATTGTGCTGGAATTAATTGAGTAGTAGTCGTCCCCATATGGACATGTGTCCATGTTAGTTTGGAAGGGAAGAAATGGGTGCAAATTGACCCTTATACCCTTAGTGATTGAACTTGAGAAGAGATAAGGCAAAGGGGTAGTTTGGGGATCATTCTCTCTAGCTTTAAGACACCAATTGGACCCATTTCAGCCCATTATTTCACTAGTGGCCTAAATTGTCAAGAGAGGAGAGAGAGAGGAGCTCCCATAAAAGCTTGAGGAAGAAGCAAGGAAAATGAATAGACTTTTTGCTCTTTTCTACCCAAAAACCTCTAAAAAAACCCCATTTCCTTCATCTACTCTTTATTACCAACGTAATCATCTAAACCATTTTCATTTTGGTGGAATTTGATTCATGGGTTTGATAGAGAAATGCTAGAAATGGTTGATTGGTGGTGTTAGATGATGTTTTTTTGGTTGGAAGTGAAGTTGGATGATGAGAAATCACTTGATTGAGTAGTTTTGATGAAACCCATTGAGGGGATTGAAGTATTGGAGATTATTGGGTATGTTTGGAAGTTTAGGAGTTCATTAATGGATATTTGAGGTAGAAATTCGTAGAAAACGAAGTGGAAGAAGGAGGAAGAAGGTTCTGTCCAGACCGCACGAACCGGGTAGGTTTCGGCACGGAACGCCACACGAACCGTGCCTGGTCCCGGGCCGGTGTGAGGCGCGGACCATATCTGGTTCCGGGCCGATGCGCTGCACGGGCCGGGTATGGTTCCGGGCCGGTATGCTGCACGGGCCGGGTACCGGGCATATGGGCCATCCGGATTGGGCCTCTTTCCGACCCATTTCCCGTTTGGCCCATGTTTGACTTCGGGCTTAGTTTAATTGTTTCTCGTTGAAAACGCAACTGAATTAGTATTGATTCTAGTATTTAACTTTGATCCAAGACTTTGGACCTGAGCTCGACGGAGGAGGAGACGTTTGGATCTCGTGAAGTGACGGAGAGGAAGCTAGCCAGGTCGTCCGCAGCTAGGATTGGATTGCTTTTGAGGTAGGAAAAGTAGCGAATACCGGTTTAATTACGGAAAGTTACTAATAGGCATATAGGATAATAATAATAAACAGAAGAGTCTTAGTTCGCATATAAGATGTGATTCACTAGATTAGCCGCTTTCAATTATGGGAAATTGTCGTGCTGGTAGAATGGCCATGTCGAGCCTTAGGTTGCATGTTGATTGAAATGCCATGATCTTTGATTGAGATGCATGATGTGTGACTTAGCCGTTGTTAGATTGAGAATCACGTGCTACTAGCTTCAGCACTCTCTTTGTCTAGTTCGTGTGGGTCGGCTTAGTGCTCTCTCTCTTTTTCTCTCGGCTTTGAGATGATGTTGGCCTCTGTGAAGTTTGGGAGGCCTTTGCGGTTGACGAATGGAAAGCTCCGCGTCTTTGCTTCTTCTCCTTCACTGGTTGTCCTGACCGGGTTATGCATGGAGGACGCCTCCTTTAGGTCGATCTTAAAGGCCTTCCTGTTGCGTGTTGGAGCAGCGCCTCGACTTCTGAGATTGTTGGGACGTTTGTTTTGCTCGTTGCCATTCACCCATGCTCCCTACTGCCAACCCAATAGTCTAGGGCTTTAGCCTTAGTCCACGTTTCGGATGTACCGATGGACAAGCGAGTGGTTATGGCTCAATGTCCCGGCTTCTGTGTGAACGTGCTTCTAGAAGCGGTCTATGTAGATTCCATTCCTTTTCTTCCCTATGGTAGGTTGGAGGTTGGTGCTTCCCCGTGTGCTTAGATTAGGAGGTCTCTTGCCCTTGTCTCTAGCCTGATTCCTTGCACGAGCAATGCAGTTTCCCTCCCCATTATCCTGATCGTTCTTTCTACACTTATGGGGGCTTCGCCAAGTGGTGCAGGGGTCTCGCCGATTTCTTCGGTTTTAGTGGGTAGCAAGTGTTATAGATGGGCGGATAGGGTAGAGGACGACTCTGATGATTTTCCCTCAAATATGGACTTGTACACCGATCTTGATAGGGCTCTCGTTTCGCTTGCAGATCGTTCACTGCAACCTCTTTAGTCTAATGGTATTGAAGCCTCTCCAAACTATCGTCCCTCTCTCTGATCGGTCACTTGCGCCGCTCCAAATTGACGTTGGCGAGGCCTTCCCCAGGTCGGATGCCGTCTCCGGGTTCTCATCTCCATTGATTGATAAACGCACCGGTGAGAGTATCACTCATACTATGGCGATGTTCGCTAAAAGTTTAGGGCTCTGCTATAGAGGTTCGGCTAAAGAAGGCTTCAAGAAGATAGAAGTGATGTTGAGTCCTCACTGTAATAGCGGAGGGTCTGGACCCATGTGGGTCACTTGATTCACTTCTGTTGTTCTTGCTGTTATTCCCGGTAGTTCCGACCTATCTTGGGTGCTTTGCTTTGTTCCGTTTGTTTTGTTAATAAATTTTTTTCTATCTGATTAAAAAAAATGAGAAAAATTCATTTTGAGTTGAAGATTTGTGGACTACAAAAATATGGACACCTCGACTTTCTTAGAATGTATCGTCAATCTGAATTAGTTAGAGCACTCAAACTGTATAACCCGTTCCAAGCAAAAAATTTTGATGTACAACATGTTTGAAAATTTTATTATTAATTAAAAAAAATTTCTAGGGTATAGAAATATGCATCTTTTAGTGTTCCTAAGATTTGAGGCCAGTTCGAGTTCATTAGAGCTCTCAAATTTTAGCCACGCTCAAATTTTCAAGTCAATCCAAGTTTGTTTGTACACTAAAAATCTAGCGAGCTGAGTCGAGCTCTAGTACTTATTTTCGACCCGATTTGAACCTCAATGTTATTGTAATGTTGGAGAAAGTATATTTTTTTTTATGAATGTTGAATCGGTTGATAAATTGAATAACTAATAGATAAATGCTAGATAATCGTTTATATTGATAGATAGTTTTTCTTATTGAATTGACAAAGAAAATGTTTTGCAACTCTTCAACATATGAAATCTTGAAGTCGCGAATTTTTAATTAATAGTTGTTTATCATCTTTCATGTGATATTAACTTTTATTATTATTCTATATTATTTTTACGTTATTTATCGTTACGTAAAACATCCGTACCCCTTTTATCGTATTACACACATTCATATGGTAATAGGTCGAAGGAGGATTGTTGACACTCGTTCTTTAGTGACCTTTCCTTGACTTGCATGTCCGTCTCCGAATTGGTACATGCATTGTGACATCCTCGCAAGGTTCATAGCAATTCTTACAAAATCTGTACAAAACGTAGAGCTCGACGCTCGTTCGTTGTTCATCATGTCCCATATTTCGCTGATCAAATGTCTTATATGTTCTCGTGCATCTTCCTCGGAAGCTCCACTTTCCTTCATGTAACATTGGATTGATTTGGAAACATCTCCTCTTTGTAGTTCCTCCTAAGTCCACAAAAAAACACATTAAATATCAGATCAAAAATATATCGGGTCATATTCCATTGTTTAAAAGTGACATTTCACGTACCGATGAAGTTCCCAAGTCATCCGCTAATCGTAAAATCATGGATGACCAACGAATCATGTCACAATAAACCCCTGATTCCAGGCAGAGCATTCCCTCATTCGTCACTTGATCGGTGACGAAAAAATAAACATGAACTAATATAAGAGGAGCTGAAATTGAGATCCAAGCATTATCAAGGTATTCGTGTAGAGTTGGTGTGTAGCCACTGTAGTACCACTCCGCCTCCAACAAATAAGTCTTGCACAGATCTGCCCACTGTAATGATTTCGAACTATTAATTTAAACGAAAAGATGTTAGTCTAATCATAACTGGTGGAGCTTGAGTTTTTAATTGAAGGCGTCTTTAATTAGATAAACAGAGAAGTTTTTTTTTTTTTTTTGTAAATAGTGTGGTTTGAACCAGTGTCCACGAGGTACAACTTTTAGTATCATATTAGAGGATCAACTCAACTAAAAGTTTATTCTGATAGTTTAATGCTCAATTATAATTTCATACTATAACGGAAACGACAAATAACGTAGAAAAGGAACGAATTTATTACCGCCTTCTTGAGGTAAGTGACTATGTTGATCCCATGATTCTTCATACCATCAAAAGACATTTCATTGGTAGAGTTGTAGAGTGCAAAGAAACATATCTTCATATACTCCGGGAGTCCATCCATTGCCTTAAGATCCCACCTGAAACGCATGTAAAAGTACAAATATATGTTTTAGAGCACGAGACTCATTTATCAAGGGTTGGAAGACCAACTCAACTAAAATATCAAGCAAGAGGAGTTGATTGAAAAGAGAGATAAGAACTAGCCCATTAAAAAATTTAGACAAATTGTATTTTTTTTGTAGAGGGTGGATGTATAAACACGTGTCCATGAGGAGGACAACTCTGATACCATATAAGAGAACCAATTCAACTAAAAGATTGAACTGATTATCAACAAATTTTATAGACCTCGTCTTTGTAATAAAAGACAAGGCCAAGGGAGACCCTCAAGAATAGTTACTTACAAACAGAGGCAACCTCTAAACAAGGTCTCTAGCTCAAATTACAAAGTAAGTAACAACAACTAATGAGAACAGAGCCTCAGAACTATCCCAACAAGGGTAAGTAAACCTTAACACGACCTAGAAGTCAGATAAAGTAAACAACAATTAAGCACACTAAGCCAACAAAGGCCTAAACCAGAACAAACAGTAAACAACCAAAAGAATAAAACCTCCCAGTAACACCACCGAACAACAAAGCGGCATAGAGAAAAGAAACCTCCTGAGCCGTACACCAGAAATCCCAAAAAGAAAACGCAAAACCGGGTAAAGATCCCAGCCTGATAAACCCTGACTCATTCTCAGCTCACCGTAACCAAGGTTAAGACTCTTCCAGCCAACAATAAGAGAAAATCCCCAAAATGGCGGTGAGTCGGTATCAAGATGATACCGAGTGTAAGCCGACATTTAGATTACCAAGAGAAATACATAATCGGAAAAACCAGTACCCTCCAACCCATCCCCCGATGAGTAAATTTGGCCAGCACCGAGGAAAAAATTTACACAATCAATTCAACGGGGAGGAAGGAAGGGGCCACAAGAAGAAATGTGATGCAAGAAGGGATCTTACCAAAATGAACTTCTCGACCGAAGTTGGAAACCACAAGTGTCCCTCGTCTCTGATCTGAAGGAGTTAGATCCCACCGATGGCTAGCACCCGGCCGACGGCCACGAGAGGAGAGGCGTAGCTTCTACTGAAGCAAGGACAAAGAGTCAAGCGGAGGTCACAATGCCAGAGAGAAACCAACACCATATCTGAGGCCCGAATACTCCACAACCCCAACCTCATCCCAAGAACCCCAAAACCAGCTGAATGACTAAAACCCACATCGGAACCTAAATCCGACAAAGCCCAAAGGCATAACAAACGAAGAAACGATAGTGGGAGAAAAAATAGTGAAGAAATTCAGAAACCCAGGAGAAGGAAACAGAGATGGATGATAGATTTATGACCAACACCACCAGATCGGTGAGGAAGGATCTCCTACCTATAGATATGTCCAAACCACCGGTAAAAAGAGAGTAGCACAAGAGGGAAAAGGGAGAGGATTAAATGAAAAGGGAGAACAAGAGGAGGAAGAAGGTCGACCGGAGGCGAAAGGAGTTACAAGTGAAGGAAAATGGGAGAACGGGTGGGAGAAACACCACCGACAACTCCAATGGTCGAGGCCAAGGAAGCCACTGGCGGCTGCGAGAAGGAGATAGGGAGACTTGTTTAGGGTTCAGAGAATTTTAGAGAGAAGGAGAAGCTCCTCATATTGAACTGATAATTAAAGGCCAATTACAATATTCTAACATGCAACACCATTATTTAACAAAGATATGGAGACAAGAAAAAACCTCTCAACAGCATCAGTAAAGAGCTCGAGCTCGTCCAAGGTACCGTAAATATCATAAACATCATCTATTGTCGTGATCAATGCGTTCACCTTGGTCACCATCTTCCTCGTATATTCGAATCGAGGCTCGTATGCCAGTCCCACTGTCCACAAGAAATTCTCCACCAACCTGTCCCTCGAAAAGGGTAACTTTTCCGCGAGGCGCGTGTTGTGCCACCACCTTAATTCCACCGAAAACCCAAGAGAATTAATGGATTTTTAACATACAAATCCGTGTTCTAACGTTAAGTTGGTTGGTTGGTTGAAATGAGTATTTACCCAAAAGAGGTATGTTGTTTGAATTCTAATAAATCATTTCCTTGAAAAAAGGTTTAGATTAGGGTTTTAAAAGCTCAAATCATAATATATTTTTTTGTAATTTACCTTGACGAGTGCTTTAGATCTTCTTGGTGGTGTGCTTGCAATATGTTGAAGTCCAATTTGGCAAACTCTAGAAGAACGTCGCTCTTGTCATGTCTTGTTTCGTAGATGTCTATAAACCATCTCGACTCCAACCTTGGCATCCTCCAATGAAGTGGGAGCTCCAAAGCATGCCTTATAGTTACCAAGGATGTATCTTGGTCATCTTGGTTTCGTTTATTTGCATGTTCATGAAGACGTTTGGTCGCGAAGTCTCGAGCTTTCTCGAGTATGATCTCACCTTCAACCGAAATGTATGAAGCTTCGTACAAACATAACAATCCGTTGGTGTCCTCGTAGAGGCATTCCTTGAACTCTCCCGTACTCTTGTCCATGAAACAAGCTAAAAATCCTGTAGTATTATTAAAAATAACTAATAAGATATATTGTTTATGATCGCAAGTCATTTCCATGATTTTATGAATTATTCATGAATCAATTACATGTCTAATGAAATAAACGAACCTTGAGATATGTTATATCCATGTTGTCTCAAGATCCTAAAGGCAAGAGCTGAAGCGTACAAACCCTTGTCCTCCCAATACTCACGATGATCAAGACCCTTGTGTATGTCCGTCAGGATCAACTCTATGTCACGATCGAAGTGGTATGATATCCCGAGCCTTTCCAAATCGTCGATGAGCTTGAGTTGTCGTAAAGGATCCCTAACTTCACCAAGCATCGTCTTCACCTCCTCCTTGAGTTGTTTCATTCGTCCCACGTCTCTTGATATCTACATACACAACATTAAAATCTTGTCCGATCAACTACAATTGATAAATATAATAAATATAAGATCGATGAGTTATATACATTTGATCGATTGATTTCGATCGATTGTATAAACTTGTAGTCCCAAATAGTAGGTTGGTAGTTCCCGGATCGCCTAACATCTATAATGGAGTGTTCGGCATGAGGTACTAAACTTCTCCGGCGGCGAATGGAGTATGTCTCGTGACGGAGAGGGCGGAGAGACAGTAAGGGCAGCGAAACAAGGGAAGAAAGAGCCATTACTAGCTACTAATGAAATAATTCGTACGAGGGTGTGTGAGTGTCCCGCGACTCAAACCATACCTATTTATAGTAGCCAGAAGATTATATGGAAGAAAATACCTATTTATAGTAGCCAGAAGATTACATGGAAGAAAAAAAAACGTGTAATAAAGTGTAGCCAAGTGAAGTGGACAGGATCTTTGTAGGAGATCTTGCTACACTAAATATTTGAGCACATCTAGATGTAATATTACTATTCATAGTAGACAAATAGTTTAATTGAAAAGAAAAAAAAGTGTAGCAACATGGTCTATCTTAATCATCATCTATTAAAGTAATAATAAAAAAGCTCTCGTCTACCCTAGCCACCAAGTTCCAATCTACTCTAACCAGGGTTCGTCGCCGTCGCAGTCCCCCACCGCTCCACCACCACGCTGACGTCCCCGTCAACCCACAACCTCTCGATCGCGCCGTCTCCGTCAGTCAGCACACTTCTTCTAGCAGCCATGGTCCTTCCGTCGTCACGTCGTCATGATTGCTCGAGTCCTAGAGGACCATGGGCGCCAGAGCTCCTCTCCCGGACTCGCCCCGTCACGTACGGCCAGCCCAGGCCTTCGGTGGCCATGTCCGCCCGTGATGGGTGGCCCATACATGGAGCAGCCCAGGATCTGATGTGGTCGTACCCGTTCTGGATCGGAGCGCCGCAGATGGAACCGGATCGGTCCGTTGAAGTCAGTCACTGGAATCATCATCTCCGACCGGACTGGCAGCGGAGGCTGCCTTGCGAGGGATCTCACTGCCGGGATCTGGCCTCCGGTCCCCCACCGCCGCGTTTTGAATTATCTTTGTACCGGTGGGATCAGGTGCCTCGCCTTCCATGGCCGCCAGCCTATCAGATAGGGTATGAACGCCCTACACTGCCAGTTTACCCGGGGGGGGGGGGGTCATACACCCTAGGGTGCATGTAAACCCTAGGGTACTCCTAAACCATAGGATGCATGCAAACCGTACGGCTATCGCTAACCCTAGCGGATATGAAACCATGGGGAATCGTGTAGTCCTGCTAGGGGCCGGGGCCCAAGCCCAGTGGTGGCCAAACGGCATGGAGTGGTGTCAGTCCGACCTAGGCCACAGATGAAACTCGGCACGAGGAAAAAGTCACCTGGCCCTAGGTTAGGAGACCTGAAAGACTGTCCTTTGGCCCGCCGGGGGATCTTTAGATTCACTACTATCATTGGGCCCAGACCCAGAATGATCAAGACGGGTCATAAGCCAGCGGCCCCGGAGGCCCCACAGGAGTCATTGATGTTGCCAATTAACACTGAGCAGGAACAGGAAAGGGAAGTCAGCCCGGGGGGCTATCACTCCCCGAGGGATGAATGATCCCCCAGGGCTGGAGTGGGAAGGACCGTCTGAGGCATATACCCACAGACCCGGGACAACTGCAGCCAGGAGGTCTCGGGGAATCCGTAGTTAAGGCTCCGTTTCAATCTATTTTCATCGTTTTAGGTCGAATAATATTTTGGCTAGGTAGATTCTGTTTCGTTATTTTCTTTCAGTTCGAAACGTTGGATCGAGGTACTCTTGAGTTCGGATCTGCGAAAAAAAGCGGACTGTATGTATGGAACCATGTGCGCCCGATGGGCTACGCCCGATTGGGACAAAAGATGGTATCCGGGACTGTTAGGTCCCTCTTTGTAAGCATGATATGATCATAATACAACTTCTTTCCCGTTTCAAAAAAAAATTAAAGTAATAATAAATGAGGGGTTCGGCCGAGTTCTGGTCGTATCGGCCCTCCGATTACTAGTAAGGCGGGTTGAGATCTGTCCTATGGGGCTCTTTTGGTCATTTCGTCCAAGAGGGGTGAGTTCAACCGGAGTGATTTGGTGGCAGGTATTTCGCCAGTTGTGTCAATTCAGGATCTGGTCTTGTGGGTGTTATTAATGGGTCGGTGGCTGTTTGGTGAGGCATTATGCTTCGGGTTCGGGTTGGATCGTACTCAATATAACTACAGGTCTTTTTTTGGGTCCTCGTTTTGTGTTGGCCAGCGAGGAGTTACCAATCTCAGTTTCAGAATGCTCAGCTAGATTTCGAGCCTTGGATTCACGGAAATGATGACGTTGTCACTGCCTGCTTTAAGGTGTCTTCCGCTTTGAGGTTCCACACTCAGATCCCAGGAAGTGATGGCGTTGCACTTTTCCATTGCTTTTCGTGTCAGTTTTGTTCGGGTAGGGGTTGGCTCGTGCTTGGTATAATTACAGGTCTTCTTCTTCGGGTCCTCGTTTGGTGTTGGCCGATGATGGGTTACAAATTTTGGTATCAGAACGCTCAACTCGAGTTTCAGCCTTGGTTCCCCGGTTTGTGGCCCATCGCGTAGTGGAGAGGCCAATCTTTGGCCAGTGGTGTGGGTAGTTCTTCTTTTCTCCGGACCCGTTCATGATGGTTCTCAAGCGGCTTGTAACAGTTTCGTCGTGGGAAGCATTTCTTGATCGTTAGGGTCTTCGATTCGTTGTCAATCTGGTCTCGTCCTTCGTCATCACAGATGGTAAGAATCTCGGTTCTTCCTTGGCTTTTTCTGTGTGTTGTTGAGACTCTACTCTTACCCTAGATTTAGACTTGTCTCGTATTCCTTTGTTTTCCTACCATGTCATGGTAGGGGCCCGTCAGTCCTTTAGGTGTTATCCTTTGATAGGTAGTTTGGTCTTTAGGCCATTGTTAAAATTCAAGGAGTTCTGCTTTTTAGGGCTTTGAGTTTCGGCGTTTCTTCACCGGATTATCTTTTCCGTTTAGCACTGTTGACCGTCGGCGTGTCGGTGCCTCTCAACTTCCGGAGTTTGGGTTCCGATGAGATACAATGCTTTTTGCAAGTTCGGTTAAAGTTTAGGGTGTTTCGAGTGTTGGGCAACTTTCTTTTTTGAGCTTCATGGTTGGCAAGTCAGGGTTGTAGACCTCTTTTTCTATGAGCTTCATGGTTGCTAAATTTGGGTTTTAGACCTTTTTTACGATTTTTCTTGCGCTTAAAGGTTGTAAAACTTAGTATTGAGACCATTGTACTCCCTTCTTGGGTTTGTATTGAGGTTGCGCTTTCATGCTAGTGGTCGGGTTTGTATTCTCCTTTTGTTGGGCTAGTGTTGAGGCTGTGCTTACATGCAGTGCTCAGGTTTGTCTTTAGTATTGGTTGTTGGTGAGATCTTTTGAACGAATCTGACTTCCGATATGTGGTGCCTATTGGCTTGTAAGGATTTTATAGCTAGATCCTTTTGTCTTCTCTTTTTAAGCTTTGAAAGAGAGAGATTCTTATATATTGCTTTTCTGATAAAAGAAAATGGGATTTTCACTAGGAAAGGGGCCGGTACAAGAGGGTGACAAATTAAAGTTATGTAAAATTATTAAGGATGTAGGTGTGCTCGTGGGATTTAAATTTGGTATTATTTAATATATTTTTTGTATTTTTATTTAGTTTCCATGTTTAATTGTATCTCATCTTTCGTTTCACTTTCTAATTGTGACTTTTCAAAATTTATAGAAACCAGTGTAAATGTGACGAAATTTTTCTGACTTCACGAATGCTTTTGTTTGAGTACCCCAACCTCTAATCACACTCGTAAATACATAAGTTTTTGGTATTTTATGCAACGAAAGGTCGATCGTAGTTAGGACGTGTAAATAAGGTAAATGTGATGGGTAGGAAATGACGTTAACCCTCACCTATACGTTAGGTTTTACAGTTATTAGAAAAGTCATAGTTTTTTTTGGATAAGCTCATAAAATTTTATTAGTAAAAGAAAGATCCAAGCAGGATCGATCCAGAACACAACCATAACAAGAAAGCTCTCGTCTGGAGTTGCGGGAACAATCCCCGAAAAAGAGCAAACAAAAAAAAGACCAATAAAAGTGGATCAGCCGTCAATGACCCACTCTTCACCTTCTGAAGTCAAGTTCGGGTCATCAAAGGCTTTAGCTATATGGGTTAACTGAGCAGCTTGAGATTGTAAGCAGCTTGAGCGATACGTGTTCAGAGCTACTTGAGGTTGTAAAATCTGCTTCCCAATATCCACATGATTTACAAATCTCTCCCGACTCATAGAATGGGTTGCTTTGGTTTGAACAGTATAATAATCCCCGAAGAACTTAGGAGACCGACTCTGACGATTCGAAACTCTAGACGGCTGTTTCGAGCGACAACCCTTGTTCGTGAAATGAAAGATGAAAGACAATTATGACGTGAAAATAAGATAAAGCACAGCTTCCACCCACGTAAGTTGGGTCCTATCACAACTGCTTCTTAATCTGTGATGACTAAGAGTTATAAGGCCAGACTTCAGGCTTTCTCTTCTAGATCAAAACCTGATATTCTCCTCTTACTTGTCCGCCCCTCGATCTCAGTTTCCATTAGAGTATCTCTGTCCGAAAATGGTGTTCTCACCACTATCACGGAGGTTAGAGATCCTTCTTCGAGCTTAGTGAATGGTTGTGGTTCTTGATACTCATTGGGTGCCAAGACCAAAAAGAGGGCCGATAAGGGCCCTGAAAAAATTGAGATGGATTCCCCATGGACACTGATGTTGACTCGTCCTTTTTCATGGACCAATAGATGGTACCTCTACCCACCTTTTTAGGCAGTCGGTTGAGACAATGTCGCCTCTCTAGTTTGACTATGACGATGCCTACCTTTCGGCTATTACATCGGTTTGCTCATCTACTATGATCGGTTCTCGTGCAAGAGAGAGGACCACTCACTTAGTGGTGAACTTTAAAGCGAGCATGAGAGTCTACTACAGGGACACAGCTGAGGAAAATTCCCAAAAGTTGGGCGAGATTCTAAGTCACCACTATAACAACGAGGTCCCTTTCCCCACTAAAGTCGAATACTTGCTATCTCCTACTTTTGGTTTTTGCTTCCCCAATCGTATTGAGCTTTTTGGGGTTTGTCTCATGTAACCATGACTTTTGAGATAATCCCATAACTGTGTTGTTAGAGTTAGAGTTTGTATCTTATTAATCATCGTTAAACAATACATGATTTATGCTCTATTTTTTTTACTACAAGGTGCAATTTTATATAAAATGAGAATTTAAATACATCGATTTTCATCAGAGAACATCCTCCATGACCACTAAAAAAGAATAGACGCAAAACAGAAACGTTCGCAGGTTCTTGTAATACTAGAACCGTCACAGATGGTATTGAAACGCCACATAGGCAGGAAAGAAATAGGGAGGGGGGGGGAGATGGAACTGGAAGTCTTTCTCAAAGGTCCGAGCGTGGACTACATCAGTAGTAGGAGGCAAGACATTCACCCGAGATCCCTCCAAAGAAAGTCCCTAAAGCTTGAGGAGGCAAACATTCCTCTTGGCGAGACTGTTTACCAGTCCTTGCCCGATCATCCTAGGAAGCACCAACATGAGAGCTGAAACTTCAGTGACCCTACCACAAGAGAGTTGGATGGTCACCAAACTTTTCCAGTCGGCATCCACCTACCCGGTCTGGTGCCTACCCGAGGTCATGTATCATTAGCTATAGTGCTTAGGGAAACACACGGGTTTCTCCCATGAGACGAGGAACCCTTAGATACAGTACTCGGGGATAAGTACCCAAAGTCCGGTGGATGAGTCGATAGTGAGGACTCTTTCCAATATGTTGCATATGGCTTCACTAGCTTGTCCTTCTGAAATTCTGGGATCGAGGAATCAAACCTCGGGATACCACGCAGCTCCAGCTCACATTCCCGCACCATATGGCCAATCCGTCCACAGGTGAAGTAGAAGTTCAAGAGCTTCGTGTATGTGAGGTCAACCCTCATAGGCTCCGAGAAATCCTTGAACTGAAGCACCAATCCTCTTCGTAGAGGGCGTTCCACCAAGTTCCAATAGCGTACCCTCACAGCATCGCCCCAACACATCCCCCATTGATCGTAGGGAACTTCCACACACGACCCCAACATGTCACCGATCGTCTCTCCTATCGCAGTCATCATTACCAGGGGTGGAAGGCCCCGAGCATGAACCCATAATTGCAGATTGTCCAACACAGGAAGATCCCTAGCACAACGGTCCAGGTCCCCAAACAAGAGCGAACACCAGTCGAAACACCAGGGTTAGTTACCCCAGACCCATGCTTTAGCCTCCGCCGTCCAGAAATAGAAGCCGTAGAGACCTGGGCCGAGGTCCTTGATAACCAAGCCCTCCATAGACCTCCCTCATATGGTGGTGATGATACGAAGGATGATCTCCTTCCGGGGAGGCCGTGAGGCCCAAAGCTTGCCTACCAACCCAAACTGCTGGCGTGCAAGGATAGAGGAATTGATCGGTGGATATTGGACCACCACTTCCACCTCCTCATCCTCCTCAAGGGAGTAGGTTAAAAGACCGTCTTGAAGCGCCACCATGGAATCCAGCAAATCCGTTCCGGCCAAAACAGTGGGTAATGGTGCATCCTCCAAGGATTGAGCCACCAGTCAGCCACAAGTCATTCCATCCAGGACGGTGAGAAGGGAGGGTATAAATGGAATTCTATCCATATTAGGAGATGGATACCCCAATCCCACCGTTCCCATGGCCGACCTCGAGAAATCGTCGATCAAAACTTTCCCACGCGCCGGGTCACATTTTAGTGTAGAAGGAGACCCTCCCTCACAACGAGGATGAGGGCCAATAATATCAGACGGAGCAAGAGAAGGGACAACCAGATGCGACGGAAACATGTGTTAGTTTTGTGCCCTAGGCCAATCTTTTTATGTATGACATTATCATTTATTAATACACTGGCACTTTCATTATCATTTTGTTAAATGTTAATTGTGTGAATAATCGACTCTTTCTAAGATCATCAATTACGTGACTTGATAGTAAAACTCTTAGAAGGAAAAAGAGTATTATTCCAATGATCCCTGGTCTTACCAATATATTAAGACTAGTATGATGTTGGCTGATGATCACGTTTTATTGATCATTCATATTGGATATGAAGTCAAATCATAGATGCCATTTAGGGAAATGGTATTGGATGACCCACTGTGAGAATACTACAAAGGGAACTGTCATGAGTATTTCTCAGTACCGTAATATGACTTAAGTCCTTAGTCGTCATGGATTTCTACATAGGTGGTTGTGTGTCTTGATGCAGTTCAACGTTGTCTTTAACTGGCAACAATTGTTGTTGAATACATAATTGTCTATGTGAGGAATGTGAGCGACTGATAAAGGATTTGTCACTCATGTAAATATGAGAGATATCGTTTGGGCCCCTTGATAAGTGAGATTGCAGAAATGCATGGCCATGCGAATCGATAATGAGTTATCACTTGCAGTCTACTTAAGGTGAAGAAACTAACGATTGAATAAAATAAGGATGACGATCATATGCCTTATATTCGATCGAGATATCGATGACAAAGGGATAATATTAACGGTAAAAGGTTAAATCGGATTGACGATCTTCATACAACTTTGGGAAGCCATAGTGCCTTGCTAGAGGCCGATTATGACATGTGGACGAAACGGGGATTTCGGGCTCACGGCCAACGTTGTATGAGCCTACAAGGTCACACACAACAACAAGCCCAAAATCGAGTTGGACTATAGAAGCCAATTAAGTAAATATAATTATATTATATTTGATATAATATAAATTTATTCATTTCTCGTTTTCTAATTACTAATATAATTAAATTATATTAGGAAGACAAAATGAAATAAATGTATATATAAGTGTTTATTTCAGATTAAACTTTGGAAGAAAACATATATACATTATATATATATATATATATATTTTTATAATTCAATTAATAATTTTTTGAATTTTAGAAATTCAAATAAGTTATTTTTTTTGGATTCCACTACTCCCATAAATATCCCCACGTATATGATTTTGTAACTCATTTTGAATTTTCGAAATCAGATATAGTGGTTACGTTTTAGAGAGAGTGGGTAGAGAAAAACAGAGAGAAAGAAAAGGAAAAACGAGAGAAAAAGGTTTCTGATTTTGGTGCTAGCACACAAGGATTTTGGGAAGACTTGTTGGTGTGGATATCTGAAGAGGCCGGATTCATTTGAAGACGTCTCGACATCGTCAAGTATTGAAGGCGTTCTTGGTCCATGTCTCGAACCAGGATCGAAACTACAAGAGGTAATCTCTATTTAGTTTTCGTATGTCGGTTTATTCTGAATTACATGGATCCTAAAGAATTTCTCGGGATTTTATAATTTCCGTTGCGTTTTTGACACCCTAGAATCCTTCAACAGAACCAAGGGAGGGTTGCATGCGGATGAAGCAACACCTTTAGCTTTCACCGGTCATCCCTGGCGTGGTTTTCTGGTAGAGGCTAGTGTGGAGGCACCAGGAACGTAGAGGTTGGGGATAGTGATGAATCCACCGTGAGAGGAGGAGGCGCAGTGAGGATCCTGACTAGGGTTTACTTCTGCTTCCTCCTACGTCGGGCCTTTAAAGGCTGAGTTGCTTCAAGAGAGAGCGAAGTCCTCAAGGGAGAGAGATGCACCAGACGAGACGTGACATTGCCGTCAATGGCTGCAACAGTAGTGTTAACAAGGGTGTTGGCGGTAGAGGTACGGCTAGGGAGCACCATAGTCGTAAAGCTAAGGCTAGGTTATACTTCCGAGATGCGAGAGAGAATTTATCTCTATTTCTTTGTTGTCTATAAGAGTTTAAATAATACAATATTATTATGCGTTCATTAATCCGTATAATAAATTTTTTGATTGATAAAAAAATGGGAAGTATCATAAAGACGCACATAATTATAAGTGAATATAAGATAGCACTCAAATATATGAATTTTTCATCCGGTCCATGTATGTTTCGTAAAATTATAAACATTAGTTTTCCTGTAAAAAATAAGTTTTTTTTATGAAATAACGTAAATATCCTCGTCCTTATAACTTTAATATCAAGCATGGTTTTGAAATAACAAAAATACCCTCGCTTCGCCTCACTTCCTCATCGTTCCTTACAACCATGATCAGAGAGAAATCAGACACGGGATAGAGAAATCCAAATTTGTTCAGATTTTGGGGGAAAGTTTTTCATTTTGTTTTTTTTATATGTAATTATTTTATATTCATTATAAATATATAAATTTCAATAAAAATAAAGTATATTTTTTTGTTATGTTAAAATAAAAAACATCGAAATAAAAATATATTAAAAGAAAATGATAAATGAAAAAATTAGATTTATATGTATAATGGTATTTTATAATTATTTTGAAGTTATGGTTGATATTAAGATTAAAAGGGATGATGTTTTCATCATTTTTAAGAAAAAACTAACATATTTTTTTTTACAGTAAAGCTAATGTCAATAGTTTTACTAAATATATAGGGTTATAAACTTTTTGGTGCCCTTATTCGGTCCACGAACGATTTGGTACCATTATGATTTTTTTGACCAATTTGGTACCCTGATGTTCAGTCCACGGACGATTTGAGCCGTAGGAGTTAAAAAACTAACAGAATTATGTGAATTGAATGTTTTGCCTTTTATCAATTTAGTTGACTTTTGACTTAAGATAAAAAGACTATTATACCTTTTGTGATTTTGGTTGACTTTTGATTTACAAAAATTATTTAATTTTTTTATTTCACTCATTATTTTTTCTAATTTCCATAATTAAAAATTTATTTAAATTTCAAAATTTAATTTCCATAATTAAAAATGTATATTTAAAATAAAAAAATATAAAAAAAAAATATATTTATATATTTACTTATTCATTAATTACTTTCATTAGTATTTTAAATAATTATTAATAATTTCATTTATTTATTAATCAAATATTATTTATTTAATTTTATTTTAAATAACTTGTATTTTATTTTATTTTTCTTCAATTTCTTTATTTTTTAACTTTTGGTTCAGTTCTTGTTTTAGATTCAATTCATTTTGTTGTAGGTTTAGGGTTTCAGATTCAACACGATTTTGAAAAAAAAATCAAGGCTTCAACCACAAAAAAGAACATCAGACTGATATGAACATTCATCGAAACCAAATTCAACAACAACCTAAAAACCTCGTCGGATTACATTTAACAACAAAAAAGAACAAATTCAAACCAGATTCAAATCAACCATTTAACGAAGGTCCTGAACCATGAGGGAAAAAAATAAAAACCTAGATCTAATTCAAGCTCAGCCTCGCCGGAGACAAACTCGAGAGGGCCTTGGGAGGGAGGAATAACTGAGGTCGTTGTCGTGGTCCAGCGAATCTCTGGTGCCTTCGATTCATGCAGATTTGGACTCCAGTGCACTGAAGCTGCGGTCGCCGCCCCACCACGAGCTCGCCGCTGCCGCCTCGCCACGAGCTCGACTCGCGCTGGCGCCTCCAGCGAATCTCTAGCGGATTAATCGAAGAAGAGGATGGTCTCTCGCCGCCGCCGCTCACGTGAGAAGAAACGAAGCCGAGCAAAAAAATTTGAAGAAGAAGATGATAGGCTTAGACGAAGCCTTGGGTGTAGATAAATAGGTTTTTTTTTCTTAAATCAGCTAATGATTTATAATAATATATTTATTTTATATCTTATTATTATAATTTTAAAGATATATTTGTTTATTTATTATTATCATTATTCATTAATTTATTCTCTTACTTATTTTTTTATCTATTATTTAATTATTTCTTGTATTATAACTAAAGGTATAATGTTAATTTTGTCTATCACATTTGTAAGCTTAAAATAAGAAAGGGTAAAATCATCATTTCACACGCCACTTAACTGCACATGACTAACTTAGAGAAATATTCTGTTAGTTTTCTAACGGAATATGCCACTTTCGTCCGTGGACAAAACAAAAGGGTATCAAATTGTTCATTTTAAACATAAGGGTACCAAATCGTTCGTGGACAAAATATAAGGATACCAAAAAATATATAACCCAAATATATATGAATCAGATGAAAAATTCATACATTCGTGTATTTGATGATAATCGCATATAATTGTATGTTTTTATAATATTAAACCCATATAATATAAGTAGAAATGAATTAAAACATCATGAACAAATGAACAAATAACATAAAACTAAGAAAACCCTAGAGAGCTAGTTTTCTCTATGAGAGGTGCTGCACGAAGACAAGGCCATGGCTATAGTCATGGTCATTATCATGGCTTATGTCATGGTTATGCTTCTCTTTTCTCTACATCCTCTTTCATGTACCTCCCCTTTTGGTCTTGAGTGGTTTTTTCCTGTTAGGGTTCCTTTCGAGTCGCCTCTAGCCACCGTGACGTTGCCTCCCTCCCGCCACCAACGAAGCGTCTCTCGACCTTGTTTGCCCCCCCTTTGCAAAACTGATGGTTGTCGTCTGACTCACCTCGGCGTCAATGGACCTCACTGCCTCGGAGCCCCGCGGTCTCGTAGGCGTCTCTGAAGTCGCCGACGCCGCCATCTCTGATGCTGCCGCCACCGTCTCTAAAGCCGCCACTGGTACGTCCTCCTCCCTGGCCTCCACCAACGCGTCCTCCTCGACCCCTCTCTCGATTATGGATCTGGCTAATCGAGTGGGTCTTTTTTCTTTTTTCTGATTTCGTCTTTGCAATGTCAATGACTAGTGAGTAGAGAATTAGGGATTTTTTCAGGGAGAGAACCCAGATTCATGTATATCCTCCCAATACAACTGATGCAGTTCTAGTACAGTCGCTTTGCCCCCGAGATGCAGCGTTTAGGCACTATCGTGAGCAGGATTTTCAGTTTCGTTTTCCAACCTCCCACATTTTCTTCCTACCTACGTGGTGTCTCAAGACCGTCTATGACGCTTATAGTGTTAAAAAAATGCGAACAATTTTGTTTAGTATTTGTTCTTCTTTAGTGGTCAAAAAATATATTTTATGTCGTCTATCTATGTAATTAAATAATAATATTAATAATATTACACCTTCCCGTAAAAAAAAAACATCATGAACACGTGATTCCTTACTCAAAAACAACTAAATTAATTTGAAGGAAGGGTCCAAATTAATGCACTAATTACAATCTAAGCTAGATGACAGAAATTACAATGAGTTTATTAGGGTGGATCCAGTGATCTAGTGAGACCCACATCCCTTATAAAGTCAAAGTTCGAATTCTAATAAGTACTTTTGGTATAAATGGGGATTAAGGGAGTGATTTTCACCGTTCAACAATGTCCAAGTCTTCGTATGTTTGTACACAAAATACACAAATGGGAAATGAGTAAAGGGGAAAAATAAAATATAAATGGAAAATTTTGAATACTCGAGACCAAATGAAAGATAATTATGCTCTGTTTCTCGCGGTTTTACTGGAGGAGCTTCTCGCAGGTTGTTGGAGGTGTCTGGCTCTAGCTCAGGTCGTGGGATGCGCTTCTACATCTTATTGGGTTTGGATCGTTACTGAGCTATTTTAGTTGCTTCTGGTGATTCGCCACCCGGGCTCTGGATTGTTTGTCGACTATTCTGTGAGGAGCGTCTCTCGGATCATTGGAGGTGTCTAGTTTCAGCTTTAGTCGTGGGACGCGCTTCTTCATCATTTCGGGTGTTGATCGTTGCAAAGATGCTTTATCCGCTTCTGGTGGTGCGTTTGGTTCCTCTTGTGCTTCATGGTTGGAAAATCCGGGTTTCAGACCTTTTTTTGTGCGCTTCATGGTTGGATTATCTGGGTGTTAGACCTTCTTCTGTTACTAGTTTAGCGCTTCATGGTTGTAATATCTGGTTTTTTAGACCCACCATCCTCCGGTCACACTCCTGGATGACATGACCGATCAACCCACATTGAAAACAGAAGGAAGGTAGCTTTGTGTATGTGAGGGAGACACGGAATGGTTCTAGAATTTCCATGAACCTCATCAGCAGATGGCAGCGTAAGGGGCGCTCCACGAGATGCCAGAATCTCACTTTCACCACTCCTCCCCAACAGAGGTCTCATTGGTCACATGGGCCAGCGACACAAAGACCAAGTTTCAAGCCAATTGTTTCTCCCGTCGCTCGGGTCCTTACCAATAAAGGGAGGTCGTGGGCGTGAACCTAGAGATGTAGCTGATCCAGAACCGGCGGTTCTATAGCCATTGGGTCCAAATCGCCGAGGAGTAGCGGACGTCCATCGAAACACCATGGCTCATTTCCCCGGACCCAAACTTGACACTCCAATAATTAACTCTCAGAATGACACGACAAGCGTACCGATCATCAAGTAGTTTTCGGGGTTTAGTCCGAGTTATCGTACTCAAGGGAGAATTTAAGCAAGTACTTTAATTAATTAATTCGTTCTCCAAGCTATTTCTATATCGACGATTGGTTTTGTTTTGAAAACAATAATTAGATACAATTATGAAATAATGTAAATGATCCGAGAATGCGAGAACACAATATCAAAAGTGGTTTTTGAAATCATGGATTTAAGACGATATAAGACATTAACGGGGTTCGAATACGATGAACAACTTATCGGGCTTCGGTCTACATTTGCAACTAATAATACTCTAAAGGCAACGAGAATTCTCTATCACCAGTCCTAACCATCTCTCGATCGCATAAAGACCCTATCGTACTCCGACCACCTAATTATCTCTAACTAGGTGTAGAAAGGTACCAAGCATTAAGGTTTACGAATTCCACTAACTTTCGGGTTTTACTCCTATAGTTATTGCAATTGTGTCAGTCTAACTATATTCTAGTCTAGATTGAAACCTGGGCTATTTAATTCCCATTTCCTCTTCTTAACCTCATTTCTCAATTGTTGGTTAACAAGATTAAATCATACATCACGTGATCAAGGAGATAAAGCATTAAGAGCAGAATTAAATAAACAATAGCGTAAATACTAGTTTGACAAATGCGCAATCGGAACACATTAATTTAGTTCATCATACTGTTTCCTTAGTCCTAGATCAAAGATATTTAGTTCATGACAACAGAATGAGAACACAAAACGAAGATCAAATCAATAATAAACATCTTAAACGATAATTGTGATACAAATACCATTTAAGGATGAAAATGATGAAGACAATCGAATACGAACTCTTTTATTCTTCTCTCAATCTCCAAACCACCTTTCTAGCTCTCCAAAATCATGTTTTCTCTCTGAAACTCGTGATCCCATCTTTTCAGACCTAATTCCCCTTTTATATGGAGTCAAAAACCAATTAAACAGGGAATCGCAGCAGAAAAACGCGTCTCTAGGCATTTGCACGGTCCGTTGCACGGGGTGCAAATAACCGGTGCAAATTTCTGGCACTTCTGTCCAAAATGCATGGTTATATGCACGACGTGAAAATAACCGTACGCGTATACCCAAAATCAAATCCTTCATAAAAGTTGTAGATCTTTGAATTCCCTTCGATTTGAAATGTAACGGGCAAAAATCGGAGTTCGGATGCAAAAGTTATGCCCTCCAAAAGATCAGTTAGACTCCAAAATTTCCTACGTTGATTTTTTGCTCCATTTAGCTCTAAAACTTCTTATTTCACATCAAATTCCTAAATACCACTAAAAAGAGACCAATTACATAAATAGAGAGATAAATACATTAAATCACATAACCCCAGGACTAAAAAGCTTAGAAATGTGGGTTAAAACATCTAGAATAGATGCATTTTATGTTCACATCACACGAGCCTCCTCCGACTCAAAGTAGAAGCCATAGACCCTAGGGCCTATGTCCTTAATCACCAAGCCCTACGCGAATCTTTCCCATGCCTTCATGATGATCCAGAGTAGAACCTCCTTTTAGGGAAGCTTCGAAGACCAAAGCTTGCCTATCATGGAAAACTGTTGGCGTGTAACTATCGACGGGCTCGTTGGGGTGTATGGTATTAGGACCTCCAACTCTTCCCCCTCCTTCTCAACAGAGGTCGGCGGTAACACTACCCCCAAAGCAGGATTGACTTCTCGTGGGTTGGGAACCCGGCGCTGTCGTACCATACCCAGAGGTGTGAAGAAAAGACGCGACCATAGGGACTCACGTCGAAATAGGGACCGAAACCTCATCGATAAGCGCCTCCAATTCCTCTCTCCCAGCTTCAATCATTGGTGCTTTCCCACGAAGAGGATCCCGGCACAGTGGAGGTGCGTGAGATGTCGTTGAGAGCGATGGATGGTGGCAGGACAATACTAAGGCCAATGGGTGGTGGTGGAGTGGCGACGAGAGCCACGGTTGGTGGCCTGCTTGCAGAAGAAGCAACCGATGAGTTTTTGACCGAAGGGCCTCTTTGTGGCTTTACGGTTGGGGTAGATAACCATGGAGAGAAAGCAACGATAGTCGTAGATGGTGGTGGTATATCGGTGGATGGTGGAAAAGGAGGAGAGGCGGAGAAGCTTTTCCGACTAAGGTTTGCTTCAGCCTCCTTCTTCGAGCCTTTAATGGAGAATCAATCTTAGAGGAACGACGAGGGGGAGGAACAAGTGCCGAGAACCGCATGGTGGCAGGCGACGATGGGACAAGACCTACAAGACAGACAGGCTTGTTGACGGAAGTGACAGGGAGAAAAAGCTCCATAGATATAGTAGGTCTAGGGTTTCCTCGGGAGTGGTTTTCGAACATACGAGAAAGTTTTTACAATTGATAATCACAAATATGAGCACATAGCTACATGTGGCATTCCTTGAATAAAAAGACACTAGTCGTTAATGTTTATCGACGATGAGTATTAGGGTCATGTAAACTAATTGGAATGGATGAAACCGACTAGCATTGGAATCAGTGTAACCGGTTGACACTGGAATTGGAGAGATGCTTGTAGAAACCAACGAGAAATAATGAAAACCGAGAGTTTCGGTCGGCTATCGATGTTAGTAAATTACAATCGTCGGTTGATGATTAAAATCGACACCAACACTCATTATCGTCGATACGCAACTCTCCGGTCACGAGGTTAGGGTTACAGATGTTCTATAACATCACTAGCAATTAAGGTTTGAAGACGAAGAAGAAAAAGAAATATAAACTAGGTTGATGTATGAGTGTTTAAGAGCTTTTGTTGGGCTTGATGAGTGAAATTTGAAAATAAGCTTAGAAAGTTTAGTTTTCTTTAGATATTTGATCTAGACCCTTAATTCGCCTAGAATCTTTTTCATTATTTAACATATACTCAGAGTTTGAGATGTCGGTGTTTAGCTTTGATTCCAAATTTTGAATTAAGGGACTTGCCAAGGACACAGACTTACCACATACTTATAGTTCATGGGACTTGCTTGCAGGTCAAGTTAATATGATGCATAATATTGTTTAGACATCAACACAGTTAAAATAAATATATAAAGCTAGCTATAATATGTACCTGTATTACAACGTGAGGACTATAATGGACACGAACAGAATTATACATAGTTTCTTAATGCATCTCTGTATCAATTGCAGAACTATTATATGTGGACACTTCTGGTTCAGACAGTGTTGATTAGGAACAGTCAGCCAAAAACACTTACAAACAATGAATGTAAATGCAATACATTTCAACAAAACTTCAAAACTAACCTTTTCAATTATTGGTCTGCAAAGACAGTGAAAAACACATGTATGCTTCTAAACTTCAATTCTATGCTCTACTTCATATTCTTCATCAACTTCCTATGCCTATATATTCTCACACACTTCAAAACCTTGGCTAACAAAACGAGTAGATTTCCAAAATATCCTTCAGCCACCACAGTTCTCATGCCTACATAAGCATGAAGGGCTTGCAGCTTGGACACCAGCTTCTGGAGGTAAGTGTTCTTCAGACTCTTCAGCACCTCCATCAGTTTTAGTAGACGGGTCGAAACATTCAGCATTTCCTTCCTCTACTACACCAGCCACTTGGATGGAATCGTCTTTTGCACAAGTGATTGAAGGGTTTTCAGTATGAGCACTAACTTTGTGAGACAACACTTCAACACTCTCAAGACCTCCATCGGTTTCAGTTGAAGGTCTTCCTTCACATACTACACCTACCATTTGGTCCACCTCAACACTCCCAGAAGTGATTGATGGGTTCTCAGTTTGAACACCATCTTTATCAGGTAAAAATTCACCACTCTCCACACTTATATCCATTTCAGTACAAGTCTCTGAACATTCTGCATTTCCTTTCTCCGGGCTCTTCTTTTCATAGCAATTCTCATTTGGGTTTTCAGTTGGGACAGCAAGTTTAGGAGACAACAATTCACCATACTCTGCTCCTCCATCAGCTTTGTCAGATGGCTCTGAACACATTGCATTTCCTTCCTCCACAGATATCTCCTGATTGCAATCTTGCACAATTGGTGATGAAAAGCTGCGGTGGCGCTTGTATGTTTTCAATGTCTTTGTTGTATTCCCAGCACCATCAGTTTTAGTAGACAGGTGGAAACATTCAGCATTTCCTTCCTCTTCTACACCAACCACTAGGATGAAATCGTCTTTTGCACAAGTGACTGAAGAGTTTTCAGTTTGAGCACTAACTTTGTGAGACAACACTTCAACACTCTCAAGACCTCCACCGGTTTCAGTTGAAGGCCTTCCTTTCTTCATCCATGTTTCTGCGATTCCTTCATATACTACACCTACCATTTGGTCCAACTCTTCACTCCCAAAAGTGATTGATGGGTTTTCAGTTTGAACACCCTCTTTATCAGGTAAAAATTCACCACTCTCCACACTTGCTTCCCTTTCAGTACAAACCTCTGAACATTCTGCATTTCCTTTCTCGGGACTTGTCTTTTGATAGCAATTCTCATTTGGGTTTTCAGTTGGGACAACAAGTTTAGGAGACAACAATTCACCATACTCTACTCCTCCATCAGCTTTGTCAAATGGCTCTGAACACACTGCATTTCCGTCCTCCACAGATGTCTTCTGATTCCAATCTTGCATAATTGGAGATGAAATGCTGCGGCGGCGCTTGTATGTTTTCAAGGTCTTTGTGGTAGTCCCAACACCATAGCAGGCTTTTGCTACAAGCTCTCCATTGTTGCTTCCAGGTGATACTTGACCTTTCTGTGACAAACTAGTATCACCATTGCCATCAGTTCTGTCTTTCTTCAACAGTAGATCTGCTTCTCCTCTTTTTTCTTTATTAGCAGAGCAATGTTGAGAAACAACAGTAGACTCATTATTGCTTTGCAATGGCTTCACCCTCCTCTTCTTGTGCTGATCACCAGTGATACATCCTCTTTCACTCAACTTCCTTTCCTGGTGTTCACTGGTTTGCAGTTTTGTTTCTGAAGCCCAATTCAAGCGAGAGAACGCAGAAATCCTCCCTGTCATGCAAACTTCGTTTTCCTCGTTGTAGGAGTTGGCTTTTCTTTTCCTGTGCCCGAAACCATGAACTGGTCTTCCAACTGTGGAGCCATATTGCTGAAAGGGTCTATCAACTTTGGAGCCATATGAATGAAACTCTGCTCTTAGCCCAGCAAATGGTCTATCACCACCATCTCTATGTCTCTGCAACTCTTCCTTGGAACCAGAACGTGGTCTACTAGATAATCTAGACTTCAACTCTTCGCTGAGTCCATGCCATGATCCATCACCTCTAAAGTCATGCTTTGGAACCACATTTAAGCGGGAAAAGACACTTCTCTTCCTTACAGTTGCATCAGCTTGTCTCCCTACCCACCATTTTTCATGCTTCTGTACAACCTCTTCCATGATTTCAAGTACTGATTTATCAGGTTTCATTCTGTTCTCAAATACCTGTGGGTAGTCTTTGGAAGGCTTATGCGTCTGCTGCAAGTCTTTCACGTTGCGCACTGGTTTACAAGTTTCCATTCTGTTTTCTTGCACCTGTGGGCTATCTTTCCAAGATATATTCAAACGTGAAAAGACATTGCTCCCTTTCGTTAGTTTGTCTGAATACAGACCCTTGACCCCTAAGTTCCTCGCTTTTGTTGGCTTGTCTGAATGCAGACCCTTGACTCCAAATGCAGATAATTCAGTCCATGGATCCCTATCCGGAGATGAATCAGAGTCAGAATTCGAAGAACTTGACAGTGGTATGAAATCTCCTAGATCAGTTTCTAAGTTCTCTGGTTTCTTTTGAGATGCAGCTTTTGTGCTCCCTGAAGCAGATAAAGGATGGCTGAATCCAGACACAGAAATAGAGCTGTGAGTTGCTGGTGAAGTGGATGAGCATTGAATGCCAAGAACATTCGAGCCACTACTGAGATTGAAGTGAGTGGACTCAGGGAATTTCTGAACACTAACCCTTTTTGAATCAAACAACCATAGAAGCCTAGAAACCTGCAAATAGCAATATAAATGTAATCAAATGAAATGAGTTGATGTGTTCTTGACATTGTGCACAACAAAAGTTCTTCACCAACGATGATAAGGGCCAGAGATAACCTGATTCCTAGACAAACCAAAATTGAATCTGGATCTGGTGAAGTAGTTCTCTCTAATAGCTTTGCCAAATTCGAGTTCAGACAGTGGTTGATGACATTCCCAAATTGTGCTAAACCGAACCTGGATGGATTAAAATGAGGGGTAACTTTATTAACACACCTTCAGCAATCTTTGATTCTCAAATACACACAGTACAGGTGAGGGGTTATGTATCACACTGACACCTTTCGCTATTCATCAATAAAACACGAATTCAGATTTTGTACCAAAAAAAAACACTGATAAATGAGAAAAGTGACAGTGTGCTCCTGATAAAACCATAACTTATTTATTCAGTGTGAATCCGGAGTTTTTGATTAATAAGAAAGGTGATAGTGTTACTGATAACCCCTCACCTTTAGGGGGTGTTTTTGAGAATTAAAGGTTGTCAAGGGGGTGCAAATAACGTTTTCCCTTAAAATGATATATGCACTACCATTTTGACACGAATAAAGAAAAAACTTCACATGTTATAAGCACGAATTTACATATTGGTACCTGAGCGGGGAATTTCTTCCCAGATGAACAGTATGCAGAGGGGACAATATTCATTTGGCCATCTGAAGTTGCTTCAAAAACTCCATAGAGCTCTCTCTTTGTGTGTTCAAAAAGGAACAGAACCATTCCAGCTTTCACTTTCATAACAAAGTCAGCATCAGCATATGGAAGCCCAAATAACTTCCTTTCAAAGCACTCTTCCTTTGTGCTGCTGTCTGACATGAAGATTGCACCGAAATCAGGAACTTGCCCGGAAATCTTAAGCTTCCTCATGTCTTTGAACTTCATCAATGGACCTGCAAATAACTCATCAAGTTAAACTAAATGGCTACATTAGATTCACATGATTGTCGACTCCAACTAATAGTGCAAAAGGGAAAAAAATGAATGCAACATATCCAAATGTAGCTTTTTATTAGATATGCATATCCAAATGTAGCTACCAAAACACCATGAAGTAACTCTGTAAGATGAGTTTACACATGGACAAATTTACACAAGTCCTTGCCTCAAACAAACATCAAGAACTAAAAACCGAGCAACACAATTTCTTTGAACACGTTAATTTTCAGCATCAAATAGTAAATATGCATCATCAGACATCTCTGGTTAATCACGTGGAACACTGTATTTACATGATGAAACAAATAAGTACACACCCAAACAACAATATGCCTCATCAGACATAAGAACAAATTGAGGCCAACTCATAAACTCAAAAAGTAACAAATAATCTGAAATTACTAACCCAGAAACCAAACATTGAAATCAGTTTCTGATTCTCATGCTGAGAATCATCGATTCAGTAACAAAACCCAGAAAAAAAAAACATTGAAATTAGATTCAGTAACACTTACACAATCAGCAGAACACGAAATCGACACCTTTCTACACAGATTCAACAACCCTATCGTGTCCCTCTACACCGTCCCACTTGCCCTAACAGAACCTTTGAGCCGTCCCCGGAGTTGGTTAGCCGGCACCGGAGCTTCTAGAAGACGCCGAGCTCTACCTCTACTTAAATCCAACAAAACCAGATACCCAAAAATCAGAAACCAGACTCAACCATACATTAACGAAGCACGGAATCATCGAGAACAAATCAACCCAGAAAAGGGTCGATTCAGAAACAGAAACACAAGTAAGAGTACAGGTGATTTCGCACTTACATTGAAGAGAGAGAGGTGAGAAATGGGGGCGACCTAGAGAAAGAGGAGCGAATCAAGCGATGACCCAAGAGAAACTCGCGAAGAAGAGAGATCAAGCTGAAGCCATTTACTCGGACACCATAGAGAATGTATAGGGATTGCAGAAAGAAAAAAAAGAAGGCTCTGTGTCAACTTTCAGGGACGAAGCTGAGCTAAGCTTTCAATTCATGAAGTATTAATTAATTAGTCATCACGCTCTGTGTTTACAGTATGTTAATTAATTATTACTTAACTTTAAAAGGACTGTCAAAATAAAAAAATTACATTATGTAAATTAATTTTTGTAATTTTAGATTTGTATTGAACAATATTAGACCAGTTTCCTCTCAAAAAAATATATTAGATTTTTACGTTCTTTTATAAATAGAAATTGTAACCCTTCAATATGATTTTTCTTGTAATAATTCCAATTATAGGTTTGTTCTTTGTTCAAATCAAGCCTTAAAATCTGAATTCCTAAAATATGTTATGGATTTGTGATGATCGGAGTAGAAGAAGGGGTCTGATGAACGACTCGTAACGTGAGGGCGTCTCAAGCTACCGATGGAGATGGAGGCTCAGGGGTGTGTACGATAGATATTCAGTCCGACCCCGCACATATTCGAATGCAATTGTATATTTACAGATTGGATAAATTCGATGCATAATCCGCCTACTAGATCATGGATATTGGATGACATCGAATTTTTGCAAAGTAAACATTGGTAAATAATATTGACAAAATAAACTCTAACACAAATAAATTACATTTTATTAAAAGTGTCTTCTCAAAATTTTCATAATCTTCATTGAGTATCATCTTCCTTATGAAGCTTTTAATCCAATTTTGAAAATAAAGTAATGCTCCCACAATATTAAAGTTAATAGTGTAAGAAATGGTGAATCTTCTCTTGCTAAGAGAGATTATTATTTTATTTTTAATTTCATTATTATCTCTTGCAAACATTCACATTCATCTACCAAAAAAAAAAGACATTCAGTTCAGTGACAAAGCTCTTGTGACCATTTAGCTAGTTAATCATATCATTTTCTATAAATTACAAATAAACTTTAATATATTGGGCTTGGGTTTGGGCTTAGCTGACCCAAACCCAAGCCCAATCCCAATCCATGACGAAAGCAATTTCTTATACAAGAAACTCTCCAGCTCAGGGCTACTGTTCACTAGCCGTTGATTCTTCCGCGCCAAGCAAGGGCTCTGGTGCTGCCACGTCGCCAATGGTCTTGCAAAGAGAGCTGAAACGGTGTCGTCGCTATGGTTTTCCGGTTCTCAGCTGAAACCTAATAAATGGATTATTTATTTATTCTATCATGAGCAAGTATTTTGCTTAATTTGTTGTTTTCGTTCCCGTACATATAATTTCAAAACTAATCGTCTGATTTAGACCAGGAAATCAAAATCTGATTTTCAAACTAGTCTCTTAATTGGAGTTATCATTATTAATTTTTTCATTTACGAAATTCATCGTCATATATGCAACTATTTCGACGCATACTTATCATTCATGATAATTACAGTGATGAAAAAAAAGCACAAATCATGATATTAAGATTAGTACAATGAAAAAACTAGCAGAGCTTTGAACGTCGTCGCCTTGGTTTTGGTTGTTTGGTGATTGATCATCGGGTAATATTGTGCGCCATGGCCTGTGCATGCGTTTCATGGTGTATTTTGTGTTTTGTGGGATTGTGCAGGTACGGTTTCGAGCCTAGTGGACGGTATGATCCGCTAGATTGTTGCTTGATCTATATATCCTTGCAGGTGTGTATCAACCAAAGAACGGGTGTTGAGAGGGGAGGAGATCAAATGTCTATGGTCATGTGAGATATCGACTCTACACTCAGGCCATTGTCGGGGTAATATTATGGCGGCCCCAAGGTGCTTGCCCTATCTTTTTAGCGTTTGTGGCGAAAAAGTTCAAGCAGATATAGAGATATAGATGGTGTGGCTGGTGGCTCATCCATCGGAGTGCTTAGAGCTTCTACCCCTCTTCCCTGGGCGTGCATATGTTTGTCTTTTTGACGAAGACGGAGTTGGGGTTTGGTTTTGCGACGCATGCAAGGGAGATCGAGTCCCCTAGGGCGACTATCCGGGCAGAGGAAAATTGTTCGTCTCCTCCATCTCGATGTGATTGGTCACCGTGAATACTAGGAGGTCAGGATGAAACGGTTGGAGGCGGGTCTGGTAATGGTCCAATCACGGAAACAAAGAGTATTACGAAGTCCGAGGAGGCATTGGCCTTACCGGCGAGAGGCAAGAAACACTCTCGCCTCGCCTATACCTGCAACCCGCCCGCACCTGCAACCCGGCCCGCCCATATCTACGACCCGCCCGCACCCGCACCCGGCCCAGAGGCAGGCCCGGCCCACATCGAACCCTACCCGGCCCAAGCTATATAGTCCGAACCAACAGAAACAAACAAACCTTGTCACGCCCCAAATCCAGTATTGACCGGACCCGAGACGCGACTTGTTGAATTTCAAATAAAAGCAAATTTAAGAAGATTAATAACTGATAAAGGTAAATAGCATAAACAACGGGGTTAAAGTTTCTGAGTCCCGCGCTCAATAAAACACATAAGTTCAAAACAACCGTTTCGTCACTACGAAAATATAAATAAACAAAAAACCGGACCCTCGCTAGCCCCATGCTCTGCGATGTCCTCTACTCCAAGTCATGACCACTACCTGTAGAAAACACAATAAAATAGGGGGTGAGCTTGACGCTCAGTAGGGAAAACCATCAAAACCTCCTTATCTCGAATTTAACAAAACGCTTTTCCACAATTTAAAATACAATAAGAATTTTAACACAATACGACATTTATACCTAATAAAAACCGAGACCCCTCCTCAAAACAATCGCAATCACACTCCCAAACAGGATCCCAACCACAAATGACCACGGTACCATCACCACAATCACGACCCCGTCGACCATATCACAAACAATGATTCTCCTCAGACAATCACGGCACACTTGCCACACATAGCAACGACATGTCACACCGAATAAAATATGCCTCGAACCTTAAACTACACTCACCACTATTCCGTACTGACCATCACTTACCGACACCCTCTCGGACACACTCAATACTATTATCACAGAACAGTCACAATCACTTTCACAACCACAGTCATGTTTCCATATTAACACCGCCAACAGGCACATACCATCACTTACCGATACCACTCTCCACGTGGTTACCCCACCGGCTTAACCGGTATCCCCAAACAGTCCCAATCCAACATATCAGTAAAATAGGGAAAAGCACTCAAATCACTGATCATGCGTTCTCTAGTCAATTCTACTCATTTTCGTGTTCGTTATTTGTTAACTGTTCAAGCATCAAAGGCATACACAGATACATTCAACACACAAGTCCTACGGGCGCGACATGGCCCGATTCTACCAGCACAATAATTCCCAAGACAGAAATCGTAAATGTTCACAGTTTGATACGTCTACGCTAGTTGTTCGTTCCTATATGCATACTAGTTCTTTAGCCATTTTATTAGGTTTCCCTATATGCATTCTAGTATACCGTAATAAAGCGGGTTTGAGGTAATCTCTACCTCTTGAAGAGCCGATAGCTGCGTCTCCTAGCTGCTGATGTCTTGGCCACACCGGTCTTCTCCGCGCTCGGGGTACCGGCCTGGTTTAACACAAAAGGGACGTATCAGTCCCGGTCCAACCCGTAACGGTCCTCAAATTTGATAATTAAAACCGGTAGTTTGTTTTGTCCAAAAGACCAGGTAATTAAACCGATTTTAAGTTAAATAATTATTTAATCATTTTAATAAATTTGTCTTGACCCGGCCCGGCCCGAGTCCGACCCGAACCCGAGTCCGAACCCGGTCCAGAACCCGAACCATGACCTGACCCGAGCTAGACCCAGGCTTGGACTCGGACCCGGCTCAGTACCCAAACCTTAGATCCAGCCCGAGCCCGAGGCCCGAACCAGATTCAGGCTCGAGGCCCAAACCTAGTCCGGCCCAAGGCCCGGACCAACGCTAAGGCCCAGCCCAAGCTCGGGGTCGTCCCAGGCCCGAGCCCAGCTCCGCTTAGGCTGGTGAGGCGTTAGGGTTCCGACGGTCTTCCGGCACGGCGGCAACGGCGGTGGCGCTCGAGGGGCGGGTTCTTCACGGCGAGGCAGCGTCAGAGGCTCGGAATGGGCGGAGGAAGGGTTCTGGCACGAGATTTGAGCTACTCCGGCCAGATCCGAAGCCGTGAGGGAGCTTCGTCGGCGCGAATCTCAGATATGAGATCTGAGAGCTCCGGCGAGCTCCTCCACCCTCGGATCTCGGCCAGAAAGGCTCGCTCGAGCCCAGAACTGGGAGAAGAAGGGACGGAAGAACGGATCGAGTCGGAAATGGGCTCACCGTCAACGATTCTGCTTAGTTCCGGCACGACGAGGCTCGACGAAGACGGGACGGCGGCGTTCTGGTGTGAATCGAAGAAGGAGAAGGAGGGAGAAGTTGGGGGTTGCGATCTTCTGGTTTCTGCGAGCGAAGACGAGATGGGGTTGAAGCAGAAGAGAGGGGCGAGGACGACGAGGCTGGACGGTGGCCGGAGTCGTCTGGTTTGGAGAGAGGGACGGTGAGGTTTCGAGAGAATTCTGGCGAAGCGAGGGAGACGTATCGGGAGACGTGCAGGGAAAATGGGAGGTGAAGCGGCAGAGTAATGGTTTTGTGCTAGGGTTTTCTGAGTGGGCCGGTTATCGTGGGCCTCAAACGCGAGCTGGGCCTTGACTGGCTCGGCCCAAAGGGCTGGCCTGGCCTGGTCAGCTCTCAAAAATATATATTTTTGATTTTCTTTCTTCTCCCTCTTTTTTTGAACTCGATTCCAAAAAATAAACCCGTCCATCAACCCGCGACGTTCCAACGAAGAATTTAAGGTGATAAATTTTTCGGTCTTTACAAATCTGCAGTCGTGTTCCAAGCCTGCAGCTACCGAACCAACTCAGAGCAGATCCCGTTGCCGACGACCGAGAACCCGACGCCGGCGAACGTGACTCCGGTGAACCACACTTTCGGGGTGCAAGCCATGACGAGCCGAGCCTCCAACAGAATACCAAGCTCAACTCGCCACTGCTGGAACAGGGTAACGCCGAGAACGGACGGTCCTTCGGGCAGATCTTGAACGAGAAGCCATGGAGACCGGCTGCCAGCGAGAACAGGAGGAAGTCCCGGAGCAGATCCAAACGTAACGTCCCAAGGTCCGGCTCCGACGACTACGCACAACAACCCAACCCACGGCCGGCTCGCTCCGGCGACAGAGATCAGCGTCCCAAGGTCCGACGAGGTTGTGGAGGCCCGAACAGATCTGAGCTACTCCGGGGGCGCGACAACCACTCCGGCACCAAGGAGACCGGCCTGAACTACTCCGGGGGCGCGACAAAGCTCCAACAGCAGTACCACGGCTACGACGGCAATGGAACAATTGTATTTAAGGGAGAAGAGGTTTGGATTAAAGGGAGAGAGTCACCTCGCCAGCAACAGCCACAGCCGTGGTGGCCGTGGCCGAAGCCGACGAGAAAAAGAGGTGACGGCTGGTGCTGTGTTAAGGTTAGAGGTAGAGGGGCATAGAAACCAAGTCAGAGGATATTAGGGCACCAGAGTTCCTTGTATGTTTGTCGATTACTTTGAACAAGATGTTTTGTTTTTCGTGCAAATGTCATATATGGAGGGTTTGAATTATATTTTAGTATAATGTCATTATATTTGGTTCATCTGGGGTCTGATGTTCGATTGGTGGGATATTTAATGAGTGATACTGAGACCAATTTTAGATGCGCTAAAATATGAGTCCCATTTAGGACAAATTTATAAAAAAAGAAGAAATTAGAAATTATTCTAGAGAGTAAGGTTTGAATCTGAGTCCGTGAGGTGCTAAGCTTTGATATCATATTAGAAAACCAACTCAACTAAAAATTCAAACTGATAATTGAAGGTCCAATTATAATTATATTCCAACATGTTCAGGGTCTGTTATTTCACTATTTGGCACTTGTGGCTCCTAAATAATTATATGGGTTTTAACGAAGTTATGGAATGTTCAACCGACGTTTTTGGAGCAATTTAGAATCAATAATTTTGTGTTCTCTAACATTCTTCTTCCCTTATATGGTATATCTTTTGCAAATTGGCAAGACAATCTCTCTCCATGTTTGAGGTTGAAAAACGTAAACGGCCAAGAAGTGTTCTTTAACTCAGATCTTTTGGGTTCCCCTTTTGTGTTACTCGGTATTGTATTATGTTTTCTTGGTTCCTTTGTGTTTTGAGACGTGCTATGTCCTTTCAGGTTCGTTGAGTTTCTGTTTAGGATTTAGTTCGAGTTTCGTTTTTTTTTTAATTGGGTTTGGTGAGTACCCATCACATTGAGGCCGACTCACCTATATATTCAGGTGGAGGGATGCAAATTACTTAATCTTTGTAGGGTCGAGGATCCATTCTTACATTACCTAGAGGCATCGTTTATCAGTTCGATTAAGTTAGCTCCTTCTGATCTTTTAAGAAATCGTTCATCCACCTTTATGATTAGTTGTTTGTTTTTTTTTTGTGTTTTTGGACTACGGCTCAGTTTAGTTCTCGAAAAGTAATAAAAACCTGCCATTATCCAAAGATGCTTAACTTGTTGAAATTAAATAGTGTGTTTATCTCATAATAATGTATTGAGCTGAAGGCCTCTCTTTTTGGTACTACTGCCTTGTCTTTTTTATTTTGTCAGGAAAAGTTCTTCCTTTTCTTTTCCTAGAGAATAAATATCTGTCTTTCATTAAATGTTTCTTAAATCCAGACCCGAATCAGACCTGTTTCTCTCTCAACCTGCAGCCTGCTCCACGTAAATGTGAAACCAGATTATGCATTAAAATATTATTATGTGTTTTGTTATTATTTATAAATGCCATTATTTTTAGATTGGTTAATCTACTTATCCTGTTGATTTTATATCTTGTATGTTTGATATCTTGTTAATTATTCTTCAAATAGAAAACACAATCTTTTTTATAAGAATAGAATGTACTTTCTTTTTTAAAGAATATAAAATACAATTAATTTAAAAATACAATAGGTGGAAAATGACATTTCTATATCATTAGATAATAGCAAACTCGATTGCGGAGCTCCGACAACAGGTGGGAGCAGCTCTGGTCATCAGGCAGGATGAGAAGCGCGGCAGAGAGACAAGACTGTGGTAGTTCAGGTCGTCGATGTGGGGACAAAAAACCGGAGAGTGAAAGGAAAGCCCCCGATCGTAGTCGGGGGAGAAGGCCGGGGACCTACTGGAAAAGGGTGGAGGAGGTGGGTTCTCACCGGATATGATCGCCTTTTGGCCGACAAGACAAACACATGTGAGTGGAGATCAGAAGAGAGGAAAGAAGAGACCGTCGACAGTTTGCATGACCAAAACCATGGTGGTCGCCAACGGAGACGACGACAAGGATTATAGATACAACAAAACTAATGTGTCTTTCGAAAAAGAGAGTCTAATTCTTCCACATATTGATTAGAAGAGAGTTATTCAAAAATATTTTGGTCAAAATAGTGTTGAGCTAAAGGTCAAAATTTCTGTCTTTTTGTCCGTACCGCTGCTTTGTGGCATTTCTTTTTTATTTTGTCAGAAGAGGTGAAATCGGCTACAAACTACTCTTAACCTAAAAACTAGAGAACCAATCCTTGCCACACACACCTAAGATCCAACATTCACCATGATGCCACATCATTATCTCAATTTCACCCAAACTCACGCCACTTTCATTTCTCACACAAGCAAGGGCATAATTGTAAAAGCATGATGTCATGTGGACATGTGTCCATTTTTTTCTTCACCAATTCATTAATTTAATATTTCCCGATTCGTTTGAACTCCGATTAGCTTCAAACTTGAGCCAATATTTTTATTTTTTCAAGGGCTTTAAATCAAGATCAATCATGAATATATTTTGAAGCATGAAAATAAAAAAGGTATATCGGGGTGATAAAAATAATGTTGAGTGTTGATAAATCTTCACTAATAAATGTTTTATATCGGATGTATCAAACTAGTGCTAAATGTTGATAAAAACATGCACCGAGGTGATAAAAACCATGTTCAATTTTGATAATAAGTGTGATAAACTAGAGTTTAGCGTCGATAAAAAAACATGTAATGGGGTGATAAAAACATATGTAATTTAAATGTAAACATAGTGTTTAGTGTTGATAAAACTAGTGTTCATAAAAACACGTGATGTGGTGATAAAAATCATGTTCGGTTTTGGAAAATGAGGTGATAAAACTAGTGTCCAGTGTTGATAAAACCAGTGTAACGTGTTGATAAAACCAATGTAAAGTGTTGATAAAAATTACCCAGATATAATTTTTTTTTAAATCAGCCCCGAA
This sequence comes from Erodium maritimum, assembly GCA_963921825.1. Classification (NCBI taxonomy): domain Eukaryota; kingdom Viridiplantae; phylum Streptophyta; class Magnoliopsida; order Geraniales; family Geraniaceae; genus Erodium; species Erodium maritimum. Next base: position 69,858,235 of record OY997593.1, read on the forward strand.
ATAATTCTTTTTTCGTGCTTCAAAAAAAACATGTGATGGGGGTGATAAAACACGCGTAATTTAATGATAAAACCTAGTGTTTGGTGTCCATAAAACCAGTGTTCATAAAAAAACACGTGATGATGTGATAAAATCATGATCTGTTTTGGAAATAAGGTGATAAACCCAGTGCAAAGTGTTGATAAAAACCAGTGTAACAGTGTTGATAAAAATTACCCATGTATAATTTTTTTTTTAAAATCAGCCCCGAAATAAAAAAAAAATTCGTGTTTCAAAATATATTCATGAGTGGTCTTGATAGAAAGCCCTTGAAAAAACAAAACTAATGGCGCAAGTTTGAAGCCAATCGGAGTTCAAACGAAGTGGGAAAAATTAAATTAGTGAATTGGTAAAAAAAAAATAATATGATAGTTTTACTAAAAAGTCATTCTTACTTACTTAAAAATGTTGTTTTTTTTTGCAGTCAACAAGTCAACCACTCAATTGCATCATATCCCTTCATTCTTAAAATAGATGGCTTAGATTGGTTCTCAAGTTTTTAGGTTAAGACATGGTTGTATTTGATTTCTCCTCCTTAATAATAATAATAATAATTGGTGATTAATTAATAAAGATTTTCATAAAACAAAATCCACCGAAGAAAAAAGCTCTCGGAGAACCCTAAGGGTTATTATTACTTGAACCTTAAGGGCTGATCTCTCTGTCGTCGGCGGCGACACCACATCCACTTTGGGCTGTCTTTCGACACTCGCTTCTCTGGTCACCACCACCTGTCAACATGAACCCCGGCCAACCGCGGATCCCCTATCCCTTTGTGCGGCCAGCCACCCCGCTTCATCGTCGATCTCCTGCACGCCAAACCCTAGGATGGCAGTTGCAGCCATCCTTCCCCCCGCCACAACGCTCTACATCATCGGTCAGCCCCTTTCCTCCGGAGAGACCCAATCTGGTACCACCACTCGTCACCGTCATGGCCTAAGTACGGTGTATCTCGGGCCTGATCGGGCGTCAGGCAGTAGGTCGGGATCACGACCTCTGGTACGCACGACCCCCGCATCCCCTCACGGGAGACCCATGCAAACTTTGCGGCGGCACTAGGGTTTACGAACCTACGGGATCCAAGCTCACGCGACGGGAATCGGGTGATCCCCCGTCGACGGGTACTGCCCCGTTCGGGACAATTCCACGCACCAAGCCAAAGGCCATCACCCAAGACGGACTCATGCAGGAAAACCAGAACGAGATCCCACAATCCTCGGGTACCCCACACCGAGGTGGGGGGGGCGACATCTCGACCAATAAGGGAAAAGGTACGTCGTCCGCACAATGCTAGGGTTTTAGCCCCTCGCTACAACCAGGATCATCTACCAGTGTACCTCAGAGGCCTGCTAAAGTACAACCTGGCAATCGGACCCCGACCTCAAATTAAAAGGGGTGAGGCGAAACGGGGCAATAGTGTAGAGAAGGCCACACCTTCGGCAAACCCTATTTGGGGGACTATACTGCACAAACCCTTAGGATCGAGGATCACACCTACACTTGCGGATGACATCATACTTTTTGTTAAAGGCATGGTTGAGAAATTGATAAAGCTTAAGTATTTGCTGAATTTATTTAAAGAGATCTCAGGTTTAAAAATCAACTTTGCGAAATCAAAGGCCGTCATTTTAAAAGGAAAAGACCTATCTAAAATTCTCGGTTGTGCAGTATGCTCCATACCGATACCTTATTTTGGATTTCAATTGACTTTGAACCCTTGAAGATTCCTTTTTTGCGAGTCGGTGATTGCTCGGGTCAAAAAGAATACTTGAATGAGTGGAAAGTAAAAAAATTGAAATGTGGTTGGTCGGGTGGTCCAGATAAAATCCACACTCTCAACATTACCAGTTTTTTATATGAGTTTGTTTCAAGCCCCTAAGTCAGCGATCCGCATTCTTGAGAGTTGGCAAATATGCCTTTTATGGTCTTACAATATGGCTAGAAGGGTTTTACACAAAGTTAAATGGGATAAGCAAGAGGGTTGTGTGTTAGCAGGCTGGAAGAGGTTAATCTAAGCATGTTAGCCACATGGTTTTGGTGTTTCGCTGAAGAAGATAAGCCTTTGTGGAAACAGTTAATTTGTGAAAATTTTAAGTGATTGGGAATAGAACCTCACCAAATTAGACTAGCTGGGAAGTTCTTTTTTATTTGGTCATTTGATGTGCCTTGTTTTTGATGTTCGCCTTCATGGGATGTTTGGGAATCAGGGTATGCACTAAAGAGTGGGTAATGGGAGACATGTGCGTTTCTGGGATTATATTTGGCTTGAAGACAGAGCTTTCGGGTACCGATTCCCTAAGTTATTTGTAGTGATTGATCGACCAGCAGGGTCGGTCAGTGATTTCTGGAGAGGCGGGAGTTGGTCTATAATCTTTCAATGTGAGCTCTACACGTGGGAAAAATGTGAAGAAGTGGAATGAAAAGAACTTACGAGGTCAATGCGTTTAACGGATAGAGAGGATAAAGTGGTGTGAGTCACACTAGCTCGTTTCTCCTCTAATTATGTTTACAAGCTCATTTCTCCTCGTTCTGAAACTATATTATGGGCCTCTTTTCTGTGGGTGAAAGGAATGCCGCCCTAGTATTGTATGTTTATGTGGCTGATTATGCATAATGCTTTACCCACGTCGTTGTTTTTTTAGGCTAGAGGCTGTAGGATCGCTTTAAATGCTATGTTGTGCAACATGTGTAAACTGGGTTTTGAAGACTTAGTCTACCTTTTATTGCATTGTGATTATGCCTAGGGCTTGTGGAGCAGATTTCATAGTTGGTGGTCCTTGGTTTGGGTGAGGCCAGTTGATTTTTTATCGGTGTTACATGTCTGGGCTGAGAGCAGGTATTTTGGCCAAAAGAATATTTGGGAAAAGGTGTGTTATATCACTTGGTGGAATATTTTGATCCAACGAAATGGGGCGGTTCTCAATGGTCGGGTGGATACTCTGGACGAAGTTCTGAGGAAAGTACAGGCTCATACGTCCAATGTTCTTCGTCTGGCAGGATATCTAGCGTAGGAATGCCAGCTTTTGATCTAGTACGAGTCCCCGAGCAACTACTTAGGAGAGGTTCTTTCCTTCTAGGGATGCGTGACTCACGACCCATTCCGTTAGGTGAAGTTGTTTCATTTTTTTTAATTGATGTATTTGCTTTATTTGATTCTATTGGTTTGAGAAGGTCTTTGTATGATCCTTGTTATGGTTGTATCGTTCTATCCTAGTTTTTCCACCTTGGAAGACAGGATTTTTAATAATTTTTTGCGTATAAAAAAACGAGGGGTTTGAAGGGTCCGAAGAGGCGGGGCCCATTCAGGCTTATCTCTATTTTTTCAAGTGGCCTGGAAAAAGATGTCCCCCTCGTTTAGGAGTCTGAGGCGTCGGGACTAGATTCACTCGCCATCTCTCAAGTCTTAGGGTGGGGGTTGTTTGGAGTAGGGATGAAAACCCAGAAGTTTTAGCATTCCAAGAAGGGATAACTCTGGTTCCTAACCTTCTTGAACGTTTCGTTTTCACGTCCTAACTCAGACCAACGTTTCGTTACAGTTCCATACACGAAAGGTTGGAACTTTTACAAAACCTGATATGAACCGTTTAAATTAAGGATTTCGTTAACATGGGAAGTGAAAAGTCGAAACTACAACTCCATTCACGTTAACCTTTCAGCTCCCCATGGCCGTTCAACATGCAATTAGAACACTTAGTATACATATCCAACAATTTTTCAACACTGAATTTCAAAATAATGCATTATTTTGGGAAAGAGGGGCTGAAACGTTCAAGAAGGTTTGGACCTAGAGTTTTCCCTTCCAAAATTTACAGCCGAAACGAAGAAGCTGTCCAACTAAAAAATTGCGACGTGGTACCTCTTTTCATGAATTTGTAAAAATCTAGAACATGAAATTCTGGTTGGAGAGGTTTGGTGAATAAGAACATAACCCTTATTGAGATGAAGGCCTTTGGGTGTTTGGGAGTGAGTGTGGACTATCGCGCCTGTAGCTATTGTCAGGGAATCAAAGGAAACTTTAGGCATACCAAGAGGGGGACTATATATTTGAGTCCATTTGTAGAATTCATCTTCTTTAGTCAAATGTGCAAAGTTAGGGACGATTGTTGTTGAAGTTGAACTCATATCCTAAAAATATAATAATAAAAAGTTGGTTTTAAAGGTTGGGGTCACACCCAACTAACAAAGGTTGTCCTTGTTAGTTGTGGAAGTCTACTCTGATACAAGTGGCCGTTTAAACAAAATTTACATGGTATCAAAGCCTGGTTTGGCCTACGACCCTTTTTTCACCTCCACCCTGTGGATTCCAATCCATATGTAGATGCCTAGTCCTGCTATGCCCCACATGTTGGTGGTCAGTCCTATGTGCGAGAGGGAGTGTTGTTGTTAAACACACATCCGAAAAATATAAGAAAAACAAGTTACTTATAAAGGCTAGAGTCACACCAACTAACAAAGGTTGACATTTTAATTGTGGAAGCCCACCCCGATATAAGTGACCGTTCAAGGAGATGTTTAGCTATTTTTGACCATTTTTTGTCAATTAGCTCTCGTTGAAGAAGTTGAGAAAAATATGATTTCCCAGAGTTGCGATTGATAGGTTGAAGATGCTCTTTCCAACAAGATTGTCTTTGATGACGATCTTCATCTGGTTGGAGGATATGGGAGGATGGGGCCGGAAAAGGTGTTGGAAGAGGGAGATCACATCAATAGGACGATGAGGATGTAGAGCTGGGAAGAGGTTGTTGGTGAAAAATCACCTTTCCATCAAGGAGGACGGATTGAGATAGTTTTGTGGTCGTCGGTGAGGCCTTGAGACGCCTACTTCGAAGCCCTCACAAGAGCATATTTCTCCTCATGTGTCACTTGATGTGATAAGGTTTTCCTATACAAACTTTTTTTGATTAGTCCACTATATTTTTAGCTATGCATCTTACGAAAAAAGTCATTTTTAATGGTGGATATAAATTCTAGTTTGTCAAAATAAGTTAATCTAAACTCCATCATGCACGGTCAAAGGCATTAATTACAAACTTTCTAACGCCTCTGTTTAGGGCGCCCCCATCATGCAAGACCCCTGTCACCAAGAGACTGTTAGTGGGTCTTGTTTTTGCAACCTTGTTGTTGTTCTCCCCCAGGCCACCATATCTTGACGTTGTTGCATCGCAAGGATTGTGTCTATTTTGCAACGGTCCGCGACTCCCTGTCATGGTGGTGAGCGTCATCTCCATGTTAGCCTCCCGCACTAGGAGCGAGCGCATGATCACAACGAGAGGGGCTTTCGTTGACCCAAACAATCTGATGTATCAAGCGAGGTTTTGTATGCAACCTTGTCAGGTCCAATGAGGCAACTACAGGGAAGCAAGACGTTAGGGAGGTGAAGCGTTCCGCCCACATCCCGATCGGTTGTTGCTGATCGTCCTCCTCCATCAGTTCCCGTGCTTCGTCCCCAAATCGGGCACACACTACGCAAGTTATAAACCACTCTAGGTGGATCCGCGAGCATTCAGGCTATTATGGTTGGTCTCAGATCGAGCCGGAATTGGTTACTTTTACTTCTATATTCTTATTAGTTGTTTTGTCCAATTTCATTCTATCTACCGTAGTCGTTTGGTCCATTCTGTTGGATGTCCAAAAACCCGTATGTGACTCGGGTTTTTGTAGAGGATTTATTGTAGTCGGTCTGAGGATGAGATACTACCCGGTTGTTCTTCTCTTTGTTCTGTTCCCTTAAAGTAATAAAGTATGCTTCTCATGCTAAAAAAAAACTCCATATATATAAAGCTCAGCAAGCAACAATGATGCAAGAAGGAAATACTAATGCAAGTGACCACAGAATACCTAATAATATTTCATCACAACGAAACAAGATTAGAAACACAGCAAGCAAGTATTGGGGAAACGATAAAAGGATCTGTGTTTAAGAAACAACACAGTCTAGTTGAAGTTACCAACAAAAAAGTGTACTTCCTTAACAAACTAGATAGTTTAGACAAGATACCATATAGTGAAAGTCACATATGCAATACATAATCATCACTAGAACAACGTGGCTAAAAGATCAAAACAATCAGTTCTCTTCCTCTTTACCACTTAGATCACAATCAAAGATCAAAGTAGTTGATTGAAGACAGCATAGTGAAAGTACACGTATATAATAGACGATAATCACTAAAACAACGTAGCTAAAAGATCAAAATAGTCACTCTCTTCCTCTTTATCACATAGTTTCGAACAAATTCGGAACGTTGACCCTATAACTACTCTTCCCGACTATTCCAGGTAACTGCTTAGGGGGAGGTTCCTTATTCTTTCAGGGATGTGCACATAATACTCTTAACACACACCCTTTTGTAACCCTAGCCTCCATTAGAGGTTCCCTATTCTCTCGGGGCGTCACAGGAGCGAGCTTTTAGATCCTCCTTATCTTTGAAAAGGTCCCTGTTTCAGAGAAGTAGGTGCTTTGAGTTCCACAGCCACCTTGGTGTGGATTTGAGAGTTGGATGCCCTGGACAGGGGTGAATGCCAGAGTAGATGATGTAGCACCACCTCTGCTTCCATATTTAAACTTTTTGGCATCTTTAGCTACAAGTTTACTCTGCCCGATCGATACTCGAAGCTTGCCACTTCCAGCCTGACCTAGCATTCCATAACCCTCACCCAGTCCATTCCCTAGTGAACTCTCTTCAGGTACACCAAATTGCATTCTGTTGGCCAGCTTCCTCATGTCCGTGATTGCATATCTTTCATTGTTCTTCCTCAGCCGGCGACCACCTCTCTTCTTTTTCAGCTCAGAACCAGGAGCAGGAAGTGGTTTGGGTTGCTTTGCAGGAGTTGGCTCTTGCCACTTTTCGATTCTTTTGAGGATTTCATCCCGGAGGGCTCTCCCAGTTTTGGCAGACGGATCTCCCCTGATAGAATCTACCCGCGCTGCAAGCGCTGATTTAGCAGCCAATAGTCTGCAAGCACAAATCCTTAGAGCAGGGGGAGTGGTTTGAAATATCTCTGTTTGTTCAAGGTAACCGACACGAAATTGTGTTGAAAACCCAGCAAGGTTCTTTCTCTTAGCACCCAGAAGCTGATTATTACAAGCAGGAATGTTTGCTAGTGCTGAAAGGCTACCAGCAGTTCCCATTAGCTTTGCTGCAACGGCACTCCCAACTATAGCGGATAGATTCGGTGCAATGTATCCCATTCTACTCTCAAGAAAGTCAAGAAGCATTTTCTTTACTGAATCAAGAGCGAGAGCTCGGTCACACGCATCGATTGCCTTCTCAAGGACTTCTTCTGAGAGGGGCTTTCCACTTGTTGTTGAGGCCGTGACCGAGATAACCATAATAGTAGCAGCAGGTAAAAGGGATTCCAGATCAACAAGAGTCACATCCATTTCGTTACCGATCTTCTTGACTACTCGGGCATAGTCGATCGGGTGAGGCACAAGTGATTCAAGTTCTGGAAATTTCAGTCGGTACTTGTCACGAATAAAATTGTGAATGATAGCAATTTCGTTCTCGATGTCAACGGACAAAGCGTTGCAGTCAACAATAAGCTGGTTTTCAGGATCATCTTCCAAAACCATTCCTTGATTTCTTTGAAGTGCATCTTCGACTTTCTGCATTATATCAATATATCTCTGAGTTTTTTGTAGTTTTGAAACACTGTCCAGATCATCGTAGTTGAGAGGCAAATCATCAACATCATCATCTTCCTCAATAACATCGGCTTCATTGTCAGACAACTCATCAAGGTCAGCGAGGAAAGAATCGGCAAGAGTAGCCATTCTTTAGCTTCAAGCGACAGAAGGGTTTATCCTCTTCGGAATGAAAGTTCCAGCGGTTGAGAGCGACGGGCTCTGGATTGGTGAGAAAGAAGCACTGTCGGTCAATTGGAGAAGAAAGACCAATGAGAAAGCGTTGTGGGATCTCTACTTGATTAAGAAAAACACAATTAGAAAATTGGGGAAGAAGGAGAAGAAAGACCAAGGAGAAAGCGTTGTTGGTTCTCAACTTGATTAAGAATAACAGAATTGGTTCCACTCTTTATATAATACAATAAGTAGACGTAATTAAGGCAACACTAGACCGACTTTCCTATACTGAATGTAGACGTGATTAAGGCAACACAAGACCGACTTTCCTATACTGAATGATTTGGTAATCAAGACGTAGTCCTTCCTAAAATTAATTGATATTAATTATTGCTTGGTCAACAAGAAAGTTATACTATCTTAACACATATCCAACATGCTTCAGAGATCAAAATCAGCCTCCAGATTGGGAATGTCAATTACATAATGTTACTATCCTCATGATTAACAAAACCCACCAAGATGTTTATTTTGGTTATTTGACTTTTGTTACTAAAAACAAAAGAAATTACAGTCCCCGCTTTTTTGCTCTCGTCTACCCCAACCACCAGAGTCCTCTCTACCCTAACCACCAGGGTCTTGTCGTCGTCGCCAATTCCCCCGCCGTCATGCAGTCACCGGTCTCCCTCCGCCGTCACGCAGTCGCCGGTCTCCCTGATCTCCCCGCTGCTCCTGCACACTTTTTTCACCTGCTCCCGCCTCGCTTTTCCTGATCGGATCGAGTTGCTCTCGAGCCCCCTTGAATCGCAATACGGCTTCGGGACCTTTGATCGGCTGTGGCTCTCCCCGTCATGCTTTCTCGTGCCTTCTCCACCGAACGGGACGCCTTCAGGTACTATTCGGCCCCTGTTTTGCTGATTAGGGCGCTATTTTCTGCCTATTATGACGAATGTGTTAGCTTGGAACTGTCGGGGATTGGGGACGGATCATAACCGTCGCCAGTTGAAGGAGTTGGTGAGCCGGCACAAGCCTGGTCTCCTATTCCTTACCGAGACCCGACATGTTGACTCTCGGAACTCGAGGTCCCGACTGGTTATCCTCCGCCGAACGCTAGGTTTTCATGGCGGTACAGGAATTCCAGGTTGTATACCACAGGTGGGACAGGGTCTTCATCCCCCGTCGAACAAAGGGGGGGTCATGCTAATGTGGTCTGAGAAGTGTTCTGTCCATGTACTGTCGATGCTCCAATCGCACATAGACATAGTGGTCCGTTTTGGGCAGGAACCACCACTACGGTTTACAGGCATCTATGAGGAACCGGCCTGGGAAAATAGGCATATGACTTGGGACAATCTAAGATAGCTGGCCACAGTCCCAGCACCGATGGAGTGGATTCTTATGGGAGACTTCAACGATATCCTCCGCCCTTCGGAGAAACGAGGAGGTCAAGCGTATCCTTTACCTCTTATGCAAGGGTTTCACCAGGCCATCTCGGACATTGGAGTGGAGGAGGTAAAATTACAAGGCTATCCATTCACGTGGGCTCGAGGTCATGACCCGGAAACACAGGTGGAAAACCAATTGGACAGGGCTTTTATCTCTCCGCAAGCTCGCCGCCGATTCCAGGACATTTCCTTACAGAATTGGGAGTGTCAACCTCGGATCATAAACCCATCCTACTCCAGCTTCAGAAGGAACCGATTGAACATCGGCTTCGACACTTCCGGTTCGAGAATATGTGGTTAGAACATCCTGAGTGTGGTGTCCTGGTCCAATCTGAATGGGGCCAGCCCAGAAACCGTCACATAAAACACCATATCAAGGATATCGGCGCCTCGCTGAATGATTGAGGATAGACTATTTACCGGGATAACATCAATCAGATCAGGCATTTACAGAGAAGATTAGCCGATCTCAATGGCCGGACTGATAGACAGGGAATCAGGCTTCGTCTGGCAATCCAGAAACAGTATAACAGGGCCTTAGCAAAACAAGAACAATTCTGGCGTCAGAGAGCGAAGCAACACTGACTCGGGGAAGGGGACATGAATACAAAATTCTTCCAGAGATCAGGTACGAAGCGGCAAACCAAAAACAAATTGAAATCTCTGGTTAATGATGCAGGGGTGGAGCTAAAATTGCACACAGGTATGAGTGAATTGCTACACTCTTACTTTTCCGACATCTTTACGGCATGGGATATCGAGGACTATGATCTACCCATGCCAGTCCCTCTCATGATCAACCCAACACAAAATTTGCAGATGACAAAATGGGTAGTGGATGAGGAAGTGCGCCAAGCAGTGTTTCAGATGGGACCATCGAAATCACCAGGTCCTAATGGTCTCAACCCGAAAATTTTCCAACACTTTTGGAATACACTGGCTCCGGAAGTTATCGACTTTGTCCGAACCGCAGTGGCAACGTGTACCATTGATCAGGACGTCAACAAAACCACTCTGGTCTTGATTCCAAAAATCTAAGGAGAAAATAAGGTTACAGAGCTGAGGCCGATTGCCCTCTGTAATGTTATTTTTCGAATTCTCTCTAAAGTTCTGGCGAATCGTCTAAAACCATTCCTGGATCCGATAATATCCACAAACCAAGGAGCTTTCGTGCCAAGTAGACATATCCAGGATTATGTAATTATTTTATATGAAATAATACATACTCTCAGGCGTAAGAGACAAAGTCAAAGGGAATTTATGGCCTTGAAATTGGATATGAGCAAAGCCTATGATAGAGTGGAATGGTCCTTCCTCCTATCTATGATGGGGGCGTTTGGCTTTGATATGGGGTGGCGAGCTATGGTCCTAGCGTGCATACGGTCTATCCACTACACAGTGAGCTCGGATGGGAAACATACGTCACCGTTCACCGCAGGGAGGGGAAAACGTCAAGGCGACCCTTTATCCCCGTATCTCTTCTTATTCTCTATGGAGGGCCTGTCTCGTATGCTTGGCCAAGCAGAGAGGGATGGAAAGATACACGGGGTCTCGGTGGCCAGAGGTGCGCCACTTGTCTTTCACTTATTTTTCGCGGATGACTTTTATATATTCTGTAGGGCGGACCCGGAGGAGGCGAACCATCTGAATCAGATCCTTCATACTTTTGGTACTCTATCGGGCCAGGTCATCAACAAAGGCAAATCGTCCGTTTTCTTCAGTACAAACACAAATCTAGCAAACAGGATGACATGATGTGGTATTTTGGGGATACAGGAAATATCGGGTCCGACTAAATACTTGGGGGTCCCCAACATGCTGGGACGACGGAAAGGACAGAGTCTCCAATTCGTCGATGACCGTATCGTGGCCAAGATTGGGACCTGGGATGGTCAGATGCTATCTGCAGGGGGAAAGGAGGTGATGATACGCTCAATCCTCCAAGCTATGCCAATCTATACGATGAGTGTATTCTTATTACCTAGGGAATCCATCAACAAGATACATGTCGCACTAGCTCGGTACTAGTGGGCGGGCACCCCCTGAGGCACGAAACCGATTATATGGCAGGACTGGGAAAAACTATGCAGGCCTAAGGAGGATGGTGGGATGGGCTTCAGGGACATGAGGGATATGAACATTGCGATGCTGGAAAAAATGGGGTGGAAACTACTCACCGAGCCAGATTGTTTGGTCGCCCGCTTTCTCAAGGCAAGGTATTTCCCAAAGGGTGACTTCCTCTCAGCTGAAGGAGGAAATGGACCCAGTCAGATCTGGACGGGGATTCAGGCAACACAGGATTTACTCCGACATGGACTGATTCGGACAATTGGGGACGGCTGCTCCACAATGGTTGAAGGGTCTCCGTGGCTCATGGGGAACAACCCGGTCATACCGCTCCATACTTGTACCACCCCGGAACTGAAGGTGTCGGATTTGGCTACGGATGATCATCAATGGGACGTACTGAAACTGCAACAAAATCTCCCTCCGGCCATTGTTGATGACATCTTACAGGTGCCCCCTCCTCTCCCCCGACATGTACACAAATGGGCATGGAAATTTAATATCCGGGGTGTATACTCGGTCAAGGAAGGTTACATGGCACTATCTCGGAAGAATGGGCGTTGCCACATTTCGGCGGGAACGACAACCTGGACGGGCATATGGGATCAGGACATTCAACCACGAATCAAGGTATTTCTCTGGCGAGCCATGTCCGGCACCCTTCAAGTGGTGGTCAATCTCCGGAAAAAGTTTGTCCCGATACCGGAGACATGCCAGATGTGCCAGAATGCACAGGAGTCTACGGATCACCTCCTCCTCCATTGTCCCTTCGCCCGATCTATCTGGGATATTGCAGGTATATCGGTTCTCATTCCCCCTTCCGCCACGTTACACGACTTGTTAAATGCTCTGTTCCTGTTGCCTGATGCACTGCTACGAAGCAAAGCTTGCCTCTTCTTGTGAGAGATATGGAAAGCGAGGAATTCTATGGTCTGGGACCAGACCTCGACCAAACCACAAGATATCATAGCCACGGTCCTCAGTAACCAGTGCAGCTGGTCAAAAGCACAGAATGGCCGCCCGAAACCCACTGTTCTTCCCCATTACACACAAAAAAGCTGGATCCCACCGCCCCCTAACTGGCTTATAATCAACGTGGACGGTGCGACCTTTGCGGACTCGGGACAACTTGGATGGAGCTGGATTTGTCGGACACACACGGGTGGGGTATGGGAAGGGAGAAATTGTTGTGGGACCGGCTCGTCAAGTCCCGAATACGCTGAGGCCATGGCGATTTGGCAAGCCCTGGAATGGATTCAAGCATCGCATTCCTCCAGGGTCACAATTCAGAGTGATGCCCAGTACCTAGTGCACCTGATCCAAGGAACACACCAGGTGTTCTCCCCTTTGGGCCGGATGGTAGACGACTGCCGGACCCTGTTAGCTACTCTCGATCATGTTAAACTCGAGTATATATCTAGGTCAGCGAACGGTGCGGCCCACTGGCTTGCCCGGGAAGCCCGTTCTTCGCCTGTCCTTGTGTGGTCCGGTTTTACTATTCCGACCACACTTATGTCAATTTTACTACAATTCAAATAATAAAAGTTTGATCTTTTGCTTAAAAAAAAAACAAAACCCACCAAGGGCTTGTTCATTTCTTCTGATGACACTTTCTTGTTGATCGTGTCGTGATGAACAACGTTTGTGGCATGAGAGTCATCCTCAGCTCACCGCTCGCCTCACCTGAGCCCACCCCACGGCCCACCTCCCCGGCCCAATCTCACCCTTCGCCTGATCCAGTCCCCTCTGCCCAAGCCAACACAGCTGACCCGACCCCACCTCTGATCCCTCCTCATCCCATGATTACACGTGGCCGGGCAGGTATTACCAAACCCAAAGTCCTTTTTATTTATCAACCGCCGCAACTCCGTCTCTTATACCTCGTAACCCTAAGGATGCTCTTCTAGACCCGAATTGGAAAATAGCAATGACGAATGAGTTTAATGCTTTACTTAATAATAAAACTTGGGTCTTAGTTCCTCGTCCCGTTGGGGTGAACATCATTAGGTCCATGTGGATTTTTCGCCACAAGACACGTTCTGGCGGTTCTTTTGAGCGATATAAGGTTCGACTTGTTGGTGATGGCAAGTCTCAACATGTTGGAGTTGACTGTGAAGAGACTTTCAGTCCAGTGCTCAAGCCCTCGACCATCCGCACCGTCCTCATCATTGTTGTTTCTCGTTCGTGGTCTATTCATCATCTTGACGTCTAGAATCCTTTCTTGCACAGAAACCTCAACGAGACAGTATATATGCATCAACCTCTAGGCTTCTGGGACCGCTCTGTTCCGGACCATATTTTCTTGTTACATCGCTCACTTTATGGTCTCAAACAGGCACCCGAGCATGGCACCAGAGGTTTACTGATTTTGTCTCATTGGCTTCTCTCATAGCAGGTCCGATTACTCATTGTTTATTTGGGTGATGCCAGCTGATTTTTCGTCGGTGTTACATGTCTGGGCTGAGAGTAGGTTTTTTGCCCGAAAGAATATTTAGGTAAAGGTGTGTTATATCACCTGCTAGAATATTTGGCTCCAAAGAAATGGGGCGTTTTTCAATGGTCGGGTGGATACTCTGGACGAAGTTCTGAGGAAGGTTCAAGCTCATACGTCTAGTATTCTTCGTTTGACAGGAAATCCGGGGCATGAATGCTAGTTTTTGATCTGGTGCGAGTCCCCAAGAAACTACTTAGGAGAGGTTCTTTCCTTTTAGTGACGCATGACTCACGACCCATTCCGTTAGGTGAAGTTGATTCAGTTTTTTCTAATTGTTGTGTTTGCTTTATTTGATTCTATTCGTTTGGGAAGGTTTTTGTTTGATCCATGTTATGGTTGTAAGAATCTACAACACGAAATTCTGGTTGGAGAGGTTTGGTGAATAAGCACATAACTCTTACGGAGATGAAGGCCTTCAAGTGTTTGGGAGTGAGTGTGGACCATCGTGCTTGTTGCTACTGTCAGGGAATCAAAGGAAACTTTAGACCATACCAAGAGGGGGACTATATATTTGAGTCCATTTGTAAAATTCACCTTCTTTAGTCAAATGTACAACGTTAGGGATTATTGTTGAAGTTGAACTCATATAGGAAAAATATAATAATAAAAAGTTGGTTTTAAAGGTTAGATCTACACCCAACTAACAAAGGTTGGTCTTTTTAGTTGTGGAAGTCTACTCAGATATAAGTGGTCATTTAAACAAAATTTCCATGATAACTTGGGAAAGTGGTTCTGTCCACAATGAATATTTATTTGTTGGTTGGAGGATATGGGAGGATGGGGCCGGAAAAAGTGTTGGAGGAGGGAGATCACATCAAGAGGAAGATGAGGATGTAGAGTTGCGGAGAGGTTTTTGGTGAGAAATCTCCTTTCCATCAAGGACGACGGATTGAGATAGTTTATGGTCGTCGGTAAGGTTTTGCTAGACAAAATTTTGTTGATTAGTCCACAATATTTTTAACAATGCATCTCATGAAAAAAAATTCATTTGTAAGGGTGGATATCAATTCTAGTTTGTCGAAATAAGCTAATCTAAACTCCATCATGCACAATCAAAAGCATGAATCTTATAGAAATCTAGGGTTGAGAGCTTTAAATCCTAGCCGCCACAAACAAGTGTCCCTAGCTTTCAAATGCCTCCGTGTAGGGCGTTGCCATCATGCAAGACCTTTGTCACCAAGAGACTGCTCGTGTGTCTCTTCTTTGCAACATTGGTGTTGTTCTCCCCCGCGCCACCACATCTTGACGTTGTTGCATCGCAAGGATGGTGTCTACTCCGCTACGTTCCGCGACTCCCTGCCACGGTGGTGAGCGTCCTCTCCGTGTTAGCTTCTCACGCTAGGAGCAAGCACATGATCACAACAAGAGGGGCTTCCGTTGACCCAAACAATATGACAAATCAGACCCAATGAGGCAACTACATGGAAGCGAGACGTTAGGGAGGAGAAGCGTTCCGCCCCCATCACGATCGGTTGTTGTTGATCATCCTCCTCCACCAGTTCACGTGCTCCATATCCAAACTAGGTGCATCACTACGCAAGTTAGAAACCGCTCTAGGTGGATCCACGAGCATTCAGGGTATTATGATTGGTCTCAGATCGAGCCGAAATTAGTTACTTTTACTTCTATGTTCTTATTGGTTGTCTGGTCCAATTTCATTTTATCTACCGTAGTCGTTTAGTCGTCTCTGTTAAATGTCCAAAAACCCGTATGTGACTCGGGTTCTTTCAGAAGATTTGATGTAGTCTGTCTGAGGATGAGATACTACCCGGTTACTCCTCTTTGTTCTGTTCCCTTAAAGTAATAAAGTATGCTTCTCATGCTAAAAGAAACTCCATATATAAAGCTCAGCAAGCAACAATGATGCAATGAGGAAATACTATCGCAAGTGACCAGAGAAAACCTAATAATATTTCATCACAACGAAATAAGATAAGAAACACTACAAGCAAGTATTGAGGAAACGATAAATATATATAAGGATCAGTGTTTAAGAAACAACACAGTCTAGTGGAAGTTACCAACAAAAAAGTGTACAACCTCAACAAACTAGATAGTTTAGACAAGACACCATATAGTGAAAGTCACATATACAGTACACAATCATCACTTAAACAACGTAGCTAAAAGATCACAATCAAAGATCAAAACAGTTGAAGTTACCAACAACAAAAAAAGTGTATTAGACAAGACTGAAGACAGCATAGTGAAAGTTCACATATATGTAGCCAAAAATTCAAAATAGTCACTCTCTTCCTCTTCATGACTTAGATCACAATCAAAGTCATGAAAGTGAGTTACCACAGCTTCAATACGTTCAGGGCCGCCGGTAGAGGTGTGACTCCGTTTGAGAATGATGTCTTCGGAGAATCGTTCCCCCAACACGCGATCTTCTTCGAACACAAACCTTCGAACACATTGTCATTTTCCACAAACTGCAAATCAAGTTCAATAGTCAATGAACCAGGGCAACCCTCCATATCCTTAGTTTCAAGAGGAGCGACCACAACAGAGCGATCAAGAGGAATCACATCCCCAGACGACACTCGAACACCTTCTCCTTCGAAAAGAGTAACGGTCCTCTCAAACGAACCACCGTTCTCTGGTAGTCCCCTGCTTTGTATGGCCTTCACTGTCCCGGAGACAGTCCATTGAGCAAGAGGGTCTTCTCCGATGGGATAAAGACGAATTCTTGCAGGCATGGAATAGCTGAATCTTGAGAAATTGACAGTAACGTCGCCCCAATCTCCGACCAAATGCATCGGTATGAGCTCATGAGTCACGCCCCATCTATGACCTTCATATAGAAACAACAAATCCCCTTTGATGAAGGGTTTATCGACCCCTTTCTCGAACAATCTTACGTGAAGGAACTCGGTGGTAGTGCTTGAAAGAGCGTATTTGGGACTGCAAAGCTTGAGAGAGCAAGAATTACCCTCGGTTATGAGGTCTGGTTTGTGTTCTTCGCGGTGATAGACAGCATAAACTTTACCTCTCCGACCAGTGACCATGATTTTACCGTAGATCTCATGGTTGGGTGAATCTCCATCTCCATATCCAGGTTTGATGTTCAAAACAATTGATTCTATGCTCACATGAGAACCAGAGAAAAAAGATAGTTTGGTAAGCAGATGTCGGGGAACCTCAGCTCCATCCGGAAGAGTTTGGCCCGTGTAACGAGGAGGCTTGTAATTTTTACGACACCTCTCCACAACCTTCTGCCATTCATCATCGGATTCATCTTCTTCCTCTTCCTCGGTGTGGCTGCTATCATCTTCTTCTTCCTCCTCTGGTTCTATGGGATCGTCGTTAGGGTTAGGGTTAGGGTTAGGACCGTCGACATGGTTGTCCCTAATATGTGTTTGCATGGGTTCGTCGTTGAGGTTAGGGCCGGAACCATCCGGAGACATTGTCGAGTCTCGCATTCGAATATGTGCAATGCTTTTGTGTATACATAGTTACAATTAGGGTTTAGTCTTTGAATGGTTTTGAAAATGGCAGTTTAGTAAAATCAAAAAACAAGGGGTTGGTTTGAGACATTGCAATATTTCTAGTGTGTGCAAAGGGTCTTTTGGCTCTCCTTCTAGTGGTAACATTTACCATATTCGAATAAAAAAAATTCTAACGAAGGTAGATTGTATTAATAGAAGCAACCGATTGCAATGAACCTAAAGAAAACAAGGATATTAGATAAGATCACTATTAGGTTAGGGACACACTGTTCATGGTCCAGATATGTGGAATCGGTTTCTTTTTTTTTATCAGCCAGTTTTTTTTTTTATGAGAATCCAACTGCTTTAAAAAGAAGCCGGATGACAAGGATGAAATCCACAATACAACCAAAGAGCACATGCCTAAGGCATTGCTTCAGAACTGCCACCCAACAAAGGGTGAACATTAAACAACCAACCACAGGTCTTAGAACCTAATTTTTCTAACAAGAAGAACACAACAATGTCCGACAAGGGACAAAACAAACAGGTACAACCCAACAAGTGGTGCATCAAACAACCCAACACCGGGAACAAACGGCCTACAACCTAAAGACACAAGGCCAAACTAATGGTATGAGACGCAGCTCTACCATAAACAAACAGATGCAGCACAAAGGGTCATAACCCAAAAAATGAAAATGAAGCCCAACCGGCATGAGGCCCAAAACGAGAAGAAAAAAGCATCAGAACCAGAGCAATCCGACTGAGCCTGTCGCCGAAGACCTAGCCTAGACCCCGACGGAGCACAACGGCACCCTGCAACCGAGCACAGAACCCCGACCGCAACCAAGTGACCACACCAGAGCTCAAATCCACCCACACCCGAACCACCACCAACAGCACACCTCCGAAACCAAAGAAACCCAACCCCCTACCCCAAACACAATTGACTTTCGTCCAAACAAGGTCAGAAGACTAAAACCCTCACGACGGCCAGCACCGCAAATCCGCGAGTCCCCAACCATGAATAAGGATGAGGAGAGAAAGAAAAGTACAGAGTGAGAATGGAGCAAAGAAGTTACCTGAATCTATAGAATCGAAGCACCCCTCGAACGCTAAATAAGTGTTGGCGGAGATGAAGCAACGATAAATAATTGGCGGATGGGCGCGTCAGTTACGTTACCGACAACACCATCAGCCAGCGCATATGACCGTAGGCAGTCAGCGCTGACTGCCTCGAGAGCGCCGTCGGCCATTGCCGACCTGTACGGTGACGCCACGTGGATGCGTCGGCAGAATCTAGTTTTTTCTCCCCTATATAAAAAACAATCTCCCCTTCAATTTTCAAACATCTACACAAATCCTCTCATTATACTACTCTCTTCTTTCTCGATATTCTTATTTTTTTTCGTTGGCATTGGATTTCGATTACGATCCAATCTTGGTCGAATTAATGAATACGTCCCGAAAACACAAGAGCATTTCCCCAAAGCCAAGACTCCGTCCGGACAAGTCAAGAAAGTCCCCACATTACCGAAAACTCCATGCTCGGTTGCCGGGGCAAACCGATGCTCAACTCAGAGCGTTTGCTGAGGAGACGTATCGGGTCTGATATGGCCAAGTTTTCACCAAATTTGAGATCTGGCCAAGTTTGCTGGGAAGGACTCACTGTATACTCATCTGATGGCTATTCCTCCACCAGGTCCTTTGACGGTTTCCTGTAAGAAGTTCCCTCCCCTATGATATACAGTTACTAATACGGATAAGACACTAACCACACCCTTGTAAAAAATGGTCACATCCCTACTGCTTGGACCTATGCCATGATTGAGGCATTTGCTATGACCGCTGCTCTTGCATAAGCTCATGATTGGTGCTGGTCAAAAATCATCCTATGATGCCCAAATTTGTCTCCATCAGATAGCACAAACATCATCTCCTAGATCATCGTTAAATGACATTATCCATGACGTTCAGGTTCTTATCTCTTAAGTCGAGGATACCAAACTCGTTATTGTTAATAGGTAAGCAAATAAGGCCGCTCAATAGCTTGTTAAGGATACTCGTTCGATGCATGTTCTCATACGGTCCGATATCCCATTACCGAATGCACTTCAATGTAGTGTTGATTCATATCATTAATGAATCTATTTTACACTTCAAAAATAATAACACTATATATGATATATATGTTATTAGAAAATTTTCAAATTAATAAAAAGGAATTATATGATAATAATAGCTATATTAATATTCTCATTAGGAGTATAGAAGGAAAAATTCTTATAACTATATAATATGAATATTTGTTACATATAAATGCATAAGTTATTATTTAAAATTTATAGTTTAGAGTTAGCAAAATAGATTAGAGAGTAGCGACGGGTAGGGTTGGCTTTTCACCACCGCTAGATGGTTTAGTGCTTGTTCGCCATACTTGTTCCTTGTGCTTGTTCAATGGTTGAGTGATTGTTTATTCAGTTTTAGCAGGTTTTGTTAGACAAAAAAATGGAAGGAGCCTTGATCCCAAGGGATTGTCATTGACTTTGTGGAACCATAACGGTGGTTGGTGTTGTCATCGGTGATTCTTGTCCTTTACCAATGATACTTGGGTTCGTTGCTTAGTGGACCTCAGTAGTGGGGGTTTTTGGTGGAAGCGGGAGGGAGAAGGATGGGGTGCACATGAGGTTGCGATCGATAATTATAGTGTCTTTGCTCGAGCCATTACCTACTGGTCGCCCGCTCGGGAGGCTTTGTGAGGGGTGCTATCCAGCATCGCTTTGGAGACTGGATGGTCGGTGGAAAGGTGTAAAGTTCAGAAGCTACATCACAAACGTTGTCATGCTCTTGAGGAGGTTGCCGGGATTACTTGCGATCACAATGTTGGAGGTGATCGGAGAGAGGGTGCCTCGAGGTGACAGAGATTAGTGCGGGATTAGGTGGCAATCCTGCCATAGATTTCAGAGTCTCTATAGCATGCGGTCAAAGTGGGGCCTCACTATCTTTCCTACGGTTGGGGTTGTGCGCGGCGTTGGTGATGTTGTGGGCTATACGGATCCCAATGGGGTATCCGGAATATCGGCGAGGGGCAGCGTGAACCCTCTCCTTCCTCAACGAGTAATTGGGGGTTTGGGGGGGGGGGGGGGGGGGGGGGGGGGTCGATGAGGGGTCTGTGGGTACTTCCCGCTTATCGTTTGTGTGGTGGAAATGGTTCCACCAAGAACCAGCACGGTACTATCTCGGGAGGTAGAACTTTCACGTTCTTAGAGCTCTATCCTATCAACCAGATGAGGATAACGCACACTAGATTCTCGAAGAAGTACTTAGTCCGCCTCGACACCAATTTTTCAGAATGGGCCCGCTCTGTCCTAGCTCACCGTTGGGAATAGTTGTACCAGTGT
The DNA here is from genome assembly GCA_963921825.1 of Erodium maritimum. Classification (NCBI taxonomy): domain Eukaryota; kingdom Viridiplantae; phylum Streptophyta; class Magnoliopsida; order Geraniales; family Geraniaceae; genus Erodium; species Erodium maritimum. Next base: position 69,878,919 of record OY997593.1, read on the forward strand.
CTTCGACCACTTTTGTAGTATCCCTCTCCCGACATCCACCAGAGCATTTTGGTATATGAGTATTTTTATTCTTCTATTATTGCTTTTAGTTTCACGATGTTCACCAGTTCAGTTCAATTATCTGTTTTATTATTCTTTAGTTATCCCGCTTTATGTCGAGTCTTTGTTTTTATTATTTTTGTACCATAATGGTAGTTCATCTTTATTTAGAAAAAAAAGTAAGAACATAAGAACATAAAAGGACTAGAACTATAATCAGATCTTATTAGTTCCGAAACGCTAATCCTGAAACAAGAATCGCCGTTTTGCATTGCAGTTTTGAAATGATGCAGTGAAACACATAAGAAAGGCATACATAATATGACTATCCATGTGTAAACTTAGGAGATCTAACCCCATGAATATGAATATGCGCATCTGGCTCTTCTCGTGGCTCATCCCAAAAGAATTTGAGGTATCTGCGAGAAGGAGGGGTACGATCAAATAACGGGCCACTGCTCCTCATCTGCGTCCCGCGATCATCATGGTCCATGTTCTGCGCGCGCAGGTTATGCTTCGTTGATGTTGCTTCCTGAACCACGGTATACCAATGACCTCCACAACTCACCGAAGAACAGCTCCAGAATAGCTCCGACTTTAAGCCTTGCAAAAGAGATAAAGACGGCTAGGTCGACCCAAAACCGGAAGACCCATTAGCGAAGCCCCAAGAGGGAAAATAGGATGGCTAGATCGCTCTGAAACCGGGTGATCCACTGACGAAAGTTAACAATGGATGAACAACCCAAATATGGTAAACGGAAAGGAATAGAGCAAGCAAAAAAGATCAAAATATCGGAGTAAAAGAAGAAGAAAAGCCGCCATCGGAGGTGGCGACTACAGCTAAGATTGATGTTCTCTCGCAGAACTAGAGATAAAAAAGGAGAAACTTTTGAGAATTTTATGATTACAGTTTATTTATTTTTTCTTTGTTTTTATTTAATATAATGGTTATAATTACAGTTAAATATTTTATATATATTTACTAACCAAATAGGCCTTGGCGCCAATGGTTCAGAGGAGCACAATGCTGATGGATGGGGAGGAATGGTGCATACGTCTGGCTGGCACGTCAACTCACAGGCAGGGGAGATGCCCCGCTGGGAGGAATGAGGCATCAGCGAAGCATCAGGGACTGGCCTTGGGAGGGGTCCCTAAATGATGCATTGCCTCCCACAACCATTACTACTGTCGAGGTCCCTCAGAATCTCCGGTACCTCGTTCCTCTCCCCACCTTCTTTCTTTGCCTATAAGGCATCAAAATACTGTCCATGACAGTTCTAGTACTATAAGGGTCAGTGAACTAGTGTTCGCTCATACTGACTTTTCATGGTCGAAGAGCATGTTCCTCGAGACATTTCGATGTAATCGTTCTTAATGATTTGTAAAATTGCAACTTGTCGTTCAAAAAAAAAACAAATACTAATGAAATTATAGCAAGATACTTTGATTAGCTTAGTACACTTTTTTTTTTTGGTTAGTAAAATTTGAAAATCAATGATATAGATTGTGGTACAAAATCGTGAATAGTCGATCAATTAGTTCAACGCCTATCCTTGTGATAAAGGGAGATTATTACCAACCCATTTAAAAGTTGTATGGTTTGGATTAGAACAATAGAGTACTTAATACTAACTTTCAATTTAATTACTTAAAATGATTCGTTCCGTTAGGTTACTTTCACACAACATTAATTAACTATTTATAATAATCTAAAAAGCTAACAACTAAACATAAATATTAGTTCAAGGTAGTCCATTTTGACTGTAAGAATTAGGCAATCAAAATACACTAATTGTTACACATTTTTCACAACTTTTGACATTGTGTTTCACATGAATTGACAGACAACCAACCAGCTTTGAACTGGCATCAACAATATTGGTGAAACTAGATATTTTAAAAACTTAGAGGTCAATTTGGATTTGTTCACTGAAATCATTGGTTTAATTTTTACAGTAGTGTACTTTTAAGGTCATATGGTACTTCTTATGTCCTTTTCTCCCTTTATTTTCAATCTGTGCGGACATTGATGGAGAAGGTAGCTGGCTAATTATATACCAAAGAAATTTATGTAGTGGTGGTAAGTGGATAATGCTACCTACCAAACTTGTAAATTGTTGAAATGAATATGAACGCATGTCTTATGCATCATTTGGAGATCTTAAATAATAAACTATTCTTAGTTTTTAACTCTTTGAATAGCTTTAATTTAGTCTATTAAGTATGTAAATTATTTTATTTTAGAGTTAAATGTAAAAAAAAAAACTGTTTTTGATCGGTGAAACATATTTAAATTAAAACCTTTTTTGAGAAAAAGAGGAGTATAATGACCTAGCTACAGGCCACCCAAAAATCAACCAACAAAAAAAGACTGAACGTTTTTCAGCCTCAACCGAAACCAAAGATCCCACACGGCTCAAACTAAACATCCGATCCTACACGGATCCAACCAGAATAACAATCGATCCTACACGGATCAAACCAGAAAAACAATCGATCCCACACGGATTAAACCAGAAAAACAATCGATCCTATACAGATCAAACCAATACAAAAACGGATCCTACATCCCACCTTATAAAACAGAGAACAACTAGAAAGCAGAAAAAGACAACCATCGAGCTTGAAAAAATAGGTATAGACACACATATATCACCACCATGAAGCACATGAAAAAAAATAATAAATCGGTCTGAATCACCGAGATTTGGCCACCATGAAGAGCAGAGAGAAAAAACGGACAGGCACATAGTAAACACTACTGACCTAATCAAAGTTGAACCAAACTCCCTGAATCATTAATAACACTCAATCCTAAAGAGGAGAGTAGTAAAAACGTCGGTGACCAAGACCACAATGGCAGATACAGAATCTGTGACAAATTACCGAGACACACCAATCCCAACCATTAAAAAGAAAGGGTTCATACCATGGAACAATCTTAAACACTCGTCGGTGCCCAACACCAACTCATATAACCGGCGAACTCGAACACCAAACAACGGGTCGAAAAGAAACGAAGTCAATCGAATCAATTGAAAGGAGAGAGTGGGAGAGGAATTACCAAGCAAAGATTGGAAGGCAGCGAACCACACCACAGTGTCCAAGAAGTCCCCGGGAGGCTGAAGCTAGAGCGGAATACCTATAAAATCTGAACCGATCACCAATTACTCACCCAAACTGAACTGGCTAGGCAGGCTGTGAAAGCCTAAATCAAACATCACCATGAGAGCTCCCAGATGAGAGGGAAGGTTACATGGAGGCCAACACCCAAACTATTGTAGAAGCCTTTCCCGAGCTCGGGCCAGTCAGATTTGAGTAGGCAACCAAAAGATGAGAGAACTCCACAGCTCGCACCCCTCTAACATCAGCACAGCAAGCCTCTGTCAGGCAACCAAAGAATAGCTCTCTGCCAGAACCACGCCAAATTCGAGAGCAGAGAGGTTAAAAAAAGATGTCCCACGTTGGAATTAACGTCGGAGGAGACCCAAACAGAAGCTGCGAGGCCTGCAAAAAAGCCGGAGGCGAGAGCTTCTCCGACCATCGAACCATTTGAGACTAAATACGAGATCCATGCCGGTTTGAAACACTGGAGGTCTGGAAACGGCTTCCCACGCTCAGATGTTTGAATAGGGTCCATAAATGGCGATGTCGCCATTACTACCGCTCCAGAGGAGAAGCAATCAAACAAGAAGAAGAAAGAGGGAGTGAGGAATCAGTAACCAAACAAGAAAAGAGGGAGGAGGGAGAAGGGAAGGGGAAGATCTAATCACCACTGGCATCAATTATGGCCGAAGGCCACAACCTCGCCGACGGTGGGTCAAAGAAGGGGGCGACAGCGAGAAACGAATATGTAGGGTTTGGTTCAGAGAAGAGATTTTTTTAAGGATGACGGTTTTGTGGATATCGACGCTTAAATGTAAAAACTTATCTCAAGGTATTGGTCATGGATAATAAAATATTTTAAAGTATTAATTAATATTAGAGACATGTAAATAATCTGTAACCCATTCATAAGATATATAAATAAATTTTAATTTATTCATAAAGGTATGTAAATGATTTGTGACCAATTTATAAAACATGTAAATGATTTATGACTCATTAATAAATTAAGACATTTAAATAACTTCTGAATTGCAACCAAAACTTAAAATACATGTTGATACTTTTAAACTTTAGAAAATGCATTGTTCATGATCAATATTTTAAAATAAGTTTTTTCTTTAACCTTTTATTTTAATCATGAACCATCCTAAGTCATTATTAATAATTTAAAAGTACTTTGAGAAGAAAAAAAACAAAGTATTCCAATAAGATTATATTTTATTTATTTCGGGTCATTCATGTTGGTTTATAGGCAAGTCCAACTCTATGTATTTAATCTGTTTATCATCTTTTATTGAGATAGGGGGAACATGGGTCCTGACTTGTTTTGAGCTTTGTTTTAACGATCTTAACCGGGCTTGAATTTTTTTTACACTTCCTAATTATGACCTTTCCATTTTTTGCACGGGCTAACATTTCTCATCTGAATAAACGTTGTCGTTAGTTTTGGATGGGAAAAGCCCAAAATGCCCTCGACAAAAGTCAATAACCTGAAGTTGAGCTTTTTTTGCACTTCCCAACTATGAACTCTCTATTTTTTGCACGGACTAACATTTTTTGCTGAGGGTATTTTGGAATTTTCTCATCCAAAACTAACGGCAACGTTTATTCAGACGGAAAATGTTAGTCCGTACAAAAAAATGAAAAGGTCGTAGTTGGGAAGTGCAAAAAAAAAAAGACAAGCCCGGCTAAGATCGCCAAAACAAAGCTCAAAACAGGATAGGACCGTTGATTTCCTCTTGAGATAATCAATTTGTAATCAAATAAGTTTTTTATTGCAATCCAGCAAGAATGCAGGTTGAAATATGATCCCACATCTTGTAAATATAAGAAAAACGAGGAATAATATGCATGTTATTATTCTAAAAATCTCTTTTGATTTGTGTACATCAATGTATATGATCTATATGAAAAATATAGGATCTGATTCATGACATTAATCAAATGACACTATTACTGAGCTTAGCAGGATATCAATTTAGGTTATGGAATGTAACCAACAATACCCTAAAACTATCAACTCATCATCACCTAGAAAATATTAAGACCAGAACCTAAAATAGGCCAAACTTAGGATCATGATCATGGCTTTGCTGCTCCTTTGTTACTTCCAATCCAAGCTCAGTTTCCAAGTCCTCAAGCCATTTCTTTTGCTCAGCTTCTCCACCAAAACTCGAGTCCTCGACGCCCGAAACCAGGTTGTCCATATCCAACATGCTCCAGAGATCAAAATCAGCCTCAAGATTATGAATATCAAGTACATTAATGTTACTATCCTCATGATTAACAAAACCCACCAAGGGCTTGTTCACTTCTTCTGACGACACTTTCTTGTTCATCGTGTAGCGATGAACAACGTTTGTGACATGAGAGTCATCGGACATTGTTGCTGTGTCCTCCGAGGGAAGTGTCACTGTCTTGTTTTGTCCACAGTTAGGGTTCTTGGTCATGTGATCATGATCTTCAACAAGCAGTTGGTCGATCTTTCGTTTGGCTTTACTAACGTTGGACTTGTTGCACGAACTTGACGAGGATGTAGAAGAGGGAGATGATGAGGTGATGTTGGAAGAAACATTATTGGAGCTCGATTCCTTCGTTTCTGCTCTCTTCTTCAAATGTGTGTTCCAGACATTTTTTATCTCGTTGTCGGTTCTTCCTGGCAAGCAAGACGCAATTCTAGCCCACCTGCACGGGATTTTGAGCTCGTTAATCAAAATTTTAACGAAATCAGAAACTTTTTGAATTTATGAGTAAGGTGACAATCTGTTTCTGATATGACAGAATCAAAGATTGTCGAGGGGTGTTAGTTACACTTTTCCTTTTAAATATAGTACTACATATATAGATTAACATAAGATAACGAGACGTATCATGTTCCAATTGATCAAGCGGTTGAACTTGAGTCCTTAGGATCAAGGTTCAAGTCTTAACAACAATACCTCCTCATCTTTATTCTCTACTTACAACTTTGTTGTTACATTGCTTCTATATAAGCAAGTGAAACCCGAACCTTAATATACATATAAGATTATCGAAAAACCTACTTGTTTCCCATGGATTGATGTAGCTTAATGATGGTGTCTTCCTCCTCGGGGGTGAAGTTTCCACGCTTGACATCAGGTCGGAGATAATTGATCCATCTCAATCGACAACTTTTTCCACATCTTGCCAACCCTAGGACAAGTCAATGAAACAGTAGTATGAACTTGTGAAGCCAAATTTATGCTCTTGCGACAAAAAGTCATTATCATAACTAATTTCATTGGTTAAGAAATTATGATAAATAAATGTTTTTTTGTTAGTGCTATGAAACTATGCAAACTCATATATAAGACCAATGCACTACTGTGTTTTTCTTTTTTTAATTTTTTTTATCTTGAGTCATCGCTAGAGTTAATGCGTGAGTCAACACATCAAGTTATTGAGAGAGAAGAGTTGAATTTCAGCAAAAAGTAACAAGAGATGACACTGTTTGGTTACCAAGAAAACAATAGAAAATGGAAAAGGGGAATGTTAGAGCTATGTGTTGAACTGGTCAGCTGCAGTTATTCACAAAATTCCCAACTCCTTATTGACTGCCATTGCCTTTTGTTTGGTTAAGAAATGCCTACCTTCCCATAAGTGGCAATATGGATATTATTCTTTTAAATTTTTTGCACACTAGTTCAGGTTCATGTATCCAATGATGATATACACAATTACAAATGTACCCCTCTAAATGACAGCCAATTACCATACCTCCTCTGAGTATTGCATGGCAAGGAACACCCCATAATGGCAAAAATATTGCATCTTACACAATACTGATGAGGAGAAAAGATTATCCAAAATAACCCCATAATTAGTGAGATTTTGCATATCTATTTGTTAGGGAAGATTTATGAAAAGTGTGGAGATAATCGGACCCATATACAAATGTTTAACATAATCGTAAATAATCAAACGTTTCCTTCGATAGAAATATAAATAATGATCAGAAACAATATCTGAAATATCAAGAGAAACTAACCTGCCTGTTTGGGAAGAGATCTCCAATTCTCATGGCCATTCTTTTGTATAAAAGCTATGAGTCTCAAGTCCTCAGCAGGACTCCAAGGACCACTCTTAACTTGTGTTTTGTCACAACAAGGAGCTCTTCCTCTTCCCATGATACTCTTCTTCTAAATTTCTCTCCCTGAAGCTTTGAACCCAAGGTTAGATATGCCTTTCCAACAAGCTACATATATAGACACATGTAAGAGAGAGAACAAGAACACAAGCTTTATCAATACCCAACAACAAGGTTCATGCCATGATGTGTTTTATATAGATCACCAAGTAACAAAGCACTTGGCAATCCAAAAACATCACTAAATATCTATATACCCAATATTCAAATATTTCCAAAAAGCATAGCAAACTAGCTCAATCTCCACCACAAGTAAGTGTATGAGTCAACATGGGGGGAGAAATCATGGCCCTTGATTTGGATTGAACATGACATCATTTACCACAATATTTTCTTCTTCATTCTAGAGGCCAAATTATTCTCCAAATTCAGTGACTCACCATGCCATGGTGAATGTTTTTTCCCAAGCTAGTTTAGGCAAGTCCAAAGTGAATCTTCCCTCCTATATCTAGGTGTATATATTACCTTTTTTATTACATGAATCTTGACACCATATCTTAATATACTTCGGTTTTTCATTAATATTAAAGTTAACCCAACACATTCATGTGCATGTAAAATTGACTTGAGTTCGTGAATATGATAAAGTAAAATAAGTTTCTAATTATCATTTTACATACATATAATGTATCTCATTTAAATAGAAAATGTATATAATATTAAATTATGTTGTATTGGGTTTGGAATATGTATGAAGATTCATGCAAGTGTAGGTAAGACCAAACAAATTGGAAATTAAGCTTTTATATGACATGTTTATTTTCTACATGTGTAGTAAGGTGGCATCATGCAAGTCCACCGATTTAGGTCACCCTCCCAAGTGCTTTGTATTATAACAATGACATAATACCAACATCTCAAACCACACTCTCTTATTTTCTTGGTTGCCAAACAATCCAAAAAGACACAAGGAAATTGGACTCCAAACATCACATAATATCGACGTCTCAAATGATAATTACGAGAGGTCTTTAGGACTCTGTTTTCATGTTGTCTCTCAGTTTGTTGGGTTGTTGAGGTATATAGCATAGGTTTGCTATTTGTGTTTCGTGGGTTGTTCTTTAGCCTTGGTCCGTGATGATTTCTTGAGTTGTAATCTGCTTTCATCCCCGGTTGTGGTGCTCTGGTGTTGAGGTTCCTATAAGGACTGTTCTTACTTTGTTCTTGTTCCGCACCGCGCTCTTCACTTCAAAGAGCCGGTAATTTAAATTTGATTTGCCGATAAAAAAATGACAATTACGGAGGATAATTGTGAAAACTTACCGTATGCTATGTAGGTTTTTTGATTCTTTACTTTGCTCAAAACATTGTTGAATGATAATTGAATATTGCTATAGGTAATTAGAAGAACTTGTTCTATACTATGTGAGTTTTGAATTCTTTACTCTTCTTGAAGCATCCTTACATTTCTTTATTGTGTAGAATTATAAAATTGAATCGGTAGTTAAATAAGATGGAAAACAACGCTCAAAGCGTCATGTGCATCGTATTTTGATTAGTGTCAAAACCTTTTTTAATTAGGATAAAAGATCATGACTGCTATGTATGTTGGGAGAGCGTGTATGGAAATTAGGAAGAGAAAAAGTAACCGAATATATATTTGGATTTCAAACATGTTATACAATTTTAAAATTTAACCATACAATGAATTTTTTTTTTAACGAAAGGTACAATTTATAACTTAAAATCGATTACAATATTGTGTTTTGGGGAACAGACTCTCCGACCACCAGAAGGTCAGTACTAGCGAACAATGGTTCATTGATCCTATTAATATCAGAACCGTCACAGACGATATTCTGACGTCCCTTGGGCAATGAGATCCTTTGAACATAATAACCTTCATAGACGATATTTTGACGCCCCTTGGGCACTGAAAGAAGACGGTGAGGGGGAATGGGGTACCGGAGATCCTACGGGGCGTCGACGGTAATGGTGATGGTGGGAGGAAAAACATCGTCTTAGTCGGGCCAGTCCTCAATGCTCCCCTCCCTGGAGAACTCGTTGATTCTCTGATCGGTAGGCATTGATCCTGCAAAGGCAAACTCAAACAACATAAAAGAGACCCTTTCGATTAGCTAGAGACATAATCGTGAAAGGGGATAAGGCGGTTACGGCGGCGGAGGGCAGGGAGAAGGACGTACCGGCTGCGGCAGAGCCGATTGATACGACTTCAGGGAGTCTCTAGGGATGGCGGCGGCATCAGAGGCGACGAAAACAGTAGGGACGGCGGCGGCTTCAAGGACGACGACGGTAGCATCAGGGACGGCTGTTGTAGAGACGTAAACCCCCGAGACAGAGGGGAGACCAAAACAGATCGGGAGATGCTCCGTTGGTGGCGGGAGACGACCAGTGTCGCGGTGGCTAAAGAAGGCTTGAAAGAAACCCTAGAAGAAAAAAGCTTCACAGGATCCAAAGGGAAAGTGCAACGGGGAGGTTGAGAAGAAAAGAGAAGAAGAATCATGACATGGGCTATGACAATTGCCATAGCCATAGCCATAGCCATGAAGGTGTTGACGGCGGCAAAACTCTCAAAATCCTAGCACTCGGTTTACTTTAATCTTTAATTTATCCTTCCTTCCCATGTTTATGCATTTTCCCCATACAATGAATTTATCTCTCAAACTTTATAAATTTTATAAATATATATTTTTTAAGTCTTCATTGTATTTTGACCGTATAATTTTTTTCATAAAATATATATATTCTCAAATAAGAGACAATGGATTTCTATTCATCAGGATAATCAATAGTTAGGGAAAACCCCTTGGTTTCAGAATGTGTTTGGACCTCATGTAGGTGATCTGGTTCTCGTGGACCCGTAAACTTAGTCTAATTGGTATCTTAGACAAATATAAAATAATCCCTCATCTGCCCAACAAAATAAACCAGCCCTAAACAGAAGTAACACCAAAACCAAACAAACATAATCCAAAAATAAAAAGTAATGCAAAAAAACATAACTCCTCGCTTCTTCGAGTCCATCCTTTTATTCTTTGTCTCAGGTCATGGGGGTAGGCGACCAACCATATACAACCGCCTTCTGGCGGGGCAGCTTAGCTGCCCTCGCCATTGGAGATTCTTTGTCCTCCTCGTCCAACAGTTGGTATTTGGAGGAGGTGGTGATACCCGAGAGGTTGAGCGCCCTCTTCATTCTGCTCGCATGGGAAGATGACTGAGCCTTTATTCCCCGGTCCTTTGGTTTCCATCCCTTTACCTTCCTAGCTCCCAATCCCTCGAGCTGCTCGCAAGGCTCCTTCTGTTACCCCATTTAAAGACGAGTTACATTCTCTATGTCCCATAGTGGGTGCTCTGGAACCGTGGTGTAGGAATGTCCATGAGGAGGTATGGGTGATGTTCCCCCTCCACGATCTTGTGACATTCCCGGGACAAGTTAGCAAGGTCACAAGTCTTTGTGATTCCATCCGTGTCCGCATTCGGTCCTAGATGCACCCACTATAATTTCTCAGCCATCCCCTTAGAATGACATTTAGCCAAGACACAAGTCTTCGATATGTTCTCCTCTCCCAATAGCACCTGCAATATTGGAAAACCTAGGGGAGGGCCTAGAGTTCGGGGGAGCCTCTCCTTGGCCTCTGGCGCTATCATGGTGATTGTGGGCAACAAATTCAAAGGTTGAGGCACCTCATACTCCATGTGGAGCAGTAGTTCGGTATCAAACCCTAACGGGGCACAGAGTGGGTCGTCAAAACATGCCTCCTTCCAACCTAATCCCGGTATGTGAGCCTCAATTCTAGACCATGTGATTGAGTCTCCCGCATCTGATGCAGAAGCCCGGTAGCATTTCATACTATAAACAAATGATGGTGGGTATATCGCGGGAATCTTAACCAGATTCTCTTTCTCAACGATCGATCCTCATCAAGACCGACTGTAAAGCACAGGTAGTCATCCCATCACTGGAGAGCTAGTAGTGGCGCTGAGGTAACCTTCATACCCAAGGTATTAGCCATCAAGGATCTTATGGGATCATTATGTGCGTCTCTTAGGAAGTTGAAAGCCTGAACCCCTATCTCCATGAACCGGAACAATATGGAACTCAGTTGCATGCAAGGCATCAGGGGCACTAAAATGAGTGGATAGTTGCTAAATCCCTAGGGCCCGGGTACTAGATGTTCTCCATATCCTCGTTGGTCAGGAAATAAAAGGCGATGATCTCTTTGGTAAGCGCCTGGACCTCAAAACTCGTGATCTTCCACCGCTGCGCCATAACCCCAAAAAGGATCTGTGGGTTGCATGCAATGTCAACCACTATCCGGACAGCCATGACATTGGGATGTCTACGTATAGCCGGCAACGGGACCGCTTCCTCAGGTACTAGGACCATCTTTTCCTCCTTTTCTCCTCATCCTTCAATGTAAATAACCCGAAATGACCATGAATCTCCTTCAATCCCAGCTGAGTTGGGAGGGAGGGTAGAAGTTGTGGTCTCGGGCAGGGGTTCGGAGGCCCCCTGTTTGGAAGATGGAAGGTCGGAGGTAGAACGGGTCGTGGAGTCGGTAGTGGCAGCAACCATGGTTGCTAGTGTGCGACGACGTTTGAGAGGAGGAAGAAGGAGAGGAAACCCTAATATTATCGAGAGAGAATTCTAATCTCTAAGATTCGTATTATTTCTTAATGAAACTAATACGACTATGACCATTATAAGTTCTAGACGAGACTTAAACTTTTGTTCATATGAGTATTTCCTCCCAAATTTTGAAATTAAAATTTATTTATCATGAATTTACTAGTAAGTAAGACCAAAAAAATACATAAGAACTAGTAAAGTCTTTTAACAAAAATAAAATCAAGGGGTAATTCCATCTCACTATCCTAAAAGTTGAAGATTTCATTTTCAGTACCCTGAAAAAATTCTTGTCTCACTAAAAAATTCTTAGGCACCGACGATATGTCATAGAGTTTATGATAAGGACCCCTTGGGGTACCTCTCCTTTGTAACGACTCCTTTTTAAGCTAATAAAAGTGGTAACTTTTTCTCCAAAAAAATCCCTCGCATATAGAAAATAAAAACCAAAAGTTGACGAGGGGTGTAAATAACATTTTCCCCACCTTTAACATGTTCCGGTTCTATGAATGGAATCCAGCTTATCATCAACGATAGACATAAATCCTTTAGTTTATCAACCTGTAACACATGACATGAGAGTTTTAAGTACAATCATTATGCAGATTTTGTTGATGGTGATGATCATTAAGCAGCAAATTCTTCAACATGTAAAATAGATTAGCGCCTAACACTACACATAATGCAAAAGAGTTTGGCATGAGCTTACCATTTCTCAGTGACACGTAATGAGTCTCTATGGGTAATTTAGACAGATACATTAAAAGTGAGGGTTGATGGTCAAAAGTTGCCCTTATGTAATGGTCTATTGTTGAAAACTGCCTTAAGTTAGGATAACTTTCTGGACAAATTTTAGTCCGATCAATTCATAAATACGTAATCAATATATAAAGATAACTTTTAACGATTAATCGGTTAAATAATATGAGGGAGCATTTCTTTTTGACAAAGCCTGACTGAAGGTTAAGCATAAGACAATCTCCTACCAATATCCAAGGGTATGCCAAATTATAAATGTTTGTAATTGAGCATGAAGACCATAAACAAATGGAGTTCATTACCATAAAAAGTATTCTTCTTTTTACAAGTTATAATCCTTTACTTTGATAATTGCATAAAAAGTTTCACGTACTTGTCTTTTCGTTATACTTTGTGTAAATTTTCTGTTAACACTTTCCCTAATTTAATAGATGGTATAGTTCGTTCAAGTCGATTTCCATTTCTTCTCTGGCGAGTCTTCACCTTGATCATGGTTCCTCCCCTAAGCCTCAACACCAAGTGAAGAGTCGATTCTTTCTAAATGTTATAATCACCCAGAGTCCGGCAATCTTTTAGTTGTTAACCGGCGAAAATCAATCTCTGCTGGTCAGGAGGAATACCTTCTTTGTCCTGGAAAATAAACACCGCCCAAGACTAAAACACATCAACCTAAGACTAAAACAGTTGATCTTTAAATACACAATTCATGTTAACTTCTCAATCATCATTACTTTATACAATCAATTCCTTAATCCTCATGACTACATGTAACAAAGGCTTCCCGTGAGCAACAATAGTACGCAAACATGCACGAATAAGCACGATATTCTTTAGGAGTAAAATCAGGTACTAACTATCGTCGATTTGTACCGTTCAAGAACTGACTGTTGACTTATTAATCAATCAGATCATGTCTGTAGACTTAAGGTAATTTCATAAACTAACATTTTTCGTTAAAAATGACAGAATACGTTAGGAAAAACTCCAAAAAATAACAAGTCTACAGTTAGTTTTTGAGTTCAATAGTCATATGCCAGTTAGTTCTTGGAGTTTTTCTAACATTTCCTGTCATTTCTAACAACATATATTAGTTTGTGTAATTACCTTAAGTCTACAGGCCTGATCCAATCGACTAATAAGTCGACAACAATTCTTGAAATATACAAGTTGGGGATAGTGAGTACATGAAGTTTTTCCTTTTCTTTACGAACAAATCCATACTTCTAATCAAGCTGTTAGAGCATCTGTAGTGGGGCGAAACATCGAAAAGTAGGTTTTTATTCGTTATCGGCGATTCTTTAACCCGTGGGACGAAGTATTTATCGTCCTTGTATCAGCTTCAACCAAATAATCTTGCATACACAAATCACAAAGCCGTTGGGGAATTTCTAATAAAACAGATATGCCATAGTGATTAAAATCTCAAGACAAAGCAGTACAGGACAGAGCTTGAATTTATATGCTCCTTGTTTAAAATCCCATCAGTGCTTGTTGTGATCATAATCATATGATTCTACAGAGTGGTTTAGAAATATCCCATGAATTGTTATGATCATCTAAGAGTTTATATATTATTGTTTGTGGCATATGATTTAATTAGAGACGACTGACGAGTCAGTAAGGAGTCAGGACATTCACTTCATGGAACAAACCTTTCACAACCCATATTTTATTAGAACCTATGACTTCTGACAATGAAATTTTTTTGACCGGATATAATATGATTGTTTGGAGAATATTAAATTAGTTTTACACAGTTCAAAACATTATAATTGTTCAATAGTGAAAATTTTATAGGGTTTGTTAGAGAATACATAGCGATGTAACACTGATCTCGATTCTTCCATTGTTAACGTCGATTGATGTTGTTGTTGTTCGAATGGTCGTCGAGTTCCGCATCTCGTTTAACGTTTGAACGTCGGATAGAGTCATAATAGTCGTCTACTCTACAAACGCTGACATAACGATGGCGGGTTGTCATGTAACGTTGACTCGCACTCTCCGAAGTGACGCGTGGCGATTCGACGAAGGCTTATACTCTTGCTCCCTATCTACCAACTCTCTTGCTCCCCATCTACCAATTCTTTAATTTCTTTCAGGCCAATGTCGAACAACGAGTTTTCAAGATCCAATGACTTTGATCGTAGTTTAGGTTTGATTGACTCTCTCATTTCTGATACACACTACCTATCCGTCGATGCCCTCCCAATATTCAGAAGTTGGCACTGCATATCAAGCAAATTCCTTTCGTCCTCCCATGGGCATTGAGCAACATGTTATAGACTTTTCATGGTCGAATGTGTCAAAGACACAAACACAGACGCTATCATACAACAGCGGAGGTGGGGCATTAAGAAGTCTCATCGTTCACAATCAGTATTGACGACCAACTACCTATTGAGCCTGTTCAAATCCTTTGTGCGCCCAATCGTCAGGGTCGCACACATGCTATTGCAGGTGGCCACGCTTGACATATCCGTGGATATGGAGGTAGGTGGAGGTGGAGGTGGCGGTTGGAGGATGTGTTGGACTAATGACGAAGATTTATGCCTGGTTGCATGTTGGTTGGACATTTCTCTCGACTCATTCCGGGGAAACAACAAGACTGATCATGGTTTTTGGCAATAAATTTCTCGTGAATACTACCACGGCTAGGTAGTGCCATTTTGCGATGATAAGTAGTTGAAGGACCAGCTGATCAGTTCTAACCGAAATTAGACCAATTGGACACTGAATTCGTCTGTGTGGCTCTAATCGTGAATTTTAGCCTAACTCAGCAATAACTCTCTTGTATTTTCTAGTGTTTTGGTATGGTTTGTCCGGTGTTTTTTTTCTGGTTTGTCTGGTGTTTTGATGAGGTGGGGTCTAAGTTGTGTACGGGACTTGTTGGTCGCTTGATACCACGATGGTGTATGAGGGAGCTGTATTCGATCCAAAGGAAGAAGGTCGTAGTATTTGGTTTCAGTGTTTTCGTGTGTTCTTTTCGTCTCTTATTACTGGTCTTTGTGATGGTATTCCGTTTTGGATTATCTCTGTAAATTCAACCATGTTTAAGCCTAGATTTGTGTAGCTTGTTTTTACTATGTTCTTGAGCAGACTTCTTTCTATTTCTTTTCGAGATTAGGACCTTTATAAAACTTCTCTGATAAAAATTGGTAAATATCGAAACTTACTCTTAAGTATTGGTCAAGAACATTACACTACTCAACATTTCAAAGTGACAAATGCAGTACCTTAAGTATTGGTCACACGATTTTGTTAGTAAAAATAGACGGGATATTCCATTATGTTAATCATATGACCTCAAGTGTGATATAATATATGGTAAAATGACGTTTCCCTTAATTATTTGACCTCTATACATTTTATAAGAAACATTACCATTGTACCCTCATTATTGTTCCTTATAAAATGTATAGAGGTCAAATACTTAGGAGGAAAAAAAAATGTCATTTTACCCATCCATTATAAGACACTTGAGGTCATATGACTAACGGACTGGAATATTCCATCCATTTTTACTAACAAAATCGTGTGACCAATACTTAAGGTACTGCATTTATCACTTTGAAACGTTGGGTAGTGTAATATTCATGACCAATACTGAAGAGTAAGTTTCGATATTTAACCTAAAAAAATCAATCATAAGTGACCCTCCCCTTTTATTGTTCCGCCTTTTTTACCACTATGACATTATTGGCATACCTAATAATTAAAAATTAGATAAAGTCATCAATAGTTTGTTGCTGGCGGAAGCCAACCCTTTCCCTTTCCCCACCATATCGGGGGTTCTATTTCGTTTGCGATGTCTATTCGGTTCTTGTTCGTTCGTCACATGCACTTTTCCTCCTCTGCCAGTTTCATTTCCTATAGTTTCTTCTCACCGTCTATTTTCGTGGTGTTACCCAGCAAAATCCGTTGAAGCAGCTTCATTTATACTCTGATTGCGGAAGGGGTGATCTGGTGAGGGGATTTGGAGCGTTAGGTGTGAGACTTAGTTTTCTCCGACGTTGTTCTTCGGATATCAGTGATCAAAGTCCGATGGAGGAGTATCGAGATAGTTGTCGTGGTTGGATCCCAAAGAGGCACAGTCACGTTTCCAGCTTCTTATTTTTTGTATGTTGTTAGGCTTTGCTTTCGTTGTAGCCTCTTCGGGCCAAATAACTGCACTTGTTGCAGCGTTGGTGTGCACTAGTTGCACTTTTGGTGTGCATTAGTTGTATTTTTGGTGTGCACTAGTTGTATTTTTGGTGTGCTATGTTGTTGCACGTTCTGGGGCGCACTCTGTTGCGCTGTTTTTCGATCAGTAGTCGGTAATATTATGGTTTATCAAGTCTTGAGTATAAAATATTTACCGTTTTGCTTGTAAGTTTTTATCAGATTACATGTATATCTTCGTTACTTGATATATAAAAATGTAACATTACTCTCCTACAAAAAAAAATTAGAGTATCGTACAATTTTTGTATATTTTAATATGAATTGAAAATTACAATTTATTCATTATAATAATAAGAATTAAAACTCGTAGAGCATCTAAAATGTAAAGGCAATCAATGCAATAGTACCCAAATAATAATGGCGAATAATAAATACTTAACCTAATAAGCTCTCCCCTATGGGCAAGGAATGAAGTGTACACCAAATAGTAAATTGCTATTTTTTTCCAATAAGACAATAAATACTCGAGAAATGCATTAAATTCAAATATTCAATGCCCACCAAAGACAATGAAGCACGTATTTAATTTGACCATTAACAGCCATATAAAAAAATAAAAAATTTGCTATTAATTTAGTTTTCTTGTTTACACAAAATAAATTTGAAAATGTAGTTTTGTCATCTTCAAAGTCCTTTCAATGTATTAAATGTTGTATTTAATATTTTTGGTGCATATTAAATATTTCCACCTTACTTTTTTTTTGAGAAGCATTTCCAGCTTACTTGCTTTAAACAAGAAATTGTAATATATTTTTTTTTTGAAAGGAAATGGCAATATTCATTAATATAAATTAACTCGGGGACCCCACAACGGGAAGTCACCGTACATAAACAAAACTAAAATAATTGGAAAGACAAGTGCATAAAGAGTAAAAGTGATCTGTAGCATAATGGCGGTCGGGGATTTGGGACTGCGGTAGCATCCGGAGATACCGATACAGTGTACTCCAACCAAAAGGAACTGATCGAGCAGACCAGACGATAAGTAAACAATGGTGGACCAATTACTCCCCCGGTATGTCAGCGTGCGTCGTCCTCCCTTGCTTGATAGTGGTAGGGCTCCTGAACGCGGGAATGCTGACCCCGAAGTGGTAGGGTAGTAACATGTCAGCTGCTGGTGGTACCAATGCCACCTATACACCAGGGAGAAGGTACAACCAATCAACCCCTCCCTGACCCTGTCGGACTCATTCCTGGAGGCGAGGGTGCTTGGAGCCCCCCGCCGCTGTAGGTGAAACCTCATTGGACGCCGCCGAGTCCTCTTCCTCCTCCGACTCCTCCTCCCGCGCTAGTCTCTTATTCCCTGACAGTGACGGGGCTACATCCCTTGCCATCCAGGCAGCCCGATCCTCCTCGACCCCTGCTTGACTGCGGCCCCACCACCCCGGCCCCTTCGTCCTCCCTGGTGTTCGCGGGGCCTCTTTAGCTCGGACACCTCTGTCCGACCCCCCTACACCTCTGTCCGACCCACCTAAGTAGGTCCAGTTCGTCCCCGGGGTGGCCTTCCCGTGCTTCGCCTTCTCCAAGGCTGACCGCGGGTCCCCAGGTGCTCTCAGGGATACACCCTTCGAGCTGCCCACAACCGGGCAGACCGGAAAGAGGTGACCCGCACAGTAGCACCCGAAGCAATGTTCAGGTAAAAACTCATAAGAAATGAGCAAACGGGTTCGTACCTGCGAGACAGAGAGGCGGAACCAAAGCTGACTCTGTAGAGGAATCCTGATATCAGCCCTGATCCAAACCTTCATAAAGTCCCCCCAACAAAGCCCGTCCTTATCAACATCCACACCTTGACAGACACCCAGTGCGTTGCCAACCCTAAAACCCACATCCCTCGTCCAGGCCCCAATTGGAAGATTGGACACCCGCGCCCAAACCGAGAAGTGGTGGAACTGCAGATCGCTAACCTGCATGTGCGCCCTCAAGTCGGTAAACAGGACCAAAGAGTCCCTGAACGACCAGGGTTCCCCCAGCAGAACTCTTTCCCTTTCCTTAGCCGTTTTGAAGAAAAAGGCCACTAGACCACCTTCCAGTGGTTTCGCCTCCACCTTCATACCCCAGACGTCTTCCATGCGTACCACCACTGCCTTCTAGAAGACGGTCCTAGAGGTCAGGACCTTGGCTGCCAGCGCATACCTGTAGAGGTTCCCCCTGCCCGTGACTTCTTGAACTGGAACCTCGACTTCCATGATCCGCATAGCCCCCATCTGGCGGTCCAGCTCCACCTGTTCCCCCCTCCCAGCTCCAGTGCCTACTGACGGGTCACCCCTGAAAGCCGAGTCAGGCCCCCGACCCGCACCAGACCTCGGATCCGCCCCCTGGCCACCATGTGCGCCTCGACCCGCTCCATAACGGGCGGCCCAAGCCACCACATCTCCCACGCATCCCCGGGTCCAGCCCGGATGAGGGCCCAGCCCCGGCCTCGGATGACCAGCCCTGCGAGCATCAGGCATAAGCCCACGGCCCAAACCCGTCTCCTCCCTGGCCCGAGGTGGCGAAACCCTAGCCGTCATAGGTTCCTTCCCCTGCCGTCGTCGCCAAGGCACCTCCTCCGGCCCCACCCTCTCCGCCAGCTCCGCTGCCGAGTCCGGCGAACCCGTCCTCGCATCCATACCGGACACATAGTCCGATGAGACCACGACCGGATCGTCTCCCGTGCCATGCAACACCTCCTCCACGGCAACAGCGCCGCCCTGCACCGCCTCGCTCCGGCTCACACCACCGCCCAGCCGACGCGGCCTGGGTCCCCTCGCCACCGTACGACGGAGTGTGGGCGGTCCAGCTCGAAGCCGACCCCCCACCACCCAGCCATCCTCCGCCACCGGTGCAGCCGAGAACTGCATCTCCGGTAGACCCGACTCCCTCCCCGACCAAGCCCCAACCGATATCACCGGCGTCATCTCCTCCACCGGCGTCTCCTCCGCCGAAGCCTCAGAGCCCCGCTCCGAATCCTCCTCCGGCTCCACCCACCCGTGCCCAAGGACATCCCCCACCATCGGAGAACCACCCTGCTCGCCGGATACCATCAGACGCGGTCCCCAGTGGACGCCGTCTGCCACACCCTCCGCTCCACTCGTCACCGTCTTCGAAAGCTCCATGGAAATCGGCTGTGTCTCGCAAAACCTGCACTCTTAGCAAACCCTAGCAGAGAATCAGAGAGCGGCTGCGTTCGAATCTTAAGAAAGAAAGAAATTGTAATATGACGTCAAAATAGAAACACATATATATTGTTTATTTTAAAATTAATTTTTTTTGAGATAAACGACAATACTATTAATGTAGAAACATATTGGTGCCTGCAGAATTCTGAGGCACCGTACATAGAAACCAAACTAACATAACATGAAAGACATAAGCTTTTAAAATTAATTATTGATTGATGTGACGGATATTAACACACACAAATAATCCAATAAATTGTAAATAAAAATACATTAAACACAAAACATTTAATTTTTCAATTTTCTTTCCCCCCTTAAAATTAACTTTATATTTCATGTATTGCAAGAATTTATTTTCCTAAAAATTATATAGGTGGAACTTATGAGCAGGACAAAGTGTCAAGAGAATGCCAAAAGAACTAACTTTTAGTGATCAATTCATTTAATATGGTACATAAATTTCCACTCATACATTTTAATTCTCATTAAATTGATTGTATTGAATTTCAAAACCTAGAATTCACTTTCATTACATTTGAAAAATGGGTGTAACTATTTAAATCCACAATTCTTAATGCTGATTTTAATGCTTTAATAAATGTGATTATTTCAATTTAAAAATTGAAGAAAGTATCATCTTGAAAGAGCAATTCCCTAGGTACCACACCCAACTCAAATAATTGAAAGCCATTGTTGCAAAAATTGTCAAAGCCCATATTATTATATTTTCCATTGGGAACAACCTTATTGGCTATTTTATTATAAAGTCAAATCATTATCTCAAAAACTACCCACCCCTTCAACATTCTATACCACAATAGTATGATACTATTATAACTATTGGTACAATTAGAGACATTGACACTTAATTTCTAAACTAATCAAAATTTAAACATTTTTTAGGTGTGATTCAAAGTCATAGTTAGATCAGATACATCATTTCATATTTTTCAGAATAAAATTTATAGGATTGAAATCGTTGTATTAACAAAAAGATATGAAGTACACCAAAATTAATTTCAACTATTAAAATGATTTGAATCTAACCAAATAACCATTAAACAAAAAGCAAAGTTTAAATGAAAATAATTAACATTAAATGAGTATAGATTTGAGGAGGTGCAAATTCAAAAATCCTAATTAAATTCTTTCATGGAATTCAAAACCACACTTTACTAAAATATCTCATCCACAACCCAACTCCAACTATGCATTTAATAACCCCAACATTAAATGATCCACAATTAATCAAAATCAATCAATTAACTCTATTTTGTGAATAAAAAGCTAAAAAAATGTATTAAACATTGTATTTCATATTATTTTGTAACGCCCAATTCATTAAATTGTTCAGTATAAAATCCATCAATATCTGCTCTCACCAATCCTCCACTTTTCGAAGAAAAGCTTCTTCCTTTCTGAAAGTTTCGATACATGGCCGCTGAAGTGGGCTCTCTCGTGCGGCTCCTTAATCGGTACAAGGACGACCAGCATCATCGTGAGGTCGGGAACGATTCCGGCGGCGGTGAATTGACGGCTCCGATCACTCGGGACCTCCTTGGTGGGTCCTTTAAGCTCCCCGAGACGCAGGAGCTGGACCTCGATTTGCAGGTTCCTTGGGGCTTTGAAAAGCGATTGGATTTGAAGGTTTGTCGATTTTCCTCATCTGGGTCTCTCTGGTTTTTCGATTTTCGGTCTGGGGAATCGGTTGATTTTTGTGGGTTCTGTTTGTTTCCCGGGAAAATCGATTCCTTGCCCTGAAAGTGATGGTTTTTAATTTGGGTTGTTTTATTTTCAGAGATATGATGTTTCATTGATTGAGTTATGGTTTCTTATCTGTTTGCTGGTGTTGATGTATTGATATCCCAATTTCAGTCTTTAACTTGTCCTGTTTGGTTGCTGAGAAAGTGGAAGAAAATGAACAGATTAAGCTATTGTCTCTGATGAGTGATCTATATGATCTGATGAGAAATTGAATCCCAATGACTTTTCTCAGCAATCAAACAGTACAAAAGTTGCTATATTTGCTCATATTCAACTTTTATCATTTGTAATTGTTTTGAAATTCTTGTATGCACTCTGTGATTTATTATCTTTATTATTTCAAGCAATTATGAGCATGACAATATAGATATTCAACCAGTTTAATAAACCTATTGAATGCTCTTCAATCACACTAATCACCCCTCTTGTGTTCTTCAACAGTTGCTTTCAATTTCAATAACTCCATCAACCATTAAGTTCTTATGGAAATATAATGCACAGTTGCCTAATTCAATTGCTTCCAATGCATGCAGTCAGGGAGGGTCTCCATGCAAAAATGCAACACTCCGACCTCTCCTTCGTTGAACCAAACCAACCAAGCTTTACCGAAGCTTCAAGATCTGAACAGCCCTCCGTCACCATCAAAGAAACCTCCTCTCAATCTCTTTGGCGAGTCAAGCTTGGATCTGAAGCTGGTCTCGTCATCCCCATCTTCATCGTCCAATTACCAAAGCGTGTGCACTCTTGACAAAGTCAAGTTTGCACTCGAAAGGGCAGAGAAAGAGCCAGTAAGGAAGAGGACATCATTATGGAAGTCATCGTCGTCTCCTTCCTACTCTTCATCGTCTTCTTCAGTCAGAGAAACCCATGAAGACGAGTATGAAGATAGACTGTCCATGTCGCCGGTTGCAGCTGGATGCCCCGGTTGCTTGCTCTATGTCTTGATCTCCAAGAACAACCCGAAATGTCCAAGATGTAACTCCATCGTTCCAATGCCAAAGATGAAGAAACCTAGGATTGATCTCAATATATCTATTTGATTTCTTCGCGTTGTTGTGAACGATAGATATATAAGATCCAGGTGATCGGAAAATAGATTAGTTAGGAAAGTTGAAAAAAGGAAAAAGAGTATATAGTATATGTATGAGCATGCATGGTGTTCAATTCTTCAAGGTTTCATGCCCTTCTTAATTTGATTTTTTTTCATAAATATACCTTGAATCCTACTTTTGTTCATTGATTTTCCATTTCTTGTCTCGAGTTTTTACTGTTGTGTTCTCGTTTTCTCTGACTTGTTTGATGAATTGCTATTCTTTTCAGATCAAATTAACATGAGCTAGTTCTGTCAATTGTGCAGAGTATTTAGTGTTTCTTGGACTTCACTATCAGTTTGGAATTTATTTCTGTTCTTTGGATCTTTTTTTTTTGGTCCTTTCAATGTTTAGACAAAAATGCCTAATCCCTCAATCCAATTAAGGATTGAGTACGAGGCTGTTTCGTCTAATGAATCTCCCGGTGACATGACTCATTCATGTGAAGACAATGGCGGAGTTATCACTAACTAGATAAACCCGTTAACTAAGGCTGATCACTGACCGGTTAATAAAAATCGACGACCACTTACAGCATTGGATAGAAATGATTGATATAGTGACTTTGATCGTCTACCGTGATATTATTTCCCGGTTTTCATTGAGTTGGTTGGTTACCGGTTTTCTCTGGGTTCGATTGGAATCAGATTTCTTTTTCCTGTGTCGGAGTCAGCACTGGTAACCTAGAAATTTGGTACCACAAATTCCCGCCGGTTTTTGGTCCGACCAAGAATCTGATCACCCCTACCATTAAGGTAGGTTTGGTTGGTCGAAAGGAATATCTTCTCTTACAAATTCTTGTGTTCGAATTTTAGTGGATCATCTGATACGTGATACGGGTAGAGAAGGGTTTTGATTGATATTATAGTGGAATTGTAAGGATTGTAAAGAACTAAAATGATTAATGTTATCTTAATAGGTCATGGTTAGGATATTTATTATTTTATTTAAAAGTTGAGAAGGTGGGATGTACAAAATCTGGTTGTGTCCTATAAATGTTTGAAAACTGCATGCACCAACAAATTCAATGTCAAACTGGTGCAATTTTAAATGGGATGAAACTAATTATAGCCATTTACTGTACAAATTCATTTATACACCTAACTCTCATTTATTGACTATTTATTTTCATCAGGCTTTAAAGTTGCCAACCTACCTTCTCTCTTCACCTATTTTTTCCTCCCTTAGTTATCTTCTTATCTAAAGTATTAATTATTATATTTGATATAACGTAAGAGGTCGGCTTCTAGGTTCTCACACGTACATCTTGTTATAAATTTGACTTTGAATGATAAGTTAGACCGTGTACAGTGTGCGTACATATAGTGATGCCTCCTCATATGCATCAGAATTAGGGTTTGGACGTTGCGCGAAAACCGTCGGGATGCCGATTCCGATAGTGAGCGTCGGAATTAGAACTGATTGGTTCAATTCCGGTGGAGGCACTGGATGACGCTGGTTCTAACACTGACACAAGCCACTCAACGACTGACACGTGATACGTCAAATTTAGAAAAATAATAATTGTTGGCTTTTCCATCAACTAGTATATACTATTTTGTTAAACAATGAATTAACTGATACTTTGTAATATAAGAAAAATTACAAAAAGAGGAGATAGGGATCGACCTCGAAACTTGAAAAAAAAACACAAATTATCAAACCCAAACGAATTGGGCCTATGCTTATCTAACCAACACCAAGACCCGAAGGCCACCCAGGAAACCCTAGGTGACACAACTACATGCCTCCATTGATACAACGACGATAGGAATGTCAGTACTAAAACCGGTCTCCCACTTCCACCTATACTAGAGTCGGCGGCCAACACCTTGAATACAGTTCCGAGTTCCACCACCTGAAGTCGACGACCAACATCGTGCGACAGCCCACATCACGCGAGAATCGTCCCCTGACCACCACTCTCGACTACCAAAGCGGCATCCCACCACCGGCAAACACCACATGAAGATCCTGAAGGAGAGAGAACAAACCACAAAGCCCTAAAATGGAAGGGGTACACAACAGACACGAGGAGCCAACGACACGGTCGATGAAAGGCAGGGTGAGGAGCGAGTATCTGACCTTTGATCCAATTCTGAGCAAGTACAACGTCACGAACCTTATAGAGAACGAATCCTTAAGGTCACCGTCGTGGTTAAGATGCTGCGGAGACGCCGGCTTACACCACTTCAACATTGATGAGAGAAAAAATTCGCGTGGGGGAGGAAGAGAGGACCACGGTGGCAACAGTGGACAAGGCCACCAAGACCACCGCCGTTTACGGTGCTAGGAGAGGGAGGTTTCTTAGAGTTTTCTGAGAGCGTTTTTTAATAGATGTGTGATTCGACGAGAGAGTTGAAATTCCATCAACTAGTATGTTAATTTTAAATTTATATATATTAGCAGTTATTAGCAGTTCAATGTAGTTATAATTATAGCTATAATTCAGTTATTATGTACCTCTTCATAATGTATAAATATAAGCTCTCTGCCACATTATTTGGCAAGGGATTACAATATCTGACAACCACCACTTTTTTTCATTCCTCCCCACTTCATTCATCACGACCACCATCAAAATCTGTTAACTGTCCTTCCGTTTTCGTGATCGAGTTATGGACGATTTGCAAACGAGGATCCTGGAGGTGCAGACACGAGTTTGCCGAAAGGCGGCCCAGATTTTAGCTGCAATGCAACCAAGGTTAAAAGGTCGAGAGACGGAGAACCTTCACAAAGACAGGTGAACAAAGGTCGTCTTGAGGGAAAAGAACGACTTATGCGTGATTACTTTGGGGAGGATCCAATTTACATCCCCAAAATGTTTAGGCGCCGGTCCTGAATGAACCGAACTCTTTTTTACTCGAGTTATGAAAGCAGTCTCGGATCTCGACAACTACTTTGACAAGAAGAATGGAGCTTTTGACCGGCCTGGATTGTCTAGCATCAAATCTGCATGATTGCAATACGAATATTAGGTTACGGGTGCTCCCTGGATTCGTTAGACGAAGCTATATGAATGTGTGTGTCCACCATGCTAGAATGCGTGAAACGATTTTGCAGGGTTGTGGTACAAGTGTTTATGGATGAGTATGAGAGGGTGTCAAATTTTGACGACCTGACTCGATTGTTGGATATAGGCTACAAACAACTACTATCGGGTATGATTGAGAGTCTTTACTAAATATATTAGGAGTGGAAGAATTTTTCAAGGACATGCAAAGGTATATTCATGCGAACTGGTTGACAATAGTGCTTGAATCAGTGTCATCTCGTGAATTATGGTTTTGGCATGCTTGTTTTTGTGTGGCTGGTTTGAACAACGAGATCAATGTCCTGAACGAAGGTCACATCTTCAACCAAACTATTGGCAGTCGTGAATATATCATAGATTTTGGGGTCAATAATACACACTATAATTGACCGTATTACTTGGTTAGTTGGTTGACGGCATTTATCGAAATTGGAGTCAGTTTGTTAAAACCATATGACGATTATCCAAGAAAAGCAAAAACTTTTCGCAATATATCAAGAGGGTGCACAGAAGGGTGTGAAACGAGTTTTTGGAGTACTACAAACCCATTCGCATATCATCAAACATTTGGCTCGGGGTTGGGACCGATATGTTTTGTTCATTATAATGCACACTAGAATCATTTTATGAAATATGGTTGTTCAGGTCACTTTGGCCATGGATTTGTATCAACATTCATGATCACTCATCAACTTACTTGAATCTCCATGACAAATGTTCAAATAATAACTATATTACTCATCTAGTTTCTTAAAGGTGTATGGTTTCAATTATTCTGTTTTAATTTCTATAATTGTTGTTTGCCACATAAACATTACATAGATAGTTAAAGGATAAATAAGAACAATAAATGTATACAGTCCATGAACCGCATAGAAATGATTCGTGAGGCTGAACTAAAAGAATAGAGTAAATCAAAATAAAACTGATAATTGAAACGTGCTCCAATATAGATTCAATAACACACATAATACACATTTACTTTGCCACTCCACATTATAATACAATATTGTTGATGTTCAAAAAATTTATTGGATCAACCAATAACAGAGTGGCTCTTCTAAAATGGGTTCCGATTGGTTTTGATTAATTGTCCAAAGTCAAAGGTCAACGGCATTAAATCGGCACAGTACTGAAGAGACATGCAATTACGTAACGTATTATAAATGCAATTCTGCATATTTTTGTGTGGTTAGGTGAGCCATAATCAACAAAATCAATGCAATGGTTCAGAAAGATTGTTGCATATCCTCACATAGAATTTAAGAAATCGATCGAAGACCACCCAAGAAGGTCAAATTTAGGAAGTCCGTAAATTAAATGATCGACAAATTAAAGAGAAAAAAATCGGTTGGTAGTACTTTGATAAACAATTAAATCAAAGAGAAAATGCTAATTAAGAAAAAAGAATGGACTGGTGTGATTCATATATACGTATAGACATATCACATTATAATTTTTTTTTAGGGAATGTGAGAAGATGGCGGCTGCGCAGCTTTCCCTTCTCCTAGGGTTTGATGTGCTTCTGCGTTTCCATGGCAGTGGAAGCTTTTCAACTCATCCTTCTGATCATGAGACAACGCCGAAGGGTGCAGGGTGGCGACCTGTGTCGCAGGCGCCGCTGTTATCCCTTCCGTGCGTGAACGTTCTCCCTCCCTTCTCGAAGCCTCCGGTGACCGGAGGACTGGCAGATGGGGTGGGGGAGGAGTTTCTCGCTAAACCAGCGAGGGAACAAGGTCCTGCCGCATTTTATCGAGGCGGGGAAGGCACGCGGACTCACGGCCGGTCTATGAGGACGGCACAAAGTCCGACTGCGAAGATTCGTTTACCCGGCTGGCCTCCGGCTATCTGTGTTGGGTGGTCTGGTCGGGAGGTTCGAGGAAGGAGGAGGCTGTCCGAGATGGAGCACGGGAGGAGGTAGACCAACGTGTGATATCGGGCAAGGAGCAACATCGAACACCGGTGGTGGTCGCAGGCGTGGGGGCTGGACGGGGGCGGTCGACATCGAGGTCGTCGGCCAGCCTGCGGCGGCGGAAGGGTGCATATCCCTCTAGGGTTTTGAACGGGTTGCAGGAAGTGGGCTATTGTCATGGGCCAGGGGGCCGCGGTCCAAGGGATATGGGCCTTAGGGTGAGGAAGTCTGGGGTTAAACAGGATGGGGCGGATCCCGGATATGTTTTGGCATGGATCTCGATGCTGTCTCGTAAGTATGATGGAGTGTCACACATAGCAGCGGCGGGGGGCCACAAGCACCCCCGCCTCCAGGAATGAGTCCGAGGAGACCCAGGAAGGGGTGGTCGACTGTGACCCCTTCCTGGCGGATAGATGGCGAGGGTACCATCGACAGTCGATATCTTTCCCCCCTACCAGTCCGGTGTCAGCAATCCCGCGTTCAGGAGCCCTAACATTATCAGTCAAGGGAGGACGACGCACGCTGACTCACCGGGGGAGATGGCAGTCCACCAATATTCCCCTCTCACTTGGCTGGCTCGGCCAGTGCCAAATGGTAGAAGCATGCTGTATCGGTCTCCAGAGTTCCGCTGGAAGCTACCGCAGATATCCCCCTTCAACCGCCCTTAAACATCGAGCAACTTTTAATTTATGTTATTGCTTTCTGTTTTTTAGTTGGAGTTTCTCCTGTAAGGTGGGTACAACTATGTACTCACCCCACTATCTTTCTTTTCAATAATAATATTACTTGTTCTTCTCAAAAAAAACATTATAATTTTTTTTGATCAAATATCACATTATAATTGATTTTCACCATCAATTGTATTTGATATCAATTAATACCCATACTTGGTTATGATAAGTCCCAAATTGGGATCTTAATTGTTTGAGTTTGGTCTCTAGGTTGGTTTAATAGGTAAAGACTATGTCATACACGTTTTTTTTTAGTCCAAGAGATTGTCTTTGGTTTTCTCTCTCAACCTTTTTGAAACGAGTATAGATGTATTGTATTACTGTAAAACAGCAACCTTACATGGTAGGGCATAATTGTTCAGGATTCCAGATATTTGTCTCGATCGACCGTTGTCCACTAGGCGCTCATGGATCCATAAAAATAGCATGCTTTTAATCGCAGATCCGAACATAGGAGTTCCCCTTACCGACATTTCAAAAATAATAAAACTCAAAGTCCCAAACAAACCTAACCAAACACTTATTCGACCTAGAAAGAAGTACAAAGCAGACCTAATAGAGACTGACAATAGTGCCTTGAATGCAGATTTCCCGAGACTCCCAAGCACTGGTAGTCCCGGGTCTGTGGGTATAGTCCGTAGACGGACCCTCCCACCCCCGCCGGGTCTTCTCATTCTTCCGAAGTAGGCTGAGACGCCTCCGTCTGTGGACCCCGGACCAGAACGACGGCATGAAATACGCTGTGACCCTCGTGTTGCATTATTCCAGTGTCCCGAGGACGATCCCATCGCCTAGGGTGATGGCAGCGAGCTTTGCCCCGTCGTTAACGTAGGCCAGATGCTCAAGACTTGAACGATCGCAGGGGCTTGACCGATCGTAGGATCATGGACGGCAGAGGAGAGCGGCCGGGTGCCATGGTTGATTTCGGACGAGACGGGGTTGCCTGATTAGCCGTAACCCTGGGCGACGGCGGGTAGAAAGTACGCGGGCGGGATGAGCCGCGTGGAACGACGTCGAAAAACGTGAGGTGCTTAGTGACGCTGCGATAGACGCTGCGGTGGCGAGGACTATGAGCGGGCTGGTGGCGATGCTGTGATGGTGAGAGGACACCAAAACGACGGAGGCGAAGGGCAGGCAAAGAGTCGTGACCGTGCGACAGGAGATGATCGGCGACGGTAGGTTGTACCCCTGAGGGGTTGTGGGAGGAAACCCTAGATGGATTCCAGGGAGAGCGTCGCTGCTTGAAAAAAAAAGGAAGGCTCATAAATTTTAATATGTACTTCTCTCTCAACCTTAATTCCTCTTCTCCTCTTTATTGTCATCGTTGTCGTTGTCGTTGTCATGGGCAAGCCTCTACGGCCTTTTCCCCCTCTCCTTCCGTTCAAGACTCTATGGTGACTCTCCAGAATTATATGGAACACAATGATCCCCCACTACCACTCCGCCCCCTCCTTTTTCATTTGGGTCGCCGCTTCTGCCACTGATTCCCTCATCGGACGGTACTATGGCACCCCCACCCCCGAGGACGAACCCTAGAAGAGCCTCAACACACGGCATGACCGACCCTCCGATTGCCATATGCAGAAGTAGGGACATCCATCTCGAGGCCTTCTAGGTCCGATCCTGCTGCACCACGGTTGGTCGCGCCGGTACTGTTGCACCACGGTTGGCCGCGTTGATATTAGGGGTCCCCTAACTTTTTTTTGGCTCGATCTGGAGTTATGGCCATGAGGACCCCCCCCCCCCCCCCCTCCGTCTACCAATTCCTATTGGGAGGTTAAAGAAGAGGTACTCGAGGTCCCTGGTGCGGCTGTACCAGCAGCAGCGGATGGTTGGTACCATTTCTCGCTGGCGGGTAGGGTTGCGGGTGACGCAACCCACAATATCACCGCCCTCTGTGGGATTATGCTCTGGAACTGGAAGATTCAGGGGCTAGCGGTGAAGCGCCTCAGTAAGGAGGTGGTGGCTTTTTACTTTCCCACGAGGGCAACGATGGAGTCCTTCCACCATCGGGGCCCATGGGGGTTTGGGGGCTATCCTATTATTCTGGTACATCTCCAACCATGCATGCAGCTCAGTTCGATACCGTTTACCCTAATGGAGGTTGGGGTGCGAGCCACAAATGTCCCTAGCGACGCTCGGAATGACCAAATCTGATCCCTTCTAGCAACGAAACTAGGAACCAAGGTACTTTTCCCCCTAACCCAAAAATCCGTTTACTAGAAGATTTTTGTGGCTGTGTGTCAGTATTGAGGTTAACAGCCCCCTTTGACGCCGGATCCGGCTTCATTTCCTGGGACATTCCGTATCTTCCATGGTGGAATTATAGTATGAATACTTATCGGGATTCTATACCCGGTGTGGGCGTGTAACCCACCGGATTGAGACATGCACGACTCATTTTCCATGGGGTAGACCGGGAAGAGGTCTGGTACGACGATTCCATCCGGGTCCAAATATTATCCCCTGTCAGATTTCATTTATGCAAGGATCTCTGCGGGAGCTAGTCTGATTCAAAAGAGCAGTATGGAGGCTCAAGGCTTAGTCAAGGGAAGTCTAAAGAGAAGAATTGGGACAGGGAATGCCACTTGGGTGGCAAGAGACCCGTAGTTATTGTCTCCTTAGGGTGTCTTGGATAATGTGCCTATTTAGGTGGAGGGGTGGCGAGTTAGTTGGTTGATGAGGTTGGGTAGGAAGGAATGGAATGTCGAGCTCATTCAGACGCTTTTTTATCAGCAGGAGGCAGCTGAAATTTGCAAGATTCTGCTCAGTTATAGAGCTGAAAGTGATGTCTGGTTTTCTGGGAAGGCAAAGGACAACTAGTATTCTGTACGACAGGTATACATGGAGCTTCAAACAGATGGAAGTCATTGTGTAGAGGACAGGGGTATTGATACCTTCTAGCGCTAGCTTTGGAAGCTTAAGGCCCTCTCAAGATAAATCATTTCCTTTGTAGAGGGGCCTCAAAAAAATTTCCAATGCAATGGTGTTAAGGGAGAAGAGAGTTGACATTTCCCCGGGCTATTTGTTTAATGGAGAGGAGGAGTCGGGGGTCCATGTTATATTCAGGTTTCTAAGGGAGATGGAGGTTTGGAGCCGGATCCTGGACATTTCGGTCGTGATGGGGACTCGATGAAGGAGGTCTTGCGGGTGAGTTGGCTCGGGATGGATAGAGAAAGGGCAGCTCTCAACGATGTCCTTTTATTGGGAGATTTGGAGAGCTCGAAAAAAGCTGGTGTGGTAGGGGAAAGGGATCTCGGGAGAAGCGGTTGTGAGGTATGTCACAAGCTTGTTAACAACTTGTTAACTAAATGCGATGTCACTCCAAGGAAGCGAAGAGTACTGTCGAGTCAAGGTGGCTAGACACGACCCCCTTTGGAAGTAGAAAGGTGAATGTAGATGGAGAAACGAGAGTTTTGTTAGGAGGAGGAGGTGGTTCATTTGCAGGAATGAAGTAGGGATAGTGGAAGGCTGCAAGTGTGTTCTTTTTCGAGGCATTTGGGACTCGGAAACAGTCGAGGTTTTAGTAGTTCGAGAGGCTTTGATCTGGATCCGGGAGAGTGGGTGGGAGTTCGAGGTGGTTGAAACAGACTGTTTGAATGTGGTGCTAACTATCTCCAGGGAGGAATCGATTCTGACTCCGTTTGAAGGAATTATAGAAGATTGTAAGCGTCTCTTGCAGGAACGTCCGAGCTTTTGGGTGGGATTCACTAGACGTAAAACTAAAAGAGTAACACATGAACTAACTAAAAATGCGCGTTTTTGGGTTAATTATGCTTTTGGTTGTAATGAGTCGCCAGGACCAATATTAGGTTTTGTGCATGATGATATTGTGCGATAATATACCCGTTTTCTCTATAAAAGAAATTAGATAAAATTAAGTTAGATTTTAAATTTTATTAAGTGATCATTTTACTTCACTATATCTCATTTTGACATTATTGTCTTAACTAAAGTTTCCAAAATTCGTCTCGGATGTATTCTAAGTTTTCAAAATTTTCACGTTGTTTCAAAAGGACATGGGAATGATGTGAAAATCATATGCTACCCATGCGATTTTTTTATAAGTGAAAATCGGACACAGTTATGTGCAGTTAGATATAATTACCTCTTCATTAATTACCGATAAAAAATGCATTTCAAACGAACTACGAAGCCAACCGCGTGAAATATAATGTTTTATTGAATATTGCATACACCCGTCTTAGTCAACCGAACATGTAAATTTCACATACATATTAGGTGGAAGTAAATGACATTTCTTCTTTCACCCATAGATTGAGGGTGGGATAGTAACTGGGAACCAAATCCGGCACAAAGTATGGTTGTGCCATTAAAACCCCATTTTCAAATAGGGTTCTTCGAAGGTGACACCATTGTAGGTGGCCATAACTTGGTGCATGGTTTCATTTCATGCCCATGCAACAAAGGTCACATGTAGATCAACTTTGTAGGCTTGCTGCAACATCTCTTACCAAAACAAAGGAACTGATGTTCACTGGTAGATTGAATGTTCCAATCAATGAGATACAATAAATTGATTAAGAAGAAAGAGAGAGAGAGAGAGAAAGAGGATCTCTATTGTCTTGTTGTGTGTGGATATTTAGTTGGGTCGTAAAGAGCCATGCAACCTTTTCAATCTACACTTGTTTTGGTTGCCAATTTATAGTATTAGGACCCAACCATAACTTGGTCTCAACCATTTTTTTCATGCACTAGGAATATGGGTTAATGTAACATTAATATGTGCCAACCTAAGTAGGAGCACTTGCCTCTTTTTTTTTACCCGAACTTAAAGATCGACATATGATCACTCTCCTCCATCATTTAAAATATGGTCTTTTGCTTTGAATGTTGGCATGTGGGTTTGACTCTATGTGAATCTTCCATACATGGATGTTGGTACAAGAAGATTATTGGTTAATTTAGTTCTTTAGAGTTGAGAAAAGTTCATATGGGAGTCTCTAATTTCTTTCTTTTTGGGTCAATTTATTAGTATTTGGAGTTTATTGATAGTCGATGATTAGGAAATAAATACTCATTTGTTTTGATGTGATGATATTTATATAATTAAATAAGTTTGGAATCCTTGAAATGTATTACTTAATTTGGAATGATCATTGATTGATATTTATATGATTGATTCAGAGGTGTTGGTGTCATTTTAGTGGGCTCATTTTTGGGCTCACTTTTGAAGATAGTGAGCATCTCCTCCTTCAATGTCCTTTTGTTTGCTTGGTGTGGACCGGAGTATTGGAGTGGTGGGGTCTATAAGGGGTGGTGTCTGGTAATGTGCGCTCTCAGTTTTCAATGTGGTCGGGACTAGTATGTAGGAGGGTCAGAAAGGCTTGTATCCCCTTATGTGCTTTGATTTTATGGGAGATTTGGCTTGCTCGGAACAGGTTGGTATTTGATGGGGAATTTTCAATTGTGGAGCAAACTGTAAGTCGAGTTCAGTCGGCTTGTTGGGGGTAGGGAAGGAGGTAATGAGGAAGAACACAAAGCTGAAGAAGAACAAGATATAAACATAATTTCAAAGTAGAATTGATACAAATACCGAATCGATAATGAAATCTCAAGTATCCCTTCAATCCTTGTTCCTAAGCACTTCTCTCTAGCTCTCAATCTCTCTGAAATTTTCTTTCTGACTCGTCTCCAAAAAAAATGACTAAGTTTCACTTTAATAGGGCTTTGAAAATGGAATTGGAAATAGGACTGACGCGCGAGGCCCGAAGCGGGCTTGAGTACAACTTGTTTAGCTTCGCGTTTCGTGCAGCTTGCTAGCCCGTTTTGCTTCCCATTCCGTGCAGCCTTCTGGCCCGTTTTGGAGCATGACAAAGTGGCTTGACGGGCATGGACATAGAGCTCGAGCTCTTTTTTTCTTCGATGCCCATTATGTTGCCTTAGGCTGGTGTCATAACGACCAGTTCTAGAGCCTGGGGCGCGCTTCTTTTAGGGCATGGACAAAGAGCTTTGGCTCTTTCTTATCCCTCTTAGTACGTCTCCAATGCATGAGTGGTAAGGCTGGTGGTTAGCTCAAAAGAAAGCGAGAGAAATTAATCAAATATTGCTGATGGTGAGAACTGATGGTGAGCTCATAGTCGTCGCTCACCACCGACATTAAGACCTTTTTTTCACTTTTTTTGAATTATTTTTTTATTCATTCTATTTTAAAGTTCTTTATATAAATTATTTTTAATACATTCTTTTTATATATAAATTCTTTTTAAAAATTCTTTTTTTGTATGAACTCTATTTTTAATTCTTTTTTATTAATTATTTTTATATAATTTTTTTTCCTTTATACATTTTTATATTCTTTTTTGTATAACTTCTTTTTTTAAATTCTTTTTCATATAAATTCTATTTTTAATTCTTTTATTAATTATTTTTTTATTTTAGAATTTTTTTATTAATATCTCATTACTAATTCTTTTATTAACTTTCTTTAATATTAATCTTGTAAAAATCATTAATATCTCATTACTAATACTTTTATTAACTTTTGTTATTATTTCATCCCACAAGTTATCCTTACCATCTGTTGGTGTTGATTGTTAGGCTGAAATATATTTTCCTTTTTATTCTAACAGTCAAGCTTACCACATTTTAAGGTTGGAGATACTCTTAGATGCTCAAGATGTGGGCTTAAAAACATCGAAAACCGATGCATTTTTCATCCACGTCAGCACGCTTTTGACCCATAGGTAGAATATATGAAGTAAACCTCATCCCAGTGGCGTGCTCACTCCCTCTGTAGGACACAAGTATGTCATCCCGCGTTCTCTTACTCGATTCCCTTGAAATTGGTTGGACGGGTTCAGGCACCGTTGGTTGGACACGTTCAGGAGTCGCTGCTTGAGGTACTCCAAAGCTTCGAGCCGTCCACTTGGGTTGATCTTTCATAGGTTCCCAATTCTTCCGAACGAAGTCATGGCCTTCTTCATTCTTGTTTAGTGCCTCTGTCAGCTGCATAATTATTTGGTCATCGGACCGGCCGCTTCGGTGATCGTTCTCGGTGCATTTGTAGTATCCTTGGGACTTCTTCACTAACGGGTTGATTGTCCCCCAATGGCCCTTGCAATTCTTCCCGGACTAAAGCGGATCATTTGGTGCCTGCAAGGTAGCAACCTCTCTCCTGATGTCCTCCCAGTAACCGTCTTTCCTCTTACTATTACCGTATACTGAGTCATAGGAATTTACTATCCAATCTCTTACAAGACTTATATCCTCCTCTATGCTTCATTTGGTGTGTGTCCTTTTCTCTTTCATCTGGGTCAATTAGTTTGCAGCTGACAGACGAGGAGTTTAGACGATTGCTTGAGAATTTGGGGTAGTTTTGAGCCTAAAAATGCTCCAAAACGTCATCACCAAGCTAAGTTTCTTGTGTATCCGGAACATACTCTTCTTGACCAAAAGATGGATTGAATTCCATTGTGGAAAGAAAAAAAGAATCAGAGAAGAGTGGAATGTGAAGTGGTAATTGGAGTTGCGTGAATTTGAAGGAGAGTACTTTTGTTTCAATAGGGAAAAAGTATTTTGGGTGCAGCCGACGCCGTCACATGTCGGCATCACACTATTTGCAGATGATCGGAAAAGCTTCCCACGTGGTCAACGCTGACTAGTTTCGCCAACGGTCACATGCGTCGGCTGAAACATGTGGCGCTTAAGTTACTGCCGCATGGAAAACGTCGCGCGTTTCAGCCATTGAGTATGTCGCGCCCTAGAGGTTTTCGCTGGCTTTTTCTTTCCAACGACGTATTTCATCCTCAACTACGAATACTCTCAGGTCTAAGGTTGAGTGACTGAAAGTGGATGACAGAAACATTGCATATTTATGCTAACACATCTCATAATAGTTTTAGAACTTGATTCATGGTTTGGAAGGTATTAGTGATATGTAGTAGGGCAATTCGTTTTATTATAAGCTCGTTTTTTTATTATAAAGGAGGCTTATTCTAAAGAAGAATGGGACTAAAGGTTGCAAGACTAGAACCACTATTACAAAGGAACTCCGCTGGGGGGTGCTATAATGCCTAACCTTATCAAGGGAGATTCGTGAAATTGTCGAACTTCTCAAACGTTATTTTTGAAATGTAGAATTTAAAAAATGAATGACCTGATATATTAGATGAACCGGATAGGTATGTCAAAATAATATTGAAATTTTAGATTTTTAATATCTTCTTTTCATAAAAGATGACAAATGGTGCCTAAACAATGTGTTAGACAAGTTAGTTTATAAACGATAATAAACAGATAAAATTGAATCCAATATTTTAATGAACATACGAATCACATAAGTAACAATACTGTAAAAGCAATAATGTAATTCGATAGTAATCGATACAGTAACCTCAATCGATACTCGAAGAGGGAACTGGTATGTCGAGGCCTGCGAACCAGTTTCGTTAAGACTTTTTATTGCCCCGTCTGAGCAAGTCTCCCAAGATACAACGAATAATGAACTAGAACAGAGCTTATATAGGAAAAGGGGAGAGAGTTTTTGGAAACGAGTTTTTGGAAACACAATTTTCGGAAATATCAAATATTGGAAATATATTTTTCCGGTAACTAATTATTAATTTCGAAATATTATAAAATTAAATAGATTTCTTAAATATTAAAAAATTCGAAATAATAACTAGGAAATAATATAAATTTAAGAAATAATAAATTCTGAAATTTCCTTATTACATATCAATTTATTGTTGAGATTTCAATGCGGGCCGAAGCAAAACAGAGATATTCTGTTGCATCATTCGTGTCCCGCACAAATCTTTTCATCCAAGCAATTCAAACATGCTATGAAGGCAATACTATATAAACCCAATGAAAGGTTGATAATCTTTTAATGTGGGACAACACAAGAATGATGTATTTTCCATTTGCAATTTTCTCAACAACTAAGTCCAACGGGTGATCTTTAAGCTTTAATTTCTCATTCACCTCTTATCCGTTTAGACCTCATAATATCTCGTTGGAAAGATCTCACTTCCTAGAACACGAAACTAATCTTTCCATATTTCTAGGGTGAGCCGATCCAATATATAATTGAGCGTCAAGTTGACCATTACCATTTGTCTAAACTCACTTTCGTCCAACACAATGTTCCCGCTATTATAATTGTTAGTCTTAAGCCCAACATTTAACAATTCGCTCAGATGATTGAATCACATCCAGACAACCATGTCAAACCATTCGCCTACTCTACGACAAATCGTTTAAAAAACTTAACCAAAAAAACTACGCTCACTCATTCATTCCCTCTTAGAATGTTAAAAGCAATTAAAACTTTTGAAGGTCGCTATCGGCAAAGAACCGGATGAGTTCAGCCAAAACAAACCCTTATGTTACGACCACACGTGAAGATGCATGTAATAAGATGATGTACCATTGTCAAGATATGGCTTGATGACACATCATCCAAACTCTAAAATCAAAATATACAAGTGGAATATTAAATAATAATAATTATTATTGTTATAAATAAAACTATTTGTGTTCATCTGGTAGGGTGAGTTGAAAGGTCTAAAAACAACACCAACTTATTGCAATAAATTCAATGCAAATACAAAGAGGGGACCATTTATAGTGGTTTTAATGTGATATCATTCTCTTATTTTAGGTTTAGACTTCCTTGTCTGGTGAGCAACATGCACGGCTATTTTAAGAACTCAAGAAACAAAAATATCACAACATGGAGTGATTATCAAGTAAACAAGATGGGATATATAATATGTCCGAAGCAAATTAACAAAATATGTATCGTTATCTACCGTAGTTCCTTAGTATTTTCTGATAATTGTCAACATGTAACAAGTTTAATATTTGATATGATATACGTATCGAGTTTATACGGATTTGGTGTGAGTTCATGTTTAGGTGGATTTATCTGACCCCAAAACTTAAATGTATATATATGCAAATCATATGTTCATGGGCTGTGGAAAAAAACATAACCAACTTTTGGTAGATGGTACAAATATGGGTGAATATATTCTTTTACATGGTTGAAAAGAGCCTCTCACCTAAACCTTGTGAAAGTATTTGATTAAATAGTTGGTTGATTCATGGAGCCAACTAGTTAATGCATTCACATCATTAACCGTGCATTTTTTTTAAAAATTCTCTACTAGGGTTGTGACTAGTCTACTTATGTTTTTCTCGTGCTAGCCCAAAATTCTATGGTGTCTATTGAGAAAGGTTGAAAAGTTGAATGGAATGATAAAAGATCTAATAATTTTTTTTTTTTTTGAGGAAAGTATGAAATATATTAATTCAAATCGTCCATAAGGACTTGAAACATAAAGTTCGGAATGGCTATATCAGCCCCCTCGACAATATTCCATAACCCAGCATTTCTAGCTAATAAATGAGCCGCCCTATTTGCGGTGCGGCGTACAAATAGCAATGAAAAGCCCGGAAGTTCTCGCAGGATGCTTCTGCACTCAGTTATTATCAGCCCCGCCGGTGACAGTGTCTCAACTTCACTCCCAATTGCCTGAACTACACCCTGACAATCAGACTCAACTATCCTCGCCGACCAGCCTTGCATTCTAATCCACTGTAGCGCCTCTCGGATTGACAGGAGCTCGATTGTTTCCGGCACCTTATGACCTGGGAACGTGACACATTTTAATCCCAACACCTCACCTCTTGCGTCTCTGCACACGAGTCCACCTCCTCCCGAGGTCGGTCCCAACACGGCACCGTCTACATTAACCTTAACTTCTCCCAAATTTGGCCTTGTCCACTTCTGATGTCGAGCTTCGCGGTACTTGGGATCCACTCTATTAGCTTCCTCCCATT
This sequence comes from Erodium maritimum, assembly GCA_963921825.1. Lineage (NCBI taxonomy): Eukaryota > Viridiplantae > Streptophyta > Magnoliopsida > Geraniales > Geraniaceae > Erodium > Erodium maritimum. The sequence goes on from OY997593.1 coordinate 69,918,307, forward strand.
CTCGCAACATGCTTACCGCCTCATTCCATATCTCCTCCGGCGACCTTAGTTTGTTCTCCCATACTCTACTGTTTCTAGCCCGCCAAATAGTCCACCATAACGTAAGTACCTTTTCCACTGGTACATTAATTGGTTTGGTCAAGCAAGTATTTAGCCAATTCTGCAGAGTCTCCATATCCTCAAGTGGGGTCATGTTGAGCTTATCCCAGACTTGTGCTACTGCCCCACAATCAAATAGCATATGTTTTTCAGTTTCTATCAACCCACAATGTCCACATTCAGCATTCACAGGCACAAACCTATCTCTCAGATTCAAGTTCGTGGGCAGGGACCCCGTTAATACCCTCCAGCCCATATGCTTGACCTTCGGGGGTACACCCACTTTCCAGAAATGCTTCCAAAACTGAGCTTCATTCGGCTCTGCCCATCCTCTTTGAGCTCTTTGAATGGACCTGTACGCATCTCGGACCCTATACGTCCCGTCTTTGGTGCCCCACCAATACCATCCATCATTGCTCGAACACCTCGAAAGCGGAATAGAGACTACAGCCTCCGCGGTGTCCGGGTCGAATAAATTTCTAATTTTTCCTTCATCCCATGTCCTCTGTCCTTGACTCATGAGCTGCGCCACTTTCATATCTATATCAATACCCGCAATCGGTCCCACCAACCCTCTCCCAGAATTTAGCCATTGATGCCCAAGGACCAGTGTAGTAGCACCATCACCAATCCTTCTTCTAACACCCTCTCGTACCAACTGAAGCCCCTGAACAATGCTGTACCAAATGTAGCTTCTTCCCGTGCGCTCCTTTGCATCAAGAATGTCACACCTAGGATAATATTTGGCTTTTAAAACCCGAGCCACCAAACTTTCTGGCCTCTGCAGCAGCCTCCAAACTTGCTTACCAAGAAGCGCAATATTGAAGTCCTGCAAGAACTTAAAGCCTAGTCCTCTTTCCAGCTTATGCTTACATAACTTTCCCCAACTCTTCCATTTCAACCCCTTTCCAGTACGGGTGTCATGACTCCACCAGAATCTATTCATTATAACCTCGATCTCCTGTATCAAACTTGTCGGAATTTTATAAACCCCCATTGTATACGTTGGCAGCGCTTGAATCACAGCCTTCAGTAGTCTCTTTGCCTGCTTTACTAAGAAGCAATTCGTCCCACCCTTGTAGTCTTTTCACAATACGATCCCTGATGAACGAAAAGCTTGTATATTTACTTCGCTGTACTACTGACGGCAACCCCAAATAAAGGCCCGTGTCCTCAACCTCCCTCATACCCAGAACACCTTTAATCACCTCCCTGCTCGTCTGCGGTGTGTTTGGACTGAACATTACCGAAGACTTATCTAAATTCACCTTCTGACCTGAGGCTCTTTCATATGTTTGTAGTATCTCTCTCCATGCTCCAGCCTCTTCAGAAGTAGCTCCTGAGAACAAGAAGCTATCATCTGCAAAAAACAAATGTGAGACTGATGGCGCCTGTCGCACCACCCTTCATCCCCGGATCCTAACCGCCACCTCCGCCTGCTGGACAATGCGGGAGAGGCCCTCAGCACATATTATGAATAAGTATGGTGATAACGGATCCCCCTGCCGAATTCCCCGCTCCATCCGCACCGGACCGATTCTCCTCCCTTCTGATGCTACCCATAATTCTGCTGAACGTACACATTCCATAATGAAACCAACCCAGCATGGGTGGAAGCCCATACGGGCCATAACCCGCTCCAGATAACCCCATTCAATTCTGTCATACGCCTTACTCATGTCTAATTTCATTGCCATGAGCCCCTTACTACCATTTTTCCTGCCTCGTAAATGATGAATAATTTCTCCAGATAAAATCACATTATCAGTTATTAGTCTTCCTGCTAGGAAAGCGCTTTGAGATTCCGAAATTACCTTATGCAGCATCCCTTTCATGCGATTCACCATTACCTTAGTAATAACTTTATACAGCACATTGCACAAAGCTATAGGCCGGAATTCACCAACAGTCTCCGGTTTATGTACTTTTGGAATCAAAATCAGATTCGTTTCATTTAAACCCGCAGGCAGCCTCTTCTCCTGAAAAGCATGTTGTACCATCCGAATCACGTCTCCACCTAACGTTCCCCAATAATGCTGGTAGAAACCCGGGTTAAAACCGTCAGGTCCTGGGGACTTAAGTGGTTCCATACTGAATACAGCCTTCCTTACCTCCTCTCCTGTGATCGGCCTAAGCAACTCCCTGTTATCTTCATCCGTGATGGTCTTAGGAATTAGACCGCTCACACTGTCCTCCGTTCCTACTTCAGCTGCAAATAGAGTATTAAAGTGATCCAAGATTTCAGTTTCAAGCCCACTCTCCCATGTTACCCATTCTCCAGTCCTCTTTAGTAGTTTCTTGATCCTGTTCCTCCGCCTCCTAGTCGAGGCTTTAGAGTGGAAATACTTAGTATTTAAATCTCCTCCCTTGAGCCAATATTGTTTGGCACGTTGCTTCCAAACCAGATTCTTTCTTCTTAGCAATTCATTAAGGACGCTTCGTAGCTCTTGAATTCTTGCCCCTCGGCTTGTGTCCCAAGGTCCCAGTAGACCATTCAACTCCCCTTGACAGTCTTTAATTTTATTCTCCAACTCCCTGTAATGCTCCCTTGCCCATTTTGCTAAAGTCATTGCTACTTGTCTGCTTCTTTCACCAATTGGTTTGTTAGCATTACTGTCCCATACTTCTTTAATTAACTTGCCACAATTTTCATCCATTGCCCAGTACTGCTCAAACCGAAAGCCTCTCCTCCTTTTATTAAAAACCTCCTTCTCACCTTTCATAATTATGGGCGCATGATCTGATGGAGATAAACCCCCATGTCGCAGGCTTGAGTCTGGGAAAGTGCTCGCCCAAGCCTGATTTATCAATGCCCTGTCAAGTTTCTCTTCCATCCCATCATGTCTATGTCGCCCCTTCTCCCAGGTAAACCTATGCCCCTCGATCTCCATATCACGAAGTCCACAATCCTCCATCGCCTCCCTAAACCCCGTTAATAGGTTGGCGGGGTAAGGGAGGCCACCCCGTACATCCTCATTACTCAATACATTATTTAAATCACCAATTACTAACCACGGAAAATTGCCATTACTCATGGCCAACTGCCGCATTAGGGCCCAAGTGTTATGTCTCAAGTCTCTCCGAGGCTCCCCATACATTCCAGTGATTCTTACTTCTATTCTTTCGTTTACCTTGAAAAACATATCAATGTGATTATGATCATAGGACCTTAAACTACCCTCTTCCTTATTTCTCCATAGTAGTGCCAAACCTCCACTTTCTCCTCTTGCATTCACAACAAACGCACCATCAAAACGTATAGCTCTTCTAATTCTCTGGATTGTCTTCTCTTTCACCTTTGTCTCACACAAGAAAATGACATCGAGTCGCTTTTGAGTAATATACTCGATGAGGAACTGTTCCGTCCCAGGGTTCCCAAGCCCTCGGCAGTTCCAAACTATAGTATTCATTTGGCCTGGCGGGGTTGCTTAGCAACCCTCGCCAAAGACTCCGTAGCACCTTCCGTTGGAGCAGGGACAACTGAACCAGGCTCCAAATTCAGATCCACAGTGACTTCATCCAACTTCCTTTTCCTTGTCTCAGAATCCTTTTCCTGACCTTTCTGACCCACTCCTCTGTATTCCTCTCCTTTTTGTCTCGGTCTCCACTTCTTTACTCCTTTATTACCACCTTTCTCCATCTCCAGTCCATAAACCTCCTTACCCCTTACTACGTTTCCATTGTCCACACACTCTGCATTATTACCAATAGACATGTAGTCATGTGCTTTATGTTCCTCCTTCCTTGCCATTCCTTCATATGACACCGCGCCACTATCAATTCCATCCTTATCCATTCTTTGGGGCATAACTAACTCCTCCACCAACTCCTTATGTCTACCCGACCCTTCCTCCTCTACTATCTCAATCTCTTGACCCTTGCCCCCCTTCACCAATCCCACATTAGATGAATTAAGACACAGTAAGTCCTTATCAGTCAAGCCTGCACCACTCCTTACCCAACTTCCGATCGGGGAACCCGACTGTCCACGATCTTCCCTTATTGATGGTTCAGGTCTATCCACTCCGTATCTCCTCGTCCACTGTCTACCCTCCCTTTTCTTCTCCCGTCCTCCGTTCCGAACCCCCAAAATAGGCCGCGGGGGTTCTGCTTTCATGTGACTGCCATACCTTCTCGGTACTTTCATCTTCTCAGGGTCCTCATCACAGTCCCTCTCCTGATGGCTCAACCTCCCGCAACGAAAGCAAAAATATGGCAACCTTTCATACTGCAATCGCATTATGGTTTTCTTCCCAGCCCAAAGTAATCTTGGTCGTGTTCTTCAGAGGTTTGTCAATCCTCCAGCGAACGCGCACTCGAATATACTCTTCCTTTGCCCGTCCTTCTGCGTTACAATCTGCCTCCACGAACTGACCCACCTGGTTCCCAATGACCTCCCCCACAATATCTGTTAAAGCCTTGAAAGGCAGATTAGAGGCATGTAGCCAAATTGATGTATAATCGAACCGAATCTCCGATATGCTATCCTCCGGACTGAACTTCGTTAGTGCTACCAGAGCATTATTGAAGGACCACGGCTCCATATCTAACACCTTCTTCCTATCCTTCTCAGATTTGAAGAAGAAGCCGGTGATCTTAGACGTTAGGGTTTGGATCTCCAATCCTTCAACATCCCAAGCGTTCCGCATCACAGAACGGAAAACCTCCTCTCTATACCGCTTCTCCGTCAACACTTTGGCCGCCAGACCAAATTTATACTTCTCCCCTCCCATATTCAGCACCTCGTCTGGGATTACAGCCTCTTCCTCGTCATCACTATCGATGACCACACCCCTCAGTTTCTCTTGTATCTCCTCCATCCTCGCTTTAGAAATCCTCTGCAGTAGATCTCGATCTTACTTTGCACCAGAACACCGGATAGAACCGGTACCTTCTTCCGCACGATAGCTATCGGCGGAACCCTAAAAACTTTGAGACCGAGAGCCGGACCAAAGATCTAATAATTTATTCAAGTGTTTTTTAAATATCTCATTGAGTTGATTCGTTAAAATTTGGTTTAAACAAATTATTATCAGACATGGGTATGAGTCGAATTCAAGGTAGATTCGTTTAACAAACGAGGTCAACCATTGAAGGCTTGTGTAACAGCTGAAAGCATGTACAACATATCGTCTAATAGTTGATGCACATGTAATGACAAGCGTAACATAAGTGACATGGCGTAGGACCATCGGTGCAGCCAGTTCCACGCATATTACTGAAATGAACGACTGAGTCGAACACGCGACGCAACAATAGATCAAAGGAGCAACGGTCGGTTAGCACAACAGTACGCCGATGTCATGTGTGCCATCGAGTTATTACGCCACCTACTAAAAAAACATATTTTTACCCCTATAAACACACATCTCTCTCCACATACTTTTACACGCCAATTTCATCTTTAATCAGCATATTTCAATCCTTTTCTACTCTATATCTTTCCTAAAATTTCCACGACGGACACATACCGATTATACCTCGTTGACAATTAGCCAGAAGATAAAAGTCAATGCCTATGTGTGTAAAATACTCCTCGCCGGTGTGTGTTCATTCCGATGTTGGTCCTCCTAGGTTGCCGTGACTCTAGGTTGTCGATCGATTCTGGTCCCAGCAAACATAAACCCTCTGCTTTGGTGCTCTGGTTGTTGGATCAAAACTCCTTGGGGTTCATAGTTTTGGTGGTTTAGTGTTGTCCCGGATTTGCTCAAGGTAAGGTACTTGGTTTTTTTTCTTTTCATTCTTAATATTTGTTGTGACTTTAATTTTCCCCCAGCTGTGTGATCCTTTATGGTCTTCTTATATTCCCCTCCGCAGTTATGGTCGGGGCTTGTCGGTGTGTTTAGGCGTCGGCTTCCGACAAGCTGTGTTATCCTTTGTTTCAAGACTAAAGGGTTCTGATTCTATGGGATATTGAGTTTTGGTAGTTTTTGGTCACCGCCCAGTCTAATTTGTTTAGCGGTGTTGGGCGTCGACGTGTGGGTGGCCACCCAATTCTCTAAGTTGGTGGCCCCGACGAGATAGGTCACTCACTACACTTTCTAGTATGGTTTGGGGGTGTTCAGAGTGTAAGGTCGGTTGCTGGTACGATGGCTGCTGCGATTTAGAGTTGTTGGTCGTCTGATGCTTTTGGTGGTTTTCTTCGGCTTCATGGTTTGTATATCCATGTTTCAAACTTGTTCGGTTGTCAATTAACCCCTTGTTGATTACGTGTGCTTCATAGTTGAAAAATCAGGGAGATAAACTTATGTTCTTTTGGTGTTTCGAGTGTAAGGTCGGTCATTGGTGTGATGGCTCTTTAGTGCTTGATGGTTGTCATATCAGAATTTTATATCGTGTTTTGGTAGCTTTATATTCACCCTTTTTGGGGTTTAGGGTACATGTTTTTTTTATAGTTGTGAAATTTAGGCATAAGATTTGTTTTAAACCTTTTTTTAGTCTAGATCAATGATTTAAGGTGTTATTCTTGATATGCTAAAGTTTGTAACGCGAGGAATCAACCCATTTTGTGATAAAGGTGCCATTTCATTAATTCATACTAAAAATACATTTGAGTGCATCAGGAATAGACAAAGAACACAAAGTATTTACTGTTCTTTTTATACTATAACCATCTCTGACAGTATTGGATGGGGCGCCATATAGTCAAGCTAACACTAAACTATGATGAAATCAATGATCTCTGCTCAAGATGTAGCCTTCATGCTCAATTTGTTGTATTAAACCGAACCTGCGATCATTGATTTCAAGAGGAGACAAAAAAAACGCATTCGATTAGCCAAAAACATAATCGAAAGAGGGTCGAGGAAGATGCGGAAGTGGATTTCAGGGGAGAGGAGGTGTCCAAGACGACGACGACGGCTTCAGCGACGGTGGCGGCGGCTTCAGAGGGTGTGGTGGTGTAGGCCAGGGAGGATGACACGCCAATAGCGGCTTCAATGAAAACGGGGGTTGATCAGGATCGATGACCCAATATAGGGAGGCCGCGGGACTCCGAGGCGGTGAGGTTGATCGATGAATCAACGTCGTGGTGGCTAGAGGCGGCTCGAAGGGAGCCCTAGCAGGAGAAACCCTAGCCGAACTCATAAGAAGAGGCACAGAAGAGTAGTGGTTTGTGACCTTCATCCAAGCAAAGTTGTTGTTGAAAACAAGCCCATAGAATACGATTAGAAGAAAAAGAGTCGTGGCAGAAGACATGACAATAACCATAACTGTTATGGCCTTAGGAGACGATTAGGTTAGAGAGGTTGTTTTTGAGTAGTTGGTTGGTGATGAGGAATCTACCCCTTGGTTTATGTTTTCTATTTGAAAACGAGGTCTTTTATTTCTAACAAAAATTTCTTCTGCTGATAAAAGAAAATATTTGTTCAAACACCGGCAGCTTTAGAATTAATTTTTAACATGGTTATATTAATATGCTTTGGCCAATTGCCCTACAATATGACTCTGCTAGGGCTTCAGAAGAGCTCTGATAGGGTTCCAGCGCCGTTTTGCCGCGTCTCACCCTTCCGGCGTAGTTTCGGTCTCTCCTCTTCGCTGCCATGGCGTCCTCCCTAGTCCTCTGTCTCTCCTATTGCTGCTAGGCCTAGATTAGAGGAGCTCCCCTCTCTGCGAGGCGACCTACGTTGGTCTTCTTCGCGGGCAACTCCTCGGTCCTCGACAGAGGGGTCCTCCCACACAGACCTTTCCTTAGCAGGGTCCTCATCGTCCTTGCCCCAATCGGTGGACCCATCGTTGTTCCCACCTCCTTGGCCTCCACCGGTGCAAGCGAAAACCACTCAGTTTCGACGCCGCCCCTCGGTTACTTCCTCTGCACGGAACGACCCTCTCGCCCTCCCCTTTCCAAACCCTAGTTCGCCGGCCCCCCAGATTAGCCATGACCTCGCTCTCGCTTTTCCTTTACAGGGCGACGCAGTTCCTAGGGTTACGCCGTTCTCATTCCCTAATCCGACCCTGACCCTGGCTCCTCTGAGGGTTCGACGGGTCCAATCTCCACAACCATGGGTCGCGCCTCCCCGCCCTCTCTTGCCTCCGGCTTCTCTGTCTCCACTGCCGACGCGTCCTTCTCCCTAGCCTCCACCGCCGCAACCGCCTCGTCCCCGTTCGCAATTATGGACCTGGCTAATCGGAAGGGTCTCTATTCTTTTGTTTGCGTTTGTATTTGCAGGATCACTGCCTATCAATCAGAGAATCAAGGAGTTCTCCATGGAGGGGAGCATCGGGGACTGGCCCGACCAAGACGATACTTTGCCTCCCACCTTCACCATTACCGTCGAGGTCCCGCAGGATCTCCGGTATCCCGTTCCCCCTCACCGTCTTCTTTCAGTGCCCAAGGGGCGTCCAAATACCGTCAGTGACGGTTATGATATTCAAAGGATCTCATTGCCCAAGGGACATCAAAACACCGTTTGTGACGGTTCTGATATTAAAAGGATCAGTGAACCATTGTTCGCTAGTACTGACCTTCTGGTGATCGGGAAGCCTGTTTCCTGAGGCACGATAATCTAATCGATTCCAAATTATAAAATTGCACCTTTCGCTCAATTTTTTTTAACATGGTTTTGTTGTCCATTCACTAAGACTAACTTTGTTCCTATCAGAAAGTCTCAAAAAGAGCGTAGTGTTAGATCTCTAATAAGTCACTGTACTAATGACAACATATCCTACCTTTTTTTTATCAAACAACATATCCTACTAATTAATTCATAGTTCTGTTCCTAATTAACATGAACCCTTTGCAATTTTCAACTCAAGAAATAAATAGTTGCCCAATCAACCACCAAGCAACACGACTTGGGTTGGGTCCATATCCCAGCTTGACAGGGCCCATTTCAGGACCAAGGGGCCCTATATTTATTTCTACTTAGGCCCAAATTTAATTTTTCTTAGCCCGTAAACACGTCCAAAACGCATTTTTGTTATTCTATAAATATCATGGTTAATTCGATGATATTTTGGCTTTTCAATGCTTTTGTTGTGTACTCATTTATAATAACTTTTGTTTTTTACTGTATGTATTATCATTAAGATTACACCTTATTACAAACTTGTACATATATGCTCTTGTAAAATGACGCAAAGTCGGAACTTATTGAATATGTTGACGTCAGATATTTATTTGTTTCCAAAAATATATAATCACAAACATATTATGTATTTACATATGGTTACACCACAATATCTTGGAGCTCCAAAAAAGGAACACTCATGGCAACATCTTCAAACCTAGTTGAAATATTAACTCTTCATATATCAATCAAGTTGAGAATATTAAGCTTAAGGTCTCTAGTCCATCGTATCTTAAATCATAAAATCGCTTAATTATATGAAGTATAACATTTCAATACAAAGATAACGAAACTTGTATCACTCAATTTTTTTGTATCAATTAGAATGAGGATATGTTAAAAAAAAACATAATAAAACTCATTTCTCCAAAATTCTTCTTTCTGTATGAGTTTCATAAGAAATAATGATCGTCATTTTTATTCTTGTCACAAACTACTATATTTATCTGTGTATTACGTTTTTCTTCACTATATTTATTTTATTATTCTTCTCTTTCAAAAATTCTTCTTACAACGATTATTGGAAGTGGACTTAGCCTGATCATCGCGTATTATAAATAACTGAACTCCGAAAATGCTCTTACATGTGAACCAAAGATGCGAAAATGGGATCTAATTAGCATTTTAGCATGGATTCTCTTCAACCCTAGCCGCCGCATCTTTGAGTTCCCCGTTTTTTGTCGGCGACGCCATGGTCTCTGGCCATGGACGTCGACGGCAGGTCCCCTTGATCTACTACTCCGTTTTTCCCCTGACTTCAACCTCTTCCCCCCTTTTTTCTCCTCTCTCATCTCAGGGCCGACGCCGGATTTTCGTTGTTTGGTGTCTGTGTCCGCCTCCGACTGATGCTGTTTTGGTGCCAACGGACTCGCAAGGTGGGTCTGAGCGGTGGTGGGCAACTACGGCGACTCGTCACGTTGCAGATCCGGCCTGAACGGTTACCTTTAGCGGGGATCTGGAGTTTCGCGTTTTCTGGATTCCTCGGGTCAAGGTCCCTTGTTAGACGGTGGCGACTCTGAATCGGCTAGGTTTTTTCCTTTCGTTTTTCAGTTTTTCAATAACTGCACTTGGTGCAGATTGGGTGTGCACTAGTTGCACGATTTGTGTGCACTAGTTGCACGTTTGGTGTGCCCGTTATGTGGCACGGTTTGATGTGCACGTTTGTTGCACTTTTGACGTGCATGTGTTTGGACGTTTTAGGGCGTCCTATGTACGTTTCTAGTAGGGAGTTCGGTAATATTGTATTATAGGCTTGTTAGTATGGAGTCTGTAATTTTTATCGATTGCTTGTGCGCTTTCATCAGATTGTACGTATGTCACTTTGATTGATATATAAAATTGATGCCTCCCGTTTTTCGTCAAAATAAAAAAGCATTTTAGCATGTGATTGGAGATCGAAAACCGTAATTTTCTTATAATTAAGACTAATCACATGTTGCTAATTTTGATTAGCAGCCGCACCAACCACGTGCCTCCACCGCGTTCCGGCGGCCACGGGCGGTACGGATTTCTGTTGGCTCAGCCTATACGTAATGCTACTTGCTATTCAGATTTAAATAGTAGCCAGTGTTGATTTTTAATTAATCCTAGTGATTAGCACAAATCATTTTCAAGGAATGTATTAATTTAACTTAATTAGTTGGACTACGTGACGGAGCCAGAACTAGCACATGAACCAATCATGACCCAACACCGCGTCGTACGTTAGGCTCACGAAAATCCAAGAAATAAATAAATATTTTTGGTTTTTATAAAACTAATATATTTTTATGGGTTGTGTTATGTATATAATTGCGGTAATATCAGCTGTAAGCCTGTAAACAGCTTTCATATTCTTTCTATTAGGTGGTGGGTTTATTATTTATTTGGAAGTTTTGGGTCGGTAAAGCACATTCTTCTTCGATGTTTGTAAGTGTTTGAAGCGCACATAATCTTTGAAACCGGTCTAATTGTTTATTGTGTTTCTGTAACGTATATTTGAGTCTTGATTATGATTTCAGTATATAATAATCTAGGTTTCTTATATCGATGTGGATTTGGTGTAGAAGTATAATGTACTTATTATTTTTCCGGTATATTAGTAAGGGTTGACTGTACCAAGCTACACTTTATTATATCTATTATCATTTCGTCTGGATAGTATATCAACTTTTCAAAAATTTCACGTCACTATAATAGAGCAGGATAGTGATGAAAGTATCCGAATTTTAGTAAATTAAAGTATTATCTAGATGAACGTTTTTCTTTCATTAAAATGTGCAATTTCATTAATTTAGATTATCAACTACAAGTAAGTGCATCAGGAGAAATTATTGAGCACGAAGAACAGACATAGAACACAAACTGTTCGCTATTCTTTTAGCATTATAACCGTCACCGGCGATTTTGGATGAAAAGTCATATAGTTCAGTGCCACATAGGCAGGAAGAAAAGGTGGGGGGTTGGAAGACGGTACTGAAAGTCCTACTCCGAAAGCTGGCCAAGGACTGCGTCTGTAGTAGGAGGCAACGCTGCATATGGGGGCAAATCAATCACAATTGAATTGCATCAGTTGTATTTGGACGATATACGTGAAACAAGGTTCTCTCCCAAGAAAAGTCCTTGAATCTCTGCTCACTAGTATTTGACCCTGCAAAAACGAAATCAGATAAAATAAAAACGACCCACTCGATTAGCCAGATCCAGAATCGAAATAGGGGTCGAGGAGGGTGCGGTGGTGGAGGCCAGAGAGATGGACACGGCGGGGGCGACGACAGCGGCTTCAGAGTAGTTTTAGAGGTGACATCGGACGACGTAGGTTGATATTTGTCTGTGGACAATACACCAGAGGGGTTGGGGTGTATTGGGCTGCAGACCTAACATCGCCGCGCGTGGGGCCCTGTGTGGGACGGCGGGGTGTTACAAACTTTTTTATAACATCGCCGTGCGTGGGGCCCTGTGTGGGACGGCGGGGTGTTATAAAAAAGTGCACTTTTTTGTAACACCCCGTCGTGCCTCACACAGAGCCCCACGCGCGGCGATGTTAGGTCTGCAGCCCAATACACCCCAACCCCTCTTGTGTATTGTCCACAGACAAATACCAACCTAGATTGTTGGTGAGACTTGAACCCAAGACCTCACCCTTTATAGCATTTCCTTGACTGATGCTATCACCAATTGAGTTGGATGGTAGGTCGGACATTTGCCCAAGCAGGGGCACACTTGAGGTTTAAGAATGACCAGTGTGATCCAGAGTTGCTCGAGAAGCGACTGAAGGGTCGCGTGACCGTGGACGATTAAGACCCGCGCTGAGTCGACACAGAAGCGCGAGGTTGAGGTACGTGCGAAGTATCCAATCCGTTCGGAGTCCGAGGGACTGGTACTTGTAGTGTCTTCAGTTTCGTGGTACTGTGGGTGAATCGACGTGTAAACTGGTTGAGTGTGCGTGTTATTTACTTGTGTTATCGTGGGTGGTTGGTCAGGGCGTGACCACGTTAGAGTCCGGTGACGACTGTCCGAGTAACGGGACATGGACTTCTTTTGTTTGTCGGAGGCGTGACACTTGGTTAAGTGTAGTGTGTAGTCGAGGAGAAGTGGCGGTGGGTTGGATCTGTTTGAAGGACGAGATGGGTTTTGTTTTAGTTGAATACCTATACCGACGGACGGTTCCGGTATAGGATGTCTCGACCAAGTTGCGCTTAGGCGGCCTGACGTCTCTACCTACGAAGGTTTTCGGTAACGACTAACTGGCTTAAGTGTTTTCCGCGTGCTTGAGGGTCGATGGACGGAGAGTTTTTAATCGAACATTCCCATCGAGAGGGTTAAGTAGAGCGCGTTTGTTTGAATTTCGAGGACGAAATTCTTTTAAGGGGGGTAGATTGTGAAGACCGCTTCGATAAAAAGTTTAATTTCTTTAATTTATGCGACCGGAGCTTCGAGGTTGAATTTTGGGTCGGGTTTTGGTAACGACGAGGTTGATTTTCTGTCTAAAATTTTAATTCGTTAAAAAAAAGAAAAAAAAGGGGGTATCAAAGGCTTAGGACTGGATCAGACCCGAACATCAGGGCCGACCCAGCCCCTCACCCTCTCGCATTGGGCCGCCAAGCCCAGTAACCTGCCGAGCCCTTTTATCTCCCCCGACCCGCGCGTTATAAGCGCGCGTTTTAGGGTTTCAGACCCACAACGCGTCTCTCTGCTTCCTCTTCTTCGCGACGCCCTCCTCAGAAACGAGATCTCCATCTCCGTCCAGCCGAAACCGCGCCGCTCCAACCCTCTCGTCTGTCCCTCTTCCCCTTCGAATCTCACTCACCCGAACCCGTCTGCCTTACCTCCTTCTCCGTTCACGACCACCACAGGCGTCGACCTCCCTCTCCCTCTTCCCAAGCCCGCCCCTCTCTCCCGACCGTCGTCCCCGCTCAGACGAGGTCGCCGACGTCGCGATCCCGTCACCACCGTAACGACCGCTCTCCCGAGCCCCACCGTCGTCGTTCCCGTCCTAAACCGAGGAACTCGCCGGCGCGCTCATCGGATCCGGGACGGAACCATCGAGTTCGTCTGGATCTGAGACGAGAGACGGACGGACTCCACCGTGTTCCACCTTCTCCCTACCGTCGTGTTCTATTTTTTTCTACGAGTCCGGCTTCGATCGAAGAGAAGACCGGAGTTAAACCTAGACGCGGACTTCGCCTTAGAAGACGGTGTTGGCCCGGTTGTCAGCAGCTAGGAGATGCTGTTGTGGTATCGTCTTGAGGTAGGGAAAGTAGTGGATACCGCTTTAATTACGGAAAGTTACTAGTATGCATGCTAGGAAATAATAAAACCGGAAATATCGTAGTTTGACATGTAGGAGGCGAATAACTAGCGTAGACGTATGAACTGTGAACTTTTCCGTTTTCTGTCTTGGGAATTGCCGTGCTGGTAGATTCGGACCATGTCGCGCCCATAGGATTGTTTGTTGTGTGCTTCTGTTAGCGTGCTTTGTGTTGTTTGAACGAGTAATAAATAATGAACATGAAAAAGAGTAGAATTGAACTAGTGATGCATATTGACGACCTATGTGGTTATGTCCTTTTTATTCGATATGTTGAATTTAGGGATGGTTGGGGATTCAATACCGGTTAAGCCGGTGGGGTTACCACCTGGAGTGTGGAGACGGTAAGTTATGGTAAGTACGTGACGGTTTGGAGGGTGGTTAAAAATCTAATAAAATCGATTCGTTGTTGCATCTTGTGACTGTGTGTGGGCAAGTGTGCCATGTTTGACTTCGTGAACCCTTGTTTGTGATATGACCGGGTGAGTGATAGACTAGGTGTATGCTAAGATGGTTCGGTTGGTATACCGAGACCATCAATGAGTGTGCTGTGTGCGAAACCCTGTTTGTGTTTAAGAGACGGCGTAGCCGGATGATAAACATATTGAGGCCAAGTATGGCGTGATCAGATGACTCATAATCCGGGATGGGATTGATCGGGCAGTGTGCCGGTTTTATATTTACGTTGAGTAGAGCCCTTCATCTGTGTGAGGAGGAAGATATCGTGACTGACGCTGTGTGTTCCGGTGCGATATAAGCGGTTGTGTGCAAATGGGTGGAGTTCCAGTTCGGTACATATGAGAGTAGCGCCCTTCATCTGTGTGAGGAGGAAGACATCAGACTGAAGGATTTTCGGTCAAGGATGTTACCCTTCATCTGTGTGAGGAGGAAGATATCGTGACTGACGCTGTGTGTTCCGGTGCGATATAAGCGACTGTGTGCAATCGGTGGAGTTGGCTCCCGCAGTTTACGACATCTGTGTGCGTCTTGTTCGGGCCCTTCCCTGTTATTTTGTTGTGTGCTATCCTATGGACTCTACGTGTGTTCTGCTGTGTGCGTTGAGTGTGTTGTTGGGCTATGTGTGTTATCTGCTGTGTGTGTCGTGCAGAAGGTCTAGCTTTGTGCCTTGGGTTAAGTGTGACCTTGGGCATGTGAGAGTGTTTGGTGACTTGAGATGGTTGTACCAAATTTCTGTGTTGCAGTGCAAGTTCGCACATGGGGTCGGTTGTGAGATAATTGTAGGTGTTGTTCTTTGAGGATTGTTAGGTGATGGAGGTCAAAAGCTAGTTGTGGAAAGTGGTAGGAGTTTCGGTTCGTTGCGAGTTTGTGTTACGGGTTGTGCCTTATGGAAGGCTAAGGGTTGTCTTGGAATAATTATCTTAATTTGACTTTTAATCGTGGTGCTCTACTAGTATGCCCTAATTGGAAGGTTACCCTGGTGATGAACTGTGGTTTAGAACCTTAACTACTTTTCCTACTGAGCGAAAGCTCACCCCCTTACTTTGTGGTTTTTCAGGTTCTAGCGGGATGAGTACTAGCGGGATGCTCGATGCTTGGGAGCTTACGAGGTCCTAGACTAGAATGTCTAGAGACGTATGGAGTTTTGAAATATTTATTGTTTAAAGTTTTAAAATTGTGAATCAAGGCTTGTTGGTTTTATGTTCGACGAAAAATTATTACTGTTTTAGCTCACGTCTCGAGTCCGGTTAAAACCGGAATTGGGGCAGCTCAATTAGTGATAGCATCACTCAAGGAAATGTTATAAAGGGTGAGGTCTTGGGTTCAAGTCTCACCAACAACCTAGGTTGGTATTTGTCTGTGGACAGTACAACAGAGGGGTTGGGATGTATTGGGCTGCAGACCTAACATCGTCGCGCGTGAAGCCCTGTGTGGGACGGCGGGGTGTTACAAAAAGACTATGATCAAGGAGGCTGGGGTTGTTCACGAGGAAGCGACACCAAAAACTAAGCAGAGCTCTCTATCATTGTCTTGCAAAACACAATGCCAGAGTACGATGTCTAGACGAACTTTATAGTTAGATAAATGAAAAACAGATATAACTAAATGTATTATGTAACTAATCCTATTATTAACCAGGAGAGTAGATCTTGTGTTGTTGTTAATTATTCGATCTTGCATTTATCTTTCTCCAACAATGTTTTATTTGTTTTGTCTGAAACCAACCTCTTGTCACTAACTGATAGAATGTGAGGCCAACTTTACAACCTATCTTTTGGCTTGATTTTTTGGAGATTTGCTTATCTGTTTCTTTTTACTTTACAGATATCAACTTTTATATTGTAGACAGAATTGGAGATAACAATAGTTTAATCCAAACTATAATTTATGTATTTTTTTGTTTCGGGACTTTACACTTGATCGTAGAACTAAACAAAATACACCTTTAAATTCTCCAACTTGACTCTATTAATCTAATTAATGATGAATACTTATAATTGTTGTGTGCATTTCATGAAGATAATGAATTAACAAGAGGAGAGCAGATCAGGTGAGGTGATTATAATTTTATTTATAATATTCTCTTACAGTTGTTCCAAATTCCAAGATATTCCTATGTTTATAACAAATGGCATTCCTTAATTGTAATCAATAACACTTAATTTCTGTCATACGATACCTGTAATGATGAAGAAAATAATATTATAATTATTCAGAAAAACAATGATAAAACTTGACTGGATCAACTAAATTACAGAGATCTCTTTCATCAAATCAATAACAATAATTCGGAAAATATTGCGAGTCCAAGTCAAGAACCTAATCAAAGAGTCTTGAGTTTCAAGTTGACTTGTAAGATCGAAGAACATGCCTATCACTATCCATATATATGGAAAATAGTTATAATTATTTGAGGAATCCCATAATTAACGTCCTTCTTTCGATCTTTATTAAGATAAATATATTATTTTCTAAAATAATCGAACATGTCGTGTTTATTTGTATTTTATAAGAAACATATTATAACACTTCTGATTAAAACCCTAGGAAAAGCTTTTTGTCGTCGCACCGAAAAGTTATGGTTACAGTCATAGTTTTTACCATGACCTATATCTTGGTTATGCTTCTATCTCCTACACATCCTCTCCTTTGCCCATTCCCTATGGATCTTGCGAAGGTTTTCTCTACTAGGGTTTCTTTCGGGCCGTCTCTAGCCACCGCGATGTTGACATTCCCCCACCACCAACGAAGCGTCTCCCGACCTTGTTCGGTCCCTCCTCTGAAACTCCAGGGATTTCCATCTCTGAGGACGTCGCCCCTGATGTTATCGTCGTCTCTGATGTCGTCGCCATCTCTAGAGTCGTCCTTGAAGCCGCAGCCGCAGCCGGCACGTCCTTCTCCTTGGCCTCAACCGCCGCAACCGTCTCGACCCCTTTCAAGATTATGGATCTGGCTAATCGAAAGGGTATTTTTTATTTTATTTGAGTTTATCTTTGCAGGATCAATGCCTAATAATGAACAGAGAATCAGAGATTTTTCCAAGGAGGGAACCCCGATTCATGTAATGCATCCCACTATTACTGTTGAAGTCTTTGGCCAATTTTCTAAGCAGGAATTCCAGTACCACCTTCTCAACCCCCGTCTTCCTTCCTTGCCTATACGGCGTCCCAATTTAGTGTTAGCTTGCCTATATGGCGTCACATCCAATACCGTCAGAGGTGTTGCCGAATAGAGTCGGGAGAGAAGTGGTGCCAAACAGAGTCAGGAGACATGTCGTTGGTGGCGGGAGGGAGCCAACGTCGCGATGGCTAAAGACGGCTCGAAGGGACCCCTAACAAGGAAAAACCCTAACAAAATCCTCAAGAAAAGGTACAGGGGAGTTGTAAGAACCGCCCCCGGTCGAACCGGAGGTTTTCGGCAACAATTGACTTTTTGCCGGAAAAGTCAACCAATGACTCCGAGAGTCATTCGGGACCTTACCGGGACCCAAAAAGCGTAGTCGTCGTTACGGTTAGCTTAGTTGGGTCATTTCCTTTCAAATGACACATTTTGTGAAAAAGTCAAACCCGGGTCAAACTTGGTCGATTTTGGATTATTATCGAATAAAATAATAAGGGCTGATATATTTTGGAATAGGAATGGTCCCCACATGGACACATGTCCATGTTAGATTGGAAGTGAAGAAAATGGGGTGAAAAGACCAAATGGTCTCCACATAAGGACAAAGGAGAGTGAGGGGCTTGAGGACGAAAGGGACATTTCCACATTGAAGATAAGAGCACATGGGAGCAATTTTCCTGCTCATTTTCACTAGTTGGCCAAACCTAGCTAGAGAGAGGAGAGAGAGAGAGAGAGAGAGAGAGAGAGAGAGAGAGAGAGAGAGAGAGAGAGAGCAAACCTCCATTGTTGCTCCTTGAAGCGTGAAGAAGAAGCAAGAGAAAGGAAGCTCCTTTTTAGCCATCTCTACACCAAATCCTCTCAAATTTACGTCATCTTCTTCATCTCTCCATTCCCTAAAGGTTGGTATGCTTTATTTCCTTAGTTGATGAAATTGGATTTATGGGTTTGAGTAGAGATGACTTGAACTAGTGAGTTTGGAGTGTTGGATGGCTTAAATGTTAATGTTTGAAGAAGAGGTGGAGTTAGTTGAGAGAAACAACTTGATTTGAGTAGTTTTTCATGAAACCCACTTGGGTCTTGAAACTTTGGATGATTTGAGTTGGAAATTGAAGTTCTAAAGCTTAAATTTGGTGTTATGGAGAACCTAGAACTAGTTAGGAGCTTGTTGGAGAATTTTGGATATTTTTCCGACGACCGGAGGCTTGTCGGAGCTCCTGTCGGTCGCCGGAATCCGGCCACCGGTGAGGGAAATGACCGGCCATGGCCCGGTCACCCTTGGAAGGGACCGGCCATGGTCTGGCCACCCATGAACCATGGCCGGCCGGCCGGTTGAGCCACACACGGCCATGTGTGTCCGTGGGGCCCACATGGCCGGGTTTTGGTGGTTTGGAAATTGTGACGGTCGTGATTGACCCCCGGAACGAATTATGGAGGTGATTCCTAGATTTTCGGAAAAAACGATTAGAAACTTAAATTGCGAAATTGGGAAGGCTCGGACCCCGTAATTTGTTTCCGTCAAGTGCATTGGAACAAGTAAACTTAATTAGGATGGTTAGAAACAAAAAGTGGAACTTTCGGAGTCACAAGGGACGTTTTCCCGATTCCGGGCGAAATGGGCCTCCCGGGCCCATTTTGACAAGTTGTGCAATTGGGATTAATTTGGATATTTCCCTCTTTAATCCACTCTTGAATTAGCATTAATTCGTGTATTGCTTGTAATCTTAAACTTTGGACCCGAGCGTGACAGGAGAGGAGACGGTTGGATCTCGTGAAGTGGAGGGGGAAGCGAGCCAGGACGTCAGCAGCTAGGAGTTGATCGTGTTTGCTTTTGAGGTAGGGAACATAGCGAATACCGGTTTATTTACGGAAAGTTACTAGTATGCATGTTAGGTAATAATAATAACCGGAAAGGTCCTAGTTCGCATATAGGATGTGATTCACTAGAATAACCGCTTTCAATTGCTTAATAACCGGACGAGTCTTAGTGTGCATATAGGATGTGATTCACTAGAATAATTGCTTTCAATTATTGGGAAATTGTCGTGCTGGTAGAATGGCCATGTCGAGCCTTAGGTTGTTTGCTGATTGAAATGCCTAATCTTTGATTGAGATGCATGATGTGTGACTAAGTGTCGATAAGATTAAGAATCATGTTATGTTATACTCGGTGGGCATGTTGTGACTATGTGTGAGCAAGTGTGCCGTGTTTGATGTGATGTGAATCCTTGGTTGGGATATGATCGGGTGAGTGATAGACCGATTTGTGTGTTATGGTGAGTTGGCTCGGTTGGTATATCGTGGTCGAACTATGGCTTGTAATGTGTGTTATTCTCTTGTTGTGTGTTCCAAGAGCAGGTGGGTCCGACATGATACCTACACTGAGAGAGTATGCCGGTGTAGAGTATCGAGGACGAGACGGTTTAACCATTACCCTGATGCTATGTGGTCCGGGAAGGCGTACGACCGAGGTATGTGCCGGTCCGGTATGCGTGAGGCCCCGAGTCTGTGTGCCGGGAAGACGTCCGACTGAGGGATTTCCGGTCTGGGATGTTACCCCGATTCTACGTGACAGGAAGATGTCGGGATTGATGCTTTGTGTTTCGGTACGATATAAATAGAGCAGTTGCGATAGCCGGTGATGTTCAAGGACGGGTGTACTAGGTTATGGGTTGTTCTGCTGTGTGTGTTGTGCGTGCTGATTGGCTTTGTGCGTTGTATTATTTTTGTTTTTTATCTTACAAGGGTGATTAGTGATTGGTACTCGTTCCATAGGCGTTGTTGATAGCTATGCTTTGCTAGTATGCCCTAATTAGACGGTTACTCGTGGTATTGAACTGATGTTCATAACCTTAACTACTTTTCCTACTGAGCGAAAGCTCACCCCTTTACCTTGTTGTCTTTCAGGTCTTGAGCGGGATGTGTACTAGCTGGATGCTCGATGTTTGGGGGCTAGCGAGGGTCCTAGGCTAGTTTGCTTAGTGACGTACTGTTTACCTTTTTCATACTCTTTTACTACGTACTTTTTACCGAGTTGTTGACTCGTGTTATTATTTGGAGATTTAAAACTGTTATTTGAGACTCGTTTAGTATTAAATCGTTTTATTTGTTATTTATTTAAGTTCACGTCTCGAGTCCGGTCAAAACAGGATTTGAGGCGTGACATGAGTAATTGTCGAAAACAAATTCATAGAAGCGAGTAGGAGAAGAGGAGCCATGACAAAAACCATAGCAATAACCATGACGGCTATGGCCTTAAGCAGCTAGATCAAAAAGGTTGTGCTCTAGGGCTTCCTTTCTTGTTTTAAAATTATATTTCAAATACGTATTTGATAAAAAAGGTCAAACCTCATATTTTTATCCGTTCATTTATTTGAGGGATAGGAACGTTTAATAACCACTAATGTAACAAGGTATTACCTAATTATTTTGAAAAGAAGCCCGATGATATATATTTTTCTGAAAACTACATGCCCATTAATTAATCTAAATTATGGCCAAATGTATTTGCTTAATGACTTAAAAAAGACGTGGGCATGACGGTCACATTCCATGCACAATAATTATTATTATGGTAGCGACAAGATGAATTTGTCCGGCGAGGTCATTTCCAGCCGCCGTACCGTGGACGGTGGGTCCGGCGATTTCTTGATTTAACCCTTAATTATTGGATTAGCTTTGCATTATTGTTTTAATTACTTTTTGGAGGAAAAGCTTGTGATCAATGTCAAGCTTAACCAGTAGGATCACACACTACTCCATATCCCTATCCTTTTTGCGTATATCATTCTTCACCACTCCTGTCTGTTTCACACTGTTTTGTAAATAATCCACACAAGTATTTAACTTATATCTTCTTTTTCGGATTTAGATTTTGTATAATGTGATTGCCATATAACATTATATATATAAGATTACTAATCTAAGAACTTGAGCTTGAGTCATGATGATAAGATCAGGAACTTCAGGATCAAACCATTTTTTTATATAGAAGTTTTATATGGTCATACTCTTAAAATGAGATATAAGCAGTTTGTACGAGGACATACTAATACCACGAACTAAAAATTTGAAACAATATCAAAGATGGAGAAAAAACAGACCAACCACATGACAACTATGAGCACAGAGCAAAAACATAACGAAAAAACAAGCTTACAAGCATGACAAAACCAAAACGGTAAGCTCCCGCAGCTCGACCACGGAAACTTGTACCAAACCGAAAATGGAACCGAAACTAGAACATGACACAGATCATCCACACTTAGCAGGATACCACCACACACCACAATCCCCTACCAAAGAAAACGCAGACCCACGACATACGCCACATTAACCATTGGGGGGCACCTCCTTGCTCACACGAGGAATGCCCAAAATAGTATCCGAACCGGAAAAGTCGCAATTCTGCATCTAACATATCGAGCTCTTTTTCTGAACTGGTCAACGGTAGTCTTGGATTCAAATCCCAATTTACTACCATAAGCCAAAGCCTTGGTAGCAACTAATGTTTGCTCAGATCTTTATTAGGCCCGGGCCCATAAGCATCATCCACCAACGTCTGATCTGATAAGGAGCCCGAGTTACCGTAGAGTTCCTCACCCTAAGCGTGCACTTTTTCATAATGAATAAGAAATTACTCGACACCACTCTGTCCGAGTCACATGTTATTGACAGAGATTCCCTGTCTGGCACAACCATGCTTGCATGTGGCTGTAATGAACCCTGCCCTACTACCCTATTAAGCACATGAAGAGGAGTCATGCTTTCAAGCTCCTTAACTTGGGCTTGGGGCTTGGATCCAAGGTTCTCGAAATAGTCTTGTCAGAGTCGCTGAATACCGATGTTGAAGGTATCTTTTCTGCAACGCAAAGTATCGGCGAAAACAACGATGAGCCCCCGACCATCGCCACAAACAGGGTGAGATGGGAAAAAAGAGGACCTCCGTTATCAGGGGCAGCACGTAGATAGCCAACACCATACGACCGTGAAACAAGACATTGAACAAAAAAACCCAAATCTACCATTGGAGAGAAAGAACATTACTGGTAGCCAACACTGAAAAAACGGTGGGAACTCAAACACTTGAACGTCAGGAAAAGAGCAATGGAAGAGGACGACCTATGGAAGTAGGCGCAGGACATGGAAAACCCTTGAAAACCCTTGAAACGTTAAATTATTTGATTTAAATAAAGAAATTTAAAAAAAAAATTATGAACATTTTTTATTTAATTATCGTAAGAGAATCCGCAGTCGTAAACGTCGCTCCTCGACGCTAAAAGACCGTTTCGACGATCAAAACGTCAAGTTCCCTATAATGCACATGACGTTTTCGTTGGCGCTTGCGTGTAAATTCACACCACCAACCTAATAGTTACGTTAAAACGACTCATTATTGTAGACATTTAAACCTACATCAGAATATCAGAGAGAGTGATGTAAGAATCTAAACATAGAAGTATCACACCATTTCGCCGTTGAAATTCCGTCCCACTACAGACACTCTAAAGGTATAACCGTGAAAAAAGCCCGTTCATTATCTACCCTAGTTACCGTTTTAAAACTACAGAACTCGCAAAAAACAACCTGGAGTTCCCAAACTACCCCCACCGGATCCACAAAACCACAATCTCTCCTCACTCAACTGAAGATAATTTAATTCTAGTAATTAATTATCTTAACCCCCAACGGCAGATCCAGATTAATATCCGCTTAATGAACTGTACTACGTGTACGGATCCGAAGAAAGATTTGGCAAATTTCACGTTCCGCTCTTTGCGGTCCTCGTTTCACGGAAATTCATGCAAAAATCATGACGCTCAATTCCGTTACTTTCCCTCCATTTTCTCACCAACCAAACAGAATATTTTCTCACCAGCCAAACAAGAAAAAAAAAGAGAAGAGAGGAGCAATTTAGGGCAAAAAAAAGGCATGCTCTGCTTCTCATTCAGTAACTCCGATCGATTTACACACGGGAGAAGAAGGAAACAAAATTAAAAGCCCTAAAAAAAGAAAAATCTGTGAAATCCCCAAATTTAAGTATATACACAGAGACTCAAAATCTAAAAATCCTGGTTGTTTTTCCTCTCTTTTTTATAAAAATATATGTAGAGATCCTAATCGGCGCTCCCCGCCGCCGCCTCCGGCGGCGCTAGTCGACGGGGAGGAGGTCGCGGAGGTCGTGGCCGAGGCGGAGGGCCTCGAGGATGCGCTCGAAGACGAGGACGTGGCAGGGGATCCGGAGCGCCCCCTTGTGCTCGTAGCCGTACTCCTGCGCCGACTGGTTGAGGAGCTTGATGAAGATCGGGTGGTTGAGGAGCTCGGCGGTGACGAGGAAGCGCTCCATCTCGTCGCCGACGTAGACGGGGACGTGGCCCTCAGGGACGGAGGAGGAGCGGCGCAGGCGCGTGCGGAGGCGGGAGGCGAGGCGCGTGGAGCGGCCGTCGGAGGCGCGGAGGAGGGTGTACTGGGAGGAGTCGGCGACGCGGGAGAGGCGGCGGATCAGCTGCTTCATGGTGGCTCTGCGGCGGAGGAGAGGAACAGAGTGGTTTTAGAGAGGGAGAGAGTGTGTGTTAATGTGTTGTGTTTGGTTTGGGTGAGGAAATGAAGGGATATATAAAGGGTAAGATATGGAATTTAAAAAAATAAAAAAAATAGGAGAGAGAAGGAAGGTACAGGTAGGCGTACTTTGGAGTTGGAAGTTACAATTAGTGACTTCAGATTAATTTGTGGACTTTTCTTAATTAATTAAGTGATTAATTAGAGATATAAATTATTTTTTTTGAAACGGGTAATTGGGGAATTTTATTGTGAAAGGTAAACTATACCGGGTAGGGCGTAACAGTTCAGGATTCCAGATATTTGTGCAGGTCGACCGTAATCCACCTGACGCTCATGGATCCGTAGAAATAGTTTGTGTGTGTTCGTAGACGTTAACTCAAAAGACTCTCTTACCGACATTTAAAAGGTACAAAACATAAAATAAATATTCCAACAAACGAAAGGAACTAACCAACCCAAATTAAATTAATAAAAAACATAAAGCAAACTTGAACGGGTGCTCTGATTGCGGCTTTCCCGAGACTTTCCAGCACCAGTAATCCCGTATCTGTGGGGATAGTCCGTAGTCAGACACTCTCACCCCCGTTGGGTCTTCTAATTCTTCCAAAGAGGTCTGTAACACCTCCGTCTGTGGATCATCCTCGTCCCTCAACTCCGAACAAATCTGACGGGGCTCCGATGTGTTGCGGGGCCGCGACGTTGCTCTCCCCAACTCAGCATGGGGCAGTTGCAATTTCGGTCAGGGCGGAGACTATGCCTGCTCACGCCGGCGAAGCTGCATCTCAGTTTCAGTTTGCCGGTACCCCGGCGAGAAAAACTCCGACACAGCGAGGACTGTTGAAGGTATGGAGGCGGGTTGATGGAGATGGGAGAAAACCTTTCGGTTTAGAGAAATAACCCTAGGGTTCACGGTTGCTGAGAAAAAAAAATAGTCCATTAGAGATATAATTAATTACCCCCACAACACTATCTCTTAGGCCGGTTATATATATACGGTATTATAATTCATTTTTTAAAATTATTTCAGTCTATTATTGCTTTAAATATTTCAAATAAAAAGTACAATAATTATTTTTGAATCCTCGTGTCCAAAAAACAATTACTCTTGTGTACGTCTAGAAAATAAACATACGGTTTGTAGATAATTTTGTATGTGTGAATTTTTCCTTTTCAAGAAAAATTAGGTGTGCGATTGTGAACGACAATAGTCCTCCATCCTATGGTGTTTTTTTTTCTGTGTTGTATTTATTACAATAAAATTTTGACGGTTTATAGATGTTGAAAGTACATGTGGTGTTCTTTTTTGTATGAAATTATAACAACTTTTACATGTTAAAAGAATAATATGAATTAAATAAGTCACGTATTGTTAAAGCTCAATTTAGCTCTTAACATTAATACACTTATCAAGTGATCGATTTATTTATACACTTTTAATATAAGACGGATATTGTAACACATATTTTACATTCATAGCAATAGTTTAGTCCCCGTAATCATCTATTGTTTTAACCGACACTACATACCCAAGAAGCCAAAAAACAAAGATAAATTTCTTAGGTAATAAACTGTCAGATCTAGTATGATGTGAGGTTGATACTTGTATTATCACATGCATGATTTTTTTTTCAAAATTTAGGGGTAACCTTCAGAACTAATCCATTAATAATATTCGGTTACAAACTCACCCGTCTCTATCTTCAATGCTAAATACTCACATGTTCCCTTAACTACGCCAAAAACCACGGTTCCTACCAACGTGTTTAAAATCGAGTTGTTTGTCGAACCGAATTGTGTAACTCGAAGTCCCGATCGAGTTCTATAAGTAGATAGGATGATAGGAAAGTGTTAGGAATGGAGGGTGAGTAAGGGGAGGAGAGCATGTGGGGGTATTTGTTTTGTTTTCCGTAGTC
Source organism: Erodium maritimum (assembly GCA_963921825.1). Taxonomy (NCBI): domain Eukaryota; kingdom Viridiplantae; phylum Streptophyta; class Magnoliopsida; order Geraniales; family Geraniaceae; genus Erodium; species Erodium maritimum. The sequence goes on from OY997593.1 coordinate 69,944,313, forward strand.
CCTCAGTCCTCTCCTCTGTACTCTTTCCGTGACATTCAATTCCTTTTCCCCATCTTTTTAACTCTTCCCCTACGTGTCACTTTCTCCCCCTCCCTTCCCCAAACCATACCAAACCAAACACCCCCCAATTGCATGCAATTTTTCTTCAAATTCATACACTTTGATTCAACCCAGCTTGAACCTTATTAAGCGTCTAACAAATAGGGTAATTCGTTTTTTTTATAAGCAAAATTTTGTTAAGCATTTATTATACAAGAAAGTAGAACAAAGCAAGAAAACAATCCTTAAAAAAGGCTATTTCTTCAGACTATTACAGCTACAAGAACAAAACCAGATAGTAAAAGCAAGAAAAACGCGAGAGAAAGCCGCCATCGAAGCCTTCCTCATTCCCTACGTCCTACCCGAGGTCAAGCAAAGAAACTGGTTAGAAACCGAAATAGGGATAATCGGATCCTCAACCTATACTCGACGTCCTCCTCAACACGTTGCGGAACGCCTTTGGATTGATCGAGCATCAATTGAAGGTTAAATGCCATTTTCCCCACTTTCTTGCTAAAACTCCAATAAGATGAGCTACCCTTCTTAGCAACATCAACAGTAACGTGAGATACTCATTGTACGATGATTGTATCTCTAATCTATATTATTTCGTCTGATATAACATATTAATAGAAGGTTTCAAAGAACTGGTTTACAGCCCATTATAATAGCTTATTATCTAACTTAAGATACTCATTGTAGGTTGACTATATCTTCAGATTGATGTATGTTGTTTTGTTAGATATTATCAACTGGTACAAAGTAACTGATTTACATAAATATTATCTCTCTTCAGATTTTTGAGTTTTTCAATGAACTAATCACGGCATAGAAGGTGTAAGGTTTGAATTCTAGTGATTTTTTTTTTTGTTTGAGAGAGGAGTGGGAATAGTAAGGTTAGGTTAGGAGTTGTTCGATAAAAAAGTTTCGGACACGAAATTATAATGTACTTATATTTGCATGATTTTGTTGTGCTTATAGACATGTGTTTGATGTTGTAAAATGAGAAGAAAGGCATAGGAGTGAAAGAAAAATGGATATGGTATGTAGATACACACACATGTTGGTGTAGTTTCCACAAGAGAAGGTGGGGGAGGGACTTCTCTTTATAGGCAAAAGGAGAAAAAAGAGGTGGTGATATTTCATACTTCTCTTTACTTACTTTTATGAAAGTGTACACAATATATATGGAGAGGTATGAGTTTTGGAATCTCAAGCAACTTGGTTTGTTAAAAGAAATGAAACACACACACTATTCCATTTTCTCACTCTTGGCTAAAGTTTCTTTTGCCTTTTCTCCCATCTTGTGGTGAGGTATACATCACCACCTTGTTGGATCTATGTGCATGCCCATGGATTGCTCCTCCATTCAAGCAATATCTTTCTTGGCCTTTTTTTCTTTTTTGGATTTTTCAAATTATTGGTGATCAAATTTGAAGATGATTTGATTCTGGCTGGAACCCTACCTATCATCCCGTTTGTTTTGATTTTATTTCTTAACCAAACAGACGTAAAGAAAACGTACTTTGTATTCTCTCGGCATGATATATGATTTTCATTTTTTTCTATCTCGAGCTAATCAAAACGGATAGAGTGTAGAGTATTTAAACTCCAACCGCCCCCTATACTTTGTAAACTTTATTATCGACTATAATAATAGATTCATGATTAAACATCTTTATCAACGGGATCTCGTTCAATTTCTTTTTTTGTTCTTTCTATAAATAACTTGTTTATGTAGGACAAGTTAACCCCTACATGACTTATTTAATTCAAGTATTTGAATAATATAGGGTGTGAAAAAGTTCTTGGTCCCATCTAATTAAAACCGCAAGTGTCTGCAAGTGTAATATACCAAATTTATGTTATGGGAGAGAAATAATTATTACACCATGCTAAATATAATCCAACAACACCTCTAGGTAACATCAGAAGTTCGGGAAACTGCATTTATATGTGCATGTGGTTATGAATTGAGGAAGTTTTTTTGTGTTCTTATTAAATAAGATAATGTCTAGATTGGCCGAGTGTTCCTATACATGGTAGAGACTCGAAGTTCCACACAGCCATAGGAATCATAGTCAAATTGGTAAATGTGAATTTTATATGTAAACAAAGCCAATTTTTGGTAGTAATTGGCATATTTGCAAAAATAATCGAACTTGTAATTCTGATTAAGTTCTCAAGTGAGAGGTCTTGGATGGATTTCTCCGGCATATTGAATCATGTACTCAAAACCCTAATCTAAGCCTTATCGCCGCCGTCTCCCTTCCTACCCCTACCGGCGAAGGTTCAGGCTCCGGTCAAGCCTGTTGGCGGTGGTGGTCCCTTCTCCCTACTACCCTCTCCCTTTCCCCCTCTTATACTCGTCTTCTCTCCCGTTCGGTGTTGCGTCCCTGTTTTTCCGACCGACGCTTCGGCCCTTTTCGTCGGATCTCCGGCTCCTTGCTTGGTGTTCGTCGCACGTCCTTCTTCTCGAGCGTTGAAGCTCGACTTTGCAGCTTGCTTCTGGCAACCGTGTGCCTCTCCTCGTCCCGTCTCCGATCTGTTGCTTTCAAGATCGTCGGTTCTGGCATGTCCAACCTCGGATGTTCCGGCCGTCTTCTTGTCCTTGGGCCTCTCATCGGCCAGTGTCGTTTTGACACTTCTCCTCAGACCTTCGCAACTCCAGATCTGGCCGTGCTGCCCTCTGTTCTGACGCCTCGGGATGTGTTCAGGGAGTCTTCTCCGGCCAGTTGCTCGTCTCGCTGAAGCTTTGGTCGACCTGGTTTCTCCGACCAGGTGGTGTCTCGTTCAATGAAGAGCTCATCCTATGGAGGTCTCATTCTGGGAAGCCCGATGTTCCGGCCTTCTTCGTACGTCCGGTCTCTTTAGGTTCGCTTCTGGAACTCGTGGAGCGTGTGCTGTTGGAGTTTCTTTGCCTCTGTCTTTCCTCAACTCCGGTGAGACGTGAAAGTTATATATTGGATTTGTTCGGTTTCTCGGACTTATTGTAGGCGATATTCGTCGTCTCTTGGGTGAACCGTTCAACTTCTATAGTGAATTCGATGTCGAGTTGCTCTGTTCGTTTTCTCCGACCTCCTTTGTCGACGACTGTCGAGGACAACGACTTCTTTGTGGTGTGGATCCCATAGTCATTTTACTACTTTCTTATCTGAGTGGTGCCACTGCTTTCCTTGTGAATCGAATTTCTATCTGGTTTTCTCCTCTCCCGTCCGTTTTTCGGTCGGGGTCTCTATGGTTTCTTAGGTGGTTGCCTACGACGAGTCTTCTTAGCCCATTGGCCATTTGAAAAGAAAGGTAGGGTGTGATTTCAAAGCCTTAGCGGTTCTGGGGGTGTCCTAGTCACCACACATGTTTCTATCGGTTTTACAGTGTTGGCCATCGACGTGTCGGTCGCTTCCCTCCTCTATTCTTTGACGGGAGGGAGGCGCTGGTGATTCAGGTATTTCACTCAGGTTTTGGAGGTTCTTGGGCTTCTGGGAGTGCTGGACATTCGTTGTTGGGTTTTCGTCAGTTTTAACCTCTATGCTTATTGGTTGGAAAATCTCGGTTTCAGGCCGTTTTCTGTTACTTTGTGGTTTCTAGACCTTGTCTTTGGTTTTTCCTGGCTTAGTGTAGGTTTTAGACCTAGATTATCGGGTTTTCTTGAGGTTCCCGTTCTTTTGTTTGCTCTGGTGGTTTTATTGTTTCCCTTTGTTGGGGATTTCCTTTCCGTGCTTCAATTTTGATAAATTTGGGTATAGGCTTTGTTAGACCTGACCTTCATCTGTGTAAGTTGCACCACCTTCTTGTAAGCTCCCTCTCCTTTTAAGGGTTTTTCCCTTATTCTTGTTGCCTCTTCTTGAAGGCTTGAATTTGTAAAATTTCATTTGCTGATAAAAAAAAGTAAAAGTAAAATCAATATTGGCCTAAATATTCACCCACTTTACCACTTTGTATTGTTATAAGTTAGGCACATGTTTTTTTTTCAATTATAATTGTATATTAAATTAATTTCGTTTTTAGCATAGAATTAAATTTCATTGATATGAAAGATAACGTAGAACAATATAATAAAGGATACTATGAAAGAGAAAAGGGCGAGACATAGTCCCGAACAACGAGTTCGAGACGTGAGCCCTATAATTAAATTGTCTGGTTACTCTAAGTGAATTCTGAGGGGGTAGATCTTCTTAGCGATGGTCGCATGACCATAACTCATCTTGTACTTTTCCTTACTTGACTTTGAAGGTCTCGTGTTATCTATCGAACGCGTTGGTCCTTCGGTGGAGACCCGTACGTGGTAGCGAGGAGGATGACGGGCATCCAAAGGGAACAACAGGAAAATGAGTAAGCTTGGGTTCGAGTGGTGCCCGAACCTAGCAGCAGGGTGTGTCTCCTCTGGCACATCCCATTGCCCATCCTTAAGCTTATTAGACCCGACGAGGCTGTGTAGCAGACCTCTCATGGTTGGGTGGGCCAACAGGAACCCTGACTATTGATCCACGACGACACCGTGTGATCGTCTAATTTTCACCAGCTACTACCAACATGATAACCCGCTGCTTCCAATCTTCTTGAACCCGATCGGGGATATCTGGAACCCGATCGGGGATATCAAGGTCCCGATCCAACGGATGGGGTTGAAGTGTCCCTACACGAAGGCCCCGAGTGTTCCACCATCTCGACGTTAGGTTTTGGGCTGGGCCTTCGATGAGCTTGGATGATTGGAGGGCAGTCGAAGAGATGTGGGACCTCAACAGATCCATCATAGATAGCTAAACATGCTATGATGGAGGCACCGTAGGAGGCGAAGATGACGAATCTTGTGGAAACAAAGTGATCTTCAGAGGAGAAGGATGAGGAGTTGGTGGTGCTCAAACATGAGCGGTGGTGGGTGAACGGACTGCCTTTGATATTTTCCCCTAGCTAAGCCGAGGGGGGATCCAAAGTAGAGATGATGGAGTATATGGAAGAGAAGGGGGTGATGGTGGTGTAGTGATGGTAGATGGGAAGGCTAGAGCGGAGGACAACCAGACCACACTGAAGCGGTCGGCAGTTGGGGTCCCTAGGGAGAAACAGTTCAGGGCGGGGAAACATCCTCTCTAGGAGGAATGAGTGGTCGGTCGTGCATCAGGGACTGGACCTGAGAGGGGCCCCTATACGATGCGCTGCCTCTCCCCTTCACTCTTACCATTGTCCCGCATGATCTCTGGTCTCCCATTCCCCCTCTCCGTCTTCTGTCATGGCCTATGAGACATCAAAATACCGCTTACGTTGGTTATGTTACAATAAGGGCTAGTGAACCGTTGTTCAACTATTCTGACCTTTTTCTCGTGGTCGGGGAATCTATTCCTCGAGGTACACCTATGTAATCTCTTGATATCAATAATATTGCACCCTTTGATTAAAAAAAATACATAACTACAATGCATTTGACAAGACAATCGGTGCATAGAGGAATCAACTCGCCGTTTGAGTAGTAGGTTGCTCCAAACCAAGCCCATATATACTCAACAAGGTCATCTTAGAGTTGCTGGTGGGTCACATGATTTGTGACACTAACTGAAGTGGCCAAGATTGTTGGTAGGACATGGGTCTTCTTTGGTGCCATCGTTCAAGTGGTGTGAAATCCGATATTTCCGGAGGGGCGTCGTAATATAAGTCATCATCTCCTGCTTTGTACCGGTCGCGTTCATCCTCTACAATCATGTTGTGTAGAATGATACAAGTGTGCATCATATCAACCAAAGTCGTCATCTGCCAAACAAGAGCGGTCCGGGAAATTATGTGCCACTGTGCTTGGAGGACTCCAAAAGTCTGTTCAATATATTTCCAGGGAACCCTCGGTTGTACCCCCAATTCGAGCAATCGGGTCAAGTCCTCCGTTATTGGTTTACGCTCGTATTCTGCCATGAAAACCTCAGTAACATTCCTACAAAAACGTTTTACACATTCTAGTATGGTACTTATCCCAATACGTAGGGATTCGTCCAATGAATCGGCCGAGCACCCATACACTAGTATTAGTATTACGGCGGTGCATTTCTGGTGCGTTGATAACCTCATGCATCTTGCACCGTCGGACTTCTGTATGAAGTAATCGTCATGCTCCGCTACCTTTTCCATCACCTATAGAAAGAGTGGTCTTGACATACGGAATCAACGCTTGAACATATCAGGCCCATAGGTTGGGTGCTCAATAAAGTAATCCCGCATCAATCAGTTGTGGGTTTCGACACGACCTCTGTCAATCTTATATCGAGAAGGTTCAACACGTTTGATCCTTTTCCTCCATACGTTGATCTTTGACATTGCTCTCTATCATTCTGCCAGTCTTTCGTCGGATTCGTTGCTCCATTGCACGAAGTTCGGCTTCCAATTTCTCCGTCATTTGAGACTCGTCGTCGGCCATTTTGGATCGAAATATCTGAGAAATTTAGGATTTTGAGAAGAAAAATAGAGAAAAAATTGGAGGGTAATATTGGTGGTTAGATGAAGGAGGGTAAGGAGTATTTATAAAGGGAAAATATTTTTTTGTGTATTTAATTTGATTTAATTAATAATAATAATAATCGTTGGAATCGGACCGCTGTTAACGGTCCGAATTTTTTCTCCGCCCCTCCCCCCCATGCCACGTATCGCACGCTGATTGGCTCGGCTACGCACCACGACTCGCGAACTAGCGCCTCACAATTATGAGTCGCGGTTCGGCGTGCGAATCGCGAACCATGATTTAGTGATTTGCAATCACGAATCATGCACGTCACAACGTGCGACTCGCGAACCACTAGATCACGATTCATGATTCGGGACGTGATTCGCTCGTTGAAACTGCTCTAAGGGCTGCATAGATGGACCACATGTATAATGCAGTTAGTCGTTAATCTCATGTTTAATTCACTTAGTAATTAAATACAAATGTGCCCCTTTTATTTATTTTTTAGCGAAAGGTGCAATTCGTATTACTTAAAACGATTACATAATCATGAATCGGGAAACAGGCTCCCAGACCATCAGGTTAGTATTCACGAACAATGGTTCACTGATCTTGTTAATTCAGAACGTCACAGACGGTATTTGGATGCCTCGAGGGCAAGTGAAGAAAGCGATGAGAAGGAGCGGGATACCGGAGATCCTGAGGTACCTCGATAGTAATGGTGATGGCGGGAGGCAAAGCATCATCCGAGGACCCCTCCCTAGGCCAGTCCCCAATGCCAGGGCCGTGCATCATCCTTCTCGGCGGGGCCTCACCCCCGCCTGTGATCAGACGCTCCACACCCCTGTGGACGTCTCCTTCATCAGAGTGCTAGCAGAAGCACCCCCGGGGTCAGTAACTGAATAAGCCGAGGGACAAACAACTCCATGTCCCCGGATGATCCCGTGTACAAAAGAGCTCGGGGTACCGGGTAAGAACCCACAGGGTGACCTGTCACTGGTCACTTGTTCTGAACCCAAATTGGGTGCCCGTGACCCGGATTAGGTATCAGGTCTAGTGTGACACCAGGTACCGTACTTCGAGGAAACTCGTTCTTATGTATCGGGTCTAGTGTCAACGTGCCGACATCCTTTAGAATTCCTGGCCGGAGCTCCCGACGACCACGGGTTGCACATGGGGGAGATCTCTACATCAGAGAATATCATAGTGAAGCTCTTTGATACGCCGGGGGATGGCGTTGTGGGTACCAGTCCCAATGCGCCGACCAGGCATCCCTCCGAGGCGTCCCCGCCCCGGGTACCATAGCAGCTTCCACCGCACCACGGATTAAGTTGCCCCCTGAAACATGAGGCGTTAAGTCGTGCCCTCCAATAGGCCATTATTCCCGCTTCTGATGCCGACTCCAACTACGGGAAAGCCGTTCGACTCTCCTTTTCATGCCACCACGGTCGCACACCCAGCTCTTAATTCGAGTTGTCCCCGACTAGACCGAGACATCCAACGAGGACGTTGTTCCCTCTCAAGTCCTTTTCCTCGCCATCCTAGGAGTAGCAGACCACGGCGGCGAACCCCTAACCCTAGAGGGCATCAAGGCAAGGTTGTGGTGGGCCCTGAGTGACGGATTAGGATTCTATGCACGCGGCTTAGGGCTTGGCCATGCGGCTTATAGTTCGGCCCACACGGAGAGGACCTGAGGCATCGAGCAAAAATCATTAATATCCCCCAACACTCCCAGGTCGGTCGGTAGGGGTTAATAAGCGGGGCAGTGGGGGGCAAGCCTGGCGAACAAGTCCCCGGCGAGCCCAGCGAATCCGACCCCGGAGTCCCCGAGCCCACCCGCGGAATAGATTGGGGCATAACAACGTGGGTCGGAGTACAAGAAGGCGGCGGCGGAAGGACCATCTGACCAGAAGAAACAAGGGAGCCAGATGGAGCCGATAGAGAAAGTGAAGAAGGCATGGCGATTGGGTTAGGGTTTGCCGAGATCGTCGTACGAGCGAGGGGGGGGGGGAGGGGCACCGGGATGGGGGATCAGGTGAGACCCACGAGGAAGAGCGAGGTTTCACGGCAGGTAGAGTAGGAGATTCTGAGATCGCAAGAGAGGTGTGGGAGGAGGGAGACGACGAGGGTTGGGGAAAGGTCAACCACTCCCATCCGTAGATAAACTCCGCACCAGGCATGATCTGCGAGGTAATATGGACAGGATAGGCGAAAACGGGGACGAGAAAGCTTTGTGGCCCAGGCTGCGCGGCAGCAAAAACGACAAACAGTTGCTCCATAGCAATAGAATAGGCTAGAGCTAGGCTCTCAAGGGGAGGGAGAAATTTTTTTCCCCTTATACTGTTGGTCAGACAAAGATACTTATTAGTTAATATAATTTTTCTTGTGCAAATAACGTCTAGTTATTTTTTTTATCGAAATGGGATTATTATAAGTGTTTAAAGGATGGTTGCATAATTGCCACCAACTGAGTACTGAATCAAATTACAACTGATATAAGAAACAGACATTGAAATAACAGTAAATAACTGAACAAAAAAGTAGAGTTGCTCATGATTTCTGGGTTGCCTGCGGTACGGGACTACGGTAGCGTCTGACGACATCGATACAGTATTAGCCAAGCAGAAGGCACTGATCGAGCAGATGCAGTGAAAGCGGTGGTGCTGCTGGTGGACTGTTAACTCCCCTAGGTCTTCAGCGTGCGTCGTACTCCCTCGACTGATAGTGGTAGGGCTCCTAACGCAGGATTGCTGACCTCCGAGCTGATAGGGAAGTTCCATGTCGGCCTTTTGTGGAATCGCTGCCACCATACATCCAGAGGGGCGGTATAGCCGACCGACTCTCCTTTCTACCATATTTGACTCATTCCGCGAGGCGAGGGTGCTTAGGCCCCACTACCGCTGTATGTGATGCTCCGTCTGAGCCTCTGCCCATGGGCCTCTCGGCCCACATTCGGTCCAGCTCACCCCGGCCCGATCTCCTTGCAACCGCCAATAGTCTAAGCCCAACGTCCCGCCCCAGGCCCGAACCAGCTAGGGCTGCCGGTGAAACCCTAGATTCGGGTTCCTTTCCCGGCCGCCGCGTCCAGGTCGGCGAAGGCTTCGTCCCCGGCTGCTGCTCCGACCCCGAGGAGGCCACCACCACATCGTGGATCTCCTCCACGCCACTGTTACTCTCGTTCTCCGGCAGAGCTACCCACACCGTCGGTTCCGTGTCCCACACGAAAGCCTTATGAGGTGGCGGCGAAGCTTCCGACCGTTCCTCCGATGTCCTCTGTTGCCGTCCCACCCGAGGACGAGGTCCCCGCGCCGGTGTGCTCTGCAACAGACCCCGACGGTATGCCGATAGGTTTTGCTGCAACACCCGATCACCACCTCCACACCGCGTATTTCGACGAGAAACCGGTCGCGAGAAACCGGGACTCGCTGGAGATCTTGGCCACCTACGTAGCCATAGATTTCGAGAGAGAATCGCAAAACCGACTGTGAACCCTAAGGGAGAGAGAGCGGCTGCCTCTAGTTATTAGTTAATTCAAGGCAGCCATAACCATCTGAAACTCGATGCTATTTCACCATTAGTTCTAACTTTTATTTTGACCAAAGTTTAGTTGTTCTTGTTTTCACTTATTACATAAATATTAAGTTGACATTTTAAAATAGGGGCCCCGACTAATCAATTTTTGTTGAAATGAAACCAATTTAGTTAATGAGCTATATATGTTGACGTATCTTTATTTTTATAGGAAGTAGATTTCAATCTTCAATACAAGATGTTTATAATTTTCGATTCTAATCAAGTCTCCTCTCTCTTGTCTGAAAAACTACTTCGTTCCTCTTTTAGGCATATCGTTGTCATTGGTGGCCATCGTGATTCTGACCACGAGGGTTACCGGTGAGCCTCTCCTACCCTTTGTTACGACCCTCCCTAGCCTTTCTCATGTTGTGTTCCGTCTTCTAGTCAATATTGTCACCACCGTCCTCTCTAAATCGTCGTCTCCATCCACCGCTCTGCACTATCCAAGACTCGTCGGATCTACCCCCTCAATGTCTACCACCACTCCTCTACGCCGCGTCCTTTCGTCTCCCGCCACCCCGATCCACCAGATACGACTCTGCCTCCTTCCCACCGTTTTTATCCCCCAGATCCCAACGACCTGGGCCCTTCCGATCGAGTCGATGCCTCGTTGGGCCAAATCCACCACCCTCCGGCGGGCCTCGCCACCCTCCGCCCTATTATCTCAAAGACAACCATGGCCTACCGAATGTCCCCTCCTCTTCTGGCCACGACGTTTTTCTCTACACACTTGTCGTTGTCGCCGCCGCTGTCTCACAGTCGCCACCGTACCATCTAAGGTTGCATGAGGCACCTTCTTATGGGTCGTTTCTATCTTTGTCGTATATCCGAGATCCTTAGACGTTGCGCGTCCCTGCACAACTCTCTTTAGCTCTCGTCCTCAACAACCAGGCTTCTCAATCTCGGTCAACTCAAGTGTTCACACCTTAGTAGGTCAAGACAACCCCCGAAAGCGATTCTAAATTCTTGTCCAGCTTGATTGTACCTCATTTTTGTTTCTGATTTTGTCTTCCTAGTTTGATTAATAGGAGTTTGTCTACTTAGTCGAGAGCGCCGGTACACCTATCTACGATGAGGTCTCGAACTATTTTCTTGGTTGTACGGTCTTATCCCGTTTATGTTTTTCGTGCTTTCCATTATTAATAAATTGTTCTTGATCCATTCCAAAAAAAAGTACGAAAAAAGCTAACTAACATTCAAAAATCAACAAACAATCCTACCTTATGTCTAGTTCCTTCCCCTATTGTTTGTCATTTTATTTTGTCTTCCTGGTTTGGTGTACCAGTATGGTGCAATGTTGGCTCCATTTGAACTTCATTTTTGTCTACATTTTGTTGTTCTTGTCCTTATCAGATAGCCGCATTTATCTTTGAGTTTTTGGGGTTCTTAGAGTAACCTATTGTAACTCCTCTTTTCACCTCAAGAGAGGTTTTAATCTAAATTTGATTTGCTGATAAAAAAATCCTACCCTATGTCTTCTCAGAACTCTCTCTGATAAACTTGTTAACTAATTGTTCTACTACCTTAGTTTTCCACTCTAAAGCACGAAAGTTAATCTAATAGGAATATATCTTGTGTGTCATAACTATTAACAGTAGTAGGATATGTTATTTCTTTTGCAGTTTTTTTGAGTGTAACATTTCTCTACAAACCTGGTAGAAATTACTCACGGGCTATCTTTATGGTGACGCTATCTATAATCAAGTTGGTTAAAGAAGATGGGCGGGACCCTTCCCAAATGGGTCAGGCTCAGCAGATCCTACCATTAACATCGTCTTGGGCATCCCCTGTTATTCCATTTCTACCTGCGTATTAGGTAAGGCATTCGGGGTTCAAATTGCCCCCCCTTCCTCGAGACAACGGGGGCTTAGATAGAGTATCCGAGATCAATTGCTCTAAATCAGGAGGATGGAGTGGTGTTTTCCCTTATTCTGTAGCATAGGAATTTTCCATTTTCTCAGGTTTGAAATCCAAGAGGGAGTTATTAAATCGTGGAATCCCCGACATATCTAGGCCATATTCACCAAGCGGATGGCCGAGCCAGCCACAATTGAAGAAAAATATGGGGAGAAGATCATGGATCAATGTGACCTGAATTGGTTCCCTGAATTCTTGAAACATCATGATCATGTAACGACGAAGAGATCGGTGAAGCTCGATCTAAAATTTGACCTTGACGGTTCCACCTCAACATAGGCCTCATTAATCACAGGGAACTTCCACACATCCCTCAAGGGTAGATTCGATGGCCTCTCATGTTGACTTCATTCGGATCGAAGACGGGAGGCCCCGCGCATAGACTCATAATAGAATCCAATCCAATTTTGGAAGGTCTCGAGCCGTCGAGTTTAAAATGTCCCCTAGCAAGAGTGGGTACCCATTGAAGCCCCAGAGTTCTTTATTCTGAACCCATGCCCAAGCTTTCTGGAAATCGAATAAGAACCCGTACGTACCGGGCTCCGGGTCTTTCACAACTAACCCTAACGCTGATCGTCCCCATGCCCGCATGTTAAGAGCATCCGCAACGCTGGGCGGGGAGCTGCCAGTTAGCTGCTGACGGTGAGGGATCGACGGCGGGGAGCTGGCGTCTCAACGCTGGCGGTGAGGGACAATTGTGAGCTCACCACCCCTTGGAAACGCCGGCGCCAACGGATATAAAATCCAAATGCCCTATTATTGCTTCTTGAAAATTAAAATTTTGCTTTGAATTTAACCAAGAGATAAATTTGCTTATCTTCAAATCCTATATAAATAGAGATATTTGAAGCAAAAAAAACACTATTCACATATCCTCTCATCCTAATATATTTGAGTTATTTGTCTCCCACTTTTGTCGTCGAAATGGCCAATGACTGTGCCAATGAGTTTGAATTGGAGTGCATTTTGGAGGGAGTACTCGAAGAATGCATGTTTACCGACTTCATTGACAGTTTTTTTAGAGGACGCAATGGCTGAAGTTCAACCACGAAAGCAAACCTACATCGCACGTGATCGGGAAGTTGCTAACGAACGTTTCATGAGCGACTACTTCAGCACAAACCTTGTGTACAAGGAGGTGCATTTTCGCCGTTGTTTCAGAAGGCCAAAGGGTGTTTTCCTCCGAATTCTCCATGCATCGGAGAATCACGATAAGTATTTCACGCAATGGTTCGACGCTGTGGGTACAGTTTCCTTAACTCCTTATCAAAACTGTACTGCGGTTGTTAGGCAATTAGGTTATGGAATTTCAGGTGATAGATTGGACGAGTACCTACAGATAGGTGAAACCACGGCTTTGCAATGTTTTAGGAAATTTTGCAGAGGAGTCCTTACCATATTCGGTCCTACGTACCGGCGTAAGCCAACACAGACTAATATTGATTACATTTTGGTGGTTAATGAAGCGCAAGGATTTCCGGGAATGCTTGGTAGTCTTGTCTACATGCAATGAGAGTGGAAGAATTTCCCGACGGGAATGAGGGTTTCCCATTAAGGAGGGACCACGGGAATCGACCAGCCGTGGTTCTCGAGGCGGTTGCCACTCGTGACTTATGGATTTGGCACTCGTTCTTTGGCATGGTGGGATCAAACAATGACTTAACGGTGCTCCATCATTCCAGACTGTTCGTGGACGTTATCAATGGTTGGCAACCACCAGTTCAATATACGACAAGTGGTAACCACTACACAATCCCGTATTATCTTGTTGATGGCATTTACCCTTCATGACTAGTTTTTTGTGAAAACATTCTCATTAGCTCAGTGACCAAAACAGGAAGCGTGATAGTTGAGGCAGAACGTCATACAAACGATGGCTACGTTGAACCAACTGATGAGGGTGGGCTAAGCGAACCAACATTTGCGTGAGGAAGCTTCGTCCCGACCCATGTCATTATTGAAAACAATCAGATGATGCAAGATGAACGTGTGCATTATCGATTGAAGGACGACCTCGTCGAACACATTTGGAATAAATTTGCAGACGCTTAGTTTATTTTGCTTCCTAGTTTAATTTTCTTCCTAGTTCAAATTTCTTTCGTTCACCTTCTACTAGTCCTTTAACTTTTATGCAATTTAATTTAGTTTCGTTGCAAATTTTATTTATTGTAGTATTTTAAAATTTGACAAATGTTTAATTATTTAGTTGAACAGTTAGCACGAACAGGCTAGCATTGCAGGAATGCTAACTGTTAGTGCTGACTATAAGACTAAAATATAAGGTTTTTATTCTAACAGTCAGTCTTACCACAATTTGTGGACTATTAGCATTGTGGATGCTCTAACCTTGAGCATGAAGTCCTTGCGGGATGGTTTTGGTGATAGTAGACGAAAACCATGTCGTACTGCTGGAGAGCGATAATGACGGGATCCGTTGGGGTGTAGGGCACCACAATCTCCATTACCTCTTCCTCGACAATGGAGCAAGCCGGGAAGAAGGCCCGGAGGGTCACCATGGATGGTCCCGGGTCCCTAAGAGAGGCACCAACCCTAGTCACAATCAGACTCACGAAATCAAGACCTTTCGAAGTAGGTGACAACGCCATCGGATTCACGAAATCAAGACCTTCCAAAATAGGTGACGTAGCACGGTGAAACGAGACACCAGAATTAGGGTTGGTAGACCTAAAAAATCTCGAGCCCTCGGAAACAGGTCCTTTCGGGGTTAATGGTACAACAACACGAGGCAGGGAAGCGGAGGATGCCTTCGAGGGCGGCCACGCTTCGGATTGATTTGGCCAGAGATTACCAAGTCTGTTCCTGGGGAGAAAACAATCAGGGCCGAGGATGGCATGGGTAAGTACTCTGGGGAAGGAGGGACGGTAGAGGAGACCTTCAGCTTTCGATTCTTCTTCTCTCTCACCGGGTGGATGAAACTAGACGGGGGCGTGAAGCCATTATCAAGAACACCGAGGGGGCAAGCAGGCCATGCGCGGAGAGCTCCATTTGTGGGGAGGTCGGCATAGTACTGGTCAAGACTACATCAATCATCGTCGATAAAAAAGAGTAGGATTTAGGATTAGGACTAGACTTCTCTAAAGTGCATACGCAATCGTAGATAAAGTCTAATTGTTATCAAATCACAAGTTAGAACACTTGATTAAGTAAATAAATATGATTTAAAGTCATTATAAAGCCTTATTTCTTTTACTTTTGTTGGGTAAGGAACATTTTTTTAGACAATAGAAGGAGAGAAAAAACTAAATATTAATTTACGTAGATTGGACCAATTATCTGTATGTATATGAATGATTTTAGATTCAAAAAAAAGCTCTCCAAAATAAACCTCTCAGAGGTTACTCTCGAAACCTAGCAGGTTCCAACCGCCGCCGCCCTCATTTTCCCTCTCCGACCACTGTCGTCGGCCTTCCTCTGCCTCTCCATCGCAACCGGCTTCTCTCCAACCAGCGGCGCCCAGCCACGCTTGTCCACCGCGCTCGTGACTCGTCTCCGACTGCGGTGCTGGGACAACCTTCTCCGCCACCAGATCTCCCTCACCTCCACCGTGACCTTTTCCGCTTCCCCGATGACGGATCAGCCTCCCCCTCGCTGTGCTGAGTCAGAAATGACCAACCCGGCCATATCCGATCGCATGCAGAGGTCGTCCGTGGCCTCGGGACCTCCGTACTGCACCAGGCTCGCAACGCCATCGAGTTTCCGCCGCTGTCTGCCCCGGCATCTCCACCCCCTCGTCAGCAGCCACCCAAGACAACGGATCCGAAGGACAAGCTGGGCTCATCCTCGACAGATCCGACGGCCCTCTCGGGCCTGACCTCGACCAACGAGCCACCCCAGATCGCTGGCGGGGTGACTGATCCGGCGGGACATTGTCCGTCCTACCCCGGCCTGTCATCAACGCCGAGGGAGGTCTACCGGGACATGATCACTCTCCCCCAGCCAGTCCACTCTCCGACGAATATCCACTGCCCTCCTTCGTCCGAGCGGGGACGAACTGCTACCCCCAACAATCCGAGGGCTGGCCGGCCATCAGGGACAGCTTTAGAGGCTCAGACACCTCGGATCTCCCCGATCCCGGACTGGGAAGACGAGGATGAGGAACTGTTGGTCTCGGACGAGAGGATCCCATTGTTTACCTCGGGATCGTATGAATTTTCCTTGGCAGCAAGGGTTGCAGGGGACGGATCGCACAATCAGCACATCGTCTGCGGGATGATGCTGAAGAAATGGAAGGCTACGAGGATCCGAGTTGAATTCCTGACCCCCACCTTCACGGGTTATCACTTCCCGTCCGCACGGACTATGGAAGATATCCGCCACAGGGGCCCGTGGAGTTTTAAGGGCTTCCCCCTCCTCTTTGAACCGCTCCGACGATTGGAGCGGCCGGAAGATATCAGCTTCAATCATGTGGAACTTGGGGTCAGGGCACTGAATGTCCCAGGAGGAGCGAGGAATTCCTACATTCGAGGGCTTCTGGCGAGCAGTATAAGCACCCAAATCCTATCGGCCCCTATCCCAACGGTCCGACGGGAGGACATGCATCTCTGGATGCGAGTCCGTATGGAGCTGTCCCGACCACTGCGGCGGAGAACCAAACTCCGTTTCTCAGGTACTGATTCCTCCACTGTGATTGACCTACAATATGAGAGGGTGGTGGACTTTTGTCGCAAGTGTGGTATGTTGACACACAGGCTACCGAACTATCAGACGCTGCTCCAAGGGATTGGTCGGGAGGAGGTCCGCTATGATAGGTCTATCCTGGTCCCCCGGGACTTGGATGTAGACCAGTTGATCCAAAGGGTCTGGGAGGCACCTCTCCCAGCTTCACATCCGACGATCACCTACCTCCTGAGCGATCTCACTCTGAACCCTATGATCCGTTCTAGGGAGATAACTATGGAGGCTGAGTCGTCCAATGCAGGCAGTCTGAAGCCTGACCTTCTGGCTAAGGTTAACCCTGAAGGGTTGACCACTATCTTACATGGGGATGGTCGTGGAGAACCCTACCCGCCTCCCAAGTCCACTAAACTTGACCATTTGGCTAACATCCACTCTGCCGATGGTCCCGCGACCGAAGCTCCTCATGGATTCAATGCGATGATGAGGAAGGAAGAAGAGCCAGAGCCACGGGGCTAGCCGCCGGATCTTCAGGGGAGTCTAGGCAAAGGAGGCCCCAGCAGGGGCAAAGGGAAGAAGACCATCCTGAAGACCAGAAGTGGATCGCAGTATACTCGCCCACCGGAGACCAAGAAGCGCAAGGGGGACCTGAATACCCACCAGCAGCCTTGGGAGCTGCTATTTCAGGGGGATGTCCAAGCAGATGGAGCGGAGGTCCAGAGGTCTCCGATGGAGGAATGATCGACCCCATCAGGGGTGGGAGGCGTCGCCATCAGCCTATACCCACAGACCCGGGACAGCCAATGATGGGAGGTCCCGGGCAGCCTGCACTATCAGCACCAGTCACTTTATTTTACTGCTATTTCTGTTATGTTGTTTGGGACTATGTTTTTTCTGTTGGTTTTGGACATTGCTTTATTTTCTCCCGTTATGTTGAAACAGCGGTAGGGGGTTATCTTGAGTTGTTGCCCACGAGTTCAAGTGGGCTAAAATTATGGGTCCATGAGCGCCGGGCTTGCTACGGTCGGCTCGGACAAACATCTGGAATCCGAGACGGTCACGCCTCATCTTGTCTGATTGCCAGTTGGTATTAATGAAATATCCGGTTACCCGTTTCAAAAAAAAAATCTGTATGTATATCAATCTAACCTTACGTGACATCCATAAACAGGGTTGGGTGGATAGTTTTAACACGTAAATATTCGAACAAATCTCACTTAATCATTTTTAACCACCAAATCATGCTTCAGCTATGAATCATTTTTTAAAATAAAATAATTTATAATATTGGATTTCTTTTTTCATTTTTATGAAATATGTATTTGAATAGGGAACATGCAAAATAGTGGCTTGAAAACTTGTTCAATCATTGATAGTTAGCTATGGTTTTCACATTTGTCCAAACCGCGTATAATAGCTGTGCTTCTTGATGCAGAAACCATATGTATATATAAATATATGTACAATATATTTTCTGTAGCATCTCGTGGTGTTGTCTCTAGGATTATCAAACCTTGAAATGAGATGTGAATGCGAATGTCCACATTTTTAAATAGTTTTTGCTCTGCTAGATAGATCATGTTAGGTTGGCTTTGAAAGCTGCGAGAAATGATTCCTTGCAAGTCTCAATTAATCGGGTCTCCAAGAAATTAAATCTCTCTTTTCACACCGGTCGGTGGGATTATGAATATGAGCCTTGACGGTACAACATGAGTCTCACAACTCACACAATATTTTTGCGTGTTTTTCCATTACAGGCTTGATCTTTTTGAATGTGTCATCTTTTTACATGCCTTCATATTGTTTGAAGAGGTCGTTCCATTGTATGGTCAACTCACTTTGTCCGTCTTCTTGGACTTTGCGCGCTCCACCTTTGACTGTGCCCACTTTAACTCTACCCTTGCTCGATCCATGTTCGCCACTGCATTGGCTTGATCTTGGACGGACTTACCTTTCCTTTTCATGGACTTCTTGACCAACGGTCGCTTTTTTGGTGAAGGGACACTTCGGTTAGCAGATCTCTAGCTCGGATAGGTGGATACTTAATCCGGTTGGGTCTCACCACCGAGAGGTGTAGTATCTTCATCGTCGGGATGCCCACCGGTGGAGTACAAGTGGGTGGGTTGAGCTGTAAATCCCAGTGGCATCCAACCGTTGTCTCCGTGAGCCGGTCGTGCCTTCCTCCGCCGAAAAATTCTCCTCGAACTTGAGAATGACGTACTAATGGTCATGGTCAAATGTCCTCAATTTGTTTTCCTCCATGTAGATCTCCTTGGCAATCCTGATGTAGTCGTTCTCGCTGTAACCGCTTGTACACCTCTCCTTCAATTTTGTCAGAGTATTGTGGAATTTCTGCACCCAAGGGTAAGATCTGTTCCAGTAGTTCTTGATTTATTTCCAATCCATATGCGTGTGATGCTGCACCTCACTGTAACCTCTGGAAATTTGGCTCCAAAAGGTACTACCTTCTTGTTGGTTGCCCTTCGTTACATCTTTAAACGTGCGTAGCCAGACACAAATGAGGTGTTTGGCCGCATCAAGGGTCCATTTTCTTCTATAACCCCTCCTCGTTGTTGAGAAAGGCCAGAAAAGGACGACTAAGGCGACATCCGTGTGTCGCTGCTGCTGGTGTTATATTGAGAACCACCGAGATAGGTGTAAAATTAGGGACCGAGGTTGGAGTTCATGAAAGGTTGGGGGTTGAAAGGACCTGGGTTGAACCAAGTTGCATACAAGTGGTCAGAAAAAAACCTGGATGCATGAACGGGTTGTTGGGGGGGTTGATGTGCAACATCCGTTGGAAGCCGTTAGGCTGATCTGCACTGAACTTGTGTTGCTTCAGTGGAGACGGCGGCTAAGTCTCGATGTTCGACATTTTCTTGGTCGGAAAACAAACTTCGTGGGAGATGGATTTTGAGAGAGAAAGTTGTGAAATGGAGTGAAAATGTTGGTGAGTTGATGAAAGGGATGTGAGTATATATAGATGGTTAAAAATTATATATTTTAAGGTTTAATTATGATTTTATTTAATTAAAAAAAGCATGTCGTTGGAGCCAACAACTCTTTTTTTCATGCCAACGCCAAGTGACACATTGTGATTGGTTGGGAAGTGACTCACGAATCGTAATTTATGGTTCGCGTTAGTGAATCGTGAGTTGCGGTTCACTGTTACGATTCACGGTTTAGTGAATCAAAACTATGTGAACCACACTCTACAGCATACGACTCACAGCTCGTGAATCACGAGTGAACAGACGCAGTATACATTGTCTGATGCTTGTTTTACCACCATCATTATTTATGTTATCTTACATGTTTTTATTAAAGGTTGTATTATATAAGCTCTACTTGCTAACAAAAGCGGTTTGGAGCTCGACCTCTATTTCAAGAGGCCTGGCCATGAATTTATTTTTTACTAAAAGGTGCAATTGTATATATCAGAATTCAAATACATCGATGTGGGTTAGGGAACGACCTCCCTGACCACGAATAAAGAACAAACACAGAACAAAATCGTTCGCAGTTCTTCTAATACCAGAATCGTCATAGACGGTATTAAAACGCCACATGGGCAGGAAGGAAATATGGGGGGAAAAGGAGATGGAACTTGAAGTCTTGCGCACGGTAGCGCCTAAACGTTGCATCTTAGGGGAAAATCGATCGAACTTGGACTGCATCAGTTGTATTGGGAGGATATACGTGAATCGAGGTTCCCTCTCTGGAAAAATCCATGATTTTCTGCTCACTAGCCATTGACCCTGTAAAGACGAAATCAGAAAAAATAAAAAAGACTCACTCGATTAGAGAGAGGGGACGAGGAGAGTACGGTGGTGGAGGCCAGAGAGATGGACGTGCCAGTGGCGGCTTCAGGGACGACGCGAGTTGCTTAGGAGAGATGATCTGATACAAGTTGTTCCATTGTAAGCTCAATATGTAAGAGTTACAAAAAAACGGTGGTGCATCAAATTTGTATGCTTTGCACATGCATCAGTGGAGGCCAAGGAGATGGGGACATCGATGGCGGGTGCATAGGTAGCCGGGTTCGGTCGAAGATGTGTATCGATTGTGGGGAGGATTGGGACAACAACGACAGTGGGTTATGTGACGGCGGCGAGGCGTGAAATAAGGGCGGAGCATGAGAGGCAACCACCGGAAGAAGGGTTGATGTCAGGGTGGAGAGAGGTGAGAACGACGCCATTGAGACGGAGTAGGATGACCGGAACAGGATCGGGAGACACGACGACACCAATGAGGAAGGGCAATCACCTACACTAGAGGCGGATAAGAAATCCTAACCCTAACATAGCTAGAGAGCATCGTAGGAATTTCATTCTTCTACAATGCAAGTCTATTGGTGCTACCCGTTTGACTCCTAGTCATGGTTCTTTTTTGGGAGGGATAAAAGTCGCAATCTCATTAGTTATAAATATCAGTTACAACTTACAAAGGAGTACATCAGAAGAAATTCTTTGACCACAAAATATAAAAGAGTCATTAGAATGTAAAGATCCCCATTATGTTTCTTTACAAAAAAACTTTGAGGCAAGTAATCCGGTGCAACCGTTTTTGGAAGTGTCATAAAGACGTATAGAAAACGGAACTAAATTATGAAGAAACCGATGGTTGTTGCTCAAGGTGTAGCTTTCATGCTCTATTTGCTGTATAAAACCGATTCTGCGACCATTGGTTTCAAGAGGAGGCCGAGCTCGATCAGGGGACCCTCCCAAGGCCAGTCCCTGGAGCACTGAATCCCTTTCATTCCTCCATGCGGGTCATCTTGCCCGCCCTGTCCTAATCGTCCCACGGATCCCCAGTGGATCCCCTCTTTACTCCTTCAGCTCATGCTTCAACACCAAACTCAGTTCCGGCTCCAAGTCCATGTCCATCTTTGTGCTCAAGCAAGGCCGGGATATCGGCTTTCCCACAATCCGAGGGTCGGCCGATTACCAAGGTTTTCTAACCTGGATCGACCGAGCGACTCACTCCATTAGGTGTCGTAGCCGAGGATACTATAGGGCCCCTACCTCGAGACAAGGGGATCTTAAATACAGTGGTCGAAGATATTGATCTACGAAACAGTTGATAATGGTTCATAATTCTATATAATCTAACAACGTGAAATCTTTTTTTTATAGGGGTTACTCCACGTCCTAACCCCCACCTTTCGTTTATTATTAAATCCTAACCCAAGCGAATTTAAATTATCATGTAGTAACGTTGACCGTATTTTTCGTCCAAAAGTTTAACGGCCGTTTAGTGAGTAACATGAAAAGTGGATAGTTCAGAGTTATGATTTGAGAATAACGAAAAGGTTTACGTTATGATTTAAGAATAAACGAAAGTTCTCGTTATGATTTGAGAATAAACGAAAAGTTGAAGTTTCTATTTTAGGAAAGTTTTAGAGCATGTGACAAGCATGTGACTGATATTTCACGGCGTTAGTTATACTTAACAGATTTTGATACATTTTGAGAATTAATAAGGTACAAACCGTTACTATCTGATACATTTCATATATGTGGGTTATGATTTACAGTTTGACTTTAATACAACAAAGTGACATGAAGTTTTTTTATATATAATATACTTTTATTCTTAAAGACTTCTTGCGGTCCAATTAAGTTGAGTGTCGATTATTTTAAATGTGCATGTAAATCCAGACAATCAAATGTGACATGCAGATATCAATTAAGGGAATAATTAAAGAGGTGGTCCGTGCGTACGGTTCTATGCATGATTTGCAGAAAAATTAGAACAAAAGTGACATGCATATGTATTAAGTCATAAGTCAATTCAAGGACCGAATTTTCATGTCCTTTGTTCCAGAAGGAGAACAAATATTAGGGATATTCCAAAATAGGCTGGTCTAATTTTGACTTTTTCTTCAATTGTTAGGTTCTGCTTTAAAATGTTGAATAAAATATGGTTAAGAATTTACTGATAAGCGTTTGGACAAATCATCTGAAAGAGTTTCTAATAAGTTGTTATATTATTTGGCGGAGACCAATATTTTCATTTTTTTATCTTCTCTCGAGGGTTTTATTTTGTTGGTCATGGGTACTCGATTTACTCCCGTTCGTCACATGCATTTGTTTTCCTCTTCTAGTTTCGGCTTCTTCAGTCTCTTCGTTGCGTCGTATTTCGCGGTTTAGACTAGAGAGTCTGTTGAGGCAACCTCGGATTTATACTCTGAGTGTGGAAGGGGCGTTGTAGAAGGAGAGTTCAAGTGTTATGTGTGGGTCTTCGATTCTCCGGCATTGTTTCGGATACTGGTGATCATAGTCAGATGGATATATACCGAGATGGTCGGCGTGGTTGGATCCCATGAGACATGTCTCGTTTCTAGTTTATTTTGTTATTGTTTTTTAGGTTTTGGTTTTGGTTGTGGCCTTTTCGTGCCAAATAACTGCACTTGTTGGAGCTTGGTGTGCATCGGTTGCACGTTTGAGTGCACCAGTTGTACTTTGGTGTGCCCGTTATGTGACACTTATGGTGTGCACTCTGTTGCACTTTTGGCGTGCACGGTACGGTTGCACGTTCTGGGCACATCATGTTGTGTTGCAGGTTTCGATTAAGGGTCGGTACTATTATGGTCCAGCTTGTCTGCTTGTGCGATCAAGGATTGTAAGTTGTGAAGAGTCCTTTGTATGTCTTCATCGAGTGATTTATAAAATCCAGCAATACTATGATTTCCTAAAAAAATCTTAAAATATAAATCATTATTTAAATTCGATCTAATAATTATTTACGATTCTTCGTTTTTTTTGGGGGGTGAAAGGTGCAATTTTGATTAATTTAAGGGTTAAATATCGAAATTTACTCTTAAGTAGTGATCACGAACACTACACTACCCAACGTTTCAAAGTGACAAATGCGGTACCTTATGTATTGGTTACACGATTTTGTTAGTAAAAATGGACGGAATATTCCATTCTGTTAGTCATATGACCTCAAGTATCATATAATGGATGGTAAAAATGACATTTTTCACCCTTAAGTATTTGACCTCTATTTTATCAGGATCATCATTTTACCATCCATTATATGACACTTGAGGTCAGATGACTAACATAATGGAATATTCCGTCTATTTTTACTAACAATATTACGTGACCAATACTTAAGGTACTGGATTTGTCACTTTGAAACGTTGGGTAGTGTAGTGTTCGTGACCAATACTTAAGAGTAAGTTTCTATATTTAACCCTTAGTTTAAATATCAACTAAAAATAAGTGCATCAGGAGGAAGTCCCTGACTACGAAATAGAAAAGAGTTGTTATACTGTAAAGAGCCCCAGTAGGTTTCTTTACAAAAAAACTCTGAGACAAGTAATCCGGTGCAACCGTTTTTGAAGTGCATAAAGGCGTACAGAAAACGAAACTAAATTATGACGAAACCAATGGCTGCTGCTCAAGGTGTAGGCTTCATGCTCTATTCGTTATATTAGACCGAACCTGCGACCATTGATTTCAAGAGGAGGTAGCTCTGATCATTGACCCATCCCAAGACCAGTCCCTGGAGCACTGAATCCCTTTCATTCCTCCATGCGGGCCAGTTTGCCCGCCATGTCCTAATCGTCCCAAGGATCCCCAATGGACCCTCTCTTAACTCCCCAGATCCTGCTCCAACACCAGAATCAGCTCCAGCTCCAAGTCCAGTTCTATCTATGTGCCCAGGCAGGACCGAGGCGTCGGCTTTTCCGTTATCCGAGAGTCGGTCGATTACCAAGTTTTTCCAACCTGGATCGGTCGAGCGGCTCGCTCCGTTAAGTGCAATAGCCGAGGATACTATCAAGCCCCTACTTCGAGACAAGGGCGCATTAGGTGTAGTAGTCGATGATACCGTCTTACGAGACGCCTAATCGTCCCAATCTGTGGCATATACCTTGGTTTGACGGTCCTTCTGAATTCCAGCAGCGAGGAATCAAACCGAGGTGTATCCACCACCTCCCGGTTGCACTCGACCACCATGTGGCCTATTATCCCACAGTTATAGAAAAACGAAGGTAATTTTGTATAAGTAAGCGTGACACAAACAGGGTCGTGAAATTCCTTAAAGCGAAGTAGAAGGTATCTTCAAAGGGGGCACTCCACAAGATGTCAGAAGCGAACATTTACTACTCCTCCCCAACATGTACCCCATTGATCGCACGGGACTTGAACACAAAGCCCCAATGTTGCACCAATCGTTTCTCCAGTGGTTTTGGTACGGACCATAGGGGAGAGGCCACAGGCATGCATCCATAATTGCATGTTATCCAAGGTGGGGGCTCTCTACCCATCAAGTTTAGGTTACCCAGCGGTAGTGGTCTCCCATCGAAGCACCACGATTCGTTATCACGAACTCAAGCCCGAGCTCTCTCCATCTCGAAGTAAAATCCAAAGATCCTCGGTCCGATGTCTTTGAGCACCAGCCTCATCGGTTGACTTACCCTATGCCTTGGTGATGATCCGAAGAAGAACTTCTTTTGGGAGTGGTTTAGATGACCACAACTTACCCATCATGGAAAATTGTTGCCTAGCCAGTATGGATAGGCTCACCGAGGTGTACGGTACCATCACCTCGACCTCTTCCTCCAAAGAGAAAGCCAATAGGCCATCCTAAAGGTTGAGCAGTTGAGAGTCCAGACATGCCCAAGAAGGACGCGCCATCGAGGTGGAGTCGACTTCCTTGGTTTTGTAGGTTTTGCGGCGGTGGGTCATCCCTGGTGGTGATGTGAGCAGCGCCGGGATCATGGGGACACAAGTAGCATTGGGAGCCCCGGCCCCCTCACAGATAGCAGCCACATCCGGCCTCCCTGGCTCCGAACTCCCCTGTTCAGGCATGGGGGCCTTCCCTTTAAGAAGATCCCGGATTAGTGGGGGCAAGGAGTTAGTGGTAGGTACTATTGCAGACGGCGTAATGATGGTGGGAATCAAGGCGGCGATGATCAGAGCAGATATAACGATGAGGGGAGCAGGTACTCCCGGTGGTTGGAAAGCAGGGACAATCGCCGTAAGCAGCGAAGCCTCTACATCGCCGAGAGCGGGCGCCCTAGCCTTCAACTCAACCATGGGGGCTGCAG
Organism: Erodium maritimum; assembly: GCA_963921825.1. Lineage (NCBI taxonomy): Eukaryota > Viridiplantae > Streptophyta > Magnoliopsida > Geraniales > Geraniaceae > Erodium > Erodium maritimum. Next base: position 69,969,962 of record OY997593.1, read on the forward strand.
GATAAAATTCGCCAAAACGCTAGCGTTGCTTGCAAGGGAAGCTAGAGTTTGGTTCTTTAAAGGCCGACCCCGTCGAGCTTTACCCATAGGTTCAGATGTACCGGGGGAGAAGGCCACGACTTTCGTAATCGGAGGAGGAAGGAGAGACGTCGTGAAGGAGAGGGGGAGAGAGGCTGTTGCGGTAGAAGAAGATTTAGGGTTTCTTCTGCGTCTCGGTTTAATGGTAGGCCTCACAGCCAACGAGGGGCGAGGTGGAGGCACACATGCGAGAGTCTGTATCAGAACTAACTACGATGGGACAAAACCGACGTAGCTAGCTGTAGTAAGATCGACAACAAAGGTAAGAGACTTCATAATAGAGTAGGATTTTCTCGAAAAAGAAGAGATCTCAACTGTTCGCAAGAGAACGGTACTGTGATAGATTTTGCGATTCTCAATTAATTTTCATTATATATTAAAATTCCTTCTTATTATGTTCTTTATTTTATTTATGAACTCGAAATTATTTTTCTAATTACGAAATCGATTTGGTCTGAAATTTTTTCTTCTTCTTTCACGTGCCTTGACCATTCTACTCCCAAAATTCCTTTTCTTCAAAAAAGTAGTGGCAAAAACAAAGCAAATGATAAAAAAGGAAAAACATTATTAAAAGAAGGAAAATGATGGGACCCATAGAAAAAAATATAAAGTTGGCTTTCCGTAATGTGCCGTACTTCCGTACAATCCCACCGACTGACTGACCCATAGAGTTGCAAGTTGCTTACCTTAATTAACATAAAGCATCTTTTTAATTAATAAACCTAAATAAAAAACAGTTATTACTTTATATTAAATTAATAATAAATTGCAAGTGAACGTGACGTGGAAATCCACGGCATGATCACAAGCACCCCATTATCGTACTGTTCCTCCACATGCAACGTTCTGGGCCTCGGCTTAATTACCGACTAGATAATTAGTATTATTAAATTAATTAGAGCTTCAAAAAAGATATATAGGACGAATAATAAATGAAAAAAGACGAAAATAATATTATTATATTGTAAAAGAATATGCTCTGTTTGGATCTTTGAAAGCTGTTGTTACTTTCCAACCGCATGCCGTTTAGATTTTCTCGCAGAGGACTTTATAAAATATTCCTTTTATTTATTTATTTAATTTAATTTTGTTTGTGTTTACCGATTTTCTTCTCAATTATAGACCGCGTGTGACCCACCGTAGGGTCACATGCGTGGTTCCACGTATTATTTGAAGTACAATTTAATATTATAAATAGATAGCCATGTATTATTAGATACTTGTACCATTGTTCTAGAAATTGTTCTAGCCCCAATTTTATCATTATACTGTCACCGTCGTCTATCGTGTAGTCGCTCTTAGCAGCCGACATGCCTCCATTCTCCGGTGAACATCTTGTTCCCACGTCCCTTATTATGCCTCTGAAGTCTCCTTTTCGTCAAACCGGTAAGGGAAAGGAAGAAGAGACGACCGAAGTCTCCTCCTCCTTCGATCACGTTGTCGACTTCCCCTCCCAAGCTTTTGCAACCTCCTATGTTGAAGGACCAATCCTTGGTGGTCTTCTCGTCGGGAGAGACTACACCAACCACGATCACGACCAAGGTGAAGAGAGGCTGGCCTACAAAGGTTCTTGGCCTGGCCTTGTCATAGACTTCTATGGGGGCTCCCAAGGTTCCTGTGACGTTGGTCTCACTACGACTCTCCGTAGATGCTTGCAGTTTGGCATTTCTGTGTGGTTTGGGGAAGAAGTACAATCTCTACCTTAATCCTCATGTCCAGAGGAAGTCTAAACCGTCTTGATGGCTACTACTGGAACACCTGTGTTGCTATAGAAACCCAGGTTTCGGCGGAGGATAACTAATTTGGCATCGGTGATGATATTTTTTGAAAAGAACAATATGTGTGGGTGATCAGTTCAGAGAAAGGGTATTAGGTGTTAGGAGGGTGAGTTTTCGATCCCAAGCCATGGCAGTTCTAGACCAAGATACGAAGGTCGAGTGGACAAGTTGGTGTCAAGGTGAAAATGGTGGTGGTTGGAGCCCACTTGTGGAACCCTTAGTGAAGCGACATTTTGTGGTTTCTAGCTTTGTTAAACGATGTACAACATGTCAAGTCAAAGTGGATATTTTGTTTGAAATGTAGTTTTTTAAAACGAGTAATTAGGGAATTTCATTAATGTTAAACGTAAACCATACAGGGTAGGGCGTAACAGCCCAAGATTCCAGATATTTGTCCAGGTCGACCGTAGTCCACCCGACGCTCATGGATCCGTAGAAATAGTTTGTGTGTGGTCGCAGACATTAACTCAGGGGATCCCCTTACCGACATTTCAAGATTACAAAACAGAAAATAACTAAACCACCAAATCCAAAGACCTAACCAAACTAAGGGAAGACGATAAAAAACATAAAACAAGCCTGGAAATAGTGCTTTGAATGCGGCTTTTCCGACACTTCCCAGCACCGGTAGTCCTAGGACTGTGGGTATAGGCCTTGGATGGACCTTCACACCCCCGCCGGTTCCTATCATTTTCCCGAAGGAGGACATGATCCCTCCACCTGTGGCTCTTGATTTGGGCGTGTATTTGATGAGGTCTCCACCGAGGGCATGATCCCTCCATATTTCATTCATATTATTTTGTCGAATCGATTTGCAAAAAATATTCGAGTCAAAATCCAGATTTGCAAAGATAGTTCATCCACTATGAGAGATTCTCCGAGGGTATGCATATGATACAAAATTGTATTGTCACGGGTCACCATAGGGTTCCGTTTCAAACGAGCAAGAAAATGGATTCGTAATAAAGACGAAAAGTTTAATTACGTTCCAAAAGGGTTTGGATCCTTCTGTTGTTTTGTCTTTGTTTTGTGTGTTTGGTTGCCATGATTCCAAGGCAAAGTCGAAGAAACAATTGAAAATTCATAACACTTGTTTGGTTGATTGGATTTTACATAAAATGCCATTTGTAGAACTGTGGTCGATAACTTATAATTATAGAAGATATTTTTCTCTCCCCGATGACGGTCCAGCCGTACAAGTCCCACTCAAGGAGGTACATGTTGGTCCAACCCATCTCATCGATCGATGATAAATGATCCAAATTTTCTATTCTCTAGTCAAGATATGTGCAGCAACTATGTGCACCCTTTGGCCCCATTTGGCTCGCAATAGTTGAATCCATGGCATAGGATACTATTTTATGGGCCCGTCATGCCTCGATCATCCATCCACTACGTGTCATCGAATTAGTTACTTGTATGTGAAATTCTATATGATATTCTCGGACGAGTTGACCCGACGAAATAATCTGAGTGAAAGATTCATCGTCTGGATGGTTTGTTTAATATTAAACTTCCGTTCATTAGTTATTTTAGTTTGGCCAAACTGGATTTTGATGTTATTGTAAGACCGTACTTATTAGATCATTTTTTAGTCTCTCTTGAAAAGCATTATTTATCTGGACAATTAGCCTGAATTGAGTAAACGTTATTGAAGATGCTATGAAGGGTTGTAGAATCAGTGGCGGAGCTAGGTAGGGCCCAGGGGGGCACGTGCCCCCCCCCCCCCCTCAAATATTTTTTTTTTGAAATTTTGCTATTAATTTTTGATTTTTTTTGAAAAATACCCCTTAAATTCTTATAATTTTTTAGTTGTGCCCCTTCTCAACTTTTTTTAACGTTGTGTATTACTATTGAAACTTTTCGGTGCCTCTCCTCACCAAAAAAGCTAGCTCCGTCACTGTGTAGAGTCCCACAAATCGAATATTATTACATTTCTCAACTAAACCAAAACCATTGAAACAAAGATCAGCTTGGGAGGAAGTAAAGTTTAGGAAGGCTAGACTTGTTCTTTTTTCTTGCCATACTTGAAGTCCTTGATTGGTGAGCTAGGTGAATGAATCTATGAGCCTAAACCAAATACACCTAGCAATTGAATTAGGGTTCTCATAATGTGTCAAACTGTTAGGAACAAAAAAGTGAGATGAGGACATTGATGACAATGAGATGGAAGTTGAATTAGGTGGGTTGGATATGAAACCCTAACTATAAGTATAAGGTATGGTTAGATTTGTCTCTTTTGGACTTGCAAAAACAACAATTTGGGGAGAAACTTTGAAGCCAATGCACAATTTGAGCATTATTTTTTTCCAAGATCACACCCAAATGTTAGGTTGGATAGAGACATGAAGTAGAAAAATATCATTATGATGGGCCCTTTCTAGGGCCCATTATGTTTAAAACCTCACCTAAACCACAGTCAAGAGTGTTGAACATTGAACTAAGCAGTTGGACTCTTCTCTTCATTAAAAAACATTGAAGCATAGTGGGGTTTTTTGTTTGTGTCCTTTGAAAGCAACTTCACAACCACTCTATTTAATCAAACCCTTAATGTGGAGAGATTTATTGGACCAGCATGGTCCTCTTGCCCTAGTAAGCAAGGCACAGCTCTTCCATGGCCACTCTTCTGCTCCTTTGTCTTTGACTAAACTAGCAAACATGTTGATTCATCAGTCTGTTTCTGTCTTTGTTGTGTTGGCTCATAATTGAGGATGAAGTTTTGTGTTGTCAACACAAAACCTCTGGTTTGAACTTTGTGAAGGGAAAATTAGGTTATCGTTTCTAAAAGACGTCGACTTGTTTAACACTTGATCACTTGTTTTTATTCGTTTAGAGCTTTATGGTTGGAAAACTAGGGTGTTAGACGTTATTACTGGTTTCTTTGTGCTTATTGTTAGTAAAATCAGGTATTTAGATCATTTGTTAGGTTTTCTCCCTTTACTGGGATTGTTTTGAGGCCGAACTTTCACATCATTGTTCTGATTTGATCTGTTGAATGGATCGGGTTGGTGGTTCAAGGTGCTCTTATTTGTTTATTCGGTGCTTTTGCATTTTAAAAGGGGACAATATTTCAGATAACATGAAATATAGAGATTACACAAAACACATCTAACATGTTTAGGCAACAAGACAAGACAAGCCAAGATCAAATCTACCTTACATTGCTCTACTCACACCAATTCACAAGCCAAGATCAAATCTAGCTTACATTGCTTTACTCACACCAGCTCACTTCTCTGTCTCAGTCTAGACCACCTAAGATTCTTAACTTGTAAGGCTAAGAATGGCAAGAAAGGCAATGCAAAACAGATACAAATGGCAACATTCCTTAAATTCCCAGGAGGCGAGGCTCTGAAAACGGCGCTATGATAGCAAGAAACCAGAGCAAATGTGGCCACATAGATGGCCAAACACCACGGTGACTTCCTTACCATGACCCATATTGTAGCTATGGATACGAAGAAGGCGGCGCTATTGCACAGCACGAACCAGATGAATTGTAGACTGTTGTCTTCGATCCTGCACGGAGGGCTCAACATTGCTTGGTACGTAGCTAAAGCGATCAAAGTGAGCACCAATAGTAGTAGCATGTCATGACTGTCATGTGAGTGTTGAACCAAGCTTTGGTCTTGAGCATACCAAATGTTGGGTTGTGGAACATGTTGGTTTTGGTTTTCTTTGGATACCCAATTGGCTCTTCTTGCCCCAACTTGCCGGAGGAGGCTCTCAGTTTCAGCTTGTCTGTGGTATTGATCACCGAATGAGAACGGGCTAGAAGATGAACATATCAGAGCGAGGTCAAGAGCTGTGAGTCCATTCTTGTTTCTTGCATTCACTTGCACCACTTCACCACCATTTTCATTTGCATTGCATTTCAGTAACACTTCAACGACCTGTTAATAGTTCAGAACAATCATATTATGACGGGCATACAAGGAAATTGCATTTAACTACCATGTACTTTAAATCTTATCAATTCACCCCAATGAACTTTGTTTTTGTTTCAATTTACCCTAATTTCAGGTTCAATGCCGAAAGTTCCCCCTATATATAAAAATGATTTTTTTTATTATAAAAAATGTAAAAACTTATAAAAGATGAACACAATAGCCTTCCTAATTTATAAGAGTGCCATTTTCGTCATTAAGACTCACCTTAATGATAAATTGAAACAAAAACAAAGTTAATTGGGGTGAATTGATACAAACTAAAGTAATAGTGATTAGTGAATTGATAATATTCTGAAATACAGGGTATGTGAAATTTCCCCAATAAACTCAGTGGTGAATGTGTAATGGCAACCCAAAACTTATGGACCAAATCTTTTTATTCCCACTACAACTTGTCAGCCCAAATGTATGGACCCAATGTTTACAAGCCCACCACAACTTGGAAGCCCAAATGTTTTTAATCCCACTAAAACTTGGCAACCCAAATGTATAGACCCAATCTTTACAAGCCCACCACAACTTGGAAGCCCAAATGTAAGGGCCAATTTTTTTTAATCCCACTAAAACTTGGCAGCCCAAATTTATGGACCAAATGATTCCAAGCCCACTAAAACTGGGGTCCACCATGTTGCTTGCTAAAAGGGTGAAAAGTTGGCCTAGAGTTAGGTAGAATGTCACTGTCTTCTCCCCTAATATGTTGCAAGAAAGAAAGAGCTCCATATGCATTATTGCTTTTTATATCTGAAATTTGTTCCCTATTATTTATGATTATTGGCTCTATCCTTAATCGAATTTGAATTAATGATAGTGAAACAGCATACTTACATAAAACATGTTTTCCATTCACACTTAATCCCCTAAAAGGTTCAAGATCATCAGTCTAACAAGTTGATAATAAAAGCCAGTTTAAGGACTAACCACATGGTTTCTTCTAGCTGCAGCAAGGTGGAGAGCTGTGTTTCCTTCCTCATCTTTCAAGCTGAGCACACAAAACATCTTGTTGGTCTTGATCCAACCCACCAATGTCTTCACAGCTTCAAGCTGGTTCTTCTTAACAGCCAAGTGAAGACTGGTTTCACCAGAAACAGTCACTCCAGAGAGAGCACTTGGTGAAGCTTTGAGAAGCTCAACAATGGCTCCAATCCTTCCTTTGGCTGAGGCACAGTGAAGAGGGCTGAGCCCATGTTTCCCTCTGAGGCTGCAAAGCTCCTTTCTGACCTTCAAGAGCTCCTTGACCACCTCAGTGTGCCCATTTGCAGAGGCCAAGTGCAAGGGACTGAACCCATGAAGGTCCATATCTCCCACATTGTTGGACTTGTGCTTGATGAGCTCTCTCACAAACTCAACATGACCAACCATGGATGCTATGTGCAGAGCACTCTCTCCCTCTGCAGCAAAAGAAGCTCTTTCAAGGACCAGAGGGTCTTCCTGCAAGAGTCTCTGTAGCTCCATTGTGTTCCCATCTTTGGCTGCTCTGAACAATGACAACAACATTGGATGATCCTCCATAGATTGAACCTCTCAAAACCAGTTCTTAAGCTAACCACCAAGCTGGAGGGGTGACAGTGACAGGTCCTTTAAGCTAGAGCCCCACCTGCTTGGGCTAGTGAGCACCCATTAATCAATACCACTGCACCATTTGTACGACAGAACATCAACCTCAAAATTTTCATGGCTTTTACACTTTGACCCATAACTTTTGTGAAGTGGTAAAAGTGAAAATGGCCACATATCTCTGATAAGGTGATCAAGAGCCGTTGGATCTGAACAGTGTGATCTTTTGATATCAAGATGTGAGCTCATTAGGATTCATCATCATCACCAATAGGACAAGTGTAGGTCCTTGTCACTCTCAGATATTTAATTTAAAAACATGTTCCTAACCTTCCATTATTGTCCATGAGTTCATGTTACTGCAGCCTTGCCCTTTGTGTATACCTTTTAGCATCCAATGTGTAAATATCCAATCTTCCCTCCATTTTCAAAACCTTCACTTCACAACATGATCCTTGTTTAGACCAAGAACAAGACATATTGAAGAAAGTCCCTCACAGACCATCTCTGGACCTCCTTGGCTCCAACCCTCAAGCTCTTGGCTCTATAACCTTTCCTCAAGTAGTTTCAGAACATCGAATCTTGAAACTTTCCCAAATGCAACAACCTTGGTCATTGTATGGGGATGTCTCGATCAACTCTATATTTATTTACGTTACTTGTCGCACACCAACTGTCTTAACGCGAAACCGGTACTGAGGCTGAGAGTCTTCATCATCACTAGAATCATTGGCAACTCTGTCCCACCTTGCATAGTTGAGAGTTGAGTGTTCCTTTGGCTTTGGTATTGCTTGCCAACCTTGTGATTGTTGTTCACATGATTCCTTCAATATGTTTGTTTGAGGATTGGTGTTTCTGTAGCATCTGCCCTTTTCAACTCGCTCTTTTGCTCCACGCCTTGTTTAGGTGTTTCGATACAAGAAAACTGTAACTTATTCTCTGTTCTTGATGCTGCCTCATCTCTTTCTTCATCCCCTTCATTATGTACCACTAAATCAATTCTTCTTCATCCTCCGTCACTTCCTCTGCATCGGATTCAGGTATTACAGCAAGTGACTTCCTTGTGCAGAGAGGCCATGGATCAGTAACACAAAATTGCAACTTGGAAAGTTTAATTGTCGAGGAAACAACATAGAATCAATCCTATGGGCTACAGAGAAGGGAGAGTACCAACTGAGTTTTCAAATGGGTATGAAGATTATGAAACACTTTGGATGAAGGGTTTAACTCCAAAAGCCTGTTGACGTCAAACAATGCTGAGTGGTACTCCGTCAAAGTGACCAGTGTTTGAGCCCTCGTCATCAAAGCTCTGGTGTGATTGTGGTCGAGCTCAAGCCCTGAAGTACATTCTTCAGCAGCCTAAAGTCGCACTAGTCATGTTAATTAAGAACCCAAATGAGGTATGCTAATACAAACCCAAACCCTTCAATAATTGAAGACATGTCACAATAGAACCCCAAATATTATCAAATGTCTACTTAAAACCATCTCCTTCAGTAATGGAAAAACTTCAAAAACTAACTAATTACACAAGTATGTGTTCTTGCTTCATAAACCAAAAGTTCACAATCCAAAATCACCAAGAGCACAATAAACAATCTTGAATACATAAAATTCAAAATCACCAAGAGCACCATAAACAATTCAAATTACATACAAAACCATAGTGCATATCACATTTGTTACAAAATGCCCAACAAAACAGTTGAATGAAAAGGTAAATTTGATCCAATTTCAACAAAACCCAAAACTAAAACCACTGGAATCAAAACACCCATCAATCATACATGCCATAGACACACTCCAAGAACAAAACCCACAAAGGGCTTCAAGCAAACAATCCTAAAATAAAAAACTTTGAGCAAAGTCATCACCGAAAGCGCCACAGATTGTTCATATAAGCACCGAAACGAAGAACTGAAGAAAACCCAGAAATGGGTGCAATGGAAGTGAAGAGAAGCAGCACCTTTTTGAAATCGTGGAGCTTGAGGTAACAAGCGGCTCTGTTTCTGTGCAGAGCGATGGTCTGTGGCTTGGTCTTCGCCATCGCCAGAGCCTCCGTGTAGAAACTCAGCGCTTCCTCGTAGGGTTCCGTCGCGGTACATTTGATGAGCTCTCTCGCTCTTGTTCGCCATGATTGAATTGATCGACGCTGTCCAGTTCAAGAGCTTGCCTTCTCAGCTATGGCCGATTACAGGCTACTGATGTATCTGTCTGATCTGAGTTCTCCGAACGAATTATATGAACTCATGACGTTTCAGTTTTTTATTCAGTATGAAATAAAGTTTCCGTTTGCTGCGACTCGTTTGCTGCGACTCGTTTGCTGCAGGATTGGAAAGATGCTCAGGATGTGGTTTCAGGAACAAACCCGAGGGCTGGCCCGAGAATTGTCAAATGGTCCAAACCGGAAGATGGGGAACTCGAAATCAATGTTGATGGAGCGGTTTTAGGGGACGAGCAAGGAGGGGGAGGTATGGTTTGCAGGGGTCGGATGGCATGGCCAAAACACCCCGAGTGATTCTATTTGAAGGGGTTAGAGATCCAGAGACGATTGAAACTTTGAGTGTCGATACAACGCTTGATTGGATTAAGGAAATAGGGTGGAGGATGGGGGTGATTAAATCTGGCTGTCTCAGAGTAGTCCAAACAATTAATAACACATTGTAGTTGTTATATCCTTTGGGAGTGCTTATTACTGAATGCATGATATTTTGTTAACAACGCTGAATAGCGACTTGTTATAATTAATACAGTTACTATTACGTTCAAAAAATATATCCAGAATTTTCAAAATTTGAAAAGTTATACGCGGCAGCATCATGTCAGAACTTAATTTGTTTTTAAAGCATATGTGAACCTTTGTTACTGCACGAAGTGGGGGGGGGGGGGGGGGGGGGGGGGGTATGAAAAAGGTGACACACGATTTGTATATGTTAATCTTATAACGAAATATTCGATTATAACAAGATGAAAAGATAATAGGCGATTTCCATCTTGCTTAGCGGAAAGGGAAACAATATTAAGATCATTTCTTGACTCGACCTGAAAACACGTAGGGCAGTAAATTGGAGGCATGTGAAAGAAACACGGGTGTTTAGAAAAACTATTAAGAAATGGGAGAATCAGATCGTTGGATTTATAGGAGTAAATCAACTTACACAAGTTCGTAATATAATCAGAGATTTACCTGGAGAAGTGCAAGAGTTGAGAGAAAAAAAATGGAGGAATTGATGGTTAAGAAGGAAAGAGTTGTGATTGAGGAAAAGGAGTTGAGAAAAGCATCTTTTAGAATCGTTTACAATGGATGTATTAGAGTACCGACTCAACTAAAAACTCATGTTGATAGTTGAAGACTCAATCATAATTATATCTTAACACGCTACCTAACAAACAAATCCGTTTATGGATTCGGATGTGAGTTATTTAGGAAAAGAGAATAATAGTCTACTGAGATTAGAGATAAGTGCTGGTCCATTTGAGACAAATATGATAAATAGAGAAGATATTAATATTTATTCTACAGAGTAGGATTTAAACTTAGGTGAGGTGAATTGTTTTGTTGATTCCTCTAACGAAAGAAGGTTGCGATTCGGGGTAATAAAAATCGTATTGTGCTTGTACATCTTTGTTTTGTACTTTTGCTTATGTTAGGTTTGTGTGCATTCAGTTTCTGGGAAGTGATTAGCAAAGTAATTTTGAGAAGCTCGATACAGTCATTTGATATAAGCATCTCTTTAACTCTATATTTAACAGTCATTAACAAAGTTCCTCATCTAGTGATTTTGAAGCAAAGAATATTATAAATGATAAATGACTTTGAAGCAAAGTATATTGTCAGAGAGATAAAAAGGACAAGAATATTAGATTACACAATACACAAGCTAAGATTACACAATACATGACTATATATACGTTCGTCTAGTGATTGCTATGATCATTGTATGATAACATTATATGCATAAGTTTCTTATTCGATTTTTTTGAAGTACAAGTCGTAACTTCTCGATGGAGGACACACGAATTGTAAGGTACGCATGCATCTATCACTATATTGTTTTTTTTTGTTCTGAATATTGATAAATATATGAAAATATACGTCCTGATTATTTAACTTGATTTGACGTAGATCGAAAAATATGAATGATTTGAAGGACACTATCGAACATTTCACCCACCCTCATCCCTTGAAATTGATCCAACTTGTTCGTACAGACGAGTATAGAGGCTCCTATTTTAAATGTTATTGTTGTGAATTTGAGTACTACGGATACCGTAACACATATGGTATACGTAGAATCGAAAAGGCCATGTACGCTTGCAGAGAATTGAAATGCAACCCCAAAGGGATTGAACATATTGGAAGAGATCCAGATTTAGAATATCTCTGCGTATCGTGTGCTGAACTCGGAGAAAGTATAGAGCGTAATGCTCTTCAAACCAAGGAGACGGACAATGCAGTAGCTGTTGCAATCGCATCTCCAGCAACTTCAGCTATCACTGTGAGGAAGAGAAATGCAACTTCGAGATGCACGTTCGATGCGCTCACTCTTTAAAGCCTGCCCTGGCACTACCTTCCCATCCTCATCTCCTAGCTCTCGTTGTCAGTAATTGTCCTTACAGTAGAGATGTTCTGAACTGCGAATCATGCCATTCTGATATTCCACATCCTTGGACTTTTGTTCGTTGTGTACCGTGCAATCTAAACTACCATATTTGGTGCTGTAGAGTAGACTACCTCATGCCAGAGTTGATAATGGATGTGCAGCGACACCCTGAACATCCTCTTTCACTATTTTGGACAGACTCTTATTGGTCCTGTGATGTTTGCTCTAACTTGACATCGGTTGTTTGTTCAGATCATAAAATAGATTGGCATGGAATCCCCGTCTATGCTTGCTTCCATTGCGATAACTTCACCACTCATATTTCTTGCGTCTTCCATTCTTCTTTGCCATGTCCTTTCTCCAATCGCGTAACTTATGTTGGTCCGGCTGATCTAGTGACAAAAGACGATCAACTGCAAGAGAACATGGTATGTCAGAGGTGCAAGAAGTGCATCTTCAATAGTGAAGTCCCTGTTTATGGCTGCCAGTATTGTCATTTATTTCTCCACGAAACATGTATTCGTCGAGCAATGGTGGATGACAAGGTCGAGGAACCATTGATATTTAGCCATCCCGGCTATGATCTGCAACAGGACAATCCTCTTGTACTTGTGTTCTCACACGGGGCTGGGGGCCTTAAATGCGCTTGTTGCTCGAAGAATTGCATTGGCTTCATGTTCCAGAATAGAGAAGACACGAGTTTCGTCTTGGACCTAGAATGCATGTTGGTTGTGCCGTCTTTGGAGTTAATTGGACACGATCACCCTGTCACTCTATTGCAGATGAGCAACACCACTAAGAGTTCCTACCTGCGTTGCATTCCATGTCGCGATAGTCTCGAGATTCGTGAATCTATGTTTCGATCTGTGTGTCGTTTGCCGCGCACTCTCCAACATGATTGTCACTTCCATCCCCTCACGCTCGACCCACGTCTCGGCCAAAATTTCGACACTGACCAATGTTATTGTGATGTTTGTGAGGTCAAAAGAGAACCCAACGAGTGCATTTACTATTGTGTTGAGTGCAAGTTTGAAGCTCATCTCGCATGCGTTAAGTCTGAGGTATGTTATTAGTTGATTTTGTTATCATCTTTTTCAATCATTTTCTCATGCCGATAATGTTGAATTCTTGAAACCTTCTTGTTAGGTTATAGCTTTGTGTGCCAACAAACCGGAAGGTGTCGAGTTTGTCACATTAGAAGAGATTAACCGAGAGGAACAAACAAAGAAAAAGGTCAGAGTTAGAGAAGTTTTCCGTCTGAACAAAGCATTACAACTTTCGTACACTCATGTCGACAAAGAACTTGATGATATCTTTCAAGCTGCTTCGAAGGCAACATGGAAAAACTCTGTTGGTGAGAATCCTTCTTACAGTGATGAGTTTCTTAGCAAAATTCTTTATTCGGATGAGCCATTCAAAGTTTTTATACAAAAACTAGACTCGGCTTCTACCTTGGAAAAAGCACGTTCAACCTTGATAAGTCTTAGGTACGAAAATGTTGTTCGCATGCAAGAGTACTTTGTCCCTTTCGATTTTGACGAAGTTATTGAAGCTTTGTTTGATAAATACGGAGATTTTGGAGCAAGATGCACATATAGTCCAAGGACAAAACAGTATCTCTTTGTGGGACTTTGCAAAGCTCTCCAAAGTATGTATAACACAAAAGTCGTGCGTCTAACGGAGAGTTCTCTCGTGGAATGGTGGGCTTGGCTTATCATAGGAAAAGCTGCGGGATTCGAAATTCAATTTGCCTTTGAAATCTTGAAAAGAGGTGTACATGCTTATTTCGGTCTCGAAGCTGATAAATATGCAGATGGGAAGCTCACAAGACTTCGTAAGAAGATAAGAGAAGTACCCCGAGAGGTGAAGGAGTTGAGAAGAAAGCTGGAGGAATTGAACAAAGAGATCGGTGAAAAAGAAACAGAATTGGAGGAAGCCATAACTGAGGAAGAGGAGTTGAGAGAAGCAGCGTTTAGAGTAAAGAAGTCACATCTGATGAGGAAGTGCTTGACGGAGGCCGAAGACTTAGTGTGCTACTCCTTGAGCGAATTGTTTCTTCGTCCATATGAGGAAGTTTAAGTTTATGATCCTGCATAAAATAACTGTGTATTGTGTCTTGTACTGTTGTTTGTGTTATGTTGGCCAATGTTAGTGTCAAGCTTGTCAGGATGAAAGAGATCCGCACGAGACATTCACTATTGGGTTGCGGTGGTAGATTTGTATAATTGTATTCTAATTAACTATCAAGAATATTTAGTTCTTTTTAATTGGAAATAAAATTAAAAGGCAAGAGCTATGCGAGAACCCTCACCCACCAAAACCCTAGCCGTCGTCGACGGTCTTCATGACCTTGGCTATAGAGGTTGTCGATCGAGTTATCTCTTCCTCCTTTTCTTCATACTAAACCCATTTCTCAGCAGTCGTCCTCAGTTGCACAATAATTGCGACATGTCTCCATCCGAGCACAGCCGCCGTCGTCCTGAGTGCGTCCCTCCACCGTTGCTGGATCTACGATTCAATCGGATGAGCCACAACGGGTTGTTCTCCTCATCGTCTTTGATCGAGGTAACTCAGGGTCGAAAAGACCATAATAATCCTTCAGGGTTATTCATGAACCGACTTCCAATTGTTATGGTTTTGTTTAGTGGGGGCTTGGTTTTGGTAAATTACTACCCACCGAACACCCGTACGAGCCGATTGGAGAAAGTTTTGGAGCAATACAATCAGTGGAGTTGTAAGACCCGCTTCCGGTCGAACCGGTGACTCCGGAAGTCACTCGGGACTTTTCCGGAACTCAAACGGATTAGCCATTATCACAGTTGGCTTCAGGGGAGAAAACCCTTTCGTTTGAGTATAATATTGGATAAAGTCAATTTTGGTCAAAACGAGACTCTTTATCGACTAAAACTCCAATTTTAAAAGTGCTGGAATTTATTTTGGAAATTTAAATGACCTAGGGGAGGACACATGTCTATTTGTTGTTGAAGGAGAGAAAAAGGATAGTCATTGTCCCTTTTACCCTCCCAAGAGCTTCTACATGGGTTTCTAACTCAAGGGCTTTTAGTCATTTACTACTTTTAGGTATTATATTGGATTGGAGAAGCCAAAATCATTTCATTTTGCATGTGGTAGCCGAAAATTGGAGAGGAAGAGAGGAAGAGGAGCTCTCATGGAAGCTTGAAGGAGAATCAAAGAAGAAGGAACCATTTGGAGTCATCCTCTAGCCTTCCACCCTCAAAAACACTAACATCCTCTTCATCTTCACATTTTAGAGGTAATGGAACTCTCTACTCATCTTTTCTCTTCATCTATTTCCTTGGGTTTTGGGTGAAAAATGGTTAGATGATGTTGGGTTGAGTAGAAATGATGGGAGATGGTGTGATGAAGGTTGATGAAGAGCTTGGTGAAGTTTTTGTGGAGAAATCAATGGTGGTTGGAGATTTTGAAGTGGGTTTAATTTGATGAATCATTGGAAAACTTGTTTGTGTATTGATTCCTACTATGGGTAGAGGAGTATTGATGGATTTGGACTGTTTTGGGGGTTAGATTGGGGAAATTTCTGGGTTTGAAGGTGGATTTTCGGGGTTTTGGAGCTGGAGGTTGAAGAAGGGCGAATATGTCCTGGTGCGTCACGGATCCGTGACGGATCCCGTGACGGGCGACGTCACGGCTCCGTGAGGGAGTCCGTGACGGCACTCGTCACGGCTCCGTGACGGTGACCGTGAGGGTTGCCATCACGGATCCGTGACCAGATCCGTGACCCACCAGTGTGAGGGTTCTTGGGGGTTTTTCGAAGTGTCTACACCTTGGTTTTGAGCTGAACTTTGGAAGGGTTTTGGGGGTCTTTCTTGCTGTTTAAGTGGAACCTAATTAGTGTTTCTTTGTGTCCAAGACCTTGGGGATCGAGCTAGAGAAGCAAGGATCACACCGAGGCCCGAGGGAAGAGCGAGGTGGTGATCACCGGACTTCACCAAAACGTTGAAGAGGAGGACCTTGAGGTAGGGAAAGCCTTAACCCCTCGTTTATGGTGCCTAGTATGCATGCTAAGTCAATAAAATTGGAAAAGGTCCTAGACATGCATATAGGATGCGAATAACTAGCTTAATCGTCTTTCAATTGCTAATAACCGGAGAGTCTAGTGGTGACCGATTAGGATGCCAATCACTAGTGTTATTCGCTTTTCAATACTTGGGATATGTTTTTCTGGTAGAGGAGCCTTGGCAAAGCCCTCGGATTAGTTGCGTGATAGGATCACATGCTTGGTTGTTGATTGCTTAGTGGATAGGCTAAAGAGTCTAATGAAACTAGCGAAATTGCATGCTTGAATGCTCTTTTGAAGGCTTTATGATTTAGTTGATCATACTCGTATTTGCTCGTTGATTGTATTCGAATGATTACTTGATTTACTTGGTTGGTTGTTGGGGGTATCGAGTATGACTGGTTGTACCGAGCGGTGCAATCAGGTGATCGATGCCCCGGTGGTTCGAAACTGGTAAGTGAACGGTATGTTGGAATTGTGTGTTGGTGCGCTATGGTTGTTTGATTCGTGTGCGATGTGTTGTGGTGAATTGGTGATGGTTGAGCCGAGTGTGGACTTGGATTGATGGTTGTCGAGTTTGTATTACTTCATATTTCGGTTGAGTGCGTTATTCAATTATTAACCGTTTTTCTTTAAAATTGCCCACGTGTGCGCTCCCTATGGGAGTATGGCCCTGGGTTCCCGATGACCTAAAATCCCTTGGAGGCGTTTCTGAGACTTCCGATGATATGTGCCTTGAAGGGTGTTTCCGATAGTCTCAATGATATGCGTCTCCTCTGGATTGGAGGGAAAATCCGAGAGGACACGTAAGACGTGGATCGGAGGGTGGTGACCTCATGTACCACGGCATTGTTTGGTTTATCTATTGTCTCCAATTGTTAAGAACTTCTTGTTAACTTTATTGATGAGTTTATTTGTGATGTTATGGTCTACCTTGTGGAACATTCTGTGAATTGTGGATCTTGTGGGCATTACCGTTGATTCTTTGGAGTCTAGGGTTCACTATGTTATGTGTTTTCCCTACTGAGCGTGAGCTCACCCCTATGTTTCACTGTTGTGTCTACAGGCTTGATTGAGGAGTAGAAGCTTAGGCGCTTCTCGGCGGGGTACTTGTTAGAGGCTTCGGACTTTACTTTTTATGTTTTGAACCAAACTGTGGAGATTATTATTATTATTATTATTACCCCCCCCCCCCCCCCCCCCCCCCCCTTGAGGATTATTTCATGTTTGAACTACGTTTTGTTGGATTCAAGTTATAGTATTGGAGTTTTATGGATGTTGATTTAATTGGTTATCTCCTTTGCTCTTATTTTACTAGTCATGCCTCGAGTCCGGGCAAGAACCGGATTTGGGGCGTGACAGGAGTTGAGATCCGGGACCTATCAATCTTGACTCGGGACCGACGTTGCTTGGCCGTCTTGCGAGGAGCAAGGAGGTAGATCGTTTTTGCCATTTTTGGTTGGATTCAATTTTAGTTTCAATTCTAATTTGCGAGTCTGTTTTTAGTTTGGATTACTTTTGTTGTTCTTCTAGGTTGGATTTTATTGTTGGTTTGGCTTTCCCTTTGCTTTTGGGACGGTCGGATGGGATCTCAATTTTGTGTGTGTTTGTGAAGGCTAAGCAGACTAGTTCTGCGGGTCCACGAACATCGGGTACCCTAAGGGGGACCTGGACTATATTCTGGAGCCCAGTACCTTCATTCTATTGTAACCCCTACTTGGATTAATGCGTCGTGATCTCGTTACCGTTTCAAAAAACTATCAAGAATATTTTATAACATAGGAAAAAGAAATTGAAACAATCTTCGTTTACAAGCAAGGAATATGGAAAACAAAAAGATTATATATGTTTATTTAATAAGTAATGAATTTATTGATCTTTAAAATTTGTGAAAAATTACAAAGATGGGGAACAACACCCGAAAGCGGATCATCCCGAAACTAAAATTGTCCTTCTATCGAAAAACAAATAATACAAACCGCTCTCAAAACCAGTACAACTGAAATATAACAGACATCTCTGCATAAAAATAAAGAGACGTTTCATTCAGTCAATAACTTCCCTGTATTGACAAAGTGCCTCCAAATCTCTCTTATACGTTGTGCTGTAAAAAAAATTTGTTCGCTTTGATTGCTCGCTCGGGTTTGTATGGTATATGTGCAAATATGAGATTGTTTTTTTGTTCCTTTGGATGTTTTGATCGTAGGCGATAATGTAGGAAAAGCTTGTTCATAATTAACCATCACATCCTCCACATCCTTCGTCGCGACAGGAACAGAAAATTTGATGCTCAAACCTGTAAGGGGAGTGTCAGTATCCAACACATCCGTCATTTTCAAAACGTGAGCTGGGATCGGGCTTAAGCCAACCAGCATTGAATAAGGGCGGTTTACATATTGGGGTACCAGCACTTTGCAAGGACACGTGTCGTCCTCTTATGAGTTTGTAGTTTGCACAATAATGACGTTTTCTATTTTATACCGACCATATACATAGACTCAGTATCAAATGCGAATCAGTCCTTACTGTGCAAACTATGGACGCTC
The DNA here is from genome assembly GCA_963921825.1 of Erodium maritimum. Classification (NCBI taxonomy): domain Eukaryota; kingdom Viridiplantae; phylum Streptophyta; class Magnoliopsida; order Geraniales; family Geraniaceae; genus Erodium; species Erodium maritimum. Next base: position 69,988,511 of record OY997593.1, read on the forward strand.
AAGAGGGAGACATGTGGCCTTTTCATGCGCGCGCGCATAACTATTGTTCACGCGCGCACAAGCTTTGGTACTGCCCGTGCAAGGCGCTGGTACCCCTCCATACAAATGCTGACACGTGTTCTTTTCGCGCATATAAAGTACTAGTACCAACGTGAAAGTGCTGGTACATGTGGTTCCAGTATTTGCATATATGAAGTACGAGGACCTATGTATATGAAGTATTAGCACTTGTGCATGCAAGGTACCACCACCTGAAAGAAGTTAGTGTTAGAATTTGACAAAACTCTAGCATTTTTTTGGTGGAAACGACCTTCCGAGCAAGACCCACTTGTTGTGATGTACAATTTTTTTCGTTCATCTAGAGGGTCAACATCGTACGTTCAGATTCCGGACGATTATTTCTTTTTTGTTTTAAGGTTTTTTGGTTTCCTTTTTTCGAATTATGACTTTGGAACTGCTTTCCTTAGGGTTTAGTTTAAGGTTTAGTTTTAAGTGTTTATGGTTCAGTTTTAAGTGTTTAGGGTTTATTTTTTAGGGTTCAGTTTTCAGGGTTTATGGTTTCACGTTGGGGTTTAGGGTTTATAAACACACGAGGCTTTGATTGTACATCAATTTTTCTGAATTATAAACATTGTACCAACACTTGTGTGTGTATTGTACCAACACTCGTGTGTGTATTGTACCAACAACTGTGTGTATATTGTACTAGTACATGTGTGTGTATTGTACCAGTATCACGGGCGCGCGCTAACAGCACTATGGGCAGGCGCAAAAAGGACACGTGTCGCCTTCTCGTGCGTTCGCAGTTTGTACGATAATGGCGGTTTGTATGTTATCCCGTTCGTATATATATATATATATAGGCACAATCAGGTGCGAGCCTTCCTTACGGTGCAAACGTGAGAACCCCAAATGTAGTTTGAGAAAAACAGCATCCCAGTTTGAGATAAAATAGTTTGAGGATACGACATTTTAGTTTGAAAAAATATAGCATTGTAGTTTGCAAAAATAGCATTCCCAGTTTGAGGAAATTTTGGTTTTAAGAAGATTCACCTCAAAACTGGAATGTTATTTTCTCATACCATATCCACTATATTCACGGGTCACACGTTCGCACCGTAAAACCAAGTTCCCACCTGATTCACTCCATATATATAATAGACTTGATTTTGGTTTATTGATAATCGAAAGGAAAAACTTAACTCGTGATCCTGAAACGTCAGAGTGGGCCTCCTAAGAACTTTTTGGATTATTGCACTGTTACGTCTAAAACAAGATCACGATCTTTGACTCGTGAAAGACTCGTCAATCCCGTTGATGTCTGAGCCCATGTCGTGCTAGATCGTAAAGAATAAGAGCATGTTCAAGCAAAGGCTTCAGATGATGTCTCGAAAGGTGATGAGTAGGTCACCGATGAGGGATGATTCTGTCGAGATTTGGACCTCTCCTTTAGTTTCGTTGTTTCGGACTTGTTGTCCAACTGTTACGACTATTTTCTTTTTGAGCTCCTGTTATTGAGCTCCCTATGTAATCGTTTTTCTTGGGGCTTGCCCCTTTAGATACTTTCCTGTCTGGAAAGTACTCTTTCTAATAAAATATTGCGATGATAAAAAAAAAGTGAATACTTTTGGTTGTTTGTTACTTGTTTTTAAGTTGGGTTAATTACCTTTAGTACCCCTTATGTATTGGTAACACACATTTAGTACCCCTTATGTATTGGTAACACACCGGATAAAATTTTGGTCAAGTTTAGGCCATTTTGACGACATGTGACCAATTCATAAGGCGTGTAGTTGTCCCGTTACCAATACATAAGGGGTATTAAATGATGTGTGATCAATTCATAAGGGGTACTAAATGTGTGTTACCAAAACGTAGGGAGTGTTTTTGATCGTTACCAAACGAAAGGGTGCTAAAGATATGTTACCAATAGAAAAGGGGTACAAAAGGTAATTAACCCTTTTAAGTTGAATGTTCAGACTTGAGATGAAAGAAAAGTTTTATATTCTTAGCTATGTAAGTATATATTTATTTTCTAGTTGTAACTAATTAATTGTTTAATTATAAATTGAAACATGATTTATAAATATGTTATTTTATTTCGCAAGTTTCTCTTCATCAGAATCAATAACATTGTCATCTAATTTGCTTTGTATATAAATACGTCGGCGTTAATGCTTACTCATGCCATACTTGACCAATAATGTTTTGTCCTTTGATTAGTGTTGGATATGAATATTTGTTTTTTTTTAGTAAATGCAACTTTCATTTCTTTAAAAAGAGTTAGTACATATTTAAGGGTCTTAACGGGACAAATACAATAACCCTTGTAACTACGTAAACGACTAGGATGTTGTTGAACGGAGCGTCATTAAGGCTAACTAAGGCAGAAACTAAAACCAATTGACGAACACTGCTCAAGGTAGGGCCTGTAGACCGCTGGGTCCCCTGAAGGCGAAACGTTTCTTCTGTTCAAAACCCGAACTTGTGGACGTCAGATTGTCGGTGGTAGATATGATGACGAACATTGCTCAAGGTAGGGCCTGTAAGTTCGTCGGGTCCCCTGAAGGGGACACATTTCTTCTGTTATAAACCCAAACCTGTGTACGTCCGAGCGACGATGGTAGATGTGAATCAGAGATTCCTCGTGGGAAAAGTCTCTGATTTCTTGGGAAAAAGATTTGAATCGTTGCTCAGTGATCATTAACCCTACAAACCAGAACATAAACGATAAAATAAACCAGAGCCAATCGAACCGAGATTGAGGAGGAAGCCGCGGAGGAGGCAAAGGCGGCAGATCCATTGATAGCGGCTTCACTGGCAGTTGTAGAGGCAGCGGGATCTGCGTAGGAGTAGCAGGCGGCAACCACCGAAACGTGCCGCCCGACAAGAAACCCAGAGCAAGGTCATGGGAAGCAGACGGCAACCACCGGAAGAGATTTACGTAACCGGGAGAGCAGTGAAGGCCCCTATGATGAGGAGGGATGGGGCAAACGTATGAGGATACGCGCCAGAACAGCGGAGAGGAACCGAACATTAACCGGGAGAGGTAGAGCCTCGGTGGAGGTCACAGAGGCGGGTATAATGATGGAGGCTTCCCTGAAGGAAAGGGACCAGAACTTGGCTGGGAGAAGCGGCGACACGACGCATGTGCCATGGATGTAGAAACCCTAGATTTAGGGTTTGCTCTCGTCAGGGAGAGAGAGATTCCTAGCCGACGTTGTTGCTGCAAGGACCGCGCTCGACTAGCCAAAGTGTGGGGAGTGGGAGAGAGGAGCCGGACAGAAGCGGGGACGGAGAGACCGGATAGAAGTTGGGAGCGGCGACTACGACGCGCCTGTGCCAAGGGCAGCGAAACCCTAGTAGAGAACATTGTTTCCAAAATTGAATATTTGGGTATTAATTCTTTGTCATGTCATATTTAACTAACAATTTTTTGTCCTATAATTACATTTATATAGGAATATGTTATGTTGCAAACGAGTATGATAGTGACCAGATAATACCCGACCTAATCGGGTAAGAACCAGTAGAATATTGACGAGTACGATATTGAATAGTGTACGGGTATCATAAAATCCGATTCTTACCCTACTCATTGTCATCCATAAACCTACTAGACAATCGAATGCCTTGTATGTCGTGCATCTCGAAAATCAACACCAAGCCAAGCGAAACCCGAGTGCCCTCCCGACGATGCCAGCGGACAGCCATGAGCCACCACGAGACGAACACCGACGACACACCTCAAAACTGAACCCACACCCAAGATTACTCGACCTCCAACCACCACCAAAAAACAATGGCAACAGCCAACACCACGAGCACGACTCTAGACAATGGCTACAAACCGAGGCACAGACCAACACATCGGGACCAAAGAGCAAGACAATCATATAGACTACTCCTCGGAGATATAAAGTTCAATATTTAGCAGGCAAGAACGTCTGTGATAAAGAAAAAAAATGAATTAGAAGCAAAGAATATTATAAAGGAGAAAAAAAAAGGCAGAACATTTTTTTTGAAACGGGAAAGATGTAGTTGTATTACGATTTCATATCATGCTTACAAGGAGGGACATAACAGTACCAGATACCAGCTTTCTGTCCCAACCGGTCGTAGCCCGTCGGGCGCACATGGTTCGATACATGAAGTCTGCTTTGTTTCGCAGATCCAAACTCAAGAGTTCCTCGATCCAACGTTTCAAACGAAAAATAAACCACAAAACTAAACCTAACTAGCAAAAGCATTATTCGACCTAATGCAATGAAAATAGATTGTAACTTAGCCTTTACTGCGGATTCCCCGAGACCTCCCGGTTGCAGTTGTCCTGGGTTTGTGGGTATAGGCCCCCGACGGTCCTCCTCACTCCCGCCATGGGGAATCATTCATCCCCCGGGGGATTATAGCCCCCCCGGGCTTAAAACCCTTTCCTGTTCCTGTAATAACCACTCCCGGTCAACGCCAGCCAAATCTGCGAAAAACAAGAAAATTTAAAAAAATTCAGCAGACACTTGGTTGAACCTAAATTTCACCCCGAGGGTCATACCGGACTTAAGTTGACCCCGATATTGACCAAAGTGAGTTCCAGGGGACTCAGGACAACTTTCTGGTCAGTTTGGGAAATGTTGACTTTTCGCTGGAAAAGTCAACCGAGCGACGTTTTGGTCCATTCGAGGACCGTTTTGGATCCAAAAAGCTTAGCCGTCGTCGCAGCGGTCTTAGTTGAGCCGTTTCCTTGTAGCCCGTGAAGTTTCGTAATTTCTTGGAAAAAGTGCCCGTTCGGGGCCCGAAACGTCCGATTTTCGCGAATCTGATTGGAAAATATCTAGAAGATATTTTTCAAAAAGGGATGGGACCCACTTGCCACATGTCACCAATGTGGTGGTGTTAGGTTTATTGGACAAAACAAGACAAGACTACATGGGGTTAGTTTTGTAAATAAGTGTTAGTTGTTGTTTTTAAAACCAAACAAAAGGAAGAGCAATATGAGGTCTCGGCCACTTACAAAAAAAGAGAAAAATAATAGGTTTTAGAGAGATAAAGGGGGTTAGAAGAAGGAGAGAAAAGAGAAGAAGAAGTTGGAGGTTTTGGTGATTCCCGACGATCAAACTGGTGGATCGTCTCAACGATAAAAGAATCGAGCTCACATCGACATTCCCTACGGTGAGAACCTAACCGATTTTCATTTTGGAACGTTTGAATTTTAAGGTTTGAGTTTAAACGGTTTGATTAAGGTTGGGTTTTGTTTAAGATTGGTTTAAAGATGAATGGTTGAAGTTTGGGGTTTGTTAGGAACGTTTTGGGGCGAAAAGGAAATTTTCCTAATTTTGTTCGGGTGGGGACCACATGCCCGAGTATCGGGTTTTCGTGTTCGGGTGGTTTAGGACGATCCCCAAGTAGTTAATCCACACCCGGATCGAAATTTGGAATTAAATTGTGAAAGTTGTAATTAACGGGTTTAGAAACTTTAAACGCAAATTAAATTACTCGGAAGTCGGAAATTGATTCCGTCGAGTGCGTAGGAACCCTTGGATTATTCTAAGACCGTAGAAACAAAAACGGGAATTTTCGGAGCCCCGGAAGGACGTTTTCCAAACCCGGGCAGATTCGCCATGTCGGGCGAATCGGACTTTTCCGAGTCCATTATTGACAATGTCGAGTAATTGGGAAGTTTGGGAGTGATCGACATTGCCGGGGTTGCGTTTGGGCGTTTAATTCTTTAAATTCGGGTTTCGCCTGCTTACTTAAAAAGTGTGTTAATTGTAATGATTGTAGACTGTGTCGCCTACCATGGAAATAGGAGGCTAAGCGGGAATTATGGAGCTTCGCCGGAGTAAGAATATCGGGTTTGACACGCTTCAAGAGGTAGGGAAAAGTAGTCGGATCTCGGCCCTGACTAGGGAAAGTTAACAGTAGAATTGCATGTGACACTTGTGTGTCGTGGGTTAAGTAGGTTATCGAATATTAGAAATGCATGTGACACTTGGGGTGTCGTGGGTTAAGTAGGTTATCGAAGATTGGAAATGCATGTGACACTTAGTAATGTCTTAGGAGCAGAGAACTTATCGATGTTAGAATTACTGGAGGCATATGACCATGCCCGGAGGTTGATTGTGAACTTATCGATATTAGGAGTACTGGAGGCATATGAACATGCCCGGAGGTTGATTGTGAAACTGTTGATATTAGGACTGCTGAAGGCATTGGTTATGCCCAGAGGTTGTTTGTGTAATTTGTGTCTTGGGTGGCCATGAGAGCCCGCAGTTTATTGTTGTGTCTTGGGTGGCCATGAGAGCCCGTGTTTTACTGTTGGTGTCTTGGGTGGCCATGAGTGCCCGTGGGGTTGTTGAACCCGTGTCTTTACTGTTGGTGTGTCTTGTGTGGCCATGAGTGCCCGTGGGGTTGTTGAACCCGTGTCTTTACTGTTGGTGTGTCTTGGGTGGTCATGAGTGCCCGTGGGGTTGTTGAGCCCGTGAGTTACTGTTGGTGTGTCTTGGGAGGCCGTGAGTGCCCGTGGGGTTGTTGAACCCGTGAGTTACTGTTGGTGTGTCTTGGGAGGCCGTGAGTGCCTGTGGGGTTGTTGAGCCCGTGAGTTACTGTTGGTGTGTCTTGGGTGGCCGTGAGTGCTCATGGGTTTGTTAAGCCCGTGAGTTATTGCCGGTGTGTCTTGGGTGACCAGGAGTGCCTGTGGAGTGTTGAACCTGTGTTGTTGCTGTTTGTTGAACTTGCTTGTGATTGTGATTGTGGTTACTGAGACAGGTCGACCGCCTGGCCTGACCAGGACTGGCAAAGCGCGTGAGTGAGAGAGGTTATTGAGACAGGTCGACCGCCTGGCCTGACTGGGACTGGCAAAGCGCGTGAGTGAGAGAGGTTACTGAGACAAGTCGACCGCCTGGCCCGACTTTGTGTCGGGGAAGCGCGTGAGTGAGAGAGGTTACTGAGACAGGTTGACCGCCTGGCCTGACCGGGACTGGCAAAGCGCGTGAGTGAGAGAGGCTACTGAGACATGTCGACCGCCTGGCCTGACCGGGACTGGCAAAGCGCGTGAGTGAGAGAGTTTACTGAGCAGCTGGAGTGCGATCCTTTATGATCTTGTTTGGTGTGCGATCCTTTGTGATCTTGGGTGTTGAGTGGTGGTCTGACGTGTCTTTGGAGGATGTCGTCGATCGTTGTGTCAGGTCTACTTTACGTGTCCGAGTGTTGAGTCGGTTGAGGAAAGTATATGTGTGTGTGTGTCAGTCGGGTTACTTGAGTTTGGGGATAGTGATCCCCGGTGTTGAGTTGGTTGTTGGTGTTACCGGCATTGTCTGCTAAGTATGTCGTAGTCAGTCTGTTATCTGTGGTGGTGAGCGAACACTCACCCCTAGCTGCTTTTCCTACAGGTACCGGTCGCAGGTTGGACTAGGTGAGCTTCTGAAGCTTGAAGAGCTAGGAGCGGGATTCTGGGTTTACTCTGAGTCTAGCGACGTGTACTTTGCTTTTTGTCCAATTGTTGGGACGTACCTTTAAGTTGTAAATGATTAAATGATTATTTTTGATGAACAAATGGCGATTTTAAAGTGATTTATGTAAAAGGTTTCAAAATGTTTTATTGTTTCAAAACGTTCGCGTCCCGAGTTCGGTTTACTAAAATTGGGGCGTGACAGTTCCTGTCCAGCAGTGTCTGGCGGCGTCGAGATCTCATCTGGTCCATCCGGGGCCGCTGGCTTATGTCCTGTCTTGATCGTCCTGGGTCTGGGTCCAATGTCGGGATTGAATCTCAGAATCCCCCGACGGACCAAAGGTATGCCGCTCAGTGCATAGCGATTCACTGGGGGCTTTGGGCTTCCAGGCAGCATGGGATTAGGTGAAGTCTCCCTCTGGCCGATCGGTGACTGTGTCCTGGGCCGTGATGATACCACTCCATGTCGTTTTGATACCAACAGAGTTGGCCCCAAAACCCTAGACGGAGTACAACGGTTCCCTGGGTTTGCATACCCCCTAGGGTTTACATATCCGCTAGGTCGTGTCGGCGGCCGTGGCATCCGAATCGACGGGAGGGTCCACATGTAAGACGGTGGAACGGGACGCTTCGGTGTGGGGACGGGGGCCAGACTCCGATAATGGGTGCCCTGTTGAGAGACCGTCCGATCCCAACCCAGTCGCGGACGGTGGTTCCAATGGCGTGCTTCAAGAAACCGGTCCGGCTCCATCGGAGGTGCTCTGTTCCAGAGCGGCGGGTACGACCACAACGGTCCCGGTGCTCCTCCCTGCATGGGCGACCCATCCCGGAGGTACATGGCCATAGACGCCATGGTCGGGCCGAGCATGATGGGGCGAGGCCGAGGAGGATTCTCCGGCATCCATGGCGACCTAGGGAGCGCTCCAACGTGTTGACGTCGGGAACCTGGGAGAACCATCGTTGGTGGAGAGGGTTCAGTGAAAACTGAGAAGAAGAGAATCGGTGGGGAAGATAACGAGGGTGAGAAGGACGGCGGCGTGGCTGATGGCGTGAGGAACGGTGGAGGCAACAGTAAACCCTAACGGGTAGAGAGAACCTCACGAAGAGGTGAACAAAGAGTTTTTATTTGAGTTTAAAAAAAAAAGGCATAACATAAAACGTATACCAGGATGAAAATAAATGAGCCGATGATGGTCATGCCAATTATTATATTTATAAATACTATAATATGTGTGTAGTACGAACGTTACATAACCCTATTACACACACAAATATCGGTTCGATTTCTTTCAAGAACAAATATATAAAAACTTTTGGATCAATGAGTTACGTGTAAGAAGGTACGTGCATATAAGTCTACCGCTATATTGTTTATGTTTGTTTTGTATATAGGTGTGATAGTATGAAGAGGTTTCTTTCATTTTTAGATTTTTATTTTCATATTATACTATTCTGATTTATTTTTTATATCTTCAATGTATGTAAACTTATTTGATATATTCTACTAACATTAATTTTTACAAATTATGTTAGGATGTGAAAAAATAAATCAAAATAATAGAATGTGAAAATGAAAATAATAGGATGTGGTTAGGGTTATTCCCTCGGTCGGTGGCGTCTAGATCGAAGTGGCCACAAGTAATGGTAACGAGCAGGGCCACCCGCAGGGGAGAAGAGGCCGGCGAGGAACATCGTCACAGGTGGCGCAACTGTAGAGACGGTTGGGTTCAGAGACTCTTTCACCGTGAAGCTTCGAGACGGGTAAAAAGGAGGCTTTACAAAGACAAGCCCCACCGGCAACCATCCTAACACGGGTCGATCTGGTCGCCGGTGGCGACGGCTGGAGAAGAGAAGCAGGGGCTCAGGAAGACAACCACGAACCCATGTCGATACACATGGACCTTGGCTTCAACTTCTCCAAGGCCCCGAGAACGACTTCTCCAAAGCTGTCCGGCGAGGAACAAACGAACACCTAAAAAAACCAGGTGAAGCAGGAGAAGAAGGGGAGCCGCCTGATCTAAATTGTTGGATATGTATACTAAGTGTTCTAATTGCATGTTTAACGGGCATGAGGAGCTGAAAGGTTAACGTGAATGGAGTTGTAGTTTTGACTTTTCACTTCCTATGTTAACGAAATCGTTAATTTGAACGGTTCATATCAGGTTTTGTAAAAGTTCCAACCTTTCGTGTATGGAACTGTAACGAAACGTTGGTCTGGGTTAGGACGTCAAAACGAAATGTTCAAGAAGGTTAGGACCCAGAGTTTTCCCTATATCCAATGCTGACAGATGACAATTACGAGATTTGGGCGATGAAGATGACCATACTAATGAAAGCATTGAATGTATGGTATGCCATAGAAGGAGTACAGATCGTTGGGGTCGAGAAAGATCAAGGATCGTTTACAGGGGAGAGGCCGCCTCGAGAGGCCTTCTCTTGCGAATCTCCGATTAGAAGTCCATCCAGGGGAGAATCCCCTTTACTCGTTGACACACTAGCAATCTCACATGTACTCTGATTTAGTTAGGCTTCCCCTGAATCCAATACACGAATGCTCTGTTTACCTCCATTGATGCTCTGTTTTGGACAAAGCTTCACGGGCGTGTCTTTCCGGCGCCGGGCAATGGCGACAAACAATATGTGGCCACCAGGAACCGAAGCTCCACTCGAAATATTTCTTGGAGAGTCCCGAAGTATTACACCTACTTTGATAGGAAATACTCTCAACCCTTGGAAACTGAAGCGTTATTTGCCTCTTACCAACAACAAGTCCTTGGTTCTTTGTTGTCAAATTATTCTTAAACACAAGGATTGGAGATGTTAAAGAGTGGAAATACAATACTTCCCTCTCCTCAAGTGACAGAGCATTTTCTCAGTTCGGCCTTGTAGGGACATATTCATTTTTTTTTATTGATCAACAATTTTTTTATAAAATACCCCGCCTTTAAAATAAAGGACGGGGCAAAGGGAAGAATCCCTCAAATGAGCTTACAAACAAAGACATCCCCGAAATAGAGGACCCTAGACAAACGAAGCTCAACAATTACAACAAACCCTATCAAAAAGGATTAAATAGGTCTAAAACCTAGATCTTACAACCGTGAAGCAAACCAGTAGGGACATATTCATGAGGTGGCAGATTGTATGGGCTTTATATGTGCAAATAACCAAATTCAAATTGAAAAAAGGAAAAATACTAAGGCAACCACTCTACATGGGTATAAAAAAAAGTACAAAATTAAAGAAGGGACAAAAGAAAAACTGAAAGAAAAATCTATTTCTACATAATCATCATCTCTTATAATCATTGAAAGCCTAACTGAAGCTAGAAGGGCTTGGATTTTTGGAAAAGGGTACAAAACATAGGGTACAAAAAGGTATGTTATAAATTATAGGGGTATTAAATGCATGTTACTAGCTGAAAAAGGGTAGAAAAGGCGATTGTCTTTCTTTTATTCTTGTCTATTATCTTGTGTTCTTGTCTTTTTTTCGATACTTTTTATTAGCAAATTTTTATTCAAAAATATTATCTGAGGAAGGTTGAAATATTTGTTCTCCTTACGTTGTGGAGGGGGCGGTGGAGATACAGATTTGATATTCTATAATAAAAAATTCTTGAGAGAGAGGGGTCCACCCAATAGGAAGAGAAACTTAGGAAGATTCTGCTATTTTGAGGGAAATATGAAGCCATTGGAGTGCAAGAAGAGTAAGGAGAAGCCAAATCTGGAGGAGGAAGAAGGAGGAGTTTTGGTGTTCTTGGATGTTGGGTTCTCGAACCCACACACGAGTATTTCCTAGGCTTTTTTTTCGTATTCGTGATTCTTGTAGAGTTAGTTTTGATTGTTGAGATTTGGGATCCCACATCCATGAGAGCTCTGTTTCATGGCTAATTGGCTATGGATGTGTGAGTTTTTTTTATTAATATATGTAATTGATGTTCTTTTTGTGGTATTTGTGGTGGATTATTGATGTTTAAAGTCTTCTGTGTCTATATTCTTCCCAACTTATTCTATGTCAAAATCATGATTTATGTGTACTATGAAACAGAGAGATTACTTTGTGTTGTTTGGTAGTTAATAGCTTGGTCATACAATTAGTTGCATGAATTGAATAATTTGGAAGCCAATTTATATAATTGATTTGGTTGAGCAACAAATCTAGCTAGGATATTCGATTAACTAGATGAAAGTTTGGTTAATTTGAATCCTTAGGAAGGAAAATTATAGTGTGCGTGAAGTATTTGACCTCTAGATTAATTACGAAACGATTTCCTAAAATTGCCGATTAATGATCTCTAAACCAAGTCTTGACTCCATCCATACGATAGATACGAATTGTCAATTGAAATTGTAATTGCTGCTAGTGGTCTCCCTAGAGTAGTCATTATAAGAATGTGAAGTGCAATTTGAGGTGACGCTATAGACCATCGATGAATAATTGGAATACATTATAGTTGTAGCTTGGGGTCTGAATGTAGTTGTCCCATACCGGGGGAGAATGTATTTACTTTACCACCAGGTAGGCTATTTAGGGAGAGAGAATTGTGCCGAATTGGGTAGTCCCATAATCTTACCCCTTACTTAAGTGTAGGAATACCTTGCACCTTGCATGGATCTTAGATCCCGCATATCGTTACTTAGAATTTGATTATTTACTTTCACTTTCACGACAATCTTGGGAAGTATATCATTCATTAGGTATATAGTTATTACGACTTTAGTGGGTTTACAACCTTTCCTCTAATTTCTGAGATTTGTCAGTCCACTAATAATTAGTCTCTCCTATGACTACGTGAGGTGGTTTGCATGATTTCTTTTGACATTCTTCGTTTTTATTTGGGTTGAGTCTTGAGACCATATTGAGAGTGACAAACACCACACACCAACCTCTCGGTCACATGCCTACAACATTTCTTAACTCTACCTAAGAAATGTTGAAGTGGGAAAGTCTTTATATTGTAATAGAGTTTGGTCTCTTTTCATCTGAACTTCTCGATTACATGCTCCCAAGCCATTAAGGTTAGACAGAACTGTAACCTAGTATAAAGGACCTGTTTTATATAAAAATTTGTCATTATTAAAAATCATTTTAAAATATAAAAAAGATCTATAGATAATGCTCTATTCTGATTTGTATAGTTGATTGATATGTTTCATGTCACACAGGAAAGTTTCGCCGACAGTGGAGCAAGCCAAGTCTTCAGCCTCCTTCAAGCACTTGTTCATCAGAGGTGACTTTTTTACTCTGAAAACTGCTTCTCTAACGTCATTCTCTTTGTTCTTGGCTTCCTTTAACATTCTTCTTCTTTCATCCAACATTCTTTCCAATTTTTCGATTTCTTTGGGTAGTTCTTTTATTTGCTGACGAGCAGTTCTCAGCTCGCCAATCGCATGCTTATCAGCTTCAAGACCAAAGTGTGCGAACACAACTCTTTCCCAACTCTCAAGGGCAAATTGAATTCGAAACCCGGCAGCTTTTCCCATAGCAATCCAACCCCACCATTCCATGAGCAAACTCTCTGTGACATGCACAATTTTAATATCACACATATTTTGTAGAGTTTTACAAAGTCCAACAAAGAGATATTGTTTTACCTCTCTACTACATGTGCACTTGGCTCCGAAATCCCCATATTTGTCAAACAGAGTTTCAAGAACTTCGTCAAAGTTCAAAGGAACCAAGTATTCTCCAACGCGCACAACCTCTTCGTTCCTTAGTCTTTCCAAGGCAGACCGCCTTTCTCTCGACGTACTAGTTCCTTAGTTCAAAGGAACCAAGTATTCTTCCATGCGAACAACTTCTTCGTTCCTTAGAATTTCCAAGGTTGAATGCATTTTTTTCCAATGCATTAGTTGAGGATGAGTTTAGTCTTTCTCTAAACTCTTTGAATGGCTTCTCCGAGTAAAGAGTTTTGTTAGAAAAATCATTGATGCAAGAAGGATTCTCACTGACAGAGTTGTCCCACGTTATTTCTAAAGATGCTTGAAAAATACCATTAAGTTCTTTGTGATCGCGAGTCCATGAAAGTAGTAATTCCACCTTCAAGCAAAATACATCCTTAACTTTTATCTTCTTGTCTTCTTTCTGGTCGTTTTGCTTAACTTCTTGTAAGGTAACAAATTGGACATCGTTTTGGTTGATAGCACCAGGACCTAGAACCTAATAGGAAAAGCTCATAAGTCAAGTAATACATTGAACAAAATAGTAAAAACAAGAACAATAACAACGAACCTCTGATCTGACGCATCCGATGTGAGCTTCAAACTTACATTTAGCGCAATAGTAAATATATTCATTTGGATCTCTTTTATCTTCACAAACATCACAATAACATTGTTCAGCGGTTTCATCGACGACGTTAGGCACAAGAGTGAGGGGATGGAAGTGGCATTCATGAAGGAGTGTGTATGGAAAACGACATGATGATTCACTGATGCTGAAATCCTCCCGACATGGAATGCAACGCAAGTAGGAGTTCTTAGTGATGTTGTTCCCTTGCAGTAGAGTCACATGGTGATCATGTCCAATAAGATCCAAAGATGGAACCTCCAACATGCATTCTAGATCCAACACAAACGATTCATCATCTTTTTTCCGGAACATGAAGCCAATGCCATTCTTGGAGCAACAGGCGCATGTAACTTCCTTGGCCCCGTGCACGAACACGAGTACAAGAGGATTATAGTGTTGCAGATCATAACCAGGATCAATGTTTCCTCGACCTTGTCGTCCATCATTGCTCGACAAATACACGTTTCGTGGAGAAATAAATGACAATATTGGCAACCATAGACGGGGACTCCATTGTTAAGAAGGCACTTCCTGCACCTCTGACATATCGGGTTCTTGTGCATTGGACTGTCTTTTGTTATTGGATCAGTAAGGACAACATTGGTTACAAGGTTGGAGGAAGGACATGGCAAAGAAGAACGGAAGATGCAAGAAAGATGAGCGGTGAAGTTATTGCAATCCAAGCAAGAATACACTCGGATTCCAGGTCAATCTCTTCTATTTTTGGAACAAACATCACATGTCCAATAGTAATTTGTCCGAGTTAGTGAAAGAGGATGTTGAGGGTGGAGTTGTACATCCATTATCAACTCTGGCAGGCAGTAGTCGACTCTAACACACCAAATATGATAATTCAGATTGCACGGTACACAACGAGCAAAAGTCCAAGACTCTGGAATTTCATAATGGCAAGATTCGCAGTTCAATACATCAGTATAAGGATAATCATAGACAACGAACGCAAGGAGATGAGAATGGGAAGGTAGTGACAGAGTTGGCTTTAGAGAGTGAGCGCATTTGATGTGCATCTCAAAGTTGCATTTCTCTTCCGCACACTGATAGCTGAACCTGCTAAACATCCAATTGCAACATGCACTACACTTTGAGCCAGTCGATCTCTTTAGTTTGAGCTGCGGATGGTTGGGATGAAGAGCGTTTTGTTCTACTTTTTCTCCCAGTTCAGCACACGATACGCATAGGCATTCTCGATCGGGATCTCTTCCAATAAGTTTAACCCCGTAGGGGTTGCATTCTAATTCCATGCAAGCATACATAAAAATTTCTCTACTACATGCACGAAGTGACTGCCGGGATCCGCAGTACATGAAGTTACAACAATAACATTTAAAACAAAACAATCCATACATTTCTGCAGGATCATGTTGGATCAATGTCAAGGTGTGAGGGTGGGTGAAATGTTTGATAGTCTTCGTCAAATCATCCATATCAACCGATCTACATCAAATCAAGTTAAATAATTCGTATATATTAATCGATCATCCATACTTTCATGTATTTTTTGATGTACAAAACAACATTGTGATTAAAAAACGTACGTACCTTGTAATTTGTTCCTCTTCCATCCAGAAGTTGCAATTCATACGTCCAAGAAATCAAATAAAACTATTGCAGCGATGAAAAACAATTGAAGACGATGTGATCTTAGCAATTACTAGATGAGAGATATATTGTCATGTGTTATTCTTTGGTTTGCTTATGTATTGTATCATCTCATGTTCTTGTCTTTTCTATCTCTTTTATAATATTCTTTGCTTCATAATTATTCTCTTAGCTAAAAATGTTCTTACTTCATTATACCGTCTTTACAAGGACAACTCTACAATTTACATGTTTAAGAATAAAATAAAGGAATAATATCACTTTTAGTATTATAAAATTTTCATATTCCATTTATATTATCCTATATCGTTTTTGAGTCGTCTTGCTATGCTAAAATTTTGTTTGTCTCATTTTAATACTTAACGTTAAATTTTTTTTGAACCTATTTTTTCAAAAAATGACCAAATTACCCTTTTGTGTATTAAAACCCAAAATCCCTTTTTCAAACCCACTTCTCATATACCCCTCCCCCATTTCAATAGTAGAGATATGACTATGACGTATACACTGTCGTGTTCTTCATCCACACAGCCTCAACAAGCCGCCACTACCTCGCATCGTCGTTCCTTGCTTCTCTCCCCAACTGATCGCATCTTTTTGCGTCAGATGTGAGATGGGCTTTCGAATCCGGCGAAACCGAATTTGTCACGCCCCAAATCCGGTTTTGACCGGACTCGAGACGTGAACTAAAACAATAACAATTTTACTCAAAAATAAAGCCAACAAGTCTCAATCTCAAATTTTTTTAAAACTTTAAACACTACGCGAGTCACAGCTTGGAAAAAGAACCAGCGGTGAAACAGTTCAAAATAGAACCGTACGTCTCTAGACTACATAGCCTAGGACCCTCGTAAGCTCCCAAGCATCGAGCATCCAGCTAGTACACTTCCCGCTTAGAACCTAAAAAAAACAACAAAGTAAGGGGTGAGCTTTTGCTCAGTAGGAAAGTAGTTAAGGTTATAAGCAAGCGCTCACCACCACGGGTAACCGTCCAATTAGGGCATACTAGTACAACACACAACTAATTTCTAATGGAACTCGTAACCACCACCCTCAACTCAAGACCAACTCATGCTCACAACCACCCAAACAGCACAACTATTAACAGTCAAACTAACCACGAGACGCTCTCAAATAGTCATACCAGAATCTCTAACGGCCTAAATCTCTTTCTCGGAACTCCTTCCAGCAAAGATAGATAAAACAGGATGAGACAACTTCCCCGGAACTCCTTCGGGCGAAGCAAAGGATAGAAGAAAACGGCTTTCCCGGAACTCCTTCGGGCAAAGCAAAGGTGAAACAAGGTGAAACTACTTCCCCGGAACTCCTTCGGGCGAAGCAAAGGTGAGACAACTTTCCCGGAACTCCTTCGGGCAAAGCGTCAAATAAAAAAAACAAAAGTCCTAACTAAACACGACTTACCCAGCCCTAAAACCTTACCACAACTTTCCCGGTCTATCACTCACCCGACCATCACGGAACCAAGGGTTTCACATCAACACAATCACGGCACACTCGCCCATACATAACAACAACATGCTCAGCGGATATACTAGTCTTGTCTATTAACCCTAACGACACCGACTCACACGGAAGGCACCTCAAACAACAACGGCAATTCAATCAATTACGCAACCTACGGCTCGACAAGGCCGATCTACCAGCACAGCAATTCCCAAGACAGAAACGTAAATGTTCGTAGTTCAATCGACTACGCTAGTTGTTCTCATCCTACATGTGACTACGACTCGTCCGGTTATTATCTTAAATAAACGTCTTTCCAGTTTTATTAATCCTAGCATGCATACTAGTAACTTTCCGCAATTAAACCGGTATCCGCTACTTCCCTACCTCAACCGAAGTACAACAGCTACGCCTCCTAGCTGCTGACGTCCTGGCTCACTACCTCCGGTCTTCTCTTCGATCGAAGCCGGACTCTACTTTACACAGAAAACTACAATTAAAACCGATTTCACAAATTGATTTAAAAGGTTACAACGGTTTCGATTTAAGTTCAAAAGTTGTCTTTTAGACTCGAGCGGGCTAAAAGCGGGATTACCACGAATCAGGTTCGAGCACCCGAGCACCGAACTCAAAACCCGGTGCACGATTCCCGAGGTACAGATCCCGATGCACGGATCCCCGAGGTCCGATTCAGCGTTCCGCTTTTTAAATCCCGTTCTAAGTCCGATTAACAGTCCCGTTATTACGCTCGAGTTTCCAAGTTCGTTCAAGTTCCAAAACCGACAACAAGTCCCCTTTTATTAAATCTGATTTAAAACCCTTTTTATTAAAACTGATTTTCGTTTTAAAAAAAAACAAGTTCTTTTCTTTTCCTTGAACCAATTTCAAATCAACACTGTTTTGTTTCAAATTAATTTCCGTATCAGTTTCCTTTTATTTTGCTTCCAAAAAGAAGGAGAAGCTCGGTTCGAATCCGGCCGGCCACCGGCGGCGCCGTTGCCGGCCAAGGCTCCACGGCTCGGAATCTCACCGTGGAAAAAGGACGGTGGCGGGAGGGTGGTTGGTGTCGGGCGCGGCGGCGGAGTACGGCGGAGCACAGCTCTCCGTACGGATCTGGACGGTGAGGGGTTCGGCGACTCTCAGGGAAGAAGAATGACGAACAAGAAGCAGGGAGGTGAGGGAGAGGAAGAGCTCGGCGGCCTCTTCGCTCGCCGGCGAAACCAGACGGGCACGGTGGTGGGGCGGTGGCTAGATCCGGACGGCGTGGCTTGAACGGAGACGAGGAGGGACGGTTTTACCTCGAGATGGGAGAGGCGGAGTTCGGCGATGGGATGGTCGGCGTCCGATGGTGGCGGTGGCTCGGGTTGGACGGGGATAGAGGTGTAAGGCGGCGGCGGTTTGAGGTGAGGGGAGAGGAGGAGATCGGGATTGAGGGAGGGAGAGGGAGAGTGGAATCGCGAGCGGCTGAGGGACAAAAAAATAGGGTTTGGAACCCTGAACCTCGCCTTATATAGAACGGGCTCGACACTCGTTGGGCCATGGTGAACTTGGGCTGCACGGCCCAAAGCTGAAGAGAAGGGGGTGGAACGGGTTGGCCTGGCTCGGGCCGGGTCTGCCCGGTCCAGTTCTCTCTTTTTTTTTTTTGCTTTTCTTTTTCTTGTTTAATTAGATATTTTAATTTTAAAACGAAGTAGGAATTAAATCGAATTTCAAACCCGTTGTCAACAACAACCAACCCAAAAATCAACCTCGACGATCCGACGAACACTTTTAAAAAAATTTAAAACTTTTTAAACTGAAACGGTCTTCACAGAATTACCCTTTTGTGTATTAAAACCCAAATCCCCTTTTCAAACCCACTTACCGTATACCCCTCCCCCATTTCAATAGTAGAGATATGGTTGTGACGTATACCTCTGTTCTTTCAACAATTAAGCACAGACGATGGCAAACAATGGGGAGAAGCATCCAACTGTCAGGCCCAACCAGAAGACCCCCCCCCCCCCCCCCGCCAACCCTAACCTTGAAAGGAAAGAACAACTCTCATCTCCAAAGAGCTGTCAACCCTCGAAGGAGAAGATGACAGCAACTAAAAAGCCGGCGGCCAACCCGCTATGTTAAATTTGGGATACTTATATCGGGTCGGGCTTCCACAACTAAAAGGTCAACCTTGTTAGTTGGGTGTGGTCCTAGCCTTTATAAGTAGTTATTTATACTTATATTTAGTCGATGTGGGTTCATACTTCAACACTCCCCCTCACTTGTAGGATTGGACATCTACACGTGGGTCATAGCAGGACTGGACATCTGCATATGGACCGGAGGCCACATGGTGGAGGTGACAAACAGGCCGTGGGCTGAACCAACTCTAATACCATGTAAAATTTTGTTTTTTTAAAAACGGGCCACTTATTCCTACATGGAGACTTACATGAGGAGGTTTATATGAAGGTTCCTCAAGGATTTTCTAAGCAGGGGGAGAAGCGGGTTTGCCACCTACGTAAATCTCTTTATGGACTCAAGCAGGCATCCCGTAACTGGTACCAAAAGTTCACTGATTCCATCGTTAGCCTTGGCTACAAGGCCTCATCCGCAGATCACTCCCTCTTCACCTTTACTGCTCCTAATTCATTTGTTGCAGTTCTTATCTATGTGGACGGTGTGGTTATCACAGGATTAGATGCAACCCGTATTCAACAACTTAAGGAGCATTTGGACCAACAGTTCAAGATCAAGGACTTAGGAACTTTGAAATACTTCCTTGGCCTCGAAGTGGCTCGCTCTCCTTCAGGGATCGTCCTCTCCCAGAGGAAATATACCCTCGACATCTTGGCCGATAGTGGCTTCACTGGATGTAAGTCGACATCCTTCCCACTCGCTCAGCAACACCGACTTTCGGCAGATGCTGGACCTCTTTGTGAAGATAGTGGTCAATATCGTCGACTGGTAGGACGGTTATTGTATCTGACCATCACTCGGCCTGACATCAGCTATGCCGTGCATATCTTGAGCCAATTCTTACATGCCCCCGCGAGGCACACTTGGATGCTGCCTTCCATGTTCTACGTTACCTTAAGAGCAGCCCAGGGCAAGGTTTGTTTTTTCGAACTGATGGATGGAGGCACTAATGTGCTTATTAAGTGTTTAATTTGTCCATATACTTTCTATGTGGGACTTATACTTCAACACGCTAACAGCAGAGATGAACCCGGATAACCATACATATCTTAGGAGATGGCTTCTAAGGGGGGCAAACAACGCCTAAGAAACTCGCCGGCGGTCAACACCTTTAACCGACGAGCTCGAACCACACTGATTCGAGATGAAAGGAAGCCAAAACACACAGGTATGTATGAACGGGTCGGAGAAGACTAACCAAACAAGGGAGGAAAAAGAGAGTACCTCAGAATAGTCGACCAACAATTTTAGAGACCGGGTGGCGAAGCACCAGAAGCAGCTAGAATAGCTCAACAACGATCCAAACCCAATAGGATGTAGAAGCGCGTCCCACAACTTGAGCTAGAGCCAGACACATCCAATGACCTGCGAGAAGCTCCTCCAAAAAAACCGCGAGACACGGAGCAGACAAAGAATCTCGCACTCAACCCTCTGATACCTTATTCCGACAAACACCGAAAGGAGGCCTTAAAAGGGGGGAGGACGGGTATTTCTACCGAGAACGAGTTCCAAACTCCAAGCCGGCAGCAATAAGTCTACCAATCCGAGAAACCGAAACTGGAAATCGTGCTAAGTGTCACGCCCCAAATCCGGTTTTTTTGACCGAATTCGAGATGCGACTAAAGATTTACAGTAACAAAAGAGGAAAAAAAATAAATAAAGTTCCAAAATAAAATAAAACTTCGAAAAGTCAAGAGTCGCAGCTCAACCAGTAAAGTACACAAGTCCAACAAGAAAAGAAAAAGGTGTACGTCTCTAAAACTAACTAAACCCTCAACAGCTCCCCAGCTTCGAGAGTCCAGCTATTACTACTCCCGCTCAACACCCGAAACACCACAAAGACAGGAGGGGTGAGCTTGCGCCCAGTAGGAAAAATAAAAGAACTCTCAACACGCCGTTTAACCTCAAGGTAAAATTTGTAATTAGGGTAAACTAGGGATATGACCCAATAGAATGCCTTTAGGCAAAACCCTTACTAGTCAAACCACACAGTATGAAACAACGTGTAATACACACAGACCAACTCAGGGAAAAAGGCACACAGCAGCACACACATAGAATCCATAGGACGTCACACAACAAATAACGGGGAAGGGTCCGGACGAAACGCACACGTATGTCGTCAACTCCATCGATTTGCACACAGTTGATTATATCGCACTGGAACACACAGCGTCAGTCACGACATCTTCCTCCTCACACAGACGAAGGGCGCCACTCTCATATATAACTGGAACTCCATCGATTTGCACACAGCTGATTATATCGCACTGGAACACACAGCGTCAGTCACGACATCTTCCTCCTCACACAGATGAAGGGCTCTACTCAACGTAAATATAAGACCGATTTGCACACAGCCGCTTATATCGCACTGGAACACACAGCGTCAGTCACGACATCTTCCTCCTCACACAGATGAAGGGCGATACTCTCATATGTAACTGGAACTCCATCGATCAATCCCATCCCGGATTAAGAGTCATCTAAACACGCCATCCTTGGTCTCGATATGATTATCCATCCGGCTACGCCGTCTCTTAAACACACACAGGGTTTCGCACACAGCACACTCACTGATGGTCTCGGTATACCAGCCGAACCATCTTAGCATACACCCGGTCTATCACTCACCCGGTCATTTCACAGTCAAGGGTTCACATAGGCACACATGGCACACTTGCCCACACAGTCACATCATGCAGCATCGGTGATAATTCTATTTAGACATTTACACAATGGTTATAATATTATTTAGATTCTCACACAGCGATTATGACGTTACTTAGACTCCCACACAACGAGTAGACACACAGCACGCAACTCTAGGACCTAGACATGTCCCGTCTATCAGCACAACAATTTCCCAGAAAGTACAAGCAAGTCAAACGGATATCAAACATGTCCGTTCCAAGTATTAGCAAGACTCGTCCAATTAACCTAATAACATAACAGTTTCACCTATGTGTCACTAAGACGTTCCGGTTATCAACAACCTTAGTCATGCATACTAGTTCGTTCCGGTTATTAATAACCCTAGTCATGCATACTAGTTTACCAGTTCATAATTAAGGAGGGGTCGATACTTTCCCTACCTCAAGATGGTGACAAGGCGGCGTCTTCTAGTTGTGGACGACCGGGCCAACACCGTCTTCCAAGGCGAAGTCCCCGATATCCAAGTCTGTTTTAAACAGTTTAAAAGCCTCAATCAGATCTCGAGTTCAAGCTCTCGGAAGGTCAAAACGTCTTTAAATTAACCAGATTTTAGTCCAAATAATTATTAAATTAATTAATAATTTCTGCCGACCCGGATCCGGCCCAACCCGGGTCCAGACCCGGCCCAACCCGAATCTGAACGTGGATCCAGCCCAGACCCGGACCGACCCGTGTCCGACCCAGACCCGGATCCGAGTCAAGTCCGGACTCGAACCCAGAGTCAGTCTGGGCTGAGGCCCGAACCAGATCCGGGCCCAAGGCCCAAACCCAGTTCAGACCAGAGCCCAAACGAATCCCAGGCCCGAGCCCCAGTGCTCGAACTCGGCCGGTCTGAGTTGGGAACGCCGACGGCCGAGGCTAGGGTTCCGGCAGACTCCGGCGACGACTCCAGCGGCGGTTCTGACGGCGGTAAAGGCTTCGGAAGCTCGGGAACACGATGGGGGAAAAGGTTGGGCGAGACCCACGCTCGTCCGGCCAGAACTGACGGCCAGAGAGCTCGCCGGCGCGCGAGTTCCAGATCTGGAACTCGAGTGCTCCGGCGACGCTCTCCGGTCTCCTCCGACCCCCAAACGAGCCCGAACTCACGATTCAGGCGAAGAAGAGGACGGGGAAGACAAATCCGGTGAGGATTCGGCTCACCTTCGTTGAAATCCCTCAGATCAGGTACGACGGCGCTAGGACTCGGGGTTGTTGTCGCGAACCAGAGACGAAGAGGGGAAGAACGGGTTTGAAGGTACTCGGGTTTGAAGTAGCATAAGAAGAAGAAGTGGAGGAAGGAGTGGAGCTCGGCGATGATGTCGGGAAAGAGGTGCGACGGCGAGTTCGCCGTGCCTGGTACGCGAAGACGAGGGCGAGACAGAGAGAGAAGAGGGCTTGAAGAAGATGGGGGCGGTGAACAGTAGTGGGGATTAGGGTTTCGCAGGCTTAAATACGCTGGGTCTGGGCTTCGCGTGGTAATGGGCCAGACCCGCACGTGGGCTCGCCCATTAAGCGAATTGGGCCCGTACCGGCCCAATAGCTCAAAACCTGATCCCCTTTCTTTTCTTTTCTTTTTTTTTGACTTTTCTTTTCCAACCAAACTTGTTACAAAAACAACCCTTCGTTTTTCAGACTGCACTTTCACACCCTTTAAAAAAAGCGGGTTTTACACTAAGCGTTCTGAAACTGAGAACGGTAACCCCTCGCCAACCGGTAGCGAGGACCCGAAGGAGAGAGCCTGTAATGATACCGAGCACGATCTAGTCCGGACCCTAACAAAAGAAGACATCAAAACCAGCAAGAAGAGCAGCAGCCTATTCCGACGGAACGAGACCCGATCCACAACAAATCGTTGACCCAAGTTTCAAGTTGTAACCATTCTAGATAGTCCAAATCCACGGTTTTTTTAGGTTGGCTGATGTGTCTTCATTTCTCCTAATATTTCTCATTGTATGCCAACATTTTACCCTTAACGGTTGATTGATGCCCTGATGATTTCTAACAACGTAAGCTTTGCACCCATACTCAATAACCTCAAGCAATTTTCTGTTGCAATCCAGACGACTCGACAATAAACTCGATAAATCTATTCTTCATCTAAATAACAAAACCAATTCGTCAATGAATAAATCTATTTTTCATCTAAATAACAAAACCAATTCGTCAATGAATAGCACCAACTGTAGATGCTTTAATAAACATCTTTATCTAATTCACGTGTGAAGCTTCGTAGTCACCACACAATCTTCTATTCTATTTTCAAATCTTCCTTGGACTTGACGAGCTCAAAAGTACATAAAATGAAATTTTACAACTGAATCTCATACATACGCACAAGAAGATTTCATGTATATTTCTAAGATTTATGAACATCACCTATGGCCGGTGACCGGAGCCGTGCCCTTCATCAATTTATGTATGTTTTGTATGTGACAAATAAATGGAACAAAAATTGTAAGGCGATGACGAAAATAACCTCGTAAATTTTACTGTCTCTCTAAATCGTGGTCCGTATAATCTTCTTGTCCGGAAGGCTGAAGTCTCCTCGAAGACCTCTCTCTGCTCAACATCTTTTTGAACGAGCTTAGTCGCGAACTAGACCCGACAACCTTGCCCGAGTGTTGGGTCCCGCCCTCCGACGGGCCTTCCATGCACATAGAGTTCCCACGCTCCAGAGGCGGAGCTGTGGGAGTCCTCAGCCCTGTTTCAACCGTCAGAGTCTCATCAGTCTGAGACTCTGACGGTGGTGCTGAGGGTACTGAGGCGGAAACAGGTTCCGCCTCAGTACGACATATAGGACAAGTGGAGCTCGAGGAGAGCCACTTGTCCACGCAATCGGCATGGAAGGTATGGCTGCAGTTGGGAAGCATCATAGCCATTTCTCCGTCCTCGAGCATGCTCAAACAAACCGCACACTCGATTGTTATTGTCGTTGTTGTTGTCGTCGTTGTTGAGACTGATGAGTCGTCTTGCTTGAACACGA
Organism: Erodium maritimum; assembly: GCA_963921825.1. Taxonomy (NCBI): domain Eukaryota; kingdom Viridiplantae; phylum Streptophyta; class Magnoliopsida; order Geraniales; family Geraniaceae; genus Erodium; species Erodium maritimum. The sequence continues at coordinate 70,013,185 of OY997593.1, forward strand.
AGGTGGGGAGGGAGGCGATGACGGATGCGTCGAGGCCGGACTTGGGCGGCTGCTGGCCGGAGCGCGAGGCGAGGTGGATGCTTATGTTGCGCACGACGGCCTCGCGGCGGCGACGGGCTCTCCGGCGGAGGACGCACCGGGCGTAGACGTGGAGAAGCACGACGAGAACGACAACGACTGATAGGGAAATGATGGCCACGAGCATGATCTTGCTGTTGACGTCGTACCGGTTCCGGACCGGGACGTCGTCGTCGTGATCGTCCTCGAAGTTCATGGCTTTTTGATTTGGATCAAAGCAATCAAAACTTGGAGACGGAGATGGAGCAAGAAGATGGGTCCTATGAGTGAGACTTGGTTTTTGGATCCATAAAGAAATATATGGGTTTGTGATTTCTTTTTTAACTTTTTTTTTCTTCTGATGTTCACTTCACATGAACATTATTGTATTGTTTTGGTACTGACTTTTGTATGGAAATGGGAGAGAAATAATAAACACAAACGAAAAGTTAATTAATTAGTATATTATATTTATGTGTGCGTTTTTCCAAGAGGGTTAGATGTTGAATGTTGACTATTTAACACGATCTTTGATCCTTCTACTTTTTCTTGGTTATCAGGTAATAGACTTTTTAGTGTTTGGTAAGAAAAGTATTAGGTATATATTATATTTAAAATCAGTTTAAATACAAATATCTCTTTAAAATACTATTTTTTGTACAACAAAAAAAAACACATACTAATTACATACAGTTCGGTTCTTTAAACCGGACCAATGAAACTACCGATAAAAAATCAATCAGTATTCTGGTGAATAGTGTCGGTGTTAAAAACGTGTTATTGATAGTCATCGGTCTTGTAAAGCATAACAATCACTATCTAATTAATCAGATGGAGATCATCCCTAGCATACACGATAAGATTACAAGCACTCTTGCATAATAATTACAAAAGACAAACTTTTATAATATTTGTAATCTTACGAAAAAATTAATTTTATTTTACAGTTTTTGTATTTGTAATATAATGTATTTGTAAATATCGTGTAATACGTGTATAATTATTATTTTCATTTTAGAATCCATACTTAATTTATATTTTTGATCTTATTAAGATGGTTTGGATGGTTGTCATCTTAAAATATTAAAGGTTTGGAGACATGAGAAGGAAGAGGTGTGAATTTTAAAATTTGACCATGTGACTGTTGATAATATAGAATGAGGTGTGCCAGAAAGTGCCAACCATTTTAGGTACCAATAAATGAATTTACTTAGCCATGTGAGCCATGGTTGTATGCACATGTTCTCTACCAAAACCAAAATGTCCAGGTATTATTTCACTTTCATAAACACATTACACATGACCTCCATTTATGGTTCCTTTTTCCCTTTTTTGGGTCAACAAAAGACATCATCTGAGGAAAAATGGGGAACATGTTTGTGAATTGTAGCAAAAGGACATATTTGGCAATCAACTTCAGTTGGTGTATGATGATTTTGTGGTACAGGTGATATGTACATAAGAGAAGAAGTTTCTCATTTGTCCCCATAGCCAAAATGCATGTTTTTATGTTAACAGTTAGATGTGTATATGTGTACTACTACTCTAAACCATATTTAAAACATAAACTAAGATTTTATCTCGATTAGTAGATTAAGATAATCTAACAATCCATGTTATTTTACGAATGGAGCGCCTCTCCTTCTCCAACTTCTGCTCGTTGTTGATATCAAGCTATGTTTCTTATTGTAAGATCGTAGCTCGATCAGGCGCGCAACCTGCTCATCGTGTCAATATGCGCAAGGCCAAGACGACCAGGCCGCAGCAGAAAGAAGAAGGTTCTGCCAAAGCTCTGATCACCAAGTGCAATGGTGGAGCTCCGGGTAAATCGAAAGCCAGGAAGAAAGTTGACAAGATGTTTGGCTCCGGTGAGCCTACCCTGTCCGACACATCGGGTTCTCGTCAGAAGATTCTGGCGGTATTGCAACCATCGTCGTCGATGGTCGGAAAAGAAGCTCAGCACAACTCAGAGATTTTCGTCTATAACTTATCGCCCGAAAATTCTGAGACCTGGTTAAGAAATTTTTTTGGCTCTTATGGGGAGATTTCAAGCTGTGTTGTTATACGACGTTCAAGCAGAGGAGGCCGTATCTTTGGTTTCGCCACTTTCTCGTTGGATCAGGAGGCTTCTGTAGTCATTGAGACATTCAATGGATATCGAGTAAATGGCTTTTCCTTGTTAGTTGCTTTCGCCAGGCCAAAAACCAGTCGGGTTCTTAAACTAATACTAAAGCAGAGCACGTTTGAGAAGCCTTCGATGGTCGAGAAACTGGCAAATGGTGTGCTGGTAGTTCGATCAGTGGTTGAGGAACCATCCGAGACAAATTCTTCAGAGTTGTCCTGCAACAACCCGAGCTTACAGGTGTCTCCGGTAACCTTGCCCGGTGAAGCTTCTCTACCGATGACTTTGAATCTTGAAGATTTGGATGAGATTTGCAAATCTCATTCAAAGATTTCCTTTCCATCTTCAGAGCCGCAACTCTTAGGAGAATCAAATTCAAATTCGAAAACTCATATTTGGTTGAAGATTCAGTAGTTGTTTCATATTCGGTCCGTGCTTTGCGTGGAGAAGAAGAGCTTTTGGCAAGCAGAATGCCTGCTGGGCCTTTGGCTCCATTCGGGCCTGCGAAGATTGCTGCTGGGCCTTTGGTTCCAACCTCTGGGCCTACGCCGAGCCCTTTTGAGAAACAAAGTTCAGCAACTCATTCTGCTGCTGGGTCAGACCCATTAAGCCCGGTAGGTGGTATGAGTGCCTTCGGGCCAAGCCCTGCGCGAAAAGGGCTCACACATGCAAAATTTGTCTGGCCTCTAGCATCGTGTTCTGACTTGGTGAAGAACGTTATCCCCAAGTCGGACTCTCGGGTTCCTTTGTCTCCCTCCCTTAATCTGTTGTCTAGTTTCGATCAAGACTTTCCAGTGCGGTCGCCAGAAACAATACGGAAGGTTAAGGGAAAAAGAAGGAAAAAACCTTTTCAGCCTTTTCATGTGATGACTCGTTCACTCTGTATGAGTGAAACTCAGAAACTCGAGGGTTAGCGTAAAAATGAGGTTTGGAGACACTTTGTCAACACAGGGACTTTGCTGTAGATACAGTTAAAGGAAGATGTTCTTCCTTCTATCGTTTAGTATTTCTTTGTATTTGGCTATTGTCCCCTTTCTTTGTTTTGTTCTTTTCGTTTTTTAAGGAAAATTCTCTTACTGTTTTGTGGTAGTCTCTTTTGAAGGTTGTTTGGGATAACTCTTTTGCGGTCCCTACCCTTATCCCCATCTTGGGGTAAAAAGATTATTAATAAAACCATCATTGATTCAAAAAAAACAATCCATGTTATTTTAATAGTTTAAAAATAAAAGAAAATTCAAATTTATATATTTATATTTTATGTTATTGATGATTTTTTTAATTAAATTTTGACAAACATTGCTTCAAATTGACATTTAGGAGGCACTACATTTTAATATAATGTGGTCTAAGTTTATACTTAGGAGACATAATTTAATGTCACGTCTCCTAAGTATCATAGGCGGCGCTTGGTCAATGAAGTACCTCCTATCTTTAACAGTGACAGTCACGACTTCAATCATGGTGGTCACTAGGGATAACCTTCCACTCCTCCCTCCTATTTCCTCTTCCAACCCCTCTTGTCTTCCTCTGCACCTTTCCTCTCGCCTTCCTCTGTGTAATTTTCTCTGCTTAGAGCTTCTTGGCCGAACAAGCTTCGCCTCCCCGTTCTAATCGATGTTATGTTCATCTTTATTGGTGTTAGTTAGTTTTGGTTTGGGGAAGACTCACATCTGCTCGTGTGGTCTAAGTCCGGACTCGTCCATGGACACGACTACAAAGCAAGGTGAGCTTGTGTCTAGCTGTCGGGGTTGTGTGATTCGTCTGAGCTGCCTCGTCTCCATTGTTTCCGTTGTCAAGGGCGAGCTCGGGGTCAATGGAGTCGTGGATCTGGAACTACGTTCAGATGTGCTTCTCTGGTTTAGACGGTAGTCTTGGCCTCGCCGGTGTTCATTGGGGTCGTGCTGGTGGTGGTATGTGCTCTAGATGCAGACCCGTGGCCAGAATTTTGGACGGGTGTTGTTGCTTGTGTATCTCTGGCGACAATAGACGGTGTTTTGAGGTGATGTCGGTGTGGCTCAATTCTTTCCAGTCTCGTCCGGTGGTGGTCAGCAGGAGAGCTTACCGATGTTGGATTTGGTTGCCGATCCTTTACTGGCAAAGTCGGTTTTGTCTGGGTTCGTAGCTTCGGTTGCATTTGCTGGAGTCTGGTGCTCTCCGCCTGCGTTCGGTGTGGTATTGCGCTTCTCTACGGGCTTTCATGTGTATTAGGATCCAGGTAGACGTGCGGGTTCCCCTACAAAGAGAAGTATGGTTTCGGATGTCAAGAGATCAGGTACGTACATTGTTACATGTGTCTTACGAATTTCTACCCAATCACTGCCGTGGATGTCATTGTGCCGACCATCTGTTCCCGGCTTGCCCAGAGAGTGGGGGATCGAAAGGTCCTTCTCTGTGGTCTTTGACGGACCCACGGTCGGCGCTGCTGAAGGCCAAGCATGGGAAACCTATCCCAGGGACAAATTGGGCCTATCTGGGGGGTGCGTTAGGGGCACCAAGTCGGCAATTTTCCTCGGTGGCCCCTTGGAAGGAGCTAAGCCGGAAGGGGCGGCCAGAGGAGGAGGATGCCCGACCTTGGGAGGCCTCAACCGATCATACATCGACCGGGTTTCTGGGAGCGACGGTCGGAGCAGCATAGAGAACCTCGTTCTGTGTCAGCAGGTATGAAGAGGCTGACCAAAGATGTGGAGGACGAAGAGGACTCAGACGGGACTAAATCCGATGAACTAAAATCCGGTTTGATCGGACTCGAGACGTGAACTAAAATAATAGATAATTAAAGCGAAAATTAAAGTAATAAAGCTTAAAATAATAAACTGTAATTTCATATGTTTCAAATAACAGAGTCAACAACTCTTAACTAAAACGTAAAACAGGTCGTAGTTCAAGTCACGGTACGTCACTAGACCTACTAGACAAGACCCTCGCCGGCTCCCGAGCTCAGCTATGTCCTGCTAGTACAGACCCGCTCAACACCTGAAAAACAACAAGGTAAAGGGGGTGAGCTTTCGCCCAGTAGAGAAAATAGTTAAGGTAATGAACATCGGCTCACCATCACGATTAACCGTCCAATTAGGGCATACTAGTACATCATACCTAACTGCCAACCCGGGGTTCATAGCCAAACTTACAATATACTCAAACGACCATTTTCACACAATAATACATTAAGCGAACAGCACACACATCACCCACAAAAGCAACCAACACACGTCCCGTACCGCAGTCTCCGAACTCCATCAAATCATACCAGAAAGTCATCGTACCATCTCGTATCGCCCCTCGGTCCAGAGGAGACACATGCGTCGGGGCTATCGGGAACATTCCCTAGGAACACATATCATCGCAAGGCCTGGAAATGCCTCCAAAGGACCATAGATCATCGGGGTTCCCGGAAACATCCCAAAGGGACACATATCATCGGGTAGAAACACGACACCTAGTGCCAAACACGACCCGCGGGCCCAACACGACTCGTAGGCCCAACACGACCCGTGGGCCCAATATGATATGGCCCATCGGCTCCGACCCATAGGCCCAACACGACCCGTAGGCCCAATATGACCCGTCAGCCCAATACAACCCGTAGGCCCAATCAGGACATCAGCCTAGATGTCCTACACCGGCATACCCCCTCGATGTAGGCATCGTACCGGAAACACTCTCTTGGAACACACATCAAGATAAAATCACGCATCGTAATGTCACAGATCAAACACGGCTCGCTAATCCCAACAATATTACCACAAATACACGTCACGTCGGTCTATCACTCACCCGACCATATCACAACCAATGATTCACATCATAACAATCACGGCGCACTTGCCCACACATAGCAACAACATTTTACGCCGAATATAATAAGCTTTGACTCTTAAACTTATCGACACTAAGTCACACAACATGCATCTCACACACGATCAGGCATTTCAATCAGCACACAACCTAAGGCTCGACATGGCCAAACTACCAGCACGTCAATTTCCCAAGTATTGAAAGCGGCTACACTAGTGAATCACATCCTACATGTTACTAAGACTCGTCCGATTAATTTTTATAATATAAACGTTCGTTCCAGTTTTATTATTACCTAACATGCATACTAGTAACTTTCCGTAATTAAACCGGTATTCGCTACTTTCCCTACCTCAAGAAGAACCAAAGCTACGTCTCCTAGCTGATGACGTCCGGGCCTACCTCCGGTCTTCTACACGATCGAGGTCCAAGCCTGGGTTTAACAAAGGACGGTAATCAGTCCCGGTCCAGTCCGTAACAGTCCTCTAATTTTTATCAGTTAATTCCTTTAATTTAACAATTAAGTCCTTTGAGTCCTCCGATTTAAATCCGTTCAAAACTCCCATTTAAATTTAATTAAGTAATTAATTAAAACTGGTTCGACCCGAATCCGACTCGAATCCAGGACCAACCCGGATCCAGACCCGGTCCGAACCTGGAACCGACCAGGACCCAAGCTTGACCCGGACCCGACCCTAGACCCGGCCTGTCGGACTTGGGCTTGTCCTAAGGTACGAACAGAGATCCAGTCGAACCAGGCCTGGCCCAAGGCCCACTCCATCTGTTCGGCCCAAGGCCCGTTGCGAGCTCGTCCTGGCCCAAGGCCTGGCCCAAGCTCAGACGAGTTGAGCTCGGCCTTGCTCACGGTGACTCCGATGAGAACTCCGACCTTGACCAGGAGAAGAACGGCGGTAGGGATGCCTGGAGAGCGTCCGGCGATGGCTGGGAGAGGCGGCGGAGCTCTGGCGAGACCAAGGCGGTGGCGGCGGTGGCTGGAGAGCGACCCAGAAACCCCTCCGTCTCATATCTGACGAGACGAGGTGTTTGCCGGCGTCGTTGTCGCGAACCAGTCCCTAAACCAACGTCGCCGCGAATGGTTTCAGGCTGGTCGTGGTCGGGGAAGCCAAAAGAGCGGCGGAAGCACGAACACGAGGTACCTCTTCTCCGTTGCCAGCGCGGCGTGAATCGAAGCCGGGAGAGAAGGACGGGATCGAGAGCTTCAGGCGACAACGTCTCGAATCAGGGCTGGTGGTCTCGATTCCTTGCTCGGGGAAGAAGGATGATTCGGTGGTGAGGGTTTGGTCGGCGTTGCACAGAGAGAGAGGGAGAGGACGAGGCGAGAGCGAGAGAGAGAGGGCGGCGTTGTCTCGGGAGTTGTGCGCACTCAATGAAGAAGAAGAGTGAACAAAATTAGGGTTTAGTGTTCGTGTAATGGGCTTGGGCCCGGCATCGTGCGGTCTGGGCTTGACCCGCGCCAGCGAGCTGGGCCCGGTCCTCTACCGGCCTAGTCCAGCCCAGCTGCTCCCTTTTTTTTTCTTTTCTTTTGCAGTCGATCCAAAAGTCAACCGTTTTTCAACCTCGACGTCCCAATCGAACCAATTGAAATAATAAAACTTTTAAATCGGGGCGGTCTTTACAGAATGAGAGTGAACCGGTCCAGGGGGAACGCAATCGTCTATACCGTCCCCTTGGATGTAGGATGACAGTGGTACCATCAAGAGCCGACACAAGGTTCCCCTACCAGCTCAGGGGTCAGCAATCACGCGCTTTGGAGCTCCACCTCTATCAAGCAGGAGAGGACGGCGCACGCTGACAACCTGGGGGGATTCTCAGTCCACCAGCATGAGAAGTTACTACTGACTTGCTCGGTCGTTGAAAGCCCATTTGGAATCGTTGCATTGGTGAGCTTAGGACGATGTTGCAATATTGCCTTCCGAACACCAAAGGATTCCACAAGAGCATGTTTACTCTCTACCCAGATTTCTATTATTGTCGTACTTTTAATTTATGTTTTGGTACGTTTGTTTGCGATAAACACTTTAATGATATAATATCCATCGGTAATTCTAAAAAAAAAACAGCCTTACAATATTTGTGGAAATTTTGTCTCCTACGATACCCATATTTTCAAGTTGTTGAATTTAATAAATTAGATGGCGTATTAGAAACTTTAAAATGTTGAAAATCAGATTAGTTCTACGTCTTTTTTTTCCATGAAGTTGATCACTTTTGTTGACTTCCCAGACAGGAAAATAACCATTGTTGTAAGATGTCTTCATTTATTGCTCAAAGTCACCACCAAGACTTTTGTACTCATTCATAAACATTTCAAGTTGAAATAATTATATAACTTTTACGTTTCAAAAAAAATATATATAACTTTTATTATTTATTTTTTTAACATAAGAAACCTTTATTTATTATAAATATAGCACGATACCAGAAGGCAAGGGGGGATTAGTCCTTCCGAGAACAAACTACTATTAATCTTCAAAAAAAAACCGAGGCATAGTCGGACTTTTGATGTTAGAGCGATCTGTAAGCAACCTAAAACAGAAATGTAACTAAGTAAATGATGGAGAAGACTAACAAAACTGGAAACCAAGGTTAAAACCATCTCCGACTTGACTTGAACCCGACCACTATGGTTCGAATACCATTGTGATTTCTCAAGGAAAGCACTAGAATGTCGGGGAATGTATCTGGTACGGGCAGGGATCACGTTAGATGGTAGAGGACCTCAAAAGACGGAGTAGCTGTCGATCCTCCACGACAGCCCACGGACGAGAGGCCTCATATCTCCAGGGGAGAATGTTTTCCAGCCTTCGCCTCTTCTAATTCCATCTGATCGTTCCCCGATCTTTTCCTAGAAGGGGTCTTCAACAGTTCATCGATCTCATGCGATCTTTTTACTAGGGCAACTCTAGATATGTAGCCTGGTCGAGAGGGTGGTAGACCGACAGTTGTTACTAAGGCGTCTTCTAGCCTCCTAGGGGGCGCTTGTGCCTAGTTGAGTTGGAAGACCCCACGTAGACAGATCGAGTAGGCATGATGGTAGACCCCCAATGTAGGTTTTTGTGCCTGAAGTGGAGGGAAACTTGGGGAACTGTAAGAGATGGATTCAAATATGGCACCACCCACTCCCTTGGCATCGGTTTTCCTATCTTCGGTGCACCCTCCACGACCAGATATGCGCAATATCAAGGGACTTCCGGGAGTTCGAGAGGACAATTGGCAACCGCGTGGCCTATTCTACCGTAGTTAAAGAAGAATATGGGAAACCATTCATACTTAAGGGTGACCCAGATTGGCTGGGAAAATTCTTAAAAGCCTAAGGCCATTGTCTTCCGAAGGTGCTAATCAAGGGAGTACCAGAATTGCACCCGAATCTTGCCTCCATAGTACTAGCCCCACTTATCCACGAGAAATATTATGCAACTTCCCACGAGAAGACCTTCTATCACAGAACCTTATCCCTAAGTTATCGGTCTTAGAACGTCCCTAAGCCACATACAGACGGAGATGGTAGTTGTGACGGGACTCGAACTATCGCATACTCGTCCAGAAATAGAGCGCACGTCTATAACAAAGTACTTATTTTGTCCAACGAATGGAATGGAGCTGCCACCAGTAATGGCATGCATCCCTACTATGGATGTGATCCTCGTCCCACAGGTGATTGTTCAGTCACCCTCGGCATAGGCTCCTGATGGTGAGGGTTTCTGGTAAGAGGAGAGTGGTGGTATTGGGGTTAATAGAACTCCCAACGAAGCGACTTGTGGGGCACCCGTTAGTACTAGGGTTCCTTGGACTAGGGTTTTCCCCCGAGGATCGGAGGGCAGGTTTCCAAGGTCTCCTACCTCGTGCCCCTAGAAAAATTGACTGGGTCATGTATCTATCGGGGCCTAAGAGAAAACTATCGTAGGGGATGGATTCCAAAGAGAGCCTAATCGCCAGAAAAACATGGGAGTCAGTTTCTCTAGAGCGAGCGATAACCTGTGTGGTAGTTCCATGATTGAAACAAACTCACCGGAAGGGGGTGCGCATCATGCATCAGGTCCGATGAGATGACTGAAGGTAGTGTCAAGGCGATTGTTCCAGATTCTAGAGTCTCCGAGAGGGGCGGAGCCTTATATGAGTTATTCCTTGGCTTCCGTGGGGTTCACTTGGGACGAAAAACCTCATGCGACAATCGTGGAGGTGAGAAAGCTAGGCCACAGATACGATCCGTGGGTGAGGTGAAAAAGTTAGGCCACATATACTATTCACTGGTGAGGTGAAAAAGCTTGGAAGCGAATACTACCTGTGGGTGAGGTGAAAAAGCTAGGCCACGGATCTTATCCGTGAATGAGGTGAAAAAGCTAGGCCACGAAAACTATCCATCAGTGAGGTGAAAAAGCTAGGCAACAGATACTATCTGTGGGTGGGGTGAATAAGCTAGACCACAGATAATATCTGTGGGCCATGTGATAAACTTCACCAACAAATACGGATGTCTGTTGGTCAAATACTTGGGCCACGAAACTTGGACGACGGATTTTACCCGATGAATACATGCGTCGGGTTAATATTTGACCGACGGATATCAAGTCCTAGGCAACGGATGAGATATGTTGCCTAGGAATGATCCAACAGTAGTAAGAATCGGGATTGGATCCCCAGCAATACCTCCCATGGGGGTTGCAGAACATGCAGGAGGGCCAACAATGCCATAGCCAAAGAGGGAGGCGGTGTTATCACTAAGGTCGGGGTCGTCTTCCTATACGTTTTCTGTCCTCGTTCCGATTTAGTGATTATCGTGACAGGACAAGAAGGGACAGATGGAGAAATGTCAGGCTGAGTGGAGAGGCGAATAGCACCATAAAATAAGATGTGAGAGCGCCATTAAGACATCAACGAGAAAACCGTTAGAGTTCCCTACTGCAAGATTGATTTTTACACATGTAATTTTTTATTAGTTTTTTTAAAAAAAAACTTTTTATTAGTTAATACTTGTTTCGAGTAAAACTTATGCGATTATGGTGTCAAATATTAATCATTAAATATAATTTTATTATATTATTTTAATCAGATAATTTGTAGTGATTCTAACCTCATATACTCTAGAAGCAATGGGGCAGACTGTTTTTTTTGTGTGTCTGTTGAATTCTATAAAGAAAAAAAAATCAAGTATAGGTTTCGTACCCTTTCAAAGGATGTTGACGCTGGTGTTGGAACGTGTTTTCAGTTGGATAGCTTTCCCTCCAAGTTATCTTGCTAATTCTTGACAAAGACAGTCAACAATTAATAATCATGCCTTATTGATTTGTTTATCTCAGCACTAATCTGAGAAATCTAAGGTTTGTTTTGGTCTCTCAAGTCAAATTAGTTTCTTAAAATACTGTTACGTAATAGAAATTAAAATAGCTACAATTTTTTTTTTATATATATACAACGTTTGAAACGTTATCATTTACCTGAATATATGCACCACTTACTTAAAATAACCCTGGCTTGTCTTAATCAAGACAAGTCCATAAATATAATATAAAAAACACAAATCCAGAATAGCATGGCCCAATAAAAACCTCAAAGCCCAACGCATGAAGCCTATCCAAGTGCATTTGGCCCATGTTTCACTACACTTCAACGATGTTTTTATAAAAATTAGAGAATGTGTTACAAAGCTTTTATGGCTCATACTGCTTAAGATGGTTGAGAGTGATGAGCCATGCCATATTTCCATGGCTCCAAACTTTCACCATCACAAATTTGAAAAGAGATTCACTAAAATCGGCAAAAGATTGAGGAGATTCGACGATTGTGTAAGCAATGACCTCATTTAGGGCCTTTTCATGGAAGAATTTAATACAATGGGGTGGGTCAAATCTTACGTATGGTATATTATCATTTAAATTTATGAAGTTTGTGTCATGTCAATTGTGTTGACTATAAAATTATAATTTGATCTTCAATTATTAATTCAAGCTTTTGTTTATTTTTCTCTCTCCCAAATCTCTGATGGTTCTAATTAAGAATGTTTGGAAAGTAGGTATTGGTTTTAATTTGTACACTTTGGAAACAGATAAACTTAAAGGAGATTTCATGGTTGGTTGAGAGAGGGTCTCGAAAGTGATAGCCATCTTGCTCAACTTGATGTGTCGATGTCACATTCACCACTCAAGGAAGTACTTGACCCACCACCACTGTATCAATACGATTGGAGTTGTCAATCCACCAATGTATCGGTATGATTTGTGTCGTCGACCCTTTGCGCTTACCTATAGGAGCCCGGGCATAGGTAGGCTTATCTGCTAATCTTTGATACCTTTTTTTGATAAAAATGTGTGGATTTTATTAGTAGCAAAATTTAACAAAGATGTGGGTCAAAGAACAGATTTTTTGACCACTCAGAAAGAACATAAAGAGAACAGTCTCAAAGTTCTTTTTATCACTATAACCACCATAGATGGTTTTGAAAGAAATTGATGTCGGTATGTCCCGACGGCCGTCATAAAGGCAAGAAGAAAAGGTTGGTGGTGAGAAGACGGTACTAGAAGTCCCGACCCAATTTATGAGACAGTGCTACATCAGCAGAAGAAGGTATGACCTATACCAGGGACCCTCCAAAGCAGGCCCTTGGTGTTTAACATTACTCATGGTGAGTCTGTTTATCAGCCCTCGCCTGATCATCCCGAGACACGTCCGCTGCAGGTCGCTTGATCCTGGTAATAGGAGGGACACCAATATCTTCCAAGCCAGCAGCACCGGGCTCCCCTCCCCTCAGATATGGTGTTGGAGCGGTAAGACCCTTATCACCCAAAAGTTGGCCTGGAACCAATTTCTTCCAGCCCGGGTCAACTCCCTCCACCCCCCGAGCCACTGGGCCGGTAGGTACAACACTCGGATACCCTCCCTGGGAACCCCTGAGAACCGGGGGGGGCTAGGTACAACACGTGGGGATGGCTCCCCAAAACCCAGAGGTGTTTGCTTCGGTTCCTCCCAATCCGTGGCACATGATTTATTCTATTTTTCCTTATGATATTCCCGCATAAAAGCCCCAAACTTCATGTCGCCTCGGACTTCCAGCTTGCAATCTCGCTCCACGTGTCCTATCCTCCTGCAGTTAAGCACAACCTTAGCAGTTTAATGTAAGTGATGTTGACCTTGATCGGATCCGGAAAATCAGCAAATCGAAGCACCAACCCTCGACGAAGAGGTCGTTCCATGAGGTGCCAGTAGCGGACTCTCACTGTACCGCCCCAGCACATCCCCCACTAATCGCATGGCACCATCACACAAGACCCTTGTCACGCCCCAAATCCGGTATTGACCGGATTCGAGACGTGTCTTAAAGATAAAACAAGTAAAATAACAAAACGTCTCAATTCCAAAATAAATCTCCAAATTTAGTTCAACCAAAATATCTCAAGTAACATCTCCAACATAAATCCTTTAACATAAGGTTTAAAACTCAAAAGTAAAACCATAAACGCCTCTAAGACCAAGAGCACCCGGACCCACAGAAGCTCCCGAGCCTCGAGTCCACTACTCATCACGCAAGCCTGTAAAAACAGTAAATAAACAGATAGGGGTGAGCTTACGCTCAGTAGGGAAAAGTACATAACAAGGGCAGCCTTTTAGTTCAATAAATAGAAATTCGCAATTTTAATTCGAGTCTCAATAATACGAAGAACTAAAATGACATTGAAATACGGGAGTAAAAAGAGTATTCAACGCTTTCAAAGAGTTAACACTAATCATAGGAATTCCGGAAAACAATACATTTCTTAACAATCAAGAGAGAAAAGAGCGTCTAAGTGCCACCGTGGGACATGAAGTCACCACACTCCGATCCACAATACTCTTTGTGTCATATCGGATTTTCCCTCGGTCCAGAGGAGACGCATGACATCATAAAGACGTATATCGTCGAGAATACCGGAAACATCCATATGAGGACGCATTCGTCGGGACCCTCGGAAACGTTTCCAAAGGACCATGAATCATCGGGAACCGAGGTAATGCTCCCGCAGGACTCATACACACGGGTGAATCAACAAGTAACCAATCCCCGCAGGTTAAACCATCCAATTGCCCCGTAGGGTCCAATAATCAATGCCCCGCAGGGTCCAATCCATCGGCTATGATACTACCCCACACTGTCATTCCCTTCGGTGTGGGTACCATACCAGATACCAAGTCATCGGCTTAGGTACTACCCCACACCAGCATTCCCTTTGGTGTGGGTACCTTACAGGCACTACCCCACCCGCATCGTGGGTGCCATACCGACATAGAACCCAACTTAAAGACTCATAAGAGGATGACATACTAATCAATCATGTAGCAACCAAAGCTTAGCAAAGCCCGATACACATCAAAACACACCACAAGAATCAATATAACTTTACACTTACCGATAAACTTACCAACCGCACTCCATCGGTCTATCACTCACCCGATCATGTACCCTTTAGCACAATCAATTACACTCAACGTTCGTACAATCTTTCATCCAAGCATTCTATCACATAAGCATTCAATCATTCACGTTCAACATTCAAATCATCTAGTTGTATTAGACTCTTAGCTTATCCAAACTAGGAAACCAAGGCATGTGAGGCAAACACAAACAAGCCTAGGGCTCATCTCGGCCTTTCTACCAGTAAACAATTCCCAAGTATTGAAAGCGAGTTACACTAGTTATTCACATCCTACGTATGCATACTAGACACGTCCGGTTATTAGTAATTGAAAGACGATTATTCTAGTTATTCGCACCCTATATGCAATTCTAGGACCTTTTCGATTTTATTAATCTAATAGGCATACTAGTATTGAAATGCACGAGGAGTTAGAACTTTCCCTACCTTGCGGTCTTCCTCTAATAAACTTCTCGCTGCAGAAATTCGGGCTAGAGCACTCTTCGTCCTCTCACGGGTCCAAGTCCTCTTCTCCTTTCGAGCTCGGTCTCACGGTCTTGGACCACAACAATACAAAAAATTAGTAACCCAACGGAGTGCTCCTCAACTTAAAATACAGAACAATCCTCAAAGAATAGAAACAAAGCCAAATGAATGATCTACGAACCGAAATGGACTCAAAAGGAAGGGTTTTGGTTCTGGAAAACTAATCCGAAATCTGGCCCGTCCCGTACCACCTTCCGGCCCGAAATCCCATACGGAACGCGTCACAGGCCGTGCCGGAACCAGGCACAGTCCGCGTCACAGACCGGCCCGGTACCAGACACGGACCGCGCGACACACCGGCCCGGAATCAAACACGGACCGTGTGAGGTACCGTGCCGGATTCAAGCCCGTTCCGCGTCGCGTACCGTGCCGGTACCTGGCCCGTTCCGTGCCGCCTGTCGTGCTGGCACATGGCCCGTTTCAGGTCCCGTACCGTGCCGAACCAGTCCAAAACCTTCCCATTTCTTCCCCAACTCGGATTTCACGAAAATCAGACCAAAACCTCCATTTCCAACTTCTCCCAACTCCAAAATAACCATCAAAAACCTCCAATCATCAACACCCTCAATGGGTCTCATCAAAACTTCAACCAACACAATCAAAACAATCTAGCTTCACTAATTCTTCTCCAAACAACAACCAAAAGAGCTAGTTCTTCAAGCTCAAGCCAAAACCCACAAAACCCAAACTAGAAAGTGGATGAAATGAGGAGTTAAGACCATCCATACCTTTAGGATGTGTAGGAGATGAAGCTAGCAAGCTTTAGGAGGAGGAATGGTGAAGGGATGAGCCAAAAACCCTCTATTTTCTCTCTTTCTTCTTGCTCAAGCCAAGTAGCTTCTCCCTTTCTCTCCTTATCTCAAAACTCAGCTGCAACAATGAGCATAATGGCTGATTTGTCTCCAACAATTGCCTTAAATGACCTAAAATGTTAAATGACCAAAAGCCCCTTTCAAGTTCTATCCACTTAAAGCATGAAGGAGGGTTAAAAGGTCATTTCAACTCATTTTATTCTCACCCAAGTCTCTAATGCCATCTGGCATTATGGGAGCCACTTTCTTTTAATAAAAACCAGCAGTCCAATTTTAATCGGTAAAAGTCGATAAAAAGTCTGAGTTTGACCAAAAGTTGACTGTTACAATATTACAGTCAAACTGAAGGAAATGGCCCAACTAAGCTAACTGTGATAACGGCTAAGCCTTTTGGGCCCCGGAAACGTCCCGAATGACTTCCAGAGTCATCGGTTGACTTTTCCGGCCGAAAGTCGAACTTCGTCGAAATCCACCGGTTCAACCGGGGGCGGTTCTTACAACCCTAATGTGTCGCCAATGGTACGACATGTCGCTTGTGTACGAACCAATGACGGGAGACCCCTCACGTGGACCCAGAGCTGTAGGCGATCCTGCGCGGGGGGGGGGGGGGATCTGAAGCACAAGGGCTGAGGTCCCCCAATAGTAAGTTTCGACCAT
This sequence comes from Erodium maritimum, assembly GCA_963921825.1. Lineage (NCBI taxonomy): Eukaryota > Viridiplantae > Streptophyta > Magnoliopsida > Geraniales > Geraniaceae > Erodium > Erodium maritimum. The sequence goes on from OY997593.1 coordinate 70,029,579, forward strand.
CAAAGCACCAGGGCTCGTTGTCCCTGACCCAAGCCCTATCCTTATTCGTTGCAAAGTAGAAACCGAACAAACCATGTCCCAAGTCCTTAACGACCAACCCATCCGAGGCCTTGCCCCATGCAACAGTGATAACCCTTAAAAGTAACTCATTTCGAGGTGTCTTATCCCACAGCTCAATCGCCTACCCTATTAATATGATGTCGTATATGACCGCACCGCTCGTTCCTTCAGAGACGACAAGTTTTCCATGATCGATGAAGCAAGGAGAACTCAGTTCCATAATCCACGTCCCTTTGTAGCCCAAGGACCTGTTAGGTCCCAAGGAATCAATCTAGAGGAGGGTGAATAGATTGATTGCAAAATATAGCAACTTAAAAATAAATTCGGAAATTTAAACAACAAGCAAAGATAGCAAGATAGAGAAAGCCAACACAAGATATACGTGGTTCACAACTCTCCTTAGAGTTGCTACGTCCACACTAAAGAACTCATATAGAGTTCAACCTTTTACTAACTTATAGTAAATGTTACAAAGTCTCACAAGAACTAATCTTGCAAGTTACAACACCAAATGGGAAGCAAGAACAAATCTTGCAACCACTACAACACTTTGCAAGAACAAATCTTGCAACCAACTACAACACCCTTTTCTAGCCTACAAGGCCAATTACAATAGAAGATATTGAGGTCAATTCACCAAGAGTCAACAATACAATGTGTTTAATCTTATATAGAATAAACACAATGCCTCAATTATAATCAAGATATAAAGATGAAGTACAAGCAAGCTATATATGATTTCGAGATATGTAAGGCTTAGCTCAAGATGATTTTGAGAGAAGAGGATTTCAAAATAGTTTACAAAAAGAGCATAAGATGTTCAAGAAGAGATATAACAATAAAAGTATATGTTTTTCAAAGATCAAAAGATATGAAACTATTAGTTCATGACTTTGTAAACAATTTCTTGAACAAAGAAGAATAGAGCTCTCAAGATGACTTTTCTCTCAAAGATGAAGAGGAACTTTGTGTTGAATTTTTGTAGAGAAATAATGGATGTGTTGTGTCTTGAAATGAAGAAACAAATGAGGGCTTTTATAAACAAAAACTTGGCACTTGATAATTAAAAAAAAGAGTTGTTGGAAGAAATACTTGAGTGCAAAGTCAAGTGACATATCTTGACAAGAAATGTCCTCGACACATTTCAAGATTGAAATGATGACTTCTCTCTCTTTCAAAATCAATTTGAATGAATAAAAAAGATTAAATAATAAAGAGAAATCAGATTTTTGAATAAGGGAAGAGAGATTGAGTGATGAGCTAGCCAAACCATATCTTAATGATCATACTTACAAGAATCATATTGGTAGGACTTGAACCCTTTCAAAGTAGACATCTTGAATCTTCCATAGCCTTCCTCAATCATCATTGAAGGTCTGAAAATGTCCTTGAAGATTTAAAATTCGTTCACAACTTCATTGGACACAAGTAGATGATGAGCATGCTTGCTGCCAGAAATTTCAGCTTTGACCTTTGCTTGTTCAAATGAGCATAACTTTTTCCACAAGAATCCAAATAAAGTAAGGTCAGTTGGGTTAGAAAATAGACTCATATATCTTTACAATGGTATAGCATAGGCCTATTATTACCTGGTATATAATCCCAGTTTAATTAACAAAGACAGTCAAGAAAATCTGTTTTACCTGTTCTGGCAGATTTGATGTCTACTCACCTTTCCGTCCATTACTCTCTGATGGAGTATCCAAATGGAGAATAAATTTTATCATTTAAAAGTAGACTCACAGAGGTTTCTAAAACATCAAATAAATCGTAATTTGATAAAGAAATGAATTTGATATGATTTTTCAAAGTTACCTCAAATGCAACCAAAGTTGCTGTCTTGAAAAAACGAAAATCACATGTATAAAAAAATATAAGAACTTTTGTAAAATGAGTTTGGTTTGAAACAATAAACATATGAAAGAGTTATTTGATCTTGAATGAATATATGTATACTTGTCATCATCAAAACACATAGATTATTATGTTGACACAAGGTCACAACAGGTCCGTCGATGACCCACAAATGAACGAGAGAATAACCCTCTCCCAAACGTCAATATTCACGCCACCAGCTTGTCACAAGCCACACCCTTCGTCGAGGGTTTACATATCATTTCGTAGGGGTCTTCACATTTGGTGACCAACCAATGTCGTTCCCCACAACCTATACAAGTGCCCCAAACATAACCTTCCTTACCTAGTGTTTTTCTCCCCTCGTCCTCACCCTCATTCCATGGCCACTACCCCTCACAAACCTATAGAAGTCGATGGATCCCTCTCTCCTATCAATGACATGCTCTACCTCCTTGTCGGCCTTGGTGCAATCACCATGAGGCTGAGGAAGACCTTGTCATAGAGGTCCCGCACGAATCGGCCATAGAGACGTACATTCTCCATAGCTTATGTCTGATTGGACGCCTCCTCACCTCTCGCTCATTCAACCATAAGGCAATGCTTGGCCTCATGGTCTAAACCTAGGGTTTTGAGGTCCTGGTGATTAAGGACTTGGGTCACAATGTATTTGGTTTCTACATCCTTTACCCAAGAGGCTAAGTATAAGTTCCTTAACAATGAGCCTTGGTGTTTCAATAGGGAACCCCTTATCCTCGTAGACTTTCCTACTCGAGCGATGGTATCGCTCCTTTGGTTTGACAACATCAAACTTTGGACGTAAGATAGAAATCTACCTATGGATGCCATGACCGTGGCCAAATGGACTACCATCAACAACACATTCGAGGGATGTGTCAAGGAGTGTGTATAAACGATCCAAGATGATTATGCGAGGTCTATAAACGATCATTTTTGAAACGTGATTTTTTACTTCAGACAAAATTAACGAGAAATACATATGATCATGCAATTAAAATTTTCTTTTTCTTTTACTTAGAGAATATAGACAAAAATTAATAGTTCAGGATGAAAGATTATGTTTTGAAATCTGAATTGTGATGGCAACAAGTCTTCCCATGTGTCTGCATGATTGTCCTTGTTGTTGCCATCTTCATCTTCATCTTCTTCCTTCTTCCAATAGCTTTTAGTTGTCACTCACAACTAGAGCTACAGCTGCTTCTGGTTTATGTGAGGCAGTGTCAATTTCACTTGTGGGACACTTTAGATTGGCTTTTCTGCAACCATGCGCGCTCAATTATCATTATTTGTACAACAATACACCTTATGGGTTGATGTTGATTGTGGCATCGTGCAACATGCATGTGCCCTAGTTGGTTTCTCAACAATATATATATATATATATATTCTCGAGAAAATAAATCCAAACAGACCATCTCTTTCCTTGAGAAGCACAGAATATTAGTGGACATTGAAAACAGTCTCATTGGATCACGAGCTTGTTTAGTTGCTTTCAACGATCATCAACCTCTCTCTCTTTGCATTTGTCTTTTCTCTAGGACTGCACCACCAAAGTCCCATCTTCTTCATCTCCCTAACAAGAAATCATAACATTTATTTGTATGGTATTATTTTAATATGTTTATTCAAGCTTGTGTGTGGGATTGTGTTTTAACTTTTAATACGATATAGTCACAAGAACCAACGACTTATGATTTGTGTTTTGCATGAATGTGAATCCTCACTCAATCCAATCTAGACATAAGATTTTATTTTTCTTGATAAGCAAAGTTTTTTTTATTAAAAAAACAGGTTTTCAAACTGAAAACCAAGTCAAAGAAAGATCTTCATTACAACCCAGAACATATCATTTAGACACCTCAAAACCAGAACAACTAACTCAAAACATTGGAAATAGACACAGGTCTATACACCCAGATGTAACAACCATTAAGAAAACAGAAAATACCCACACAAGGGGTATGAACCGGGACTCTTACCCAAAGAAATTTAACGACCATGAAGAAAACCAATCTAGACATGAGATTATGTAATATATTGAGCATTTACAATAGGGTTTTATTTATAGACGTCCCACCAGGTTCTGGCAGTTTGAAACGGGGTTATCCCGACCTTATGGTTTCAGGAAACCCACCACGTTGCGGCTGCCTTGGCCTCTTCTCAAAGGATATGGACTGGGTTCGAATTGTTCAATGTCGTCATTGTAAGACCCGCCCCTGGTCGATCCCGGTAGAACCGGTGAATCCTAACTAAGTTTGACTTTCGACCGGAAAAGTCAACCGATGACTCGGAAAGTCATTCAGGACCTTTCCGGGGCCCAGAAAGCTTAGCCAACCTCACGGTTAGCTTAGTTGGGCCGTTTCCTTCAGTTTGACTGTAATTTTGTTAAAGTCAACCGTCGGTCAAATCTGGACTTTATATCAGTTGTTTTCCGATAAAATATTGGAAAGCTGGAAATTATTTAAGTGGGAGTGACCTCACATGACACTTGTCATGCTTGGCTTGGAGGATGAAAATGAGACTTCAAATGACCCTCATAACCTCCTAACTTACCTTTAAAGGAATAAGACCTTAAGGGCTTTTGAGTAAATTGACATTTTAGGTCATTTAAAGGAAAGGGAGCAACAATTCAGCTCATTCCTTGTTGGTGCAGGCGAAATTCACTAGGAGGGAGGAGGAGGAGAGCTCATTTCTTGAGAAAGAAGATAGAGAAGAAAGCTTGGATTTTGGAGCTTGTTCTTGGTCCTTTTAGCTCCATTTTCACTTCATCTTCTTCATCTCATCTCCCTAAAGGTAAGGATACTCTTAACCCTCCATTCCATCCACTTCCAATCTATGGGTTTTGGTTTAAAAGTTGAAGAACTTGCTTTGTGGGTGTTGCTTGGAGAAGAAGTAGTGAAGTAGGATGTTTGGATTGTATTTTGGTTGAAGTCTTGATGAACCCATTGAGGGTGTTGATGTTGGGTAACTTTGGATGAACATTTTGGAGTTGAGAGGACTTGGAAATGGGGTTTTTATGGTGATTTTCGTGAAACTCGAATTGGGGAAGAAAGGGGAAGAAACTGGTCAGGTTTGATACGGAACGAGGTATGGAGAGTGTCACATTCCGGCCCTCTGAGTGGCATGGAACGTGCCACATTCCGGCCCTCTGAGTGGCACGGAACGTGTCACATTCCGGCCCTCTGAGTGGCACGGAACGTGCCACATTCCGGCCCTCTGAGTGGCATGGTATGGGTCACATTCCATATCAGACCCCCAGAACCCAAACCCCTTCCTTTTAGCCCATTTTGATTCCTAAATCATTTCTTCAAACCTTAATTCCATTATTTGAGTGTTGTTCTGTACTTTGGGGATAAGAACATCGTTGAGTTATTAACTTTGGCCTTTTGGTGGTCTAAGACCGTGGTACCGAGCAAGGAAAGAAGGGAGAACGTGGGCGCGAGTTGAAGAACGAAGACCTTGAAGACCGTAGACCTTGCCGGTACCCGTGTGAAGAATGGTGTGGTGACTATCGTTTGTGACATCAGAGTGTTGAGAGGAAGACCTTGAGGTAGGGAAAGTCTTAACCTCTCGTTTAAATGCTTAGTATGCATGTTAGGTTAATAAAATTGGAAAGGTCCTAGAAATGCCTATAGGATGCGAATAACTAGAATAGTTGTCTTTCAATTACTAATAACCGGAAGTGTCTAGTGGTGAATGATTAGGATGTCAATCACTAGTGTAACTCGCTTTCAATACTTGGGAATTGTTTTACTGGTAGAGCGGCATTGGCAAAGCCCTCGGATTAGTTGCGTGTTAGGATCACATGCTTGGTTGTTTGGTTGCTTAGTGGATAGGCTAAAGAGTCTAATGCAACTAGTAGAATTGCATATTTGAATGCTCGTTTGAAGGTTTTCATGATTGGTTGATTGAACTCGTATTTGACTGTTGGTTGTATTTGAATGATTACTTGTTTTCCTTAAATGGTTGTTTGGAGCATCGAGTATGACTGGTTGTACCGAGCGGTGCAATCAGGTGATCGATGCCCCGATGGGTCGTGACTGGTAAGTGAACGGTAAGTTATGATTGTGTTATTCGTGTGTTGTGACCATGTGATTCGTGTGCTGTGTGTTGTGGTGAAAAGGTGATGCATGAGCTATATGTGATAGTGAAGTGGTGTTTGTTGGGAATGAATTGCTTCGTGTTTCGGTTCGAGTGTGTTACTCAATTATTATTGGATTATTATTGAATTTCCCAAGTGTATGCTCCCTATGGGAGTAATACCTTGGTTCCCAAGGACCTAAAATCCTTTGGAGACGTTTCTGAGACTTCCGACGATATGTGCCCTGAAGGGTGTTTCCGATAGTCTCAATGATATGCGTCTCCTCTGGATTGGAGGGAAAATCCGAGAGGACACATCATATGTGGATCGGAGGGTGGTGACTTCATGTGCCACGGCATTGATCGGTTTACCTATTGCCTGTGATTGTTAAGATTTATCTTGTTGACTTTGCTGATGAAATTATTGAGTTTAAAGTCCACCTTGTTATGTATTTTCCCTACTGAGCGCAAGCTCACCCCTATGAGTTTATTGTTGTGATTACAGGCTTGTTTGAGGAGTAGAGGCTCGGGAGCTTCTTGGTGTGGGTGTCCTGTAGAGACTTCGTTTTCATTTCATTTCAGTTTTGAACAAACCTTGTTGGAGGATTATTATTACACCCCTGGAGGGTTATTTATGTTTTTAAATTGAGTTATGTGGATTTGAGTTTTATATCGGAGATTTTCAGGAAGTTATTGTTGAGTTATTACCTTTTAATCGTTTTATCCTAGTCATGCCTCGAGTCCGGGCAAGAACCGGATTTGGGGCGTGACAATCATGTGCAGGTCATCCTTCATCTTATAAACATTGTGTCCCCCCTCTATCTCTTTCATAAGGGATAATTTTGGATATTCGAATTCTTCTATCTCAGTTCGAAGATATCAAACTTGTTTTTGAAAGAAAAAGACAACGAATAATACTCTCAATTGGTTTGTCGGAGATGCTCGTTTTATGCACGTTTTTACGTAGTAGGACACCCGCTGTCCGGTGTGTCATCTTACCATTTCATTGAATTTCTAGCTATTTTTTTCAACCACATTATTAACATGCCTCAAGATAAAATAATGAAAAGAATAAGCTACAAAACAAGGGGTTAACAAAATCAACATATAGAGATTATAGAATAGCTCGTATTAATTAAATAAATTGGTTGGGCACGTGAACTATACGTATCGGCAGACTCTACTACACCTGAAGCCTATGGTTCTAATGGAATTAGGGTCGCTAGTTAGCACAATTGGGCAGTAGAGACTAAAATATGGTAGTTAGCCGCATAAATAATTTTAAATTAAAGTCCTTATATAGGCTTTTATCTCGTAAATAAACTTTAATAATGTGGCAATAATGTCAAGATGTTTTAAGAATGATACAGACATTCGATACAATAATTTATAAACAAAGAGTATTATCGATTATGCAATTTTCAGCACCGTAGAAGATACTGTAAGAGCATTTATAATGGAGGACTTAATCTATAAGATCAAATCGATTTTGATATGACGTTAAATCTGCAAGATCATATAGTGGGTTGACGATTTTGATAGATTATTCAAAACAGAATCGACTTTGTATCTTCTTGAGAAGAGAAACGGTCTCTATCTGTCTCAGATTCGATAACATCGCAACATCCGCCACAGTTTTCTCTCTAGAAAGATAACTCGAAACCACACTTCTTCGGCGCCACCCCTTTTCACATGCCCTTCACCCTGCCGGTGACGACACTGCATCGGTGGCGTTGTTGCCGGCGGTGGTAGTCCATCTCCCCCCCCCCACCGTTTTTATTCTTTCCCCTCTTTTTTCCTCGTCGATGTGCTCGGGTCAAGGTCGTCGGATCTCGATGCCTGAGCTCTGTTCGTCGTCCCTCCCTCGCCTTGTCGGAGCCCGGCTTCTTTGTTCTGGTCTGGTGCCGTTCGAGCTCTGTTTTGGAGCTGCATTTCTGGATCTGGAATCTTGTGGGGGTTTCCTCGGGCGGTGACCGCTTGCTAGACGTCACTGGTGCTGGATCTCCTCTGGTTCTCGTGTCCTTAGCACTGGTATGTGGGGTTTGGGGTCTCGGCTCGTTTGGTGCAAGAGCTCGCCGGCGCGTGTGGAGCAGAAGGTCGTCGGAGGGAGTCCCAACCGGGAAAGTCGGCCCGATGCTTTCCTCTCCGGTGCTTTTGCAAGTTGGAGCACGCATCTCTGTAGGGATTTTGGATCTGACCTTTTTCAGGCAGATCTAGGACTTCCTAACCTCGCCGGCGCGTGGTGTGTTTGCTTTCGGAGCCCTCGGCAATTCCATCCTTCTTTGTCATCGATGAAAGTGGTTCTAGTTCCTCAGTGGGAAGTGTTTCCATCAAGGATTCGTTGTGATTCTGGATTGGGTGGAGGTGCTCGGTAAGCGTGTTATTCAGTGATGGTTGTTGCTCGGGCGGTGTTTGTGGTTCTCTTTGAGAAGGTGGGATACTTGTGGAGCGGCTAGGTTGAATGGATGCATTTTGACACTGAGTTGGTTATGATCTTCGTTTATGGTGTTGGCCATCGGGGTAGCTGCTCTTTCGTGTCACTTGCAGGGCCTAGTTTCAGATCTGTCGTGGGACACGTTTCTCCGTCATCTTGGGTGTTGATCGCTGTAGATCTGGTTTGGTCGCGTTGGATGGCTCGTTGTGGTGTCTGTTTCGTCACTTCTCTTTGCTCCTAATCGACTGTCGCTTGCTTCAGATCTGATTGTGGGACACATTTCTTCATTCTCCCAGGTGTTGATCGTAGTGGATCTGGTCCTCCGTTGTGCTGATGGGTGTCGTGCTGCTCTTGTGGAGGTGAGGCTTTTCATGTGGCATTGCGCTTCTATGCTGGCTTTGGTGTCAGATTGGTCCGGTTTGGGATTGGCTCGTGCTCGGTATAACTACAGGCTTTCCCCTTCGGGTCCTCGATTGGTGCTGGCCGGCGAGGGGTTACCAATTTCGGTTTCGGAATGCTTAGCTCAAGTTCCAATCTCGGATTCCCGGATCATGAGCTTGTTCTTGGTAGAAATACTAGGCTTCCCCTTTTTTGGGCCTTTTCTCGGTGTTGGCCGAAATTGGTTTGCGAAGGACTGAGTTCGAGCTCTAATGTCTGCGGGAAGTTCTCTTTCGAACTAGGCCCGTCTCTCGGCCATTGGAGGTGTCTAGTTTCAACTTTGGTCGTGGGACAAGCTTTTTCATTCTACCGGGTGTGGATCGATGCAGAGCTGCTCTACATGCTTCTGTTGGTCCGTTTGGTTCCTCTTGTGCTTAATGGTTGGAAAATCCGGGTTTCATACCCCTTTTGTGCACTTCATGGTAGTAAAATTTGGGTGTTAGACCTTCTCCTTTTATTTTTTTTGCGCTTCATGTTTAAACGATCTGGTTATTTAGACCTAATTTGTATAGTTTGCTCCCATGTTCGGATGCCGAGGTTCCTTGTATAGGAACGCTCTTTCATGTATCAGGTTTCTGTCTTTGTTGGGACTCTCACGAGGCTGAGCTGACATGTTAGCGCTCGATTCACTCACGGGTCTGTAGCTAGACCATATCATGTACTCTTTTTCTACCACTGAAGAGGTTTAATTTAAATTTGTATTCGCTGATCAATAAAAAAAATCGATATTGATGAAATCATAAACTCGACGAGAGAGTTATATCATTTCCATGGAAAGAGTCACTTTTTATCTTTCTTTTTTTCACCTATGCTCTTTAAAGCATAGTCTTATATTTTTTGATGTGCCCTTCATAATATATTCTCATTATGTATTTAGGAGCATAACAATGTAAATTTATTGATAAAATAAGATATGAAGTATCTAGTATATAATTTTAAATATATCTTTTAAGATTCAGATTATAATCTGGACCCCCATAAACAGTAGGAGTGTCCATAGGCCGGGCCTCGGTCCTATAACCAAATTTTGGAATCAGCCCGGAGTGTTCGGGTCCAATAAAATTAACCTACTATTGGAGTTTAATTCCTTGCCTTGTTTTATTGCTTTGGGTTAGTATATAACATCAATTACAGATAGGCTAAGATGGAATTCAAACTATACAAAAATATTCAAAACTATATTATCTTAGAGTTTGATTATATTCAAACTCTAGATAACATATATCTCTAACACGCCCCTGCAGTCTGAGCGGGAGGATCACAAACGTTCAGGCTGGATATGAAGTCGAGGAACAGTACTCTGGGCAACCCCTTCGTGAAAATATCAGCAATCTGGGAGCGAGATGGGACATGCAGAACCCGAACTTGCCCTTTGGCAACCTTCTCCCGAACAAAGTGAATGTCAAGCTCTATGTGTTTGGTGCGTTGATGTTGCACCGGATTACCCGACAAATAGATCGCGCTGACATTATCACAGTATACTAGAGTGGCCCGAGAGACAGGACAGTGGAGCTCAAGTAAAAGTTTACGCAGCCAGTAAGACTCGGACACCACATTGGTAACTCCGCGATACTCGGCCTCAGTGCTAGAGCGAGACAACGTCGGCTGGCGTTTAGACGACCAGGAAACGAGGATGTCACCTAAGAACACACAGAAACCAGAGGGAGAACGACGAGTTTCCGAACACCCGCCCCAATCAGCATCCGTGTAGGCGACCAGGTTGGACGCAAAAGAGGAGTAAATATGAAGCCTGAGGTGACGCGTGCCTTGCACATATCGAATGATGCGCTTTAGCGCAGCCATATGACGGGTACGAGGATCATGCATATGTAAGCAAATCTGCTGCACTGCATAAGAGATGTCTGGGCGAGTGAATGTAAGATACTAAAGCACCCCCGTAAGACTACGGTACAGAGTGGGATCCTCAAATATCGGGCTATCAGAAGAGCTGAGCTTTCCCTAGGTGTCAAATGGTGTAGCGGAGGGAGAGCACGAAGTCATACCAGCACGAGCAATGATGTCATCGGCGTACTTTTGCTGAGAGAGGAACATTCCACCGGAGTGGTGTGTGACTGCTATCCCAAGAAAGTACGAAAGAGGGCCAAGATCCTTCATAGCAAATTCCGAGCTAAGGTGAGACATAATAAGTAGATGAAGCACATCGCTGGAGGAGATGAGTATGATATCGTCCACATATAGCAAAATGTAAGCATTGTCAGACCCTTGCCGGAAGATGAATAAAGAATGATCAGATCTGTTGTGACAAAAACCAATAGATGAGACAAAGTCAGTGAAACGCTGATACCAAGCCCGAGGAGCCTATTTGAGACCGTATAGGGAGCGGTGTAACAAACAGACATAGTCGGGATGAGTGGAACTCCGAAAACCGAGCGGCTGATGCATGTACACTGTCTCGTTGAGATTGCCGTGAAGAAAAGCGTCTTGACATCCAGCTGGCAAATAGACCATGAGCGATATACTGCTAGACTCAAGATCGTGCGAATAGTAGAGGGCTTGACCACAGGGCTGAATGTCTCATCACAGTCCACTCTAACCTGTTGAGACCTGCCATCACCAACAAGACGAGCCTTATAACGCTTAAAGGAACCATCAGAACGAGTTTTGTGGCGAAAAATCCACATAGAACGAATGATATTTACCCCCACAGGACGCGGAACCAGAACCCAAGTCTTATTATTAATCAAAGCATTATACTCATCTAACATAGCCAGTTTCCAATTCAGGTCGGTAAGTGCATCTTTAGGATTACGAGGAATGGGAGATATAGGGGTAGAAGATGAAGCAGAGAGGTTAAAAATTAATTTGGGTTGAACAATTCCTACCCTGCCTCTGGTGATCATCGGGTGAGCTGGGGTTGGGCTGGCGGGAGATGAGCTGGAACCGGGTGGGCTTGGAGAAGATGAGTTGGATCCGGATGGGCTGGTAGGTGAGGAGCTGAAACTAGGTGGGCTAGCAGGTGAAGAACTGGGCCCGGTTGAGACGGTGGGTCTGGGTGAGCTGGGAGTAGGAGGACCGCTGCTCATAGGGCTGGCGAGGGATGAGCCGGTTGCTGGTGGGCGTGGAGAAGGTGGGCCGAGGCCCGGTTGACTTGTAGGAGGAATGGGTGGGCTTCTAGGCGGGCTTCGGCTTGAGGGTCCAGGTAGGTATTGGACGAGCTCAGGGAGAGCTGGCAGTAGGCATGTAGGCCTGGTAGGAGTTGAAGAATCTAACAGGAAGTCATATGATGGTGAATCTGCAGAGTTAGAGGATGAGAAAGGGAACACTAATTCATCAAAGACAACATTCCTCGATATTATTAATTTGTTAGTGTGTAAATTGTAACAAATATATCCCCGATGGTTAGGAGGATAACCGAGAAACACACAAGGAGTGGAGCGAGCCTGCAATTTATGAAGTGTAGGAAGAAGAGGAAAACAAAGGCACCCAAAAATACGAAGATGAGAAAAAGAAGGAGCACGTTTGTATAAAAGCATTGTGGGTGAAGAGAAGTGAAGTAATTTAGAAGGTAGAATGTTCAATAAGTATGTAGTCATTGACATGGCATGATGCCAAAAGTATGATGGAACAGATGCATGTAAAAGTAGTGTACGAACCATGTTATTTATACTGCGGATTTTGCGCTCGGCCCGACCATTTTGAGGAGAGGTGTGAGGACAAGAAAACCGAAACACCATGTCGGACGAAGCGCAGAAATCATGATAAGAGGAGTTATCAAACTTCTTGCCATTGTCGCACTGAAAACTTTTAATTGCACAACCAAATTGAGTAGACACATAATTATTGAAAATAGAGAAAACAGAGAAAGCCTGAGACTTCTTGCTCATAGGAAAAGTCCAAACAAAGTTAGTGTAATCGTCAAGTAACACTAAATAATATTTGTGACCGGAAGAACTTAGAATAGGAGAAGTCCATAAGTCAGCATGCACAATATCAAAAGGAGCGCAAGTAAAAGATAAAGATGACTAAAATGGCATTTTAACTTGTTTTCCAAAAATACATGACTGACAAACTGAATTGAAATTGTTCGTATTACATGAAATAATATTCGAACGACAAATAGAATCAAATACTGGTGCTCCTGGATGTCCCAACCGGGAGTGCCAAATGCTTGGAGATAAAGCAGCGAATGCAGACGAAGTAAAAAACGAAGTGGGAGAAATAGATGAAGTGACTGGATACAAATGGTTTGTGCTATTGCATCTCAAAACCGGACGTCCCGTCGGAAAATCCTTCACAGAAAAACCAAAGGGGTCAAATTCTATCGAGGCATTATTATCTGTAAGAAATCGGCGCACAGAAACTAGGTTCTTAACTATCTTGGGTGCATGGATAACATCATGTAATATATAATTAGGATGGGTGGGAAATAAAGATGCATTACCATAACCACGAATAGGAATTTGATTGCCATCACCGACTATAATAGAATGAGGAACGTTCGAATTAACATAAGAGCTTAAGGTACCTGAGTTCGCAGTCAGGTGAGAGGAAGCACCAGAGTCCATATACCAAGTCGAGTCTGGTGGTTGTTGAACAGATAAATTCACCATGGCTGCCTGAATATCTGTTGGCACTGCTGTGTGAGCCTGAGAATTGCCTTGAAGACGCGGGCCCAGCACTCCCTGTGGTCCAGCTGGTGTGGGACAGGCCCATGGCCCTGTTGGATAAGGGCATGGAGGAGGAGGCGGGCCTGCCCAGTGTTACTGCTGCTGTTCGGTCCAGGTAGGAGGCCCAGTCCACATAAACGGTCCAGGCCAGAATGGAGGTGCGTACCAAGATTGCGGCTGAGACGCGTTCCAAGGTTGTGATGTGGAATGGGAAGTGGGCCGAGGCCCAGTCCGTCCAGCCCCGCGTGTGTTCGACTCCTAGGAGGCCCAAAACGATTTCCTCGATTGGCAGTGCGATTGCGCTGTTGGGAACGCGTAGTGGTCCTCTCAGTTTGCTCCTTAGCACTCTGTCCAGCAAATAAGGCAGAAGAAGAATTAACACCTGAAGCTGCTTGCTTCATTTTTCGAGTCTCTTCCAAATTAAGCTTCGATCGGGCCTCATAAAATGAGGGAGAGGATCACTTTGATGTATGAGGGTGGCCACATTGTCATATCTTCAGAAAGACCTGCTACCAGTTGAAGTACGTGTCTATTATTCGAAACAAGAGCTCCATTGTCATAGAGCTTATCTGCAACTGATTTTAACTCTTGACAAAAAGCCGAAACATTAGCAAAATCATCAAGTTTAGTAGCAGAGAATTGATGCTCCAAATACACAGTGCGAGAGTGTTTATTGTCTTGGAATATAAGACGAAGTGTATTCCAAGCCCGAGCTGCAGTACTGTCAGGTTCAATGATAGTTTGCAATAAATCATTGGAAATAGTACCATAGATCCACTGAAGCATAGTGGCATCCAGACGATCCCATATACCAGCTGGGACAGTCGGGGAAGAATCAGCAACCGAGTGATCGGTCGTAGTAGGGACCGTGGTCGTAGCAGGAGCGGTCGTGGCTTGGGCAGCAGAGTCGGCATTCTCAGTTGATTCCATGGAACCAGTGGAGATCGCAGGAGTGGTCGGAGTCACCGGAGAAGTCAACGGTGGCTCAATCTCTGGCAGAATATGATACAAAACTCGATATACTCGACAGTGAATCTTAAAAAGTTCTGCCCACGAAGAGTACTGACCTTTGTCCATCTCAAGTGTGATGGGAATGGAGCTTCGGATGCTAGCAACGGTGAGAGCAGGGTAGCTACGAGGATCGGCCATGGAGGGAGACGAGAAGTTGCTTGCAGAGAAGAATGATGGAGGAGCAGAGGCGCGGTTGCAGAAAGTGGGCGCAGAAAAATGGAACTAATTCGCAGAAGAATTGTTTGGGCGGAAACGTAAAATAAAATGGAACTAATTGGTATGGGTAGAGGCGTCTTATACCATGTTGGAGTTTAATTCCTTGCCTTGTTTTATTGATTTAGGTTAGTATATAACATCAATTACAGATAGGCTAAGATGGAATTCAAACTATACAAAAATATTCAAAACTATACTATCTTAGAGTTTGATTGTATTCAAACTCTAGATAACATATATCTCTAACACCTACTCTCGACCCCAGGACAAAGAATGTACCTTTGAATTGGATCGTTTGGATTGTGTGCCGGTTTACCGGGTTGGACATACTTTCAAATATTATTTTTGTAAGACCCGCCCCCGGTCGATCCCGGTCGAACCGGTGAACTTGGACGAAGTTTGACTTTCGGACAGAAAAGTCAACCGATGACTCCGGGAGTCACTCGGGACCTTTTCGTGGCCCAAAAATCTTAGCCGTCATCACGGTTAGCTTAGTTGGGCCGTTTCCTTTCCGTTGACTGTAATATTGGAAAAAGTCAACCCGAGACTTTTATCGGTCAAACGTGGTTCGATTTAGAACAAAATCCGATAAAATTGTGTGATGGAATTTAATTAAACTTAGAATGGTCCTCACATGGACATGTGTCAATGCTTGCTTGGAAGAGAAGACTTGGGTGTGTTAGGACCCTTATACCCTCATTAGTGGTTTTGGGGGGAAGAGTAAGGCTAAGAGATATTTTGGGCACTATCCCTTCTAGGTTTTAAGCCCCATTTGGTGCCCATTTCAGCACAAATACCAAGGCAGCCTAAATTGGGAGAGAGGGAGAGAAGGAAATTGGTTTTGTAGGCTTGAAGAAGAAGGAAGGAGGAAAAATGGAAGCTTGAAGCCACTTTCTACCCAAAACCTCTCAAAAGCTCTTGATTCTTCATCTACTCTTCATTATCAAGGTAAATCCCTCCCCTATTTTCGTTTCTATGGATCTTAGTTCATGGGTTTTGGAGAAATTTGATGAACAATGGATAGGTTTGGAGTTGGGAGTTTGGATGATGAAGTTTTGGAGGTTTTTGATGTTAGATGATGGATTTAACTCGTATTTTTGGAGTTTTGATGAACACACATGGTGGGTTTTGAAGTAGATACATTTAGGAACTGTTTTGGAGCTTTAGAAGGTCATCCATGGAGGTTTTGGGGTTTAAAATCGTGAAAAGCCGAAGCTGGAGGAAGCAGACGGATGAACAGTACCAGGCGTCACGGCTCCGTGACAGGAACCGTGACGGAGGACGTTACGGCTCCGTGAGGGAGACCGTGACGGCGTCAAACACGGCTCCGTGAGGAGAACCGTGACGGCGCAGCCCACGGATCCATGACCAGATCCGTGGTAGACCAGTTTTGGTCCTTTTGAACCCTTTTCGATCTTTTTTTCGTTTACTTCAAGAAGGTGTTTTTGAAACAACGAGTGGAGTCTTTTGAACTTAGATGATTGCACTGTGATTAGCCTTTAATTAGAGTTTAATTGTGATCCAAGACCTTGGAACCGAGCTCGAAAGGAGAAGAAGACTTGGACCCGAGTGAAGACGGGGAGAAAGCTAGCTTGGACTCCGGCAACTATAAGGATTATTAGAGGAAGACCACAAGGTAGGGAAAGTACTAAACTCCTCGTGTAATTTAATACTTAATATGCCTATTAGGTTAATAAAATCGGAAAGGTCCTAGATTGCATATAGGATGCGAATAACTAGAATAATCGTCTTTCAATTACTAATAACCGGACGTGTCTAGTATGCATGCGTAGGATGTGAATAACTAGTTTAACTCGCTTTCAATACTTGAGAAATTGTCGTGCTGGTAGAAAGGCCGAGATGAGCCATAGGATTGGTTGTGGTTTCCTCACATGCATTGCTTGCTTAGTCTTCAGGATAAATTAAGAGTCTAACGAAACTAGATAAATCGTATGCTTGAATGATTGAATGAATGCTTGAATGATTGAATGATTGAATGGATGCTTGAATGATTGAATGATTGAATGAATGATTGAGTGTAATTGATTGTGCCAAATGGTACGATCGGGTGAATGATAGACCGATGGATAGCGATTGGTAACTATAACGGTAAGTGTAGAGGTATATGGATCTCTTGGGTGTGTTGTGATGGAATTGTGATTTGCTAAGCTTTGGTTCTATGATGTACTGGCATGTTAGTCTCTTGTGTGTGTTTG
Organism: Erodium maritimum; assembly: GCA_963921825.1. NCBI lineage: Eukaryota > Viridiplantae > Streptophyta > Magnoliopsida > Geraniales > Geraniaceae > Erodium > Erodium maritimum. The sequence continues at coordinate 70,046,537 of OY997593.1, forward strand.
AGATGATTTGTGTTCCGGCATGGTACCTACACCGAGGGGAGATTCCGGTGTGGGGTAGTACTATGGCCGAGGGTTGGTTGGACCCTACGGGGCATTGGTTGCTGGACCCTGCGGGGCAATGGTTGTCGGACCCTGCGGGGCATTGGTTGTTGGACCCTGTGGGGCATTTGATGGTTGACCCTGCGGGGCAATTGGATGGTTTACCCTGCAGGGAATGGTTACTTGTTGATTCACCTGAGTGTATGCGTCCTGCGGGAGCATTACCTTGGTTCCCGATGATCTATGGTCCTTTGGGGGCATTTCCGAGAATCCCGACGATATGTGTCCCTCAGGGATGTTTCCGGTAGCCCGATGTATGTGCCTCCTCCGGACCGAGGGAAAATCTGACATGACACGAGTACTCTTGTGGATCGGAGTATTGGACTTTGAGTTGTTGGCATGATATTTACTTGCTCCCATCTTAGTTGTTATCAAATATTTACATCGCTTTTCACTTAATCTCTTAAAGTTACCGTTATCCTTAAGAATGTGATATCACTCTTATCTTTACCTGTTCCCAAGCATCTTATTGATTAATAGTGTCAATTGCAAATTGTGTCGTCAAGCTAAGGAAATTTTATTATCATACTGGAGGTTAAATTGTTTATGATTTTCCCTACTGAGCGTAAGCTCATCCCCTGTTGTTTATCCATTGTTTGTACATGCATGCTTGATGTTTAGTGGACTCGAGGCTCAGGAGCTTCTGGATAGTTTGGGTATTTGCTATTAGAGACGTCATTGGTCATTTGTAATGAACCTTGTGTTTCATGTACTTTATTTAGAGCCTTGACTCTCATTTACGACTTGGAACCTACTATTTGAGCCTTTAATCGGTTTATTTATTATTTTGTTAATATTTTATTATCAACTCAAGTCACGTCTCGGGTCCGGTCAAAACCAGATTTGGGCGTGACATTTTCATTGACCAAAAAGTCATTAAAAGTAATCTAAGAGTGCTTAGAAGCTTTCAATTTGATCACTTCTTAATGATGAAAAAACACCTTTCGCTATTAAAATTTTATCAAAGGTTCAACGGTTATAAACGTTAAACGTGGAGTTCAAGTTGACCCAAAACAGATTATGATAACAAAAGAGGAGTTCACTCATCCCAAAACTACAACATGTCCTATTACAAAATTGGATTCATCTTCAAAATCCCAAGTCATCAATCTTCGTCTTCATCTGCAAAAGAAATTAAATAGTAAGATAATTGTTAACAAACATGTAACATAAGTTATAAATTGTAAGAAACCAGAGGACTTGTAGCATATCTGGGTTATGTACGAAATCAAGTCAGGATCCGCTACCTGGACCGCTCATACTGGGTTTGGTATTTTCGAACACAGGCTCACCCCTGTAACCCATGGGGACAAACCCACTGAGGTCGGTGGGCCGGATTGACAGGGTGGGCTGGGTTATAGGCCAGTTTTGGACACCCCTGCGATTTTGGCTTGTGCCCAGAGCTGCTTTAAAATATTAGAAAGGGATTGCATGCAACATTCTTTGGGAAACTTGGCTCTCAAGAAACGATCTTGTGTTCAATTCAGTGGATGCGAATTGGGATCTGATTCTCAAGAAAATCCAAATTAATTCCTATCAATCACTCAAGGTCAAGAATGGAGTCAAAATTAATTTTTCAATCACATAATGGATCAGGGAAACGGTTGCTTGTATCAAGAAAGCTTCCTCGGCCAGGATGGTTGCTACAAGTCCTCTCCATTCTGCATAATATCAAAACCTTCTTTATTTGCTGCAAAAACTCGGTTGCAGTTCCTTATTTTGGTGATAATTCTTGTCAATTGGTTGTATTGTTCATTGTATTTCTCCGTCTCATTTCATACAACTCTTGTAATGTGACTGCTTTGCAGCATTCTCATGATCCAATCTTTAGATTTGATGAATAAAAATCCTCGTTGATAAAAAAAAACAGGTGTACCAACGCTCAAGATCATAGTAATCATGGCCCCTTTAATACACATAAATAGAACATACTAATGATGGCTATTACATGCGTATACTTAGGGGATCTGGCCATATTCTCATGAGGAGACACGTAGACTGCTTTTCCCATCTAGACTCGAGCCATCTTGTTTGCTTGAGTTCCACCTTGGTTCCGCGGTGAGAACCATTGGGAGAAGAAAAGGAGTACTTCAGGTGGTCGAGGAGTTGCGGATGAAACCCTGCAAAAACAAAAAAAAAACATGACCGGAACGAGCCTAAATCATGAGGTAGATCAATAAATCTCCCTTTGGGAAAACGATACTAAGACTGTGAAGGAGATGAATCAAAGACAATAATGCATTGTAGGGGAAAAGAAGAGGAAGAGTCAAAAGAGACAATGGCTAAGGTTCGAGAGGTATTCTCGATATAGAGAGAAGAGTTAGCCAGCTATCCTTTATGTATTTCTATTGACACATTAAAAAAACTCGAAAGTTCATTTTCAAAATTGGGGTAACTCAAAAAATCACCATATTTTCAACGAAATGGAAAGCGATGATGGTACTAATAGAAGAGATGATCTCTAATTTCCATTTCCTTGGATAGAAACATTTTTCACACGTCAAAACAAGAACTTTGGCTTAAGAATAAGTGTTAGAACGATCACAGTGCATGGCGACTATTCGATGATATGAACGGAGAATTCTATCAAATTATTATTAGAGAAGACAAAGTTTAAAATTGTATCAGATACAATTGACAGTTTGTCAGTCCTCGATTATCAGTTTGCATAGTAGTACGAAAAGACACTACATGCACCTTATAAAAATACATTAAAAAACGGATGTGAGCCCCCAAAAAGAGCCACAACCTATAAAAATCAAGACTCATCAATAAATAAAGGTTACAAACAAAAAGAAAGCGATGAGCGAAAAAAACATAAATCGACTAGTCACAAAATCGTGCGACACTAATAGGGTTAATTAGTGGATCCATTGCCCATAAAAATTGGCACGCCCCAAATCCGGTTTTGACCAGACTCAAGACGTGAATTTAAATAATAAATAAATAAAACGAATTTAATACCAAAATGAATCTCAAATAACAGTTTAAAGCTCCAAGTAAAGACACGAGTCAACAGCTCGGTAAAACCACATAGTAAAAGAGTTCAGTAAAAGTAAAATTGCACGTCTCTAGACAACACTAGACAAGACCCTCGCTAGCTCTCAAGCTTTGAGAATCCCGCTAGCACAGATCCCGCTCAAGACCTGTAAAACAATAAAGTAAAGGGGTTAGCTTTCGCTCAGTAGGAAAAGTAGTTAAGGTGATGAGTGTCCGCTCGTCACCACGAGTAACCGTCCAATTAGGGCATACTAGTAAAGCACAACACTAAAGAACTCCACGGAGAACACAACGTCACAACCACACTCACATGACCACTATCACCCCGTACTCACATCACTGAACCGATCAACAAGCATACAATACACCGTAAAGCAATCATACATCCCGTACCGCAGTCCCCAACATAACCGGTTGCTACAGCCCGTCCCAATCATATCGTATCGGACCACACAACATCAGTATCGACATCTTCCCGGCACTTAGCCTTGGGGCACATCCCTGGCCGGCACATACATCGGTCGGACGTCTTCCCGGCACACAGCCTCGGGGCATCACTCACAACACATACTGGACCGGCACATACCTCGGCCGTACGTCTTCCCGGACCACACAGCATCAGGGTAATGATCACACCATCCTCGGCCTAGATGCCCTACACCGGCATACTCCCTCGGTGTAGGTATCATACCAGATTACCTCATCTTGGAACATGCATCAAGAAGGTCTCACGCATCACAATGTCATAGTTCAACCACAGTATACCAACCACACAAACTTACTGAACACATCACATCGGTCTATCACTCACCCGATCATATCACAACCATGGGTTCACATCACATCACGCATGGCACACTTGCTCAAACATAGCACCAACATACTACACCGAGTACACCATAACATGATTCTCAATCTAACAACGGCTAAATCACACATCATGCATCTCAATCATAGATCATGGCATCACAATCAAGACGCAACCTTAAGGGCTCGACATGGCCCACATGCATTTCTACAGCACATCAATTCCCAAACTTACGGCTCGACATGGCTCGTAAGTTATCCCTCATTTCACTCATTCCTCACATCCTAATCATGTCATTCTAATAGTTAAATCATAAACCTCCATTTTTCGTGACGGGTCCGTGACGGGTCTAACACTGTTCCATCTTCTTCTTCCTCCAACTTCGATTTCCCGAAAATTAACCCTCAAAACCTCCATTTTTTACCTTCCCAACCTCCAAATCAGTCCCTAAAACGTCTCTACTTCAAAACCCATGATGGGTCTTCATCAAAACCACAACAAACCAATTAAAATCCATCATCTAATAACCATTTCTCTCCATAAGTCATCATTCAACATCAAAATCTCAAAAACCCAACCATGTTCATCATTTTTCTTGAAAACCCATGAACCAAAATCACCCAAAACGAAAAAGGATTAGGGGTTCACCTTGGGAATGGAAAGGAGATGAAGAAAATGAGATTTGGGAGGTGATTTGAGGTAGAAATGGACAAAAAGTCTTCTCTTTTCTTTTGCTTCTTCTTCAAGCTTCCATGGGAGCTCCTTCTCTCTCTCCCTTGATAATTTCGGCCACTAGTGAATAATGGGCTGAAATTGGTCCAAATTGGTGTCTTAAACCTAGAGAAAATGATGCCCAAAATACCCCATTGCCCTTTCTCTTCTCAAGTTCAACCATTAAGGGTAGAAAGGTCAATTCGCACCCATTTCTGCCCTTCCAAGCTAACATGGACACATTTCCATGTGGGGACCACTTCTAGCTCAGATAATTCCAGCTCAAATAATTAATTAGGTTTAGTTTCTAATTGGACCGCGTTTGACCAAAAATGACCCCGGTTTGACTTTTCCCACAATTACAGTTGTTTAAAAGGAAACGACCCAACTAAGCTAACCGTAACGACGACTAAGCTTTTTGGGTCCCGGAAAGGTCCCGAATGACTCCCAGAGTCATCGGTTGACTTTTCCGGCAAAAAGTCAACTTTTGCCAGAATCCGCCGGTTCGACCGGGATGGACCGGGGGCGGTTCTTACAAAAAATGATTCATCTACATTCTGAAAGCCTGCGATGACATTTCCCTTATAAGTCACGCTTATAAACTTGACAAAAATTGCCACAAACTCAAGATATATTCCCTATTATGAGGGTCAACTAAAGAAGAGGTGTACCTGGAGGCATAATAAAGACCGTAGAAAATACAAGAACAATAATCAGAGGCATAATAATATTTTCGACACCCCCACCCCCTACGGTCTTGCCAAAGAAAAAAGTATTAGTGCTTAAGATTTGTCCACATCTCTCAAAGAGTATATAGATTCATCATCATCTTTAACCATATTCGTACATATGTCCGACGTGACCGAGACACGGTCCCTAACCTTTGAAAAAGTGATAGTTACATTATTCGTGCCATATGAGATTTGAGCAACTGAGTTGGAGGTACTGGCCTGGAAACTAGGGTTGATACAAACGTTTGGAAAACTGAGGTTGATGAGCGAACTATAATTTTGACCGGTAAGTAAAGAAAACTAGGTATCGAGAGAAAAGAGAGCCTAGAGTCTTTAAGAATTTAAAAGACCATGATAGAAGTCAAGACTTGAAAAGAATCGTGGTTTTTCTGGTTCAAGGATTGGGGCCTTTTTTTGGTTGCCTAGGTTACACCTTCGAAAAAAATTATAATCTATTTATTATAACACAAGGTACTTCAATTTTTTTATGAGTAAATGCAACTTTCATTCCTTTAAAAACAGCTAGTACATGTCTGAAGGCCCTGACGGAACAAACACAATAACCCTGTAACTACGTAAACGTGTAGGACGTTTTTTTAACGGAGTGCCATTAAGGCTAATTAAGACAAAAAATAAAAAAGACTGACGAACACCGCTTAAAGTAGGGTATGTATATCGTTGGGTCCCCCGAAGGCGACACACTTCTTCTGATGTAAAACCGAACCTGTGATCGTTGAGTCCTTTAGTAGAAAACCTAAACCATCTCTCGCAAATGTTGAACCGTGCAAAAAGGAACAGAATATGTAAAGTAACCCAAAACCCCTCGAACATAGTAAACCAGAATCGGGATAGAGAACGAAGAGGACGAACATCGCTCAAAGTAGGGCATGTATACCGCTGGGACCCCCAAAGGCGACACACTTCTTCTGATGTGAAACCGAACCTATGATCGTCGAGTTCTTGAGTAGAAGCCCTAATCCATCACTCGTGAGTGATTAACCTAGTAAAAAAGAACATAACATGTGAAATAACCCTAAACTCATTGATCATAGTACCCAAGAATTGGGATAGAGATCGAAAAGGAGGTCTTGGTGGAGGCCAAGGAGGTGGGTTCACCGCTGGCGGCTTCAATGGAGGCGGGGGCCTCGGCGTGGGCAGAGCCAAGGGGCCGGCCATAGGCCAGGAGCGACGACGGCGTGCTAAGGCCAAGGAAACCCTAGCAGTCGCAGGGGGGCCGGAGATGAGACCAGAGACACGATGTTGGTGGCGGAGTGGAGCCAACACCGTGGTGACTAGAGGCGAGAGAGAGGAGCCGGACATAGGCCGGAAGCGACGACGACGTTGCGCTTGTCCTGTAAGGGTCAAAACCCTAGCAGAGAGAGGTAAACTATAATCCATTACACAAGGTATTTCAGGTTAGTTTATGCAACTAAGTTAATAAGTTAAAATCAACAAATGAATCATGCAAGATGGAAAATATTCAATCCCCAGATAATAACATATTTATTTCACCAAGAATTCAATCAATGGTCAATGATCAAGGTTAAAGAATATTTGTATTTAGATACGTGTTAGATGGTGCATATACATAGTTGTTATCGACAAACGTTTTATGTTGTTTGGCAACAGTAATAACACTTATTGCAAAACGAATTTCAGACCACATGAAATTCCCCAAACTTATATGTACTTTTTTGTTGTCATCAAACTGCATAGCTAAATGTCCTATGTCTTTAGATGCCAACTAATACTATAATATAATCACATTATAATCAAAACTAAGAACGCTTCTCTCTCTAGAGTTTCTCGCGAACCCTAACCCACCGCCGTATTCTCTCTTCCTCCACCGGTGATTACTGGGGCTTCCGGCCACGGTTCTCACCGGTGGAGGCTCCCTCTCCTTATTCTAGCCTTTACCCTTCTTCTTCCCCGTGTTTTCATCTTGATTCCTCTTCAAAGTTTCGTGTTCAACCCAGGTCTGATGCTCCTTCTCAATGGAGCTCAGATCTCCTTATCGGTGGCGCTTTGGAGCTCTGACCGGCCCCTCCCTTGTGCCCTAGCCTCGTTTCTCTCCGTCGTGGTGGTGCTTTGAGCTCCGATTCGGGAGATTGCTCCAGATCCGGAACTGGGACGCCTTCCTCATCCTTCCCGTTGTGGATTGACGCAAATATGAGATTCTTTTTCTTTTCTCGTTGTTCTCCGCCGCGCACGGCGCCTCGTCCAAGATCCCCTTCAAGTTCTCTCGGAAGCTCGTGAGCCGATGCTTGGTGGTGGTACCCGATCCGTCGTGGGACGATTTCCTCCTCTTTGGGGAGAGGATTGTCGCGGATTTGGTTCTGCTTACCTCCCTCACTCTACTTCGCCGCCGATTTATTCTCTCGGGCCGCCTCCATGCTTTACCAAGCCGGTGCTCACCTCAGGTCTGATCTGTCTCACATTTTCCCTCTTGTTGGTTTGGGATTATATGTGGTTTGGTTGCACCCGGTGTGGTTGCTTATTGTGTGAGTGGGGTTTGTAGCTTCTGGCTCGGTTTGGAGTGGTTCAGCTGGTTCTGGGGGAATTTTGTTCGATTCTTTTCGTCGCTCCCCGCCCCTCCCGCTGCGTTGTGGTCGGGATTTGGCTGCCTTTGGGTGTTGGCCCCAGCCATTTCGGTCCTTTTTGGACCCGCGTCGTCTTCCCGGAATTGGTGGTGCGTTTTGAGTGGCGGTCCTCTCGTTCGGATTAGATTACTCTATTTTGGAGTATCTATCCAGCCTCGGCCAGTGGTGATGGCCCAGGATTACAGAGATGAGCGAGGGGACCCTTAGGTTCATCGATTTCAGTCTTTCCGAGTGTGCTCCGGAAGCTGTGGTGGATTCGATCTGTTTCTGTCTGTCTTTGAGATTTTCTGCTTCATTTGGATGGAGGTGTCTCGGGGCTTTGTGAGTTGCGGGGCTTCTGGTTTGATTCCTGGTTGCAGCAGTGCTTCTTGATGGTGCTTCTTGTTTCAAGTGTGTTGTTCCTTTTCATCTTAAGACCTTGCTTTTTTCAAACTTTGTTGATTATCTGTTGGGTAAGTCCTTGTTGTTGATGTTTCCTTGGTTAGTTCTTTTTGTGTTGCTATTTGTGTTCCCTTAAGAATCGACTGTGATCGATTTGGGGTTCGTTTTTTGTGGAATTGTAGCTTTCCTTGTAATTCTTTTTCTCCTCAAAAGAGGATTATAAAATTTCAATATGCATTGCTGATAAAAAAAAAACTAATACCATAATTTCTCAACCTCAACTAACAAATTTCATAACCTAACGTAAAATATAATATTTTGTTGTAAAATGTATAAGAAGAAAACTAAATCATCGTTTTCCCAATAAATTTAATACAATTCTTTACTATTATTCAGATTTTTTTTGGAGAAGAATTGATACTATTATTAATGAAAGTAAATATAGATCAATGAGTACATATTTGTACTCATCGTACAACCATTAAACCAAATAGCTAACATAATGCAATAACATGAAAGTAAACGTTGCTCTGGAACTAGGGGCGGTCGAAGGGGAAATCTGTGGTAGCATCCGGAGACACCGATACAACATGCTCCAACCAAATGGCACTGGTCGAGCCAACCAAGTGAAAGATTAATAGTCGTGGACTGACATCTCCCCCGGTAAGTCAGCGTGCGTCGTCCTCCCTTGACTGATACGAGTAGGGCTCCTGAACGCGGGATTGCTGACCCCAGACTGGTAGGGGAGAATCTTGTCGGCTGGTGATGGAACCATCGCCATCTATCAGCCATGAAGGTGGTACAGCCGACCAACCCCTTCCTGGACCTCCACGGATTCATTCTTGGAAGCGGGGGTGCTTGTGGCCCCCGCCGCCGCTATATGTGACGCTACATCTGACGCATGCTCTCCAGAACCTCGGGATTCGCACCCCGTACGATCTCGAACCCCAGTCGGGGCAGACCTAGCTATCAGATTCGGCCCACCCGGGATACTCCACTGGATCAGATAATAACTAAACCCAGGCGGAACGACACACAGGTGGAAGACTCGGGCCTGCCCCGCCCCGGCCCTGTACCCGGCAGGCTCCACATCTGGCCCACCCAACCCGACCCGCGGTTCCGGCCCAGACTTCCATGCCCAATAGACGTCAACGATTAAACCCCGGGCTAGCCCCATGTCCACCCGGTCTCGGTCTAGCCCAACTACAGAAACCCTACCTGTGTCTCGCGCCACCGCCTTGTCTGTGCTTCTTCTCCGCGCCGTCACCACCGGTGATTCCTCCGGCCTTGATACCATGTCCGACGAGACCACAGTCAGAAGGAGACCATTCCCCTCCCTTATAGGCTCCTTCGTGCGATCTAGCACCGCCCCCGGGATCAACTTCCAACAAAACTCCTCCCCGGGCTTCCTTGACACCACCGTCGTGCCTCCCATACCCGTTCTCAGCCGCTCGGCGATCAATGCTTGCCTCGTCCACCACAGCCCTGTCCGCTTCTCCGAACAGTGACCATGGTTCCGCCTGCCTCCCCACACCCGAGAGATTGTGTGGGGATCTCGTTTCTTCCCCGAATTGGCGAGAAACGCAAGTCCACGCCCCTCCACCACCACGTCGCCTCGAATCGCCAGAAGCGGTGCACAAGGAGAGACGGACTTCTCGCGTGGAGGAGAAAACCGCAGCCTCAGAGAGCTTGCTCCCTCTTGCCGTGGTTCCGTACCCGCTGCCGCAATCCCATGGGCTTTGGAGGAAGAAAACATGCCGCCACCGCCATGGTGTTTCAGAAAACCTAGGTTTAAGCTCTGCATAATCGTATAGAATAGTGTCCTAATTTTTTTATTCAGAATATGACATCGATGTGATTGCCAATGTGAAAGCATTGTTTTTTTTAAAGGTAAATATATTAATAACACAAGTTTTTCCGAGAGAAAAACAGAGGCAAGGGATAAAACTCTCGAACAACCAGAGAATGTCAACAAGGACCCCTCAAAACTAAACAGATACATGGCTCATACCTAGATTTTTCAAACCTGAAGAGAACCGGAGTTCAACCCAACAAAGGAGAACAAATACAGACCCGAGCGTTCCTCTATGGAACCTCTTAAACAAGCTACAAACAGGGACACTCAAAGAGAAATAAACGACAATACAGACACGAGCATCCTAACACTAGAATCTCAATAAACCCCGAAGGGAACCAGACAAAACAGTCAGAAACAAGAACAAGACCTAAACAACTTAAACAAACAAGTGAACACCAGCAAAACCCCCAAGTCCCAACCATAAAAGTACTCGAAGAACCTTCAGCAAGCCACTTCCACAACCACAAGTAGTACAAAACCAACAATAGATGGCCTAAAACTCAGCCGGCCCAAAACTCACCGGAAACCCAAGTATCTGGCACGCCGGAGGCCAGCACCACCACGGAAGAGTTAAACCTCACAGATCTGACCCAGTCAGTTCAGCAACACAGCCAATACATGGCTAAACTCTCGACGCCTGTCAACCCCAGGTCGTCGAGCCTCCGGCACCACCGTGGCCAGAGGAGAAAGGAACGACCAGATCGAAAAAGAAGAGAAGGGAAGACACGAGTTAGAGGCCATACCTGAAAAGTCAAAGACCACCAAAATCCACATCCACGAGAATGAACCCGAACCGTGAGAATCCTCACCAGAGAAGGAAAAGAAACTCGTCCCACTTCCGAATCAGGTGGGAGACGAAGAATTGAGGAACGGGAAGTGACAGCATCTACGCCTAAGGATCAACCACCACAACAACGGGAGAAACCAAATCTGCGACTATCCTCACCAAAGACTCTAAATTCTCACTGTGCTCTACTTGGCACAAAACATGACCTACCGTGCGACGCTTCGTGCGGTGCCCTCTTGTTATTGGCCTGGAAGCTCGCGGTAGTTGTATTACGCTAACTGTTTCTGGGTCTCGACGTGAGGTGCTGTCACTTCTACGGTGTAACTTAGCGGTTACGCTAGTCCTCGCGGGACGTTGGCGTTCGTCCTTCCCTTGTCGCCCAAGATACGTCTTGGTACTCGGTTCGCGTTTCCCGTATTCTGCTCCGCTGGAAATGTCGCTTGATGTCGCTGTATCTCTCGATGTTGTTTGACTGTACCGTGCGGCGCGAATGATGTGACTCTTGGACACGTCTTCTTGCTGATGCGCGGTACGAACTCTCTCCTTGACCTGCTACGTGCTCCGATCTTTGGCGTCGTCGTTGTTGGCCATCTTCTCCTAAACTTGTCGCGTCGGCACCGAGCATCGGGTCTTCATCTTGAAGTGGTCCAGCCTCTGGTGGTCTTCACGCCTCCTCAGCACTTCTTTTCGGCGATGCGCTCGGACAGGTCCTTCGTCTTTTCGTTCGTTCGGTCGACTCTACTGGCGCGACTCTACTGGCGCGACTCTTCAAGATGCGAGGTTGTGATGCTTGATGTATGTCTGATCCGTTATCAGGTTGAGAATCTTGATAAAGTTTACCCGGTGTGACCTGTTGCTATGATTGGACAAGTGTGCCATGCTTGGTAGGGCATGAGCCTTTGATTGTGGTATGATTTGAGGTGTACCGCCTTCCGACTGAGTATCGGTAAATGGTGATTATTTCCTTGATTGAGGTACGTCTACCTGCCCACGAGATGTGGTGAAACGAGTGGTTGCTCCAAACCCTGCAGTGGTTGTGAGGTTTATTGTCTTGATGAATGTTCTTGTGCATTCCTTTTTGGGTAATTATTTGTGTTGATCATGACTTGATAGTGTTTAAATTCTGGTGTGAATTGTCCCTATATCGGTTATTAAGGAGGAAATTGAGAAGTTACGTCAGTGTGTGGATTCCGGTATAGGATATCTAGACCGTTACCTGAGTTATCTTAAGTGTTTGGGTGTTTTCGGCGTGTGTTTACTGGGTATTTCTTTGAGTTAGTGTGAGACGTTGCACGTTGGATCTGTGAGTAAGACTGTTTTCACCGCTAAGCATGGCGCTTGAATAACTAGCGTGAGAAAGTGACGAATGTTTAAGCGAAGTTTACATTGATTCGGGAGCGGGTAAAGACCGCGTAGAACCGACGGAAGAGTTACGCAGATAGACCATGTCAACCTCTGTAGTTACAGTCGGTGATCCCGTATCTCTGAGAGTGAGCCTAAGAAGAGCCATGTACGTTTAAACCGTGACGGGGCAAGTTGGTCCCACATCTTATCGGATCTTTTGAGGTCCTGGGCAGTATTGAAACCGTTTCCTATCGTCTTCCACCTTCCCAACCGCGGAAGTATACCGCGGATCCCTCGCTTGTGAGTTTTATTCGGGCTCTCCCTGAGATAGGGTCAAGTGGAACGCGTTCGTCTTAAATTTCGAGGACGAAATTCTTTTAAGGGAGGGAGGTTGTAAAGACCGTATAAATTAAAAAGGAGGAAATGATTAAATTTTATCGAGTTGTAACGGCGGAGTTGAAAACGGATCGGAAAAATTGGATCGAGTACGAAAGTTGAAGAAAATCAAAGAAAAAAAAGAGAAAAGGGAGAAGATAAGAGTTGGGCTGACCAAGCCCAGCTCCCTGACTCGGGCCTAAGCCCGCACGCGTGACTCAGGCCCAAGATGTCACGCCCCAAATCCGGTTCTTGCCCGGACTCGAGGCATGACTAGTATAAAACGATTAAAAGGCAACAACTCAACAATAAGTTCCTGAAAACTCCAATATGAAACTCAAATCCACATAACTCAGTTTCAAACATAAATAACCCTCCAGGGGTGTAATAATAATCCTCCACAAAGTTTGTTCAAAACAGAAATGAAATAAAAATGAAGTCTCTACAAGACACCCACACCAAGAAGCTCCCGAGCCTCTACTCCTCAATGAAGCCTGTAAACACAACAATAAACTCATAGGGGTGAGCTTGCGCTCAGTAGGGAAAATACATAACAAGGTGGACTTTAAACTCAATAATTTCATCAGCAAGTCAACAAGATAATTCTTAACAATCACGGGAAATAGGTAATCCAATCAATGTCGTGGCACATGAAGTCACCACCCTCCAATCCACATATGCTGTGTCCTCTCGGATTTTCCCTCAAATCCAGAGGAGACGCATATCATTGAGGCTACCGGAAACAACCCCCTGAGGGCGCTTATCATCGGGATTCTCAGAAACGTCTCCAAGGGATTTTATGTCCTCGGGAACCAAGGTATTCTCCCATAGGAAGCATACACTTGGGCAATTCAATAATAAGCAGATAATAATTGAGTAACACACCCAAACCGAACCACGACGCAATCCATTCCCAACACACACCAATTCACTATCACACATAGCTCACGCATCACCGTTTCACCACAACACACCGCACACGATTCACATAATCACAACACACGAATCACACAATCACAACTTACCAGTCACGACCCATCGGGGCGTCGATCACCTGATTGCACCGCTCGGTACAACCAGTCATACTCGATGCTCCAAGCAACCATTTAAGGAAAACAAGCAATCTTTCAAATACATTCAACGATCAAGCACGAGTTTAATCAACCAATCATAAAAACCTTCAGTCGAGCATTCAAATATGCAATTCAACTAGTTCCATTAGACTCTTTAGCCTATCTACTAAGCAACCAAACAACCAAGCATGTGATCTAACACGCAACTAATCCGAGGGCTTTGCCAAGGCCGCTCTACCAGTAAAACAATTGCCAAGTATTGAAAGCGAGTTACACTAGTGATTGGCATCCTAATCATTCATCACTAGACACTTCCGGTTATTAGTAATTGAAAGACAATTATTCTAGTTATTCGCATCCTATAGGCATTTCTAGGACCTTTCCAATTTTATTAGCCTAACATGCATACTAAGCATCATAAACAAGGAGTTAAGACTTTCCCTACCTCGAGGTCTTCCTCTCAACACTCTGATGATAAGACCGGTGGTCACCACTCCGTTCTTCACACGGGTCCCGGCGTGATCTTTGCTCCTCTAGCTCGATCCCCAAAGTCTTGGACACAAAGAAACGTTAATTAGACTCCACCTAAACAGCAAGTAAGACCCCCAATGCCCTTCCAAAGTTCAGCTCAAAATCAAGATCAACCAAGGTGAAAAAACCCCACCCTGCTCGGCCACGTACCCGTGACGCCAACCCTCACGGTTACCGTCACGGAGCCGTGACGAGTGCCGTCACGGACTCCCTCACGGAGCCGTGACGTCGCCCGTCACGGGATCCGTCACGGATCCGTGGCGCACCAGGGCAGTTTCGCTCTTCTTCAACCTTCAGCTCCTTTTCTCCGAAAAACCACCTTCAAACCCCAAATTTTACCACTTCCAACTCCCAAAACAGTCAAAGACCTCCAATACTCCTTTACCCATGGTAGGAATCAACAAATAAGCAAGTTTATAATGATTCATCGAATCAAAACCAACTTAAAAGCTCCAACAAACTAAGGATTTCTCACAAAAACCCAACAAAGCTTCTCATCAACAACATCTCACACCATTTCTACTCAAACCCAAAAACATCTAGCAATTTCACCCAAAACCCATGAAAAGAGATGAAGGGAAATGAGGATTAGAGAGTTCCATTACCTCTAGAAGAGTGAGATGAAGAAGATGGTAAGGATTTGGAGAAGGGATGGCTAGAGGAAGACTTCAAATGGCCTCTTTTTCCTTGTTTCTTCTTCAAAGCTCCATGGGAGCTCCTCTCTCTTGCTCCTCCTCCAAGTTTCGGCTACACCAACACAAAATAGGTTGGTTTTGCTTTTCCAAACTCATATAATACCTAGATGTGTCAAATGACTAAAAGCCCTTGAGCTAGAATCCATTGTAGAAGCTTTTGGGAGGGTATAATGGTCCAAGACCACTCCCTTTTCTCTCTTTCAACCAAAAAGGGACAAGTGTCCAAGAAGGTTATTTAGTTTTCTAAAATAATTTCCAGCACAATAAAATAATGCTTTTAGTCGATAAAAAGTCTCGTTTTGACTAAAATTGACTTCGTCCAACATTATACTCAAACGAAAGGAATTTATCCCCTTAAGCCAACCGTGATGATGGCTAAGTCGTTTGAGTTCCGGAAAAGTCCCGAGTGACTTCTTGAGTCATCGGTTGACTTTCCGGTAGCAAGTCAAACTTGCTTGAAAAGTCACCGGTTCGACCGGGAGCGGGTCTTACACAAGAGCAACGAAGCCCAACCCTAATTTGGGCACTGTATATCTCCTTCACGCGTCCTCGCACGAAACCATGCCAGATATGCCGCTTCTCTCCCTCATTTCTCTCCTCCCTTCTCTCTCTCGATCTCCTACTCTCCCAACCTCGCCATACCTCGCCCTCACCTTCACCACAATATCCGTCCCCACGCCGAGCCTCACCGTGCAAATCGAGAACCGTCGCCGGAGAACCATCCCTGGTACGACGCCGGGTTCAAATCGACGGGGAACGATGAGGGTGCGTTTCCTCGCCCTTTTTCCCTCTTCCCCAAGCTCGGCTCACCTGGAATCGTGAAGTTCCGAGCTCAATTCGAGCGGGCATGGTCAGAACCGTCGCCGGCGAATGCGTGAGCTCCAGATATGAGAACGGGGCGAGCTTCCGTCGCACTCGAGCCCCAGCCGGCACAGAAACGGCGCAGCTGAGTCCTGACGTCGCTTCTCCACTCTCTCCTCTTCGATTT
Source organism: Erodium maritimum (assembly GCA_963921825.1). Lineage (NCBI taxonomy): Eukaryota > Viridiplantae > Streptophyta > Magnoliopsida > Geraniales > Geraniaceae > Erodium > Erodium maritimum. The sequence continues at coordinate 70,062,518 of OY997593.1, forward strand.
CGAGCTCACCGGACGCCGTCGATGGAGTTCGGGACGCCGAGTATCGCCGGAGACGTCCACGGCTCAAACGAGCCAGGAGATTTGGGCCTTGGGCCAGAGACTCGGATTTGGGCCTTTGGGCTGGAGGCTTGGATTTTAGGCCAGGCCCAGAGTTGAACCGGTTTCTGGAGCCGGGTCTAGTCCTCGGGTCCGGGTCTGGTCCGGGTCAGGCTTGGATCCGGGTTCGGACCGGGTCTGGACCGGGTTTGGCCTCGGATCCAGGTCAACCGATTTTAAAGAAAACTATTTTAAAATCATATTTGATTAAATAATTAATTTAATTTAAATGGTTAAAAATGGATAATTAAAAGACAATTTTGGTCAATTCTGAGGACCCTTGGACTACCGGGACTGATTGGACGTTTGCCTGTTAAAACCCAGGCTTGGACCTTGCCCGAGAAGTTGGACTTCGCACGAGAAGACGGAGTTGGCCCGGTCGTCAGCAGCTAGGAGTATTATTAGAGGAAGACCACAAGGTAGGGGAAATACTAAACTCCTCGTGCAATTAAATACTTAGTACGCCTATTAGGTTAATAAAATCGGAAAGGTCCTAGATTGCATATAGGATGCGAATAACTAGAATAATCGTCTTTCAATTTCTAATAATCGGACGTGTCTAGTATGCATGCTTAGGATGTGAACAACTAGTTCTAGCTCGCTTTCAATACTTGGGAAATTGCTTTACTGGTAGAGAGGTCGTGACGAGCCCTCGGATTAGTTGTGTTTGCCTCACATGCATTGTTCGCTTAGTTCAAGATGAATTAAGGGTCTAACGAAACTAGATAAATTGCATGCTAAATTGTTAGAATGAATGCCTGAATGATTGAACGATTGATTGAATGCTTGAATGATTGAATGATTGATTGGATGCTTGAGTGATTAAATGATTGAACGGATGATCGAGTATGACTGATTGTGCCAAACGGTACGATCAGGTGATCGATGGACCAAAGGAACGTGGTTGGTAAGTATGATGGTAAGTGTGATTGTGGGTATGAATCCCCTGTGGTGTGGATTGGTGAATCCTTGAACTTCTAAGTTTGATTGTGCAATGTGTTGACCTGTGGGTCTCTTGTGTTTTTGGTTGATCCTGCGGGATACTAATTGTGGACCCTGCGAGGCATTGATTGGTTAATCCTGCGGGATATTGATTGGAGGACCCTGCGGGATATTGACTGGAGGACCCTGCGGGGCATTGGTTGGTTGATCCTGTGGGATATTGATGGTTTACCCTGCGGAGAACGATTACTTATTGATTTTCCCGAGTGTATGCGTCTTGCGGGAGCATTACCTTGGTTCCCTATGACACATGGTCCTTTGGGGGCATTTTCGAGAATCCCGACGATAAGCGCCCCTCAGGGATTGTTACCGGTAACCCGATGTATGTGCCTCCTCTAGACCGAGGGAAAATCTGATATGACACGAATACTCTTGTGGATCGGAGTATGGGATCCGACATGACACAAAGAGTAGTGTGGATCGGAGGGTGGTGACTTCATGTCCCACGGCATTACTTAAACGCTCTATCTTCTATTGATCGTTAATAAATGAATTGTTTAATTTATTTTCTATGATTGTTACTGGCTCTTTGAAAGCGTTAAATACCCGTTTTATTCCCGTATTTCAACATCTTCTTAGTTCTCCGTATCATTGAAGCCCGAACGAAATTGTGAATTTCTATTTGTTAAACTTAAAGACCGTTATCCTTAAGAATACGATATTGTTCTTATCTTGACTAGGTTATAACATCATTTTGATTAAAAGTGTTAATTGCAATATGTATTGTGATGCTAAAGCTATTTTATTACTAAATTGAAGGTTAAACTGTTTATCTATTTTCCCTACTGAGCGTAAGCTCATCCCTATTTGTTTTATTGACTGTTTTTACAGGCGTGCTTGTTGAGTAGTGGACTCGAGGCTCGGGAGCTTCTGTGAGTCCGGGTGCTTTTGTCTTTAGAGACGATTATGGTCCTATTTGGTTTACGAACCTTATGTTTATAGAATTTATTGTGGAACTTTTACTTGAGAGATTTGATTGAAACTAAACTTGGAGGATTATATTCAATTTGAAATGCTTTTATTATTATATTTTGTTTCATCTTCAAGTCACGTCTCGAGTCCGGTCAATACCGGATTTGGGGCGTGACAAGAACGTCATCCCACGGCCAGTTCCAGAAAACCCCCACCAGAGCCAAACATTCCGACCGGCCAACCTCGGTGACGGAACCCTAAGTCGAAGCAAAGAGGGCGCGTGAGAAGCTGTGAGGACAGAGATGGGACGGATCTGGTACGAGACGACTTCACAGGTACAGATCTGAGCAAAATCAAACTAGATCTGAAGCGAAATCCGCAGGGGCAAACGAACCCAAAACGAAAGGCGGGAAAAAGATGGTGGAAGGAAGTAATAGAGAAGGACGAGTCGAACCACCGCCAGCAACAACCAAGGCTTGAAAGCCCGGTCGTCACCGGTGGAGAAGAGCAACGACGGCGGGTAGAAAAGGAGCTAGGGTTAGAGAGGGAAAGAGTTTTGAAACTTATGACCTTATGTGAAATTGTTGAAAACTATTTTTCCTATAGTTTGTGGGAAAAAAAATGAAGGAAAAAGTGAGGCCATGCCACCCCATAATTAGATTCGATTTTGTTCATTGTTCCTTTGTCTGATTTATTTGTTTATTTTGCTAATATGTATCTCAAGATACAACCAGAGTAACAATGTTCTGCAAATATTTTAGAGCTCTGGTTTCTGCAAAGATAAAGCTTTTGTGGTCCACAATATGTATACAGAAACCACATTCAATGCTCATTTGCTGTTCATTTATACAGAAAGATAACATAGGAGGGTTAGGGTTAGGAATAGGATTAGGGTTTGGTTTGAGAACCCTAACATGCAACTAAATGACATTTTCCAATTAATAACTAAAGATTGTGATCATATTGATAATACCGGTTAAGTATTTGTTTGTGAGTATTCACACATCAATAAAATATTAAGGTAAACAAAGATTCATGTACATTTTAAACCAAACCTAACTAAATTTTAATACACGTTTCATTTTGTAATCTTTCTGAAAAGATCAGTTGAACTTTTCAACACTTCATTAACTAAGAAGATCTTGAAAACTTAGTGAATCTCCCAAATTTTACAAATGAAACCCCCAACATTTACTATTTCTAGAAGGTGATGTATATAAGTTGAAGGCCATTCATATAATCATAGCTTATAGATCAGGGTTCCACCTAGTAATGTATAGACATGAGGATTTTGATATACTTGGTTGTAAGGATTTAAACAACATTAGACGTTAATTAGACGACTATGGGCTTATAGAATTATTCAGGAATTAATCTACTCTTTTTATTATTAATAATACATTTTTAGATTTTTCTTTTTAATAATCAAAGTATAAAATAACAACGATAATAATACACTATTAATACATGTTTGCTTTAAATGATAAAACACAACAATTATAATAATAAATATAAAAATAACCCTTGCAAGGATTCGAATAAAAGAAGTCTCTTACTGTTAATTTAAATGTCTATTTATGAATAAAAATACAATTATCTAATTAAAGGTCATCTAAAATCACTTAAAGTAGCTTAAACTCAATTAGAACCGTCCAATTTGATAAAATCGGATTTGTGTTCTAAAAATCAACGTCTAGATAATACTTAGGCCGATTCTTAGAACACTGCTATCGGAACTTGAAATCCTCGTCTAGGACTAGAAACCAAAGGGAGGCCCTTAGAGGGTGGGCAATGAATGAGCTACCAACAACTAATTAGCAAAGTGCTAGGTTGAAGTAAATGGAAGCTCACCAAATCCTGATCCTAAGTACCAAAACTTAGTTAGTTTTGCCAAACCATTGAGGATCTTGTTTTGTTCCTTTCATGTTGTACTACTGATTTCCGGCAAAACATCATAGAGGAGAACACTTTTGCTTGAAGCATTGTTGTCTCATCTTTTTAGTGAAATAAACATATTGGCTAAATATGAGCATTGTAGTGGCAAGACTGGGAAAGAAACCAGAATAAAAAGGAAAGCTGTTAGGCATCATTGTCAAGGCCTCAAGGGGGCTTGAAAATGAGTGCTCTTTAGTCTTTATCATCAAACTAGACACAAACCATGGGCTCTAATCATGACAAGTCACACTAATTAACCAAAGAAAGTTGAGGCACAAGTACTAGTAACTACGAAGGGGCATCCACAGTCATAAAGCTGGTTGCTAGCTGAGAGGTGCTGACAGAGAGAATAAAAAATTATTTTTTATTGGCTTGTAACTCTCCCGGTCAATACCCTACAATGCTAGATGGTTAAAGTGCTTATGATAGCTCTTTTTGTTCACATTTTTGTTCCCAGCCGGCGAGGAGCTCCCAGCCAGCCCTCCCCACCAGCGACCTCTCAGCCAGCTCCACGCCAGTTCCTCACCGACAATTGCTCTCCGTCAACCACTGTGGATGTCCTAACCACAGCTGGATTAGGGGTTTTGGGTTTGTGAGGTTGATGATGGATGATGGTGGTGTGTATAAAACAGTAACTTTTTGTTGCATTTTGGGTTTTTGTGGATTTGGGTGTTTTGTTTTGTGGTGGTGGTGGTGATGACAGAAGAGCTTTAATATCATCCCCTCTCTCTCTACACACTGACCAAACTTCTGCCACCCTTTGCAGGAGCATCTTTTATTACAAGTTACAGCCCAAAGTTAGGCTTTTGCTTGTAGCCCCTTTTCACTTTCTTCTCATCCTTCACCCTCAATCTCAAAAACCCATAACCAACCCATCTTTCACACAAACTAGCTCAAAATCTCTCTCTAATCTGTTCATATTTGTGTTTTTTTTTGAGTTTTTTTGGGGATTGCCTTCAATGGGACATAAGATTTGGAGAGAGCAATGACAGGGATTTTGGGGATCAGGAGCAGCAGCTTTCTGGGTTTTTGGCAGCTGCAACAGGTGGTGGTCAACAAGCAACACCAAAACCAGAACATGAAGTGGACAAAGCATTGAAGAGAAGGAGATTGACTAAGAAAAGACAGGAACCTGGATTTCTCCAAAACCCATCATCAGGAACACCAACCTCAAGCTCCTCAGCCAAAGAAATCACCAGAAACATCACAAAGTTTTGATTTTTACAGCACCCATTTGCAGAACCAAGAGCTTGATGAACCAATGGGCATGAAGACCAGCGGCGGAGGAGAGATCATACAAGTCCAAGGAGGGCACATTGTCCGGTCAACGGGCCGGAAGGACCGCCACAGCAAGGTCTACACCTCGAAAGGTCCCCGGGACCGCCGTGTACGGCTGTCGGCTTACACGGCCATTCAGTTTTACGACGTCCAGGACCGCCTCGGCTACGACCGGCCCAGCAAGGCCGTTGATTGGCTCATCAACAAGGCCCAATCCGCCATTGAGAAGCTCGCCGAGCTGCCTCCTTGGCACCCGATCGCCGGAGGCGGGACAGGGGAAGCAGAGCCCTCCGGCGAGATGGCGATGCCGGAGCAATCCGAGTCCTCCGGCGGTTACAATTTCAATCTCCACAACCCCAACAACGAGTCCTCATACGACGTCGTACCTCAGTCTCTGGATCACGAAGCCATGAAGTCCTTCTTCCCCACCAGCTCCTCTGCTTCCTCCATCAATTTCCAGAGCTACCCTGTTCCGACCATGGCTCCGAGAACCGGCAACGAAGATCTCTGCTTGTCTCTGCACTCGTTCCACCACCACGCGCCTCCAACCGACCAGATGAACCTCTTCGACGCCAATTTCCAGAGAATGGTGTCTTGGGGCGGCGACGCGGCGCAGGCGCAGAACAGAGGCGGCGGCGCCGGGTTCATGTTCGGCTCTCCGCCGCCGCAGCAGATGTTCAATTCTCAGAGGGAACCCCTTCAGTCCAGTTTCGCATCACCGTCGGTTCGCGCCTGGGAAGACATCCCCATGGCCTCCGCCGACCACCGCAGCCGCTTCGGGTTGCCGGAGTTTTGCCTGCCGCCGCAAATCCACGGCCAAGACCAACACGGCGCTGCCTCCGACGAGCCCTCCACCGCTTCCCCCAGCTCCCACCATTAACAATGCTCGAAATCGGTAACGACCCATCAATCCAATTCCATTGATTTTCTAGTTTCTGAGCCAAAGATTGAAACTTTTTTAGTAAAGTTATGATTTTTCTTTGTTCTTCAACAGAAATGATGGATGAAGAAGGGGAGATTAGGAGCAGAGAATCTGGTTGGATTCAGTTCAACAAAGTTCTTGTCTTTAATTATTGTTTACTATTATGTTTAATTGGATACTATGCTTAATCTATTACTTAATTGCCTAGTTGCTTATTTAATCATATCACTTGACATTGTTTTGATGTTTTTATTGTCTTGTTGACTTGTTGTCATAAACCAAACACTTTGTGCTGTTTTACATTTCATTTCTTACCTTGTTTTAGGTAAATATCATCAAATGTTTTGTTTGTTGTGTCCTGTTCTTTGTAGATCCCATAAAAAGAGACACACATTGTTTGTTCACAAGTAAATATTTTTACAGAAGGAGAAATGCATTTTTTACTTCTTTTGCAAGGAATCAAAACAAGGGAATGAGGGCGAAATATGGTCTTTTGGGCATCTGTTGGTGATGGTGATGAATCATAAGACTACCCATAGTGAGATTAGACCGAAATGGTCTAATTCCGGTCTAAACAGGACGTTTTTTGGGATAATTGGGTGAAAGTAGACCCAATCTGTGGGTCTAGTATGGATCTTGGCATATTCTTGTCATAGTGAGAATTGTCACAGTGGGAATAGATCCACTCGGTCTATTCCGAGTCTAATGTCGTGGAAAAAATCAAAAGTTTTGAGAAATAAGCAGTGTAAAAATATGTTGTTAAAAAAATAAAAAACAATTCGACCTGACACATTATTATTTCTTGATTACATTCGAATGGAAGTACAAAGAAATACAAACTATATGCCATCTTGTTGGTCATTGAGTAATGGGTGTGGGAGTATAATAAGAATGACGTGATTTCAAATTTGACTCTCGGTATTCCATACTCAAAGATGGAAAGTGACACATAATCGGTAGTGTCATTGCTCCAAGAACATAGCAAGTATAGTCACATGGTCGTGTGGCAGATACGGTAATGTGACAGTACTAGCTATGTTCTTGGAGCAATGACACAATCGCTTTTGCGTCACTTGCCATCTTTGATTATGGAAAATTAAGGTACAGTTTGAAGTCGTGTCGTCACATTATACCTCCATAAACCATTACTAGTTGTTGCCAGTCCATAGCGGGCCTTCCTGTATTGCCAAGAAAACACATCACTTGCTATATTTGATTATGCCCTAATTACGACCCACGACGCCATCCAATAAGGATGGTCCCGCATGTAAATCCACAAGTGCTGCCACACGAAGTCATGTCCGTATTTCCCGGCATACACCTCCTCTACGAGCTCCATGAGTTGGGCGTCGGACCAACCGGGTTGGTAAATGAGCTTCAACTCTGCCCAGCACACATTCAACCACTTTACCTTCCGATTGACGACGGTCCAATGATATTTGCATTTCCCGACAGACCGCTCGGTCTCTGGGGTTTATCGGGTCACGTGGGCGAGCTCCCCCCGTATGTTATCCCAAAAGGCATCGCCAGATTGGTCGCCTTCTTGCTCCGCTATTTTCAGCCAAGCACACACCAATGTAACCTTCTCGGACCGACTCCACTTTAGGTACATGCGTAGCATTCTTGGCGGGTTGACGTTAAGTCGTGCGTACAACACCATCAATGGAATTTACATTCTCGGTACGGGCAACCCATGGAATGGGGGTGTTGATCTCGAGCCAAGTTTTGTGGATGACCCTTAGAAGTTGGTGTTGTCGGCCATTGGTGGAGAAACGGTAGTGTGGGACATGAGTGGTGGAGAAACGACGTTGGGAGGTGAAATGACGATTGGTGGAGAAACGAGGCTGAAGATAATATTGGTGGAGAATCGCATGTGGAGAAATGGTGATCGGAGAACCAGTAGCTGGGGGTTCTGCTGGTGGAGAAACGGATGCAGGGAGACGCTGGAGGGAGAAACGGTGATGGTAGAAACGTTGGTGGTGGTAGTGGTAGTGGTAGTAGAGAAACGCTGGTTGGAGAATCGCATATGGGTGGAGAAATGACTGTAGAGAGAAGCTGGAGGGAGAAACGATGATGGTAGAAACGGCGGTGGAGAAACGTTGATCGGAGAAACAGTTGAGATGAAGAAGACGAAGCGTGCATGAGGAAGACGAATCGTAGGCCCGACCTTCAAAGCCAAAACTGTGCCCACGCTTCAGGGCCTGATTCGGTGGGCTTAGATTCGGTTGGGCCCGAATCCGTCGAATGGACCTGCAGTAGAGTCTGCAGATTCATCGACATCGAATCTGCACTTTCACAGATTCATCGTAGACACGACTCTGTTGCACAAATTCGACGACTGTTTTTATCAAACCGTATGATTTGATGGTCAAATATAACGTCGTTTCGACGCCACTGTGGGTGGTCTAAGCCTGGTACAAAAGCTAGTAATGGAACGGTAAATGCATACACAAGCCAATGAGACAATGACTCATACAGGTTGTGAACTGTCAATGCCAATGAGACAATGACTCATACCGGTTGTGAACTGTCAATGCAACGGTGCTTATTTTCTAGTTTCTGACCCAAAGATTGAAACCTTTTTTGGTGAAGTTATGATTTTTATTTGTTCTTCAACAGAAGTGATGGATGAAGAAGAGGGAGATTGGGAGCAGAGCATCTGGTTGGATTCAGTTCAACATAGTTCGTATCTTTAATTATTGTTTAATTGGATACTACGTTTAATCTATTACTTAATTGCCTTAGTTGCTTATTTAATCATAATCACTAGACATGGGTTTTTATGTTGTTATTGTCATGTTGTCATAAACCAAACACTTTGTGCTGTTTTACATTTCATTTCTTACCTTGTTTTAGGTGAATATCATCAAATGTTTTGTGTGTTGTGTCCTATTGTTTGTAGATCCCATATAAAGAAAGACACATATAGTTTGTTCTTAAGTAAATATTTTACACAAGGAGAAATGCTTTTTTTTTTTACTTCTTTTGCAAGGAATCAAAACAAGTGGAAGGAGGAAAAAAAATGGTCCTTTTGGCATTTGTTGTGATGTTGATGAATCATAGGTCTCATACAAAAGCAAGTAATGGAACAGTAAATGCATACACAAGTCAATGAGACAATGACTCATACAAGTTGTGAACTGTCAATGCAATACTGCTTATTTGCAATGTGATTTATTGTTTGCATTCTTGTCCTTCCATCTATATGTCACTCCAAATTTAACTTATAAGTTGTTATGAAACTGAAATAATAACCCTGGATGTTAGATGATCTATCCAAACTGAAGTTTGCACAAGAATTTGAGAATAGTATGTTTGGATGAGCGATGACTTTTGAAAATAGCTGACATCGAAAAGAAACTCGAAAGGCTTTTAATGATCGAAATACAATGTAATGGGGAGTCCATTAGACATATATGAGAAGACACAATTAATAAATACTTTTGGAAGTTTCGGAATTGAGATTTGTGTTCATGAAAGATATTGTATTACATAACAAAATCGACTACGATTCTAAGAAGATATATGGTGGGGGAAATGAGGGGTGATTTGGTCAAAGAAAAGGTTTTTGATTGCTGGGCGCAATTCTCTTTTCTTTGGGGCGAAGCGTTTATGCTCTTATCAATGGACGGACGAACCTCCTATGTTGGGCGAATAATATTATGCAAAAGATGGAAAAGTTTGTATTTTTTGTCATACTTACTTGGACGAGTCGCCTGATATGTTACAAATACTCTAAAACTAACCTTACTTCACCGAGTAATTTTAATTTCATACTATAATACGAGATATCCATCTTATTTCAACATATCAGTTATCTTGACAAATAAGAAAATATTACATCCTCCAGCTGTTCAAATATTTATAATCCAATTTTAAGAAGCTCACTCCATAACCGATTTTTAACATTAAGCTCAAGATGACCTTTTATCAACCCTAGATTTATAATTCCGAGGCATTGGCGGCTGGCCTCGTCACTGGCTAGCTTGTAGCCGATGGTCCTCTTCCCCTCCCTTCTTCATCTACCCTCATCCCATCTCCTCCTCCATTTTTAACTCCTCTGGTTCCTCTAATTCTATTGCTCGATTTGTTGGTGAAGTTTGGGTTAGTTGCTCACTGGCTCGGGCCTGGAGTGCCTCTCTGGTGGTACTTCTAACATCCACCGGTTCATCTGGCTTTCAGGCCTTTGTGGGTAGGGCTCGTATCCTCATCGTTTCCCTAGATCTGAAGGGCTTTGCCGGAGTTTTTTTGGTGGTTCCGTCGTGGTTCCTTGGCCAAGCACCAATGAGTTGGATCATTCCATCGTGAGAAGTTTTTCTCATCAAAGATTCGATGTGGACTAATCTTCTCTGTGGTGGTCGTGCCCTCTAGCAATTGATTTGTACTTTACTCGTGTGCTTCGGTCAGTGGTTCGTTGCTCTTCATAGTCACTAGCAAGGTAAGTCAAATCCATTCTTGATCTGATATGATAAGAACAAAGATTATACAACCTCTTATACATTCCTTAATGTTATCCCTATATAAGAAAGGAAAATGCCTTGGATCGCACAAGAACAGGTATGATCACAAAATCGCCTCATTATTCTTTCTAATTTATGAAAATCTACTCATGTAACAATTTCATAAACATTCATTAGTCAATTTATCCACTGAACATAGATTGTTTCTATTTGGAAATAGATTCCATAACCACAGACATACTAATTTTCAATTATTCAACCACTCCAAATCTCACACAAATCACTCTCCCAATAATAAAATAACAATCACTTTTCACTCCAAGTCACTTGGCACATCTTGAACTCATGAATCTAAACCATCCCAATCTACAAGGCCCAACCCAAAACCTCAAAAGAACACAATTAAAATTATTATATTATTTTTATTCCCAAAACCACCCAATGATTTGTTTGGGGCCCTTTGGCGGATACCGAAAATTTCCCATCTCCCTCCCAAAACCCTTTTTCAGTTTTCACCTGCAAATTCCCCAAAATCAGATCCAAACTTGTCCCCTTCAAAAAAATAAAATTTTAATTTCAAGCACATGCTTCCCTCAAATTGAAATGAAAAATTCAATTCCCTCCTCAATTCCACCGAAAATGAATTCCCAAATTTTCAGGGAAAGGAAAGTTTTTTCCATCGAAAATATATCCCTCCAAGAACGTGTTACAAATACTAGCTCACCTCCTCACTTCACCATCCTCAATCCCGATCCAATTCTCCTCCCGAGACCGAACAAGATCTGTTTTTGATCGTGTTTCCGATTCAATCGAGAGAAACCCATCTCGGAGATGGATCCGGCGTCGCCTTCCGATCACGACAGCGAGAAAGAGAATCTCCCACCGTCTCCGTCGCCGTCGCCGGCCCGGAATAAGGACCCAGTTCCGGCGAGCTCTAAACCTCCGAAGAAAAAGACCACCAAGACGAGGAAGAGAAAAAGACTGTACACCACCAGGAAGAGAAGGGTCGTCACCAGGAAGCCTCTCGCCGACATTACCCACGTCTCCGTCGAACCCAGTTCGGCCCGACGAACCGGCGCCGGCGCCGGCGCCGGCGTCGAATCAGCTCCGTCAGCTGTTCTGGCTCGGGAAAGCGGAGCCGGGTTGGCTCCTTCTTCGTCTCCGGTTCGGGAAGCCAGTGCGGAACCTCCTCCTCCTCCCCCGCCGCCGCCTTCGGCCGCTCCCGGCGGCGCGTCAAGTTCACGGAAGAGAAAAGCGGTTGACCAGAACGATTCGTCGCCGAATACGAAGTCATTGAGGATGGGTTTCAGATGAATTTTTTGACCCTTTTTTTGGATCTGCAATCGTTGGACTATCGTCGAATCGATCGCTTATACACTGTATTTTGTATTGTAACTTTGTATTGTATTCAAATCCATCCACGGCAGTGGAAGTATAAATTTTCTCGTCCGTTGCTCTGTTTCTCATCAATTCTCTTTCCGTTTAGTGTTTCTTCGGTCAAACGCATCGACGAGATTCAACAATTTTCAGAACAGCGATGAATTACATTTGATTATTGATTATTAATTATTATTATATTTGGGGGTTGACCATGAATTGATTTTGAGTTACATTGATCGAACACGCGTTGTTTCAGGTATTTTAATGAAAGTTATGTACTTATTCATGGAATGTTAGAAATATTTGATTTATATTGTTCTTAATTACAGCAGCAAAGTATATCCCAAAAATGCGGAGATACCATCAATCGAGATCCCTGTGACCACCGATCAGCACTTACAAGCGGGAGAGACCAAGCAGGTGGAGTCTGTCCACTCGGTATCAGATCCATCATCGAATTCGGAAGCAACCATGCCGCTCCATGAGAGGAAGGATGATGGTTTTGGGCTGGAGCAGTCAATCACTTTCTCGGCAAGCAGAGAAGACGGGGACCGGCTGCTAGCTTGGGAGTCGGGTGGCCGATATACGCAGGGCCACCTTATGAAGTATCGACGGGGCCTATTACGCAGGACGCCGACGACGGGACCTCGACCCAGAGCGAGACGAGGTGAAGTCCTGGCTCTCAGGCACGGCGGGCCGTCGGGGACATCATGCTTCCAATAGGGGATGGAGATGATCACCCGCTTGAGGACGGAGTTCGTGGATGGAGAAGAAGGAATACTCTCGTCGGGCGTGGAGGTGCAGCATCAACTTCAGCCGTCCGGATACAAGTCCATACCGGACGAGTGCGAAGAGGCGGCCTGGACACACAAGCCGGGGAAAGAGGTGGCTAGGGCGCCACTAAAGCACGAGCGTGGGCTGTTGGGCAGGCTTGAGGCCTAAGGGGGAGAGGGTCGAGGCCTGTTGGCGGATGCGAGACGAACGGGCCAGCGTCTGGGCCAAGTGGGCTTCGGCTAACGGCCTCGGTATTAGGGACCCCAAGATACATGGAGGTTTCCGACGTCTAGGTACGCCATTGCCGCGTTTCTGTTCCAGGCTTCCATCAGACCATATTAGGGACCCCGAGATACATGGAGGTTGCCGACGTCTCCCCAATGGCCAATATCTGACAACAATACTTTTTGACCACTGCCGGGGTATTCTTGCTAAATAGGAACGATGATATATTGAGATTTAGGACCTGGCCAGACAACCGCCCAAAGAGGCCCATAATATTCTTAACGGTTTGAGCATCCTCCGACGTAGCACGAAATAAAATATAGCAGTAGTCGGCAAAAAACATGTGTGAGATTTCTGGGGCTCCACTCGCAACGAGAACATCCTTGAGTCGGCCCTCCTCTTTGGCCCGACGCAATAAAAAGGACAACCCTTCCATGCAAAGTAAGAACAAATAAGGGGATAGCGCCCACCCTAACGTAGTCCCCGAGACGGTGTAAATCGCAGTGAGGAGACCGTATATTGCACAGACTTCATACAGCAGACCACTAATTCCCTCCACTCCGCAGAAAAACCTAGCCGGATCATAATACTGAGGAGAAAGTCGCATTCCAACCGGTCATAGGCCTAACTCATATCTAGTTTAAGTGCCATGAAACCTAGATTACCGTGTCACTTCTGTCGAAGATAATGAATTACCTCAAACGAAACAAGGATATTATCCTGGATACATCTACCGGGGATGAAAGCCCCATGCATATTGGAAATAACGACATAAAGAAGGGGTCACAAGCGGTTGGCCAAGACTTTAGAGAAAATCCTAAAGATCACGTTGCACAGGGCGATTGGACGGAGATCAGTCACTATTTCTAGGTCCGACTTCTTGGGGATCAAGACGATTGAGGTATCGTTCAGAGTTTGATCAAACCCCCTTGAGGCCATCACTTCCTGGATAAAACGGATAACTTCTTGTGACACAACCGGTTAGTAGTGCCGATATATAGAAGCGGGGATTGAGGCCGTCTGGACCCGGGGACTTTTCTGGTCCATTTGAAATACTGTCGTCCGGACCTCCTTGTCCGAGCATGGAGCCAACATGGACCGATTGTTGCATAGTGAAATATAGTGAGGGAGATGAATGAGGAATTCCCTAAGGTCTGGCTGACTTGATTGAAATAATTGCCCAAAGTACTCCACAATTAAGGATCTTATGCCAGTGTCCCAAGTAACCAGATCCCCGATAGGAGCATGCGGCTTGAAATTTTTTCGTGTTACGGTCCCCCTCATCCAGCCAATGTTGCTTCGCTCGTTGATGCCAGAAGGCCTCTTGTTCCCCTAAGGACTTCTCATACTGGATCTGAATAGCCTCACGTATATGCACCCCACCTCTATCAGATCTACCATTTAATTCAGCAATCCGCCGCTGGCACCATTTAGTATGGTTAATGTTCTTCCGAAAGTGATTCCGACCCAATTCATTTAACGTTTTACCCACTGTATGAATCACCTATACAATTGGTTTTGTCGTGTCCTTATCCCAATACTCTTGAATCATCTAACCGCAGTCTAGATCCCTGACCCATTGAGATTGGAATCTAAATTTAGGGGGACCTCGATGACGTACATTGCGGGCCAGAGAGAAAGGACGACCAATAATCCGAGGTCGTTACTCCAATGTTACGAAAATCCAGGTCTGGGAGGGAATAGAAATAAGGGGTAGAGACCAAGGCTCTATCCAGAAGGAATTGGATTCTCTCGTCATGTTTGTGCCACCTAAATCAGGTATACTGATGTCCCGTCTTCGGGACATCAACTAGCCGCAAATCATCCACCATAGAGCAAAAAATCATCCATGAGACTCAGAGGATAGGTAACCCCGCCGGTGGTTTAATTCGGATCAATAATTCTATAAAGTCTCCTATCAATATCCAGTTCGACCTTGTCGGGGTATGTAGGCGACAAATCATCTCCCATGTACGATATCGATTCTCTACGAGGCTCCCCATAAATTCCTATGAGTCCCAGGTCCTTATGTCCTGGTGCGGATACCTCCACGTCGATATACCGTGCAGACGATTACCTGAGCACCACCTCAATCCCCGAGACCCATAGTAGAGCCAAACCCCTTTGGTTCCGGGCATCCTGACTCCCCCGGGAGGTAGAGTAAGGGACACAAAAAAAAAGTCCTGAAAACCTATCGAACGAGAAAGAAGGGCGCAATTTTGTTTAGTCAGAAAGGTTTCTGACAGAAAGAGCAAGTGGGGGCAGTGGTCCTGGAGTACAAGATAGAGCTGCTGTTTGTGAATTCTGGTCCCCATCCCCTGACAATTCCAGAACAAGATCCCAAGATCTGGCGTATCTGGAGGCGGCGGGAGAACCCCTGAACCTGGATCCAAGTGGTCCTGCTATTGTCTGGGAATTGGCGATGAGGGTTGAGTAGAAGGTGAGGGGGATCAGGTATGTGGTCGATGGTGTGAAGGCGAAGCCAGGCCGGGCGATCCCAAAATTGCCCCCCTCACGAAACCTTGCGAGCAGATATCATTCAGGCCTAGGGTAGGCGAGGTTAGGGAAGAGGGGTTTAAAGACGCACGCCAAGGCGACGAGAGAGGAAGACTGGAACACCGCTAGGGAAAAGGAAAGCGGCGCTGTCACGAAGAGAGGCGGCGTAGAAAAACCCCAGCAGACGCCACCTTTCTTGTGGTGACCAGCAAATTTAATCCTATCCGTCACACATCATAACTTGATCACACCATCAACGAATACAAGTAAGTCAAATAAAAAAAATACCCTCATTAATTATTACTATTAATTCAAATCTAATTCACATTCACCACCATGAGTTCGGATTTTCAAGCAATGGAATGAAAAATTCATTTCCCTCCACATTTTTCATTCAGAACCAAAACAAAAAAATATTCATTTCGATCCCTCCAATACCCGAATTACAAATACCAACTCCTTCTCAGATCTCGCAATCGAATCCGATTCTCCTCTTGTCCCTTTCAGATTCGGAATCAAACCCAACAGCAATGGAGGTCGCCGCCGCCCGTCACCATCACGACGACAAAGAGAACGCCCCGCCGTTCCCAGCGACCTTCTCCGGCCCCGCGCCGGCTCCGAGCAAGGAGAAGATCAGGAGAAGGTTTGTTCCTCGGAGGACGCCTCTGGCCGACATCACGAACATTGTCGGCGATTCGAGTCGATTGGGTTCGGTGCCGGAGAGTGGTGTTGGTGGTGGTTTGAGTTGCCGGAAGAGAAAAGCGGCCGGCGAGATTGGTGTGGTGAAGGAGGGAGCTTCGAAGCTTTTGAGGATGGGTTTTAGATGAATTGTGAATTTAATTGTTTTGATTTTTGATCTGTATGATAGTTGAGTGCTCATCAACTAATTGTACGAGGTTAGTGATTAGAGAGTAATTGAATTGCTTCTTAGTCAAATTCTTATTTTAATTTTGATTTGTCATGTTATAGATTTTAGATACATCGTCGAGAACAGTCTTCGGAATATTTTGAAATTAGATTTATTAATTTTGTATTTTTATTGTATTAGATTGGCATCAAAGACAACCCAACACACATATGGGCTTTACAAGCCCAATGGCATGGTCCCTAAGCAGATAGACAAGGCCCAACAAAAGACCAACGTAGAATAGTTACAATAAGGGTAGGTCCCAACACACCAACCGACACCACCGTTGACCTCGGGTTTCTAAAAGTTGCGTGCCTACACTCGGGACTCCACACGTCGATCTTCACGCCACATGCCGTTTAGAACAGCCCTAATGGTTGTCGTTTTATCGGGCAGACGCGCCGTGGCAGTAATTTTGAAAAGAGAGAAACGTTAAAATAATAATATTTAAAGATAGAGAATGTTTGTAATGACAGGAATAGGATTTACCTAGGGTTCCATCGCCGACTAAAGGGGATACTTTTAGCTATTTGTTCTTACTACTACACCAAAACCACTACTTATTAGCTTACCTATTGGAGGTGTAGTGGTTTAGAGGAGAGAGAAAGACAAAATATACCCAAACCACTACGCAGTGGTTTACAATTGAAGATGCTCTTAAAGCCCACTAGAGCAAACCAATAAAGTCAACAAGAACCACATGCAATAGATAATAGGGGAAACGACCGAGTATCACCACACTACGCCTTTTGGAGAAATAACTCTTAGTCACTAATTTCATCCGTCAAAGAAAACGACTGGTCATCAGCAAGCACCAAACAGTATCCCAGAAAGGGAGAGTTAGCATCTGGCTTCCTTGATACCTCCTACAATAAAGGAAACAGAGGTGTCGAACACTACGATTATAAGAGGAGGACCAAGAAACGCCAATGGGAAAAGATAAGACGACGACAATAAAAAGATACACCAGGGATCATCGAAGACAAGGTTGTCGGTGACTTCATAGACAACCAATGAGATATCGTGAAGTCATCGACGACGGAGGAAAGTAAGCAAGAATTAAGGCGTTAGGAGGGAGAGATGAGTGTTTATTTGTTCACTTGTTTATTTTATCTTATCAAGTTTAATCCATATTGACCTGTTAATTTCATGAGGCAAAACCTATTGAAAACTACAATTATCCTAAAACCCGTGAAAACTCATTAAAGCTATATACACTTAAGATCCAACATTCATGACGATGTCACATCATCACCATAAAACAACCTAAAGACATAATTGTAATAAAAACATTAACTTTACTTCCTGAGAAATAACTCAACAAACCGGCGCGATAAACGCACCGATCATCCAGTAGTATTTCGGTTTTAACTCCAAGCTATCGTACTTAAGGGAGTAGTTAGACAAGAAATCGATTTCTAATTCATTACTTAAGTAGTTTCCGAAAGGATGTATGATTTTTTTTGGAAAATAATGACTGAATTTAAATTTGAAACAATGTAAATTGACAAAAGTTTAAGAAACAAACTTCAAATGTGGTTTTGAATTTAAAGAGAAAAATCAATCTAGGCCTTTTACGGGGTTACAATATGACAGTTAGTTCGTAGAGTTTCGTTTTAAACTTGCAAACAAGATTAGCTTTGTCACACCCCAAATCCGATTTTGACCGGACTCGAGACATCAACTAAAAACAATAAATAAATAAATAAATAAATAGAACAGATGTAATAAAGCAAAATCCATAAAAACGTAATTGAAAACCAAGATCAAGAGTCAACAGATCTGTAATCAAATTAACAGGAGATAAAGTTTATACAAAACAGTACGTCTCTATGAATAAGTCCCACGTCCCAAGGAGATCCCGAGCCTTGAGACCACCTCTAGATACTAATCAGCAAAGAAACCTGTACAAACAGTAAACAAGAAGGGGGTGAGCTTACGCTCAGTAGGAAACAGCAGTAAAGTAAAGGAGCCCTCATTTTAACAATAAAACCGCTTGGTACAGTTATTCAAAGTTTATAAATAGTACGATTAACCAAAAGGCGGCGTAAATATAGATCAATAAAATTTTCAATGCTTTAAAGAAAGTAACACACAAGTAGATCAACGAAAGATAACGAATGTAACAAGGAATCAATTAAAATAACACACAAATATCGACATACTAAATATCAAATCCCAAGACTCTGATCCGTACACTGACTGTTACATCATATCAGATTGCCCCTCGGTCCAGAGGAAACACTAACATCGGGCTTCCGGAGGTGCCCCTAAAGGACCACAGATCATCGGGGTAAAGTGAGTCTCTCCGGAACACGTAGCATCGGAATGAGACAATAAAGTACCATGCTGGAACATCCATCGGCCTCGGCCTTCCCGGAACACGTAGCATCGGGGGAAACAAGCCTTTCCGGAACACGTAGCATCAGATAAGATACGTACCATGTCGGAACATCCATCGGCCTCGGTCTTCCCGGAACACGTAGCGTCGGGCTGAAACAAGCCTTTCCGGAACACGTAGCATCGGATAAGACAATACTATACCATACCGGAATGTCCCTCGGCCTAGGTCTTCCCGGAACACGTAGCATCAGGGTGAAACGACAATATAAACGTATCAGACCGACATACCCCCTTGATCGGATATCAACCCAGAAACACCCTCGGCAAGTAAACAACAAAGGCACGCAACCCCCAACAAAGCACAATACAACAAACTCGTGTTATCAACCAAGCTTACCGGCATAACTTACCAACCACGTATCATCGGTCTATCACTCACAAGATCATATCCATAGGCACAACCAATTCACACTCAAACGTTCATTCAATCAATCAGTCATAACACGGAACAACCGTTCACATCACGATCATCATAGTTCAATTAGTCTAATTTGACTCTTATGTTATCCTAAGAACAAAACATGCATCTACCTTAAGGCGAACAAACACGGTAAATACAATCAACAAGCAATCCTAAGGCTCGACATGGCCATTCTACCAGCACGACAATTTCCCAAGATATTGAAAGCGATTAATCTAGTGAATCACATCCTATATGCATACTAAGACTCGTCCGGTTATTATTATAATCGAAAAGCGGTTATTCTAGTGAATCACATCCTATATGCAAACTAGGACCTTTCCGGTTATTAGTTATCCTATAGGCATACTATTAGCATTCTTAAATTAGGAGTGGAGTTTACGACTTTTCCCTACCTCAAGATGAACACAACAACTACGTCTCCTAGCTGCTGACGTCCGGGCCTACCTCCGGTCTTCTCGGGCGAAGTCCAAGTCTGGGGTAACAGGTAAAGTTGCTAATAAGTCCCGGTATAGTCCAAAAGTCCTCTAATTTGACATATTAGTCCTTTAAAAGCTCTATTTTAAATTATTTAATATAATTAATTTATTAAACTGCCCGACCTGGATCCGACCCAAATCCGAAAACCGGACCCGAATCTGACCCGGATCCAACCCGGTCCAGAACCTAGACCGGACCGGACCCAGAACTGACCCGGACCTGGCTCTAGACCCGACCCAGTATCGCGTCAGGCCCGATCCAGAACCCGAGTCCAGACACCTGGGCCTGACCCAAGGTCTATCTCCGGCCCAAGGCCCATCTCCTGGTCCAACTCAGGCTTGCCCGAGCCCTGGCCCAAGGCCTGTCATTGCCCAATGGCCATTCTAGCCCAGCCCGTCTTGGTATGATTCTGCTCCGGCCCAAAGCCCTTGGTCCTGTCTGAACTAGAGACGGAGGAGAACGACGGCTAGGGTTCTGGCCGATTCCTAACGGCGGTGGCGACGCCAAGGAGACCCGTGGAACGCCCGGCGAAGCTCGGGAGTGACGGAGGAGCTTGGGCATGGTCTGGACGAGGACGGTGGTCGCTGGCGCGGCGCTAGAGACCTCCTCCGTCTCAGATCTGGCGAGAACGAGTTCTCTCCGGCGTCGCTTCAGCTGACTCGCCCAAAACGAGCTCGTCCCGACGGGTTTTCAGGTGAGGCGAGGTCGGGGAAGAAGAAGAACGGGACGAGGGAGCACGAACCGTGCTGTTCTTCCGTCGCCGACGTGGGTAGAGCTCGGGAATCGAACCAGAGAGATGTTCTCCGGCGAAGCGCCTCGTTTCCGTTCGTGGTGTGGCTCGGTCTGTATGCGGAGGTGAGATGGCGAGGCGTGGGCGGCGTTGGTTGTGAGAGCGAAGGGAGGGGAAGAGAAGGAAGAAGAAGAGAGAGCGAGAGGATTCTGAGAGAGAGGGCTCGTCCTTGGGAGGTGTGCGCATAACGAAGGAGACGAGTGAACAGTATCGGCTAGGGTTGAGTAGCCGAGTTGGCTTGGGCCCAAGCTCGCGCGAGTGCGGTGCTGGGCTTGGGCTCGGTCCTTTTGACTGGGCCTGAGCCTGGCCGGCCCAAGTCCCTCTTCAACCTCTTTTTTTTTTTTTTGCATTCGTTCCAATTTTCAACCGTTTTCCAACCACGGCGTTTCAATCGATAAATTTAATATTTTAATTCTTTTAACTGAGACGGTCTTTACAAGCTTAATGGAAATGAGATTCTTTTTAACTAGTACTAACCATTTATCAATCATATTAGGACCCGTCTAGTTATTACTAATCTAAGTATGGAGAGACATAAAACATTACGGTTTGTGAACTTCTCTACCTTTTGGGGTTGTAGTTATATAGTTATTGCATTCATGTCAACATAATTGAATTATATATTTGATTTAAACCCGAGTTGCACAATCCCTAGTCCTTTTAACAATTCTCATTTCTCAATTGTTGAATGTTAAAACCTATTCATCTACAAAGTGATCATTTTGACAAAACATTCAGTTCAAATCATGCAAGTATTAACCTAAATATAAATTTCACAGAGTAAACACAAAACCCATTGAATTAATTTCTCATATTTTTTCCCATAGCCCTACATCAATGGAGATTTATCTCATAGGTTTCTAGACAACCAAATCTTCCACAATGTTATTTGAATTAGATTCTTCCATTGCTTACTATTCTTATAAGGGATCAGAGAACCCTAAGATGAAATAAGCATCACACCTCAGTAGGAATCATCCAAACCTATTACCACTAGCTCAAAACCAGGCTCCACACTTCCTATGCTCTTATACAATGAAGAAAAATAATCTCTACCAACGTTAACATCATCCCTCTACTTTCAAGGAAACACTTTGATGGTATAACATTGTGATATACCAACCAAGAGAGAATGCTAAAATTTTGGGAGGAATCTCTGGGGACCAAAGAGTCTGAACTAATAAGGGGGAAGCAATTCCTTGATATAAATAAGGTAAATTCTCTGAAACTGGATTTTCAGAGTATGGTCACCTAGCCAACGATCATTCCAAAGCAAATTCTATCCCATTTGTCAACTTTCCAGGCCAACCCTTTTACCTTAAACAAATTACAAAACTTCGAGTCATTCATCAGATTATAATGTGAGATAAGAGGCTTTAGATCTTACCTCTAAATATTTGGATAGATCCCATTTTTATGGAATCCATCCATACTTTAGTCATAACACAAGCTTCCACAATGAACTTTTCTTTAGGAAAAATCTCAACGACTATTTTATAAGGAGAGCCAAGTTTATAGTGTAAAGATTTTTAACCCCTAGACCCCAAGATCCATTTTAGTTTGAAAAAAGATTTCGTAACAACCTTTCCATGCCAAAGGAACCTCGGATGTCATTTCTCTATTTTTTTTATCACACCAAAAAGAACTTTAAGCACTGACATATAACAAAAAAGAATAATATTGAGAGTAAACTTGACTAGAGTTATCCTTCCCCTAAATGATAGCGTTTTAGCTTGTAACAACCCCAAAGTTTTCTTGATCTTCACCATTATTGGTTCCAAATAGCTATTTTCCTTGGATTGGCTCGCACTAGAATCACAAATACTACAAATGCAAGGAACTAGAAGCACAACCCATAACATCCACAAATTCAAAGACATTAACCTCATTCTAATTTATCAAAATAATTTTGAATTATTGGAAATTTACTCCTAACCCTGAAGCTAACTTTTTTTTATCAACAAAAGAAAGTATACTAATCATGTTCTTCAAAAAAATAACTTTGAATCATTGGAAATTTACTTCTAACCCTGAGGCTAACTTTTTTTTTATCAACAAAAGAAAGTTTACTAATCATGTTCTTCAAAGTAAAGAAACATGGACCCTCAAGTAAACAGAGAACAAGAGGTCTTAGACAAGCCTTAATCTCGAATCAGAGGGTCAAAACCTAAAATTTTCTAACATGAAGCTCGAAAAGGGAGGATTACTATTTACTTGTTGGGTGTTTATTCTTTCTAGGCTTTACTTGAGGTTTCAAAGGTTAACCATAAAGATGTTTGATGGACAAGAATGGGTCAAACTTCAACTAATGGAAGTAGAAATGCCTCGAGATATTAGTAGACATTCGTGTGTATCAGGATCTGACCCCAACAGGGTTCTAAATTCTAATCGAACCAAACTGAAAATGAAATTGTCATAATTTTTATTTTTTATTTTTTCGGCATTTCTCAACTATTGGAAAAAGCTCTTTTATATTTTTATTTTGCATCGAGTTTGATTATAATTCAAACCCGACGCCCCGATTGATGACAATCTGTACGCATGCATGTATGTCAACATCAAACCTAAATCCGACGATTGCTCTATCAATCTGTTCCGTTTAGTCCACCAATTCTTATAAAAACTTGATCACCCCTAATTCTCACTCTTTCTCTCTTGCTCCAGCCGTAGTTCCAATTTCCTCATCCTTAAAACGATTATGATAGAAGCATCATTCCCCAGAAGCTACCTGTAGGAATCTCTGTAAATGTAGTTACTAAACTGTGATTACTTAGAGACCAATCAGATTATATACTCTTACACATCCTTGTCTAGCCGCACTTAATGGGCTAATCAAGTTCTTGCCAATAAAGTCATAAGGGTTTTATTTTTTATTATTTTGATATTATCCCAAAACCCAATATCAATTTGTAGATGCAATACAAGTGTCTTTACATGTACTCACACCCTCTTTTTGCCACTAATGGTTAAGAGTCTATCCATGGATTCTTAGTGTTTTAGGAAAAATGAATCATCATCTACATGTTCCCATTATATTATAGGTATTGCATAGTTATCCAATACATATGTCAAGATCCAAATTGATCAGCCAGCTTGAAGATGCATGTTAGTTGCATTAAACAACTGTTTTGGAATAGCCAATGTGCATAAAGTGATGGCGGTTATGTGACAGTGACCTCATGTGTGCACTAGGGTAGTTTAGTGGTCCCTCAAGTATCTTTTTATCTCTTTTGGGATGGGAGGTTCGAACCTTAACATCCATGCATCTGTTTGAGAACAGAGGTGGGTAAGAGCATGTACAACGATCGGGGTAGGAAGCCGCACTCGGAGCATGCATCCGGGGGATCGAGGAGCGAGGTCTGGGGTTCGCACGCTGTGGTGTGCCTGAACCGCGGACTACGGAGCTCGATCCTGTGGAGCGCAAATATAACAGCCCGCCGTGTCAGACCTAGGTCTCACGCACGACGATGTTAGGTCTGCAGTCCAATACACCCCAACCCCTCTGGTGTACTGTCCACAGACAAATACCAACCTAGGTTGTTGGTGAGACTTGAACCCAAGACTCACCAACAACCTAGGTTGGTATTTGTCTGTGGACAGTACACCAGAGGGGTTGGGGTGTATTGGGCTACAGACCTAACATTGCCGCGCGTGGGGCCCTGTGTGGGACGACGGGATGTTATAGCAAGGCCGGATGCGCCCCGTGATCCCGAAATGGGAATCACGGGTGCAGGGTGCGGGAGGCCGGTCTCGGCCAATCCGGCCACGATACGTGGCACTCCTTTTGCAAAAAAAAAAATGACTGTTGCTAAGCAACGACCAGTAACGGGTATATATATATATTAAATCAAAATAAATACAAATTTAATTCAAAAAACAACGACATCAACATCCTCCACGCCAGCCACTTGTTCGATGACGCTTTTCATGGTTGTGACCTCGCCGTGGAGCATGAGCTCAACGGGCATCGCTACGACCGACCATATTATTTAGTTGGCGGTATTTACCCCTCATGGAGTCGGTTCGTGAAGTCAATTCGCCATCCCCATTCTCGCAAGCAGAAGTTGTTTGCCAAATGCCAAGAAGCTGCTCGGAAAGATATTGAACGAGCTTTTGGAGTCCTCCAAGCACGGTGGCACATAATCTCAAGGCCCGCTCGTGTTTGGAAGAATTCGAATTTGGCTGACATGATGCATACTTGTATCATTATACGCAATATGATTGTGGAGGATGAACGCGACCAATACGAAGCAGAGGATGACGAATCGTATTTCGAGCACCCTTCGGATCTACCAAATTGGACACCACCTCAACAATAGCATTAAAGGGGCCCTTGCCATACCAACAAGAGTTGCGTACCCTAATCAGCGTCACGAATGATGCGACCCATCGGCAACTCCAACGTGACATTATGGAGCACATATAGAGTCGATTTGGAGCAACTTACCGTGGCTCGGACAGCGACTCAGATTCGGACGAGTGAGATGCTTTCTTAATAAATTTATATTACCAAAAACATTGTAGTTTGTTTTATTTGATAATTAATGAAACTTCAAGTTTATTAATTAATTTCGCATTTTAGTTAATTAATTTTATGTATTTTATTTTAATTTTATTTAGTATTTAGTTAATTAAATATAAATTTAAAAAATTCAGCAAAAACATAATTAATTGTCCAATCAACACTTCTGCAAACCATGATCCCCATACCTTCCCCTTGATGCGGAACACTCTCAGATTTATGGTGGTAGATCATAATTCATCCCAGTTAGCATAGGAATCTTGAACCCTGTACCCTGCCCTCCTTGATGTACGTGTTCTAATTGAGACTATATTAATTGTAGTAGTGGAAAATAAACACACATATATGGGAGAAAAGAAAAGGGTGAGAAAAAGTCTAAAGAATTCGTAGGTTTTGGACGCTAACCCCACAACTAGAATATCTGACTAATCCAAGGAAAAAGAGTAGGAGGGGATCTTCAAGGTGGTGTTGGCTTAATTGCAGCTCACTGTGGTCATTTCTTGACTTGACCTGAAAATGCCTGGGATATATGATATGAAACGTTTGATGGGATAACAGGCATCCAAGGAGAACACCAAGAAACGGGGGAACCAGGATGCCGGGTTTGCACCGACCTTGGCAGGGCGAGGTGTGGTGTCATAGTCTCGATTCAGCGGATGTGGTTGGGGCGCCAAGTTTTCACCACTTGTTATCGATAGGAGCAACTACTGAATACACTCTTCCTGACTCCGAGTAGGGGTGTCAGTGTCCCGATCTAGCGGTTGAGGATGGAGATGGAACGCCTCTACACAGATTCCCCGTATGATCGGGTGCAACACAATTTTAGCGTCGGGACCTAGTTCAAGCCACCAATGACCTTTGATGATCGGTGGGCGGCTTAGAAGAGATATGGAATCTCAACCAATCCATAATAGAGAGGCGGTAAACAAGCATACGACGGAGGCAACGATTCCGGTGGAAGAAGAGGCGATGACGGTGACGACTCTGGTGGAAGAAGAGGCGAGGACGGTGGCGGATCTGGCGGCAGAAGAGGAGGTGGCAGTGGCGGCGTTGGTGGAAAAGGAGGAGGTGGTGCCACTAGGTCATGATTGATGGTGGGAGAGGGCGGCGACGTTAGGAACGACATCGAAGAGGAGACACGCACACATGACGAGAGATTCGTCTGGATGGGGAGACGAGATGAAGCCCGGGAGAGACTATAGCAGTGTCGACGAGACCAAGCACCGTCGATGGCAGGTAGCACGACAACGACGATGGAAAGGAATTACAATGTCGCTTTTAGGGTACGGGGGCCGACTAGAGCTTTTAGGACGAGAGAAATTAATGCTCTAACCCCCACTAACGCACTAAAGCTGAGTGCTATTTTTTGTTATCTTAACTACAATGACTTTAAAAAATATATTCTCTATACATCTAAATCTGTAAACATACATGTTTTTAGAGTATAATGATCGATAACGCAAAAGCTCTTGAATATGAAATCTCGACATCAAAATTTCTATTACTACAATTTTTTTATCTGATTCATAAGGTTGAGAAAATTCACTATATCACTCGATGTTAGAGCATCCACAGTGATGGGCTAAGAGCTGGCGGAGAGGTGCTGGCGGGGAGTAGTCAGCGGCAGGGAGCTGACGGGGAGTTCGCTGGCGGTGAGGACCGACGGGGAGCTCAACACCTCTTCTCAACGCTGTCGGTGAGCAAAATTGTAAAGAAAAAAGCCCTTACCACCTACCATTGCACGGTACTGACGTTTTTCGCCGACGATTAAGTAAAAAAACATTATTTTAATGCTCACCGCCCGCAGCTCCCTGTCAATACTGACGGTGAGCATTGTGGATGCACTTAGTGAGATTTATGTTAGGGATTAGAAAGTGACATCATGCGACATGGATGTAGTGGGGGCCAACGTGTGCTTATAAATAATCCCAAACCCTTAGATGACCTTTGAGTACTCCATAAGAGAAAAAGGCTCAGAAAGTGGACATGCCATGACTAGACGCACACTCACATCCTGCCGACTCTAAGGCAAAAGGAATAACATGGGTCATCCATATTTGTCTGTCCCGTTTCGTCATGTGTCATATGACAACGAGAAGTCAGCAAATATTCGTACACTTCCGCGCCGCTCCATGATCTTCATTCGTATATATAAGCCTACCTTCGTAGTTTGTTTCGTAGTATACTATACTTACTTAGTAACCTAACTTCTTCAAGTCTTAAGAGCACACTCCAAAGATTACAATGTATGCTTCTGGTCTCGTCAAACTCTCGGTATGCTTCACCTTGCTCTTGCTCTTGCTCTCCTTGTCCGCTTCTAAAGCTCGACCCCTTGATCGAGCTTTGGTCGGGGAAAGTAGGCAAGTCAAGGTAGGGAATGGGGTAAAGGGTAGGACTAGGGAGCTCAAGGACGAAATAGGAGGAAACTACACGGTACGTGGTGAAGATTCGACCAAGCGGCTGAGTCCTGGAGGACCTGATCCTCAACACCATGCTTTGAATCTCACTAAAAGTACTAGTGTATAACATGTCATTTGTCAATGTATAAGCATCATCATCGTGCTTGCTTGAGTTGGATGTGTGCCTTTTGTAACTCAAAGTGGATTTTGTCAACTACCTTTTTTTCCTAATCATATATATTACATCTTTTGTGCCCATATCTCATTCGATACACATGTTGGAACATTTAGTTTGTAAAACGTGTTTTATCCCGTCTAGATAAACTATAGAGGAAATAGTATGTATACATGCATTTTTACTCTATTTAAATAGAATATTTGGTTTGTGATATTTCAGAGTCACTGAATGAGACTACATATTTCCATACATTCTACTCGAGATATTGCTACTCATTTTTGTAGATATATATTCAAGATTATTATCGTAGTATTGTATCATGAAAGATATGACTATATTATAATAAAGACATAAATTCTTTACAAATAATATAATAAACGTCTTTATAGAACTTTGTATTATATTCTTGTTCTTACACATGCAAATCAAACTCTGTTTTTAATCAACCAAAAAACGGATAATATCTTACTTTAACATTTATCAAAATTAATCTCAAACAAATGTATCCAACAAAACTCGTTTGTCTAACTTTAATTAGACAAGAGAATTCTCTCACTCTGACTATGAGAATATGGACATCAAAATCAATGATCTATTTTGGGTTCTTTTGCTAGATGGATAAAATTTTTGCATCTTATTGGCCAATATAAGTATACAGCCCATTTCTTCACTTTGCGCTTAATTTGGTAAGTGGACCATTTGAGATTTTCAATAATGTAACCCTAAGATTTTCAATTTGCACATACAAATATTCAGCACTAATACCTAGAATTTGAATCCTTGCCTGGTTAATAATTTGTATATTTATGATGATTCAACATCATCATTATTGTCTATCGCGTAAAATTACGGAATATATCGTCTGTCTGATGTATATTTTTCAAAAGAAGTTGTATCTTTTGATGGTTCTATCGTTATTTCCTATCTAGTTGATAATGATATAAGCTGAAAATAATATTTTCAGGAAGGCTCTCTCAACTAAATCATAATCTTTCCCCTTTTTTCTCCACCGCTCCTCTTTTTAGACCTTCTTCTCCAGTGGCCACTATGGCCTTTGGCCATGAAGGTCACCCTCTCCCTCTATTTCTTCCTCGTCGGTGACAACACTTACCAACTCTTTTTGCCGGCATCGTGTTGGTGTTTGCTCCCACTTTCGTCATCAGTGTCTCGCCTTCGATTTGGATGTCGGTCACCATTTTTTGACCTTCTAGGTATGATATTGGTGCGGATCTAGTCGAGCATCGTTTGGTGGCTCAGGCGTGGTGGTTGTCGCTTTTTTCACTTCGTTCTCGGCCTTTAATTCCTCTTTGGTCTTGGTTTCTCGGTGGTGTGCCGGTCATGCCTTTTGAAGCTGTAAGAACCGCTCCCGGTCGATCCCGGTCAAACCGATGGATTTCGACGAAGTTTGACTTTCGGCCGGAAAAGTTAACCGATGACTCCGGAAGTCATTCGGGACCTTTCCGGGGCCCAAAGAGCTTAGCCGATATCACAGTTTGTGAAGACCACTCGGTTTAAAAAGTTTTTAATTATTTTTTAAAAAGTGTTCGTCGGAACATGGAGGTTGAAATCCTGTTTAAATTTTAATTCGTTTAAAAAAAAAAGAGGGCTGGACCGGACTAGACCAGACCCGGCAAGAGCAGACTGTGCCGACCCAGCTCTCGCCTTGGGTCGTGCGGCCCAAAACCCAGCCAAGGACCGTTTAAGTCCTGGCCCGCGTATTTAATGCGTTTTTAGGGTTTCAGAAATCAGTTCCTCCTCCTTCCTTTCGCGCAGCTCTTCCCTTTCCGTTCGTCCTCTCAGATCCGAACCCCACGACTCTCTCCCTTTTCTCTTTTCCGACCAAACGCCACCGCTCCTCTCTACCCAAGCCCGTCACCGGTCCCGAGCCCCGCCGTCCCTCTCCCTCGCCGGGCCTCTCCTCTCAGTTCTATCCCGAGGCCGAGCCTCTTTTCTTTGTCCTATCGAGCTCGCCGGCCGTTCCTCACCCGAACCCTGCTCTCAGATCCGAGTTCTCGCCGCCATCACCGACCTCCCTCTCGTCCTCCCCGTTCAGCCAGAACCCGCTGCGTCCAGATCTACGTCGAGGGGTTTTCGCCGTGTTCCGCCGCTGCCTTGACCGCAACCTCTACCCTCCCCGACGTCATCTCTTTTCCCCACGGTGAGATTCTCACCCTTGGGGTTTGGTCGCCGGCGATATCGTCGCCAGTGGTCGGCCGGTGTCAAAACCAAGCTCCTCTCCCTTCTTTCGTTTCTTGGTTTTTGTGGTTTGTTCCCGAGCGTGTTCATCTCTGAGCAAATCTGACAATTCTGGACTTGAACCTTTGAGAGGGGAAAAGATCAAAAAAGGTTTTTGAAAAGAATTTAAAAGAAAAGAGTTTCAGTTTCGATCTGTTGAAAACCAAAAAGAAAATGGAAGTTGGAACAGTTTATTCTAATGTTAATAAAACAAAAAAAAAGGATTTTGGACTTGAATAAAACTGGAATAGTTTTTGGAACCTGGACTGTAAAACGGACCTTGAACGGGATAAAAGTGGAACGTTGAATCGGGTGCCTCGGGAATCGTGTCAAAATCGGACATCGGGAACCGTGCCACAAAACCCGCACCGCGAGATCTGTGCATTGGGACCGTGCCTCGAGAAACGTGCACCGATTTCGGTGCTCGGGTACTCAAACACGATTCGCCGTAATCCCGCTTTAAGCCCGCTTGAGTCTAAAAGACAACTTTTGAACTTAAATCAAGACCGTCGTAACCTTTTAAATTAAATTGTGAAACCGATTTTAATCGTACCTTTCTGTGTAAAGTAGAGTCCGGCTTCGAGCGAAGAGAAGACCAGAGTTAAACCCAGACGCGGACTTCGCCATAAGAAGACGGTGTTGACCCGGTCGTCTGCAGCTAGGAGACGCTGCTGTGGTTTCGTCGTGAGGTAGGGAAGTAGCGGATTGCGGAAAGTTACTAGTATGCATGCTAGGATTAATAAAACTGGAAAGACGTTTATATCAGACAATAACCGGACGAGTCGTAGTACCATGTAGGATGAGAACAACTAGTGTAGCCGATTGAACTGCGAACATTTACGTTTCTGTCTTGGGAATTGTTGTGCTGGTAGATCGGCCGTGTCGAGCCGTATGTTGCGTGTTGTTTGGTTGCCTGTTATTGGTTGAGATGCTTTCCGTGTGAGCCGGTGTCGTTAGGGTTAATAGACAAGATTGGTATAACCGTTGAGCATGTTGTTGTTATGTATGGGCGAGTGTGTCGTGGTTGTGTTGATCTGAACCCTTGGTTGTGTGATGGTCGGGTGAGTGATAGAATGACGTGACTGGTTGTGGTAAGATTGTTGGGCTTGGTAAGTCGTGCTTAATTATGACAATTGTAATATTATCTTGATGTGTGTCCGGGAGTTGTTTCCGGTATGGTACCTATGACCGAGGGGGTACACCGGTGTAGGGTATTACCTAGGCCGACGGTGTGGTCCCATGTATTCGCGGTCCCCCGGGTAGTGGTTCCGGTACGATAGCCTGCATCGAGGGGGTACTTCGATGTGGGACGTCTAGGCCGACGATTATGTATTCTGCGCTTTGCTCGAAGGAGTCCCGAGAAAGTTGTTTCACCTATCCTTTGCCCGAAGGAGTTCCGGGGAAGAGGTCTAGGCCGATGGAGATTCCGGTACGACTATTTGAGATTGAGCCTCAGTTGTTTGACGGGAAGATATCTAGGCCGATGTTGTGTGTTCCGGTGTGATATGATAGAGTCGGGCTGTGTTTGTGCTTTTACAATTTACTTTATGTTGATGACTTGTTATTTGGTGTGCTGGCTGCTGTTTGTGCTGCTTGGATGATTGTGGTTGTAAGTGTGGTTCGGTCTCGGGTTGAGGTTGTGGTTACGAGTCCCGTTGGATATTAGTTGTGTGCTGTACTAGTATGCCCTAATTGGACGATTACCCGTGGTGGTGAGCGTTTGCTTATAACCTTAACTACTTTCCTACTGAGCGAAAGCTCACCCCTTACTTTGTTGTTTTTCAGGTTTTAAGCGGGAAGTGTTCTAGCTGGATGCTCGATGCTTGGGAGCTTACGAGGGTCCTAGGCTAGATAGTCTAGAGACGTACTATTCGTTTTTGTTAAACTCTTTTACTATTGTTTTTACCGAGTGTCGACTCGTGGCATTGTAAAGGTTCTAAAATTTTGATTTGGAGACTCTTTGGCTTTATTTTCGATTAAAATTATCACTATTTTAGTTCACGTCTCGAGTCCGGTCAAAACCAGATTTGGGGCGTGACACGGTTAGCTTAGTTTGGCCATTTCCAGTATTTTGACTGTAATATTGTAACAGTCGATTTTCGGTCAACGTGGCCCTTTTTATCGACTAAAACGGATAAATCAAGAGTGCTGTATTTTTAGCTAAGGACAAGTGGTCTCTACTTGGACACTTGTCCCTATTAGCTTGAAGGGGAAGAAAGGAGGTCAAAATACTCATTTACCCCTCCCTTTTGTCCTTAAGTGGATAAGCACCCAAAGGGGCTTTTGGTCTTTTCTCAAGTTAGGTCTTTTAAGGCAAAGGAAGACCAATTTCAGCTCATTTGTGTTTGTTGTAGCCGATATTTTGAGAGAGAAAGGGAGAGGAGGAAGAACAAGAGTGTCTTGAAGAGGAAGAAAGGGAAAAGGGAGCTCTTGATCCAAGTTGTTGTCTTTTACTCTCCAAAAACCTCACCATCTTATCCATCTCATTCTCCTAAAGGTAAGAACACTATCTAAATCTCTTTTCCATTCAATTCAATTCAAGCTTTGGGTTTGCTTGGGTTTTGCCTAAAACTAGCTAGATTTGTTGTTCCTTTTGTTGGTCTGCTCTTAGTTGATGCTTATGTGAAGTATTTGGTTCATTTGAGTTGAAATCCTTGATTTTGGTGTGATTTTGATTTGGAAAATCCTTGGATACTTGTTGGCTTGTTGATTCTTACCATGGGTAGAGGAGTTTTGGAGGTATTTAACTGTTTTGGGAGTTTGGGATGACTGAAAATGGAGTTTGGTTGTTGTTTTTCGTGAAAAAGGAGCTGGAGGTTGAAGAAGGGTGAGTCTGCCCAGATCTGCCACGGATCCGTGATGGATACCGTGACGGGAGGCGTCACGGCTCCGTGATGGAGTCCGTGACGGCACACGTCACGGTCCCGTGACGTCATCCGTGATGGGTGGTGTCACGGTCCCGTGACCCATTCCGTGGCAGACTAGTTTTGGGTTCGTTTGGGTATTTTTCATCAAATTCGATCTTTGTTGTGAACCGGGATTTTGGGAATGATTTTGGGACTTCATGTCCCACAGTGGCACCTAAATGCTTTATCTTCTATTGATTGTTAAGTAGTGTAATGGTTCCCTTACTTTCCTTGATTACTGCTATCTTCGTAAAGGCGTTAATTACCCGTTTACTCCAGTATTTCAATGTCTTCTGAGTTCTTCGTATTATTAAGACTCGAACTAAAATTGTAAATTTCTATTTATTAAACTCAAAGGCATGTCCGTGTTATTTATTTTCCCTACTGAGCGTAAGCTCACCCCTATCTGTTTATTTACTGTTTTACAAGCTTGCATGATGAGTAGTGGACTCGAGGCTCGGGAGCTTCAGTGGGTCCGGGTGCACTTATTTTAGAGACGGTTATGGTCTTATTTTTGGTTATGAACCCTATGTAAAAGGATTTACTATGAGTTTTACTTGGGATGTGTTGGATTGACCTAAAGAAATGAGAGTTTTACTGATTTTGAGATATTTTTATTGTTAAACTTTAAATTATCTTCGAGTCACGTCTCGAGTCCGGTTAATACCGGATTTGGGGCGTGACAGAAGCTCCGTCATCCACCTTCGTTCAACCTCTGGACTCGGTGTCAGAATCGATTAGCTGTCGGAATCGCTGGTGTTATTGTCCCCACCAACGTGTTGGGACAGATCTGTTGTGGGATGCATTTCCAAGCTTGGATTTACAGTTGATCTGGTATACTCGCTTTGACCCCCGACCTCTGTGTATCTGGCGACTCTGGTGTACTTTGCTCGACTCAACCGCGTTCTATCTGGCCTTCGTGGCCGAAATCGATGGTTATCTCCTCTCTTGTCAAAGGAACTTGGCTCCTTGAATGGAAATCTGGTGTTTGGGGCTCCGGCCGGTGGTGGACTGCTCATGTGGTACTTTTTCCTAGGGATTTTGGTTTGATGGTCGTTCCTGCGCCTTCATCCGCGTCCTCATACTAGTTGTGGTTGAGGTTCTTTGTCTCCTTTAATTTGTAGTTTGCCTCTTGTTTTTTTTGGTTCAGTGTTTGGTGTTGGGTGGTGTTGTCCACCTCCGGAGAAGTAGACTTCTTTATTTATTTTTTGAAGTCCTTGGTGCGGGTTGGGGGTTAGGCAGGCCGTCGACGACCTTCCCTTGGATTATTGTTGTCTGTTGGATTGTCTTTTGCAGATTTTTTTTAGTGTTGTGTGTTCTTATTTAGATTGTATTGTACTACCTTCATTTGTCGGAGAAGTGGGGGTAGTAAATGGATCTAACTCTTCTTTTGGATCGTCGAATTGTGTTGGCTTTCGTCGAGTTATCACTGATAACTGAGCAGTGTAAGGTTGGATGAAATTGAAGGTTTCTGCAAAGGGTTTCGGTTTTCTCCAGCCTGTTATTTCTTTTAGGTGACTCGTTGAGCTCGGAGCTGTTGCCTTGCTATCCATTTCTCCAACAAATGGCTTTAGGGTTTTCAGGTTCGACACCCCTTGTTGGGTCGACTGGTGGTGTTGGTCTCCGTCGGGATCTTCTTGCAAGATTCAAGCAGTGTTCGACGGTGTCATCTAGACTTTGTCGTTGGAGACTTCTCTTGGTTCATTGCTGAGGATCGAGGTTCCGACGAGCAATAGTTCTTAGGTGAAAGCTTGGTGTTGGCAAGCCTTTGTTGCTTTTTGTGCTTATTGGTGGTTTCTTGGTTATTAGACATTTTTTTTATTTTTAAGGCTTATTATTTGTTTCGGGGTTTTTAGACCTGTTTTTGGTTGGGTTTTACCGTTGCTTCTAGATTGTTTGTTTGGGTCTTAAGACGGGCTGGTAGTTTTGTTTGAGGTGTCTTTGTCGGCATGCTCCTTACATGTTCGTTTTTTCTGCTTACTTCATGGTCGGAAAATCTAGGTTACTAGACCTTTATTCGCCCTTTGTCGGCTATAGTTTTAGGCATCTTTGTTGGTATGCTTTGTTCTGTTTCGCGGATTTACCCGTGTCCTTTGTTTTCGTCACGAAAATATTGGATTATTACTAACGTATTTGACTTTTCAAAAAATATTAATTCTTTGCTAGGGAGATGGTTCATTTCTCAATTTTCTTATGTTCTCCACAAACCTTCCTATTTTAATGCCATAGATTTTTTTAACAGACATGAACAGAACATTCCTATAGTTTAATGTTCTTACCTTACTTTCTCATGGTACGGAGAGATGAAATATGTTTTAGGGACACTTTGACCCTTCGAGTTTTAAATATTCCTTCTCTTTCCGGACATCGTATCTCAGTATTTTATATACACATTTCTGATTCCACTAAAGCTTAACTTCATACACTGAACTATCTGTTTTGTCCTAGATTTTGCTTGATCGTGCGTCTTCACTATCCATGTCTATGAAAGGTTTGACTAAAAAGGTAATTTCAACCCACATATTTGCATTATAAATTCATTGCTCTCCCGTAATCTTGTGGAAAGTGACTCATTGATTAGTTTATGGGTGAGACTAACTGTCGTATGTGGCAATTCGGAGTTAATGTTTTTGTGCTTGAAATATAAAGTAGGAAAAATCCTCTTTTTTTTTGGAGGATCGACGATCTTGATGTGGGTCGTCGTCGAGAGTTTGGCCTTATTTGACATTATTTGCAGATGTGACTAGATAAGGGTCGGAGGGCGATTAGTAGTGTTGGCCACCGACATGATGGGGTTCTGGCGACTTCGGTGAGTTTAGGTTTGTACGAGTACTAGGTCATTTTGTTACCGGGTGCGTTTTCCTTGGAGCTGTGGAGGTAGGTGACTGTCGAGTTCTTTGGAGGTAGTTGTTTCATCTATTTACTGGTATTTTTGGTTGTATGTGTACTGGGTACAGTCTCACTAGTTTGGCATGAGGCCATTGTTCACCAAGCACTTCTTCATTGTCGTTTTTAGATCGTGTCGTGTCCGGTTAGTTCTTCAAGGTTTTTATATCAGGTATTGAGACCTTCGTGTGATTGTTCATTCCTCTTGTTGGGAATAGGTTGAACTTGGTTATTTATAGGATTCTCTGTTGAGGATGCTTTTGTTTGCAAGTTCCTTGAGTGAATTTTCCTTTGTCTTACTTTTGTTTCAAAGGTGGGGTATTATAAAAATTTGCTGATAAAAAAAAAGAAAACACTAGCAGAAAAGAAAGTAACAAGTCCACGCTTCATAGGACATAAAAATAAAAAAAATCAATCTCTTAATTCGAAGAGTTGAAACACACTTGTCAACTACTCAAAAATGCCGACAGGGTAATACTACGATAACAGTCAATACCATCGGTACAACGACTGATGCCTGGGAGATAGGACGGAACGTGCCTATTATCGGAAAAGAAGCGGTGCCTTGTTGGACTGAGTTCACCTCCGTGGGTCCAACTAAAGTCATCTTCCCTCAAATTATAAATGAGTGCCTTAAAAATGTGGAGATGTTTTTTCCTGAGATGGTTGGAGAGAAGCTTACCAGTATTTGGTGAAGCTTTGCCACCATACGACAAGTGAGACAGTGGTATCCTCTGACCTCGTACTGGCATCGGTCAAAGTATACAATTATCCCTAATATCTATTTAGCACCATGGGAGAGTTGATCATGTTTGAGGATAAAGTAGTTTGGATTTGATTTGTATAAGGAGAAACTCCCAAAGAAATGGAAAAAGAAAGAAACACCCCAAAGAGAATGGAGACAATCTTAAGGTAATGGAAGACCCACAAACTACAGATATCTCCATGGAAATGATGGAACAACCTTTGCAACATGACGGCCTCGTTGAGAAGAAGACAATAGGTACTGACTCATTTTGTTTCCACTAGCACTTGTGATATGTCTCTACTCTTCTTGACTATTCCCTTATAAATAAAAACAACTTGTGCTTCTCAAATACCACTCTTTCTTGATAATTTGCTTCCATAAACTCCTTCTTCATGGCTAGGTCGAGCTCAACGCGAGGATTGGCTTTGTTGCTTGTTGTTTTGATGATCCTCATTGCGAGTTCTGAGGCTAGTAGGCTCGTCGGGAGGAGAGGGGCACGCGTGCGCTTATTGTTTCGTGAATTAGGGTATAGCAAATCCAAGCTCGAGCATTTTCGGAGGTCTTCAGCGTTGGATGAGGGGACGGTGAGAGTGTCTCCGGGAGGGCCGGATCCGCAGCATCACTGATGTTCGGCATTGGAGTGAGGAGATTGAGAAAACTACTTGTGCGGCCGGATATGAAGTTTGTAGATTCTCTTTTTGTCACTTGTGTAAATATTTTGTTCTAGTAATTCGAAACCCTCTTGTTCATATCGTCCCTCTCTTTCTCTTTTTCGAGATGCAAGAAAAAATTGATTGATCCACATTAAGTCATGTGAAGTTTCATATTTCATCGTTACGTACGCCCACATGTGAGTTAAGAGATGTACGACTGATGGTTAAAAACAAAAAAAAGACTTACTATATACTTTTAGCCGATGACCCGAAAAAGATTAATATGCACATCGTAAGTTTCTTATTATGTACTCCTTGTTGAAACTTGGTAATATTATTGTGGTCGTGACTTAAATCAAGACCATCAAATAAAAATGTACATCTTCTGGGTCAAATCGTTACGGTGTTGAAGCTCGGGGCTTTACGGAGGCTAAAACGGTTTGGCAAGTTCTTCAGTTTCGTATTCGTTGGGAGCCAATTGGACGCGGACAACCTGATCTCTTAATTGCATAGATTCAAGGTCCAGGATTGTGGAGCCCTCTCGGGACCGTGACCTTTAGATAAGTTCAATATTATTCCACTTTTTCGTTGAATTTTTTTGATAAAACTAAAAGAGAGCAAATATTTGGATGTACGTACATACATACACACCATGAAGAACAGATACACATAAAAAAAAATCTAAACCATAATAATAGAGAACTCTCTCAAGAGTATAGACGTGGCTCTCTTAATCGGCCCTACCTCTTCATGATCTAATTGTCGTTCACGCGCACAGTTTTAGATGTCTACCGTTATTCTACTATCACCTCCACCTCCTCTTCCTTTATCGGAAACGTCTTATCTCGCGGAACTACAGATGGAAGAGTTTCCCACCACCGAACGCGATTGAGCACCTCCTCCTCCTTCTCCTCGGGCGCTCAACCGTTCGTCACCAACGTCGTCGCCTCCACCTCGTTGTTGCCTCCGCCTCCGATCCAAAATCATCGGAGGCATGACCCAGGGTTCGACGATCAGTCTGTGACACACCTGGTCACTCAGGTCGTTCGTGCAGGGCCGCTCCAAGCCCCTCCGCTGGATTGGGACCTTAACACCCACGATAGGGATCAGGAGATTGGAATCAGCGGATGATCATGTCGATAGTGGCCTTTGAAAACTCGACGGTAGCGCGGTGCCGTCATGGACTAATGATAACAACTTCTATTGGCCCAAACAACCAGGCGAAGTCTGCTACGCAACCTCGCCGAGTCTAATAAGTCCAAGGACGATCAACGGGGTGTGTTTGAGAACACATACCCGCCTTGCCAGGGTCACAGTCATCTCGACGACCCAAAGAAGCCTCCACATTTTTCTGTTGTTCTCCCTAGATGCCCGGTATTCCCCCGGATGCTTCGAGAAGGTCTTTGTCGAAAAACCAATGTGTTTATCAGACACCACGAGCATTTTCAGGTCGATTCAATAAAAAAAAAGCAAAGTGAGCTATGATCATAAGCCTGTCGTAAAAAAGACGTACCCCTTCAGTCGTCAGGATTAACCGGACATTTAGTTGTTTTAAATCCCTTATTCATGCTCACCCTATGTCACTCGTTCTATTTCCTTCTTAATGAATTCTATTTCTATGCTAAAAACATACAAAACTTAGCAAATTCAGTAAAAGAGTAGTTCATTCCCATCCTTGAATCTTTAATCTCATAAGCACATTGCATTGCATGGCTCTTCCCCTACGCATGACTAGGTTCTCCATTACTTTTATCAATTTCCTCAAAAACATAAACAAAACACACACGAAGCATATATCCATCACTTTGGCTAAGTATTCACATGGCTAGCTCAAGAACCCTAATCACGGTAACGACCTCACATGGAAGCCACGCCATCGCTGCCAAAAACACAAAAGTCTTTCTATTTTCGGTTGGTCCAATTAATACAAGGATCGTACCTATTTAAAATTGTTGCCGCCACTGCATGATCTTTTCTTTTTTGTCAACATTATGTCACCATAAACAACATATATGTGTATATAATTCCTCAAAGACAAGAAAAATTAGTAAGCAAGCATCGTAAAAACAAGAGTTGTCGGGTGACGGATACGATAATGCAACACTAAAGTTTGGATCAACGTTAACAATATCGACAAACAATCGTTCAACAAAGATAAACAAATGGAAAATAAAGTTACGATGCTTTATTCACAGTCCGAAAGCTACATATATGGTGTTGTCGTTTTACAAAAGCATGACGAAGAACAGTGTCACACCCATTAACAAATTTACAACCTCTATAAAGTGGCTTGACCGACACGAATAAAATCTAAAGTGAATTTACATACAGGGAAAAAAGATGGTTACATGATTCATCAATAACATTTACCACTGCCTCAAAAAAACAATAACATTTACCACGATATCAAACAAATAAGAGAAAGCTTTATTAGAATGTTTGAAACTGATGAAGTATGGACTTACATCTATTAAATATAAAAATAAAAAGCTATTTATACAAGGAAGGACCACTTCTACTTAAAAGGTTGATCTTTTAGTTCGAGAAGTGTCCGATGTAAGCAATCCGTTTTGAACAAAAATTTAACATGGTTTCAGAGTTAGTTTGGGTATGTGAGTCTGCTCTGGTTTATCGAAACATCTATTCGGTGTCCTGGTGTTCAACAAGGGCGATCCCTACACGTGAAAAAAAGTGTTGTCCGGAGCAGATGACGTGGCGATGGCGTGCGGACGGATCTCTCTTCAGGTTTGGCTCTCGGGTCAGCCGAAAGGGATTGTACGGAGGACCTTAATGAGAGGCCCTGGAAGCCTCAGATGATGGATCCTCAGGTACACGTACCTCAGTTGATTCCGCTTCCAACACCTGTGATGGTGATTTTGATTAGTTCAGGGATGGAGGTCCAGGGCGTTAGGGCCTACAGGTTCGTTTGAAGAGGACGGCGTCACGAGGACCAGTGACGAGCCAGCGGACTGGGATCTCTCTTCGGAACTCACAACGAGCTCATTCCAGGGAGGAACACGGTCGATGGCACCCTCTCTAGGTAGGGAGGGACGTTGGCGGTTATAGATGGGTCTTAGGGTTCCATCGCCTCGAGTAGAACCTCGGGCCTACAATGGGACGAGGCGTGATGGTTCCCCGATGGGTACGGTCAGGGTACAGATCTACTCTAACATGCATGAGTGTTTGCATGCAAATGGTGTGGAGGACATTAAGGGCGTATGGGGGTTCTATCCATACGGGAGGTGATGGAACCCCTGACGGAACTCTGTGGTCGGAGGCTTAATTTCGCATATGTCGTGGCGGCACGGGTAATGACGCCCAAGACGCTCTTCTTGAAATCCTTGATCGATTGGCTTGGGGAACTCTGAAAATAGCCGAATGTGGTGGTACGCCCTCTCGATGACGGTGCGGTGGGCTTTTTCTTTTGGTCAACGAAGGAAAGAGCTCGGGTGTTTACAAGGGAGCCTTGGGCTTTATGATAATCACTGGTACTTTTTGTGGACTTGCTACCGTAAATCCAACCTCAAGACATCATTTTTACTCCTCAGTATGGGCCCACACATCCAACTTCTTAGTAGGGGCCTAGGACCGAGGGGTCGGGTTTTGGCTAGGGAGCGCCCTACGCACCTACTTGGAAGTGGATGAAGACTCGGATGGAATGAGTTAGGGAGACTTCAGGCGGCTTCAAATGTGTGTGGATGTGCAACTCGCGCTATAATTCCAACTTTGGTCCGACTCTCTGAATCAGAGGTACTAATTCTCCTGCATATTTTCTATAAGCATTTATTGGACCATTGTTTCGGTTATAGCTACATCGTATATTTGGTATCAGCTTGTCAGTCGGGTCACGGGGATATAGTACCTTCACTCCGCTCCCCCACTGACCCGAGGTCGGCTGGATCACGTGTTCATCACGATAGGGTGACACCGGGGACAAACTAGATTCATTTAGGAAGTGCCTTAGGCCATCAAATGGCAACAAGGCCAGGTGTCCAGAAGGAGAAATGGAAGATGGCTGAGGAGAAGGCTGACTCCCCTAATCAAGTCATGTTTTTCCTATCAGGAGTGGTAATCCGATCCTGAAATCTAGCTCACGAGTCAGATCTTTTCCCATCAAGGGTACACACTCGGGCACTCCGTGGGACTCCCCATTACGAGGAACATTTGCACTAACCCAATGGCCACTCCCACTCCTTCCCAAGAAGTCGAGCGGAAGCTCCCTCGCGACGAGACAGAAGCGACTAGCAGGGGAGATCCAAGACCTAAAGTTTGAGGGTTCTACACGCTCTGAAGGGGCACATCGAGCAGCGGTGTGGGCCGCAAGAACTCTCACCTTGTTCAATGAGGAGTTCGTAATCCAGTGGGGGTTGGCCAATAACACCGCCGCACTGAACGTATGGTGGTAGTGGTCCCACCAAGTTCTGGCATAGTACTCTACTACCATTTCGGGAGCCAACACTCTCGCGTTCATGGAGCCTTACATCATTCAAGTACTACCCACACTGGGTCCTTGGAGGAATATTCAGTCCGTCTCAGTGGCAATCATCCATAAATAAGCCTGCTCTATCCTAGCTCCCCGTTTGGAGTCGTTGTACCGGTGTCTTCGGCCGCTATTACATCATCGTCCTCTGAGCATTCTAGTGGAGCGTTTCGACTAATGAGCATATAATTTCGTACAATATGTTCCACGTTGATTGGACTTTTAGCATATAATTTTTTTGATTTTTGGTTATTATGTTTTGGATCGAGATTTTATTTGATTCAATATATAGTTATGCTTACAATTAAAAATAATTATCAAAATCAAAAAGTACACTGCTCAGCTAGGGTTTCTTTTACTCTGCTAGGGTTTAGTGATTTTTCGAGTTTCTCACCATTACCGATCATGAATACGGAGGGGAGGACATTGGAGTCGCTTGTCGTGTCCGGCGGGATGCCGGATGGGTGCGGGGAAGGAAACACGGAGGACTCAGGGATGGTAGGAGGCGCGGCCGTGGTTTTTGGGACAGTGTCGCTAGCGGCGGGAGAGAGCTGGTCCAGTCCAGCGCCGTCGAGCATGGATGGGTGATCACCCAAGCCGGCGGCATTCTCCCAGGGATGGTCGCCGAGTGAGGACGCTGATCCAGTGGAGTTCTCGGCGACGGAGGAGGTTGGCCGGGGCGTTGGAGCAAAGCCGCGTCGTGTACAGGGCGTCGGGCCACGGCTGAGGAAGAAGGTGGTCCGGCGTCCGGTGGTGCCGCCGGTGGAACAGACGATGACGGGCTCGGGGGATGAGTCGAGTAAACCACTCCGTGACAGGGCGGCGTTGATCTCGATCGTTATCTCATCGGCGACAGATTCGGAGGCAACGGAGTCGGAAGAGGCGGTGGCGTTGAGGCTACGGAAGGGCAAGGCGCCGATGGAGGCTAGGGTTCCGGCGAGGGGACGTGATATGGAATTGGGCCCGGGATTGATGGCAGAAGCACGTAAGTCGGGCTGGCAGCCGCGGATGGTCACAGGTCCAGGGGATTTGAGCGGGAACCCGCGTACGGGCTGGACCCAGGCTAGCCATGCCGATGTGGCCCAATGGGCTGCCCGATATGGGGCGGGCTCGGGTTGGCCCGGACATCGGATGACTCTACCCGGACCGGATCAGTATTTGATGGGGTAGGGTTTTATCGGGTCAGACGCGGCTCCGGCTCTTGATGAAACGGACTTCAACCCGTTCGGCTCACGGGGTTCTCCGGGATCTGGGAGGCCTGATCAGATGGGGTCCTGGACTCCCAAATGGGATCGATACGGATCAGGGAGGTAGTGGTACCAGTTCAAGAGGTCACAGGAAGGGGTAACCTATACCGTTTTGCAATGGCGGCCAAGGTTCTAACGTCGAAGAAGGTCTACTTGAAATCAGTGGTAGACAGGTTGGAAGACGTCTGGGGAATGAAAGTGGAAGCCAAACCCTTGGAAGTGGGTCTTATAGCTTTCTTCTTCAGGATAGCAAAGGAAAGGGAGAGGGTTCTTCTGGGGGAGCCATGGTCGTTCTGGGACTCTCTTGTTCTATTTACAGACCTTCGAGCTCACATGCAGGTTCAGGACCTGAATTTCCATCACTTCTCGGTCTGGGCGCGGGTCTCCAACTTGCCAGTAGGGGCGTGGACAAGGGATGTGGGTTTCCGTGTGGGAAATGCCCTTGGTGTATGCCAGGGAGTGGATGTTGATAGGGATGGTTTCCGCTAGGGCGATTTTATGAAGATTAGGATTAGAGCGGACATCAGGGTCCCCCTGCAAAGCCAACTCTGATTTCGGCTATCGGTGTCTCAGGTACGTACCCGCTTGGTGATATCTTATGAACATTTGTCTGAACATTTCTTTGGATGTTGTTGTGCGGGCCATCTGTTCCCCGTCTGCCCAGTGGTGGTTGGTAAACGAGGGTCATCGCTAAAGGCACCGGCGGACCCCAGATCTGGCTTAGAGAGAGCAAAACATGGGAAGGCTACGTCAGGCACAAACTGGACGTACCTTCGAGACTATAGGAGTGGGGGTGTCAGGATTGGAGAGCCAAGTACTCCTCCACAGGTTAAGGAGTCAAGGGTGCAGGGGCAACAAGACTACTATAGGGAGGAGGAGGCGCCGACTGGGTGGCTCCCCAGGGAGATGTCTCCATCCCTGTCGGGGAAGAAGCGAGGTGAGGGGGAGGAGGAGCCTGAAGAGGAGACAGGATCCACAGAATCGGGGGAAGCAACGAATGTAGTGGCGGGGGTGGCAAGCACCCCCGCCTCCAGGAATGAGAGTCTGGAGACCCAGGAAGGGATTGGTCGACTGTATCCCCTTCCTGGCAGTTTGGTGCCATTGGTTCTGCCAACAGTCGATGAGATACTTCCCTGCCACTTCGGGGTCAACATTCCCGCGTTCTGGAGCCCTACACTTATCATTCAAGGGAGGACGACGCACGCTGACATACTGGGGGAGGTATCGGTCCACCACTGTTCGATGTTCAACTGATTTGCTCGATCAGTATTGATGGTTGAAGCATACTGTATCGGTGTCCTTGGATGCTACCGCAGTCAACCCCCCGACCGCCTCTATGCATATGAGCACAATTCATTTCTCAACACTTCTGGTTATTTCCTTTTGAATTATTGCATTTTCTTTGTAAGGGGTTCGTCGACAGACGAACACCCAGGTACTTTTAATTATTAATGATATTTTCAGTTCCTCTAAAAAAATGCTTACAATTAAAAAAAAATCAATAGATTATAGCGAATTAAGCTTGTTTTTTTTTGAAATGGGTAACCGGAGACTTTCATTAATACCAAATGGTAATCAAACAGGATGAGGCGTGACCGCCTCGGGTTCCAGATATTTGTCCGGGCCGACCGTAACAAGCTCGGCGGTCATGGACCCATAATATTAGCCCACTTGATATCGTGGGCAACAACTCAAGACAACTCCCTACCGTCGTTCCAACATAACGAGGGAAAATAAACCAAGTTCTAAAATCCGCAAGGAGTAAAGCATCCCAACAAAAATATAAATAATAACAATAAACAGAAATAATTGGTGTTGATACTGCAGGCTGGCTGGGACCTCCCAGGAGTGGCTGTCCCGGGTCTGTAGGTATAGTCTGGGACCGACTCCACCCACCCCTGCTGGGGCAGATCATTCCTCCATCGGAGGCCGCTGGACCTCCGCTCCGTCTGCTCGATCCGTCCACTGAAAGGGCGGGTACCAGGGTTGCGGCTGGGTAATCGGATCTCCCCTCTGCTTCTTTGTCTCCGATGGGCGTGCATACATCGAACCACTTTTGGTCTTCAGAGTGGTCATCTTGACTTTGCCTCGGCTGGGCCCACCTTTCCCTAGACTCTCCTGGGGGTCCGTCTGATAGCCCCGTGGATCTGTCTCCCCTCCCTCCCTCATCATCGCA
The DNA here is from genome assembly GCA_963921825.1 of Erodium maritimum. Lineage (NCBI taxonomy): Eukaryota > Viridiplantae > Streptophyta > Magnoliopsida > Geraniales > Geraniaceae > Erodium > Erodium maritimum. Next base: position 70,107,429 of record OY997593.1, read on the forward strand.
TTGTATCCGGGGGCAGCTCGGATCACAGGGCGGATGTTAGCCAGGTAGTCAGGCTTTGTGGACTTGGGGGCGGTGTGGGTGCTCCATGGACACCCCCTACAAAATATTGGTCAACCATTCCCAGTTAACCTTAGCCAGGTAGTCAGGCTTCGAAGTGCCTGTAGTGGACGATTCAGCGCCCATGGTGATTTCCCTAGAACGGACCATAGAGTTCAGGGTGAGATCACTCAGACGGTACGTGATCGCCGGGTGTGATGCTGGGGGGTGCATTTCAGACCGTTTGCAGCAACCGGTCCACATCCAGGTCCCTCGGGACCAGGATAGAACTATCATATCGAATCTCCTACCGGCCAATCCCCACCAACGGGGTCTGGCAGTGCATTAACCTGTGTGTCAGCATGCCGCACCTGCGACAAATATCCACCACTCTTTCGTACTGTAGATCAATCACAACAGAGGAATCAGTACCTGGGAAGCGGAGTCGGGTTCTGCGCCGTAAGGGTCGAGACAGTTCCATACGAACCCTCATCCAAAGATGCCTATCCTCCCGTCGGACCGACGGGATTGGGGCTGACAGGATTTGCGTGCCTACGCTGCCCGCAACGAGACCCCGGATGTAGCTATTTCTGGCTCCTCCCGGTATATTCAATGCCCTGACCCCGAGTTCCACATGATTGAAACTGATCTCTTCCGCCCGATCGAATCGCCGAAGCGGTTCAAGGAGGAGGGGATATCCCTTAAAGCTCCATGGACCCCTATGGCGGATGTCTTCCATGATCTTGGCTGACGGGAAGTGGTAGCCCGTGACGTCGGGAGACATGAACTCCACCTGAATCCCCGTAACCTTCCATTTCCGCAGCAGAGTCGCACAGACGATGTGTTGATTGTGTGATCGATCCCCAGCGACCTTCGCTGCAAGGGAGAATTCGTAGGAACCGGACGTAAAGAGTGGAACCCCCTCGTCCGACACCACCAGCTCGTCGTCCTCATCCTCCCAATCCGGGATCGGGGATATACGGCTTGCCTGGATCTCCGAAGACGACCCCGATGGCCTGCTAGCACTCGAACAGTTAAGGCTAGAAGTCTGCACCCGCTCCGCCGGAGGGAGGCGGCGAGGAACCATCAGAGAAGGGGTTGGCCGTGGGAGATTGGTGAGATCCCGCTGTATCTCCCTCGACGTGGATGAGTGTCCGGCAAAAGGCGGAAAGGGCACCAGTGGTTCTGGGGGCACGCCGATGGCCAGGGACGCTCCGACAGACAAGGACGCGCCCGGTTTGTCCTTCAGATCTACCGGAAGCGGCGGCACCCGAGGAGAGGTAGGATCCGTACCGAGCAGCGACAGAGGGGCGGCGGCGCGACCGGCATCTTGTTGGGTGAAGACCTCGAGGTCACAAGAGACCTCTACATGTGGGTGGATCTGGTCGGGGTGACCATTTCCGGCACGTGAGGGCGGTGGGTAGGGAGATCCAACATCGGAGAAGCAGAAATGGTCGAGGGCGACGTCGGAATGGCTCTAGTGGCGGTGGTGAAGTCGTTGGTGCAGACGACCAGGCTCCGAGTTCGTGGCGAAAGAGGCCAGAAGCGCGGTTGGGGAACGTCGGGTTGTAGGGAAGAAGGCTGTGGGGACGGAGGTGGTGATAGGGATGGAAGCGGATGAACGACCGGGGCAGATGAAGACGGCGGCGACGGCGACCCTAATAGGATATGAGAGAACCTCAGAAGAGGTGTGTGGAGCGCTTTTGATTGTGAGGTAAGCTTGTTTGTTAAAATCCTTTGTAACTTTGACAATCAAAATCCGAGTCACAAATATAAAAGGCAAAAAACAATCTACCATAATATTATTATTAGCTCAAAAAACATTACACAATATATCAAAGAGGAATCCAAATACATTTTTTTTTTCCTGAAGATAAGATATGATATTTGAAAATAGGTAGAATATAAATGTCACATCACCATGGTCTAAGAGATTTTATTATCTGCGCTCGTCTACATACAAATTCAATCCACCACCTCAAAAACATCATGTCCGACAAGGTTAATTTGTTGGATAGCATACACAATATCCAAAATCCAAACAACAAACAAACACTTTTTGGCTCACTAACCATCCCATTTGAGGAATAATAGATAACATATATGTAGTTCGTGCTTAGTGAATCAAAAGGGATCCAAAACATCAAATCAAAAAAGAAAAGGAAAAAAAGAGAGATGACAATTAAAAAAAATGCATAATCATGTGAAATTGGGCAATAATGTTTCAATAGCTAAGATTTTTTTTTTGAAATGAGTAATCGGAAAAGTGTATTAATGAATGAAATAAGCCATACAAGGTAGGACGTAAAAGTCCTGGGCTTCAGATATGTGTCCTGGTTTTCCGTAGTCAATTCAACGCTCATGGACCCGTAGAAAAATACTGCTTTGGATCGCAGATACTAACTTAGGACATCTCCTTACCGACATTTCAAAGGAACGAAACGAGAAATTTAAACGACCTAAAAAACAAATCCTAAAACAGTACGTAAATCGAAACCAAGCTAACCAAGCTAACCAACCCTAACGAACCATACAAGTCCTTATTGAAGCAGAAAGCGTCAAAACAGGGATCCTACGGTGGTGCCCTCCTTTCTTCCTCCCTGTGCTAGGATGTCGTGGAGAACTGCACCCCCTTAGCGGACCTCCCCCCGGATCCCAAACTCACTTGTCAGTTATCTGATATTCACCGGAAACGGGGAGCATCTGAGGGACGGAGTGGAAACCTCTTCGCGTGAGAGGACGACGGCCCAAATGAGGTGGATCAGCGGAGACGACGACGAAAACAACCATGACAACGAGTGATGTTCAACGACAATGTAAGAAGAAGAAAGACGGAATAGGATTTTTCTTTTTGGTAGCTAGGGTTTTTCCTTTTACTCGAAGATGTTATTTATTAATGAGGAAAAGGAGTTCATCCAATAGCTATGAACTAGTTGTCTCGAGTTCATAAGCTACAAATTGTTCCAAAATAACTTTACTTTTTCACTATAGAAATAAGGACAATAGTTTATAATGGAAGGTATGTCGCTGTCCACCAACAATGATATATACTCCTAATTCGTTTCCTATAAATAGGAAATAATAACTTGTTCATAGACAAGCTATTTCACACTTAGTACACTTGTTTACATCTTTTAGCTCCTATATACAAGCCATATATCATCCATTTCCATGGCTTGCACAACTTGTAGCCGAGTGATTCCACTTATGTTGATCGTTTTTGCAATGTTCTTGGTGAGTTCTCGAGCGCGGATTCTCCACGGGAAGCCTATTGCAACGAGTGTCAGCAGTATCCATAGTCAAATTTTGTTTAGTAGACTGGGCTTCGATTTGCCTGAACTTAAACATCAAACAAAGATCATGTCGACTATGGATAATGTTCACGTAGGGTCGGATAGATTGTCGCCCGGGGGACCGGATCCTCACCATCACTAGCTGCTTGGAGCAAAAAGAAGGGAATAAAATGTGGGTTTCTGTGACCTTGGCTTAGTGTGGTATGGGTCATGAAAGTATGGTTGTGAAGGCCAGCATGACACAATTGGTTTCACAAGCATATATATTGTAACTATACATACATTTTGTCATGCAATTTTATTGATCACAGATCATATGTTTTGTTTGGTTTCTCGTTACATGGTATCTTTTTCGTCGACTTTGACTATTTACGAAGAAACAAAATTGTATGGAATATTTGGACCTTTTCATCACTTACCTGATATACAACAATAAAAGATGTAAAAATTGCACCTTTTAGTAAAAAGAACTTTTTAGTGATAAAAATTCCAATAAATTTATAGTTGATGTTAGTTATAGCATATTAGACGTTAAAAACTTGTATGTTCGACGATCATTGTAGACCGATTCGACCACGATTTGTGCGTGAAATCGGTTGAAAAGACTAAATTTTAGCGTTGAATCATCGTATCTCAGTCATTTTCACACGTCGAATCGGTCTCTTTACGAAAGACTGTGTGTGATTTTGTAAACATCTGTAGATGTCGTTTCTATGACAAAGGCTTTGACCAGTAGTTTCCGCGCGCGACACTGGTACGTATCTGCACGGAGATTCTGCCTTGGCTTGCGAAATTTTGCACTTGCTGTTGAATCAACCGAATTTATTTGAATAAAATAAAATAAATAAATAACAATTTGAAGTCATTTTTTGTTATAAAATGCCTTTCAAATTTTTTTTCCATACCATCATCTATTTCATTGCTCTGTACACAATTATCCCGAGAATGTGTATGTTTTTTTTTTTATTGTTGATGGATTCTTTTAGTGGTGATGAGTTTGATCCAACCACAATTGACTATGTGGCGTTACAAGAGATAACTCGGGAGGCAGAGAATGAGATGGTGTAGTCATTATGGACTACAGTTAATGTAAGAACCGCCCCCGGTCGATCCCGTTCGAACCGGAGGTTTTCGGCGAAAGTTGACTTTTTGCCGAAAAAGTCAACCGATGACTCCGGGAGTCATTCGGGACCTTTCCGGGGCCCAAAAAAGCTTAGCCGGCGTTACGGTTAGCTTAGTTGGGCCCTTTCCTTTCCTATGACTGTAATATTGAGAAAAGTCAACCCGGACCTTTTATCGGTCAAACGCGGTCCGTTTAAGAACTAAATCCGATTAACTATTTGTGTTGGAATTAGTTGAACTAGGAGTGGTCCCCAACATGGACATGTGTCCATATTTTCTTGGAAGGGAAGAAATGGGTCTAAAAGACCCATTTATCCCTCTTGGTATGCCTTGAAGGGATAAGAGTAAGGAGGGGCATATTGGGGGTTTCAACCCTAGGTTAAAGGCACAAATAACAAGAGTAATTCAGCTCATTTGTGCCTCTTGACAGATTTTGGAGAGAGAGAAGGGAAAAGAAGAGCTTTAGAAACTTGAGGAAGAAGAAAGGAGAAAAATGGTGGATTTTGGGGCTTGGTTTCTACTCTAATCTCATCAAAAACATTGGATTCATCTTCTACACTCTATTTCCAAGGTAATCATCTAGCTCTTTTTCGTTTTTATGTATTTTGAGTTCATGGGTTTTGAAGAAAACATGAAGAACTTGGTTGGGTTTGAAGCTTTGATGGTGGATGTTGATTTTTGGTAAAGGAAAGGAGTTAGATGATGTTTTAGCTTGGTTTTGGAGTAGTTTTGATGAAACCCCTTTGTGGGTATTTATTTGCTCAAGCTTTGGGTCTGTTTTGGAGTTTTGAGGTTTCATCAATGGAGGTTTTGAGAAGATTTTCGCAGGAAACGAGTTGGGGAAGAAGTACTCTGGTCTGGCACGAGACGGAGCACGAAGATGGTCAGGTTCCGGCACGGAACTCAGCACGGAACGGGCTTGGTCCCGGCACGGCACGCCACACGAACCGTGTTTGGTTCCGGGTTCCGGGCCGGTTTGTGACACGCGTCGAGTCTCGTTCCGGGCCGGGCTGTGGCACGGGTTGGTTCGGGTACCGGGCCGGTACGCTGCATGGGCCGGGTCGGATTCCGGGCCAGTGGGCCATCCGAATTGGGCCTCGTTTCGGCCCACTTTCCTTTTAGCCTATGTTGGACTTTCGGGCTTAATTTAGTTGTTTCTCGTTCTTAACGCAACTGAATTAGTATTGATTCGAGTATTTAATTGTGATCCAAGGCTTTAGACCCGAGATCGACGGAGGAGGAGACCCGAGGACATCGTGACGTAGAGGAGGAAGCGAGCCACGACGTCAGCAGCTAGGAGTTGAGATCTGTTTACTTTTGAGGTAGGGAACGTAGCGAATACCGGTTTAATTACGGAAAGTTACTAGTATGCTTGCAATATGATAATAATAATCGGAAAGGTCCTAGTTCACATATATGATGTGATTCACTAGAATAACCGCTTTCAATTACATTAATAATCGGACGAGTCTTAGTTTGCATGTAGGATGTGATTCACTAGAATAATCGCTTTCAATTCTTTGGAAATTGTCGTGCTGGTAGAATGGCCATGTCGAGCCTTAGGTTGTGTGCTGATTGAAATGTCTTGATCTTTGTTTGAGATGCATGATGTGTGACTTAGTGTCGATAAGATTAAGAATCATGTTATGATATACTCGGTGTAGCATGTTGTGGCTATGTGTGGGCAAGTGTGCCGTGTTTGATGTGATATGAACCTTGGTTTTGATATGATCGGGTGAGTGATAGACCGATTTGTGTGTTATGGTGTGTTGGCTTGGTTGGTATACCGTGGTCAAACTATGACATTGTGATGCGTGTTATTCTCTTGATTTGTGTTCCAAGAGGAGTTGTGTCCGGTAGAATACCTACACTAAGAGAGTATGTCGGTGTAGAGTATCGAGGACGAGGACGGTTTAACCATTACCCCGATGCTATGTGGTCCGGGAAGGCGTACGACCGAGGTATGTGCCGGTCTGTTATGCGTGAGGCCCCGATTCTACGTGACGGGAAGACGTCCGACTGAGGGATTTCCGGTCTGGGATGTTACCCCGAGTCTACGGGACGGGAAGATGTCGGGACCGATGCTCCGTGTTCTGGTACGATATAAATGGGATGGGCTGTGATAGTCGGTGATATTAGGAACGCTTGTACTAAGTTACGTGTTGTTCTGATGTGTGTTATGTGCGTGTTGATTGGCTATGTGCACTATTTAAATTGTGATTGTAGTCTTGCGAGAGTGATTGGTGGTTGGTACCTGTCCCGTGGGCGTTGTTGATAGTTATACTTTGCTAGTATGCCCTAATTTGACGGTTACTCGTGGTATTGAACTGATGTTCATAACCTTAACTACTTTTCCTACCGAGCGAAAGCTCACCCCTTACCTTGTTGTTTTTCAGGTGTTGAGCGGGATGTGTACTAGCTGGATGCTCGACGCTTGGGAGCTACCGAGGGTCCTAGGCTAGCTTGTCTAGAGACGTACTGTTATTTTGAACTATTTTACTACGTACTTTTTACCGAGCTGTTAACTCGTGTGGATATTTGGAAGTTTAATTCGTAATTTTGAGACCATTTTTCATTATTAAACTGTTTTTTTATTTAATGTTTTAGTCCACGTCTCGAGTCCGGTCAAACCGGATTTGGGGCGTGACAGTTAAGGAAGCTGGGGAACGGATCATGAACCCCATGCTGGTGAAGCATATTAAGAATTACATTTTCAGAGATCAGCACGATGCTCATGAGCGGCTTACGGACGATTACTTCATTGATCGGTGTTTATACAGGTGAAGCATGTTTCGTCTGCAATTCCGTATATAAAAGTTTGTTTTTTTTATGAAAATTTTAGCAAGCATAGCCGAATTGGACCCATCCTTCACCCAAAGAGAGGATTATCTTGGTCGTCCTGGGTTCTCCAATTACCAAAAATGTACTACCGTTATCCGGATGTTATGTTACGGTTCATCAGCCGACAGCTTGGACGGGTATTTTTAAATGTTGGAATCTACAGCCCTCGAGTACATGCATCGGGTTTCTTTCGTAGTCATTAACGTGTTCGAGGATACCTATCTCTGGAAGAGAGACGTTAATGATATTGCCCACCTATTGCGTTCCAAGTAAATGTGTGGGTTCCCCGGTTGCATCGACAGTCTTAAATGTGAGCATTGGGCATGGAAGAATTTTTCCAAAAGCGCATCAAGGGCTTCATAAGCGGGGAGATCATCCTAACCTAAAGTTATGCTTGAAGCGGTTACGAGGCCCAAGACCTGGTTTTTACACGCATATTTCAGTATGTAGGGGTCGAATAACGACATTAATGTCTTGAACCAATCATCATTATTTTCTCACGTACAACGAGGTGAGCAGCCACGAGTCGTGTTTCAAGGAAAAGGTCACGATTACAACACCCCTTACTACTTAACTGATGAAATATATCCTTCGTGGCCAACTTTTGTGCTCGGCATCACAACTTCTAAAGAACGTGTTATGCGCACAGAAACAAGAGGTTGTGAATAAGGTTGTCAAGAGGGCTCTCGGGATTCCCCAAGTTTGATTTCATATCGTCACTAGGCCGGCTCAAACTTGAGATAGCCGTAAATTGGTTATGATAATGAGAGTGTGCATCACCATGCACAATATGATTGTATATGATGAGCGTGATTCGTATAAGGGTCATGTTGAACGACTGCACGATGAAGAACATATCTTACCCATCCATCTAGGGCTAATTCCTAGTTATGATATCATCTGAACCTACACAAGATGTAGTCGAGATGCCCATTTTCAGCTGAAAGAAGATCTTATAAAACACATTTTGACTTTGTTAAGAGGGCACGAGGTGGTCGTGGATGAAGATGATGTGTAGGCTACACCTTTGTTGTATTTCAGTTTACTTTTGTTGCATGTCGGTTAACTTTTTTTGTATTTTCTTATATTTTAAAATTAGTTCATGGTTATGTCCCTTTTTTCATCATGTGTACATTTCTTCTTGCTCATGCGTTCGAGCTTGCGTTCTTGGAATCCTGGGAAACATTCGGTCATACTATCAATGATTCAGAGGTAGACTCCTCACGGAGAAACGAGTAAGGCCTCGCTCTCTTTTCTCTGTTATTGCAAACGCCTAAAATGTGGTTGGATTCACGATCCAATCTTTAACTGAAAAAATCATGATATTCTTTTTTAACTCTGAGGGAGAGATGGAAGTTATTAGAGTAAGAGAACTGTGGGCCTTCTACGATATGATATTGCTCCTAATGCCACTACCACCAAGGACCCAACCAGAGTTTTTGTGTTTTCGCTCAATCTGAATTTCAATATGAGCTTTTGACATCCCGGTAGAAGCTAGGACCTCCCAAGTGCGAGCATTCATCGTCTCAAATCTTGGACAAGACTTAGAAATCAGTTGAGTAAATCTGCCGAGAGCTCTTAGCATTATCCGAGAATGGTACACTTTCCTCTGGCTTGGGGTGGAGATGGACGCTACAAGACCACTCTGTTGCCACCTCATGTTGCAGGTTGATGTGGGTGCCAAACCACTCAAAGTCCGATTGGAGTATGAGAAGCTACCAGAATTTTGCTACGGTGCGGCCGTCTTGGCCATTAAATTAAATATTGCACTGCTTTCCTTCCGAGGGTGGACCGGTTTTCACACAAATACAGGGACTCGCTCCGAACTCCTCCCCTAGTCCAGGTGGAAGCCGGAATGTTATGCCAACTCCTTCCCCTACTATGCCTTCCCAGGCCCCTGAAATGGATTAACCTATTTTCTCTAACCTGGTTTGCCAATTAATGTAACAGGTGCACAGGAATAACACCAGCTCAATCTGTTGATCGTGTATGATGCACCGATCATCGATAATAGGAGCCGACTCCATAATGAAGTTGAGTTCGCCTAAAGATAAATACTCCAACCCCCCCCCCCCCCCCCCCCTTCCGGAGGTAATGTTGAAGGATTGGGGATGTAGGAAGGGATCAGTAGTATCTTCCCTATCCCCGTACACACCATCATGTTCCCAGTCCTGCCTAACCAAGAAACATCCCCGTCTACTGAGGATTGTGCGGACAGGAAGCAGAAGGATGGGGGTAGAACAGGGCTCTTAAGGACAGAGGTCCACAAACAGGATAAGGTACCCCGACCTCATCATGTTCATCATATTCTCCAGCACGAGATCTTAACTGGTTTTTAGCAGAAGAAGACCTTCGTCCCTCCCGACATCAGACCACACATGGAGCATCAAAGAAGACAACAGGTCAAGAGATTACCCAGGAGAACAAAGAATCTCAAGACCCTGACCAGGAAAAAGGGAACCAAGAATTTGGAGATAACAGCTATTTCAAGGAAGTAGGCCTTCGTGCCAATGGACATGGACCATAATGTGCAAGCAGCCCTACAAGACCTTACACTCCCAACTTTGACGAAGGCTTGCAAACAGCCTTGTCGGGAGTTATGATATGCCTTTGGGTCCTTGGGAGGTCGACAATGTCGGCCTCTCAAAATCCTTTTGGTTTCTACCAGGGGGATCAGGCTAACCAAGAGTACTTCCCGTCTGCTCCTACGACCCAAGGCAATCTTCGGAAATGGAATTTTGCTCCTTTGACTCACTTTTTGGCACGTATATTATATGCTTGGTTGTATCTACTTTGTCTTGTTGAGTACTCGAACTTCTTAGCCATATCTTCCGGTGTACCTGCCTACTTTTTAAGCGGGGACTTCCTGCTTTATCCATGATTTGTTTCGGGTTCGTCCTTGATGGTGGGTATTATAATTTGCTACTTGGATGAAGGAATAACAACCCCTTTATAAAAAAAATATGTAGCAAGCTAATGGGCAGTTTGAGCTACAACTCATTAATCTTTCCTTAGACCTAGACCTATGTTACGACTAGCCTCAACTATATTATGAATTCTCTTTTTATATATGTAATTATAAGGTTTTTTTTAAACGACAAACAGATACGTGCATTAATACAAATCAAAATATTACAAAATAAGGGCAAAGGCCCTGTGCTCCAGAATATTGTCCGAGCCCCCCGTAGGCGACCCAGCTCTCATGCACTTGTAGAACTAGTATACTTTTCATCGCAGACACAAATTGTCACGCCCCAAATCCGGTTTTGACCGGACTCGAGACGCGAACTTAAATAAATAAATAACAAAAGACAATTTGAAAGAAATAAGTTCCAACAATGATGTTAAACTGATAAAAGTGAGTCAACAGCTCATACATCCAGTATTGAGAAGTTTAGTTCGAAATAAAACAGTACGTCTCTAGACACTAGACAAGACCCTCACCAGCTCCCAAGCGCCGAGAATCCCACTAGCACATATCCTGCTCAAGACCTGAAAAACAAAAAAGTAAAGGGGTGAGCTTTCGCTCAGTAGGAAAAGTATTTAAGGTTATGAACATTCGTTCACCACCACGAGTAACCGGCTTACTCTCTCAGTGTAGATATCATACCGGACACACCTCCTCTTGGAATACACATCAAGAGAATAACACACATCACAATACCATAGTTCAACCACGGTATGCCAACCGAGCCAACTCACCATAACACAGTACATCGGTCTATCACTCACCCGATCATATCACAACCAATGATTCACATCATATCACGCATGGCACACTTGCCCAAACCTAGCAACAACATGCTACACCGGGTATATCTTATTATGACTCTCAATCTAATTAACGGTTACAATACACGTCACGCATCTCAATCAAAGATCATGGCATCACAATCAACACGCAACCCTAAGGCTCAACATGGCCATTCTACCAGCACGGCAATTTCCCATAATTGAAAGCGGTTAAACTAGTGAATCACATCCTATATGCAAACTAAGACTCTTCCATTTATTATCGTAATTGAAAGAGGTTATTCTAGTGAATCACATCCTATATGTAAACTAGGACCTTTCCGGTTATTATTATTATCTTAAAGGCATACTAGTAACTTTCCGTAATTAAAACGGTATTCGCTACTTTCCCTACCTCAAACTCAAAAGTACTCCAATCCTAGCTGTTGACGACCTGGCTAGTTTCCTCCTCCACTTCACGAGATCCAACCGTCTCCTCCTCCGTCAAGCTCGGGTCCAAAGTCTTGGATCACAAAACAATTCGCGAATCAAGAGTAATTCACAAAGGTTTGAAGAGGAAACACTCCCAATTAACCCCAAAAGGTCCCGGTTATAGATAACCGTCCCAATTACTCAAAATTCAGCAAAATGGGCCCAAGAGGCCCAACTCAGGTCTGTCACGGTTCGGGTCACGGAGCCTTGATGGGCTCCGCCACAGATTCGGTCACGGATCCGTGGTCCAGGCCGTCACGGTTCTCCTCATGGAGCCGTGACTGACGCCGTCACGGTCTCCCTCACGGAGCCGTGACGTCTCCCGTCACGGTGCCTGTCACGGATCCGTGACGGGTCTAGCACTATTCACCTTCTTCTTCATGCCAGCCTCGGTTTTCCATGAAATTTACCCCCAAAACCTCCATTGATGACCTTCTAAAGCTTCAAAACAGTCCCCAAAACGTCTCTACTTCAAAACCCACCATGGGTCTTCATCAAAACTCCACAAAATCAATCATCCAACATCATTTTTCTCCAAAAATTCATCATCCAAACCACAAACTCCAAAACCCAACAAAGTTCCTCATTTCTCCTCAAAACCCATGAATCAAATCCATCAAAAACGAAAAAGGGTTGGGGATTTACCTTGAGGATGGAGAATAGGTGAAGAAACAAGAGTTTTTAGAGGTTTTGGGTAGTAAATGGGCTCAAGACCCTATTTTTCCTCATTTCTTCTTCTTCAAGCTTCCTAAGCTCCTTTTCTTCTTCCTTCCTCTCTCAATTTCGGCCAACACTGAAAAGTGGGTGAAAATGACTCAAATGAGGGCTTTAACCTACCATTGAATTGTCCAATATGCCCCCTTGCTTCTTTGCCTTTCATGCCCAAGTTTTTAAGGGTACAAGGGTCTTTAGACCTTGTTTCTTCTCACCCAAGCCACTATGGACATGTGTCCATAGTGGGACCACCTCTAGCAAAATATCTCAGCACACCATTAATTAATTCTTTAAATCTCGAGGTTTGACCAAAGTTGACCGACAATTGACTTTTTTTCCAAATACAGTCATTTGAAAGGAAACGACTCAATTAAACTAACCGTAACGACGGCTAAGCTTTTTGGGCCCCGGAAAAGTCTCGAATGCCTCCCGGAGTCATCGGTTGACTTTTCCGGCAAAACGTCAACTTTCGCCGAAAACCTCCGGTTCGACCGGGATCGACCGGAGGCGGTTCTTACACAAACTAAGGACGACCTCTTACCACATTTTCAAACTTATTCAAACTAAAACTAGAACTTTCAATTGAACAAAAAATACTACGAGGAAACCAGTTAAAAAAACAAAAACTACAATTCAAAACGGAAACAACATAGTACTGATAATATAGAAAGCAATAAAAGTGTGCTGCTCCCTTAGCTTTCCCTAGACGTCCCAACACCGGTCGCCCTAGGTCTCTTCCTATCGTCCTTCCCCCGGATCACAAGTCCATTGATTGTATTGCTCCAAAGCCTTCTCGAAACGGCTCGTGTAGGAAGCCCTAAATTGTGGAGATCAGTTTCGGAATAGCCCTGGAGGCTCGTTGTAGTCTCTTAAACTCGACGATAGGTTGTAGTCTCTTAGACTTAGTGTGCGAAGAAACAACATCGTAACTCGCCGAAGAGCGAGTCACCTGATCTGTCCAGAGACCACCCTAACGAGGGGAGCACGAGAAGCTCTATGACCGGCCGGAGCTTCCAGGTTGGATTTGGAGAATGGAACAACTTCCCGGAGACGGAGGACATTGGCCTCGAGGCCGGACCCAAGAGGAGTCGTATGGCTGGGATCACCAACAAAACTCCCGCTACTAGGGACACCTACACGTGGAGATGCACGGTAGGGCTCGCTAGAGACAGTCCAATAGCAACAACAATAATGGCGACTCTCCCGGCGGTGGCACGGCAAAAGCGTGTGTTTGATAGCATAAAATGGAAAAATAAGGAGGGTGGGAGAGAGGAAGAGAAAGAAGAGAAAAAGAGATGGGTGTCGCCGACAACTTTAATAGCCATCGACAACAGCTGTATAGGATAGATGGGACTCTCTCAGTAAAGAGTGTTTTATGGTTTTTTGACCACGGCCCTTAATTATAAGGTTATTATCTTAGTTTTTTTTTTTTTTTTGCAACGCAGCTTTCTCCACATGAACCACACTCCATAGATAAAAACCAAATATAAGCCCTAATAAGCTTGTTCCTTGCGTGGAGCCACACAATTATCATAATTAAAAATAAATTAGCTTTATAATCCATGGTTTAATCTAAATTAAACTTTTGGCGCCGCCAATGCATTATAAATTTTCAACAATAAATAATTAGCTTTAATCAAATATTATTATCTAAAGCTACATAGTGCACGTACCATAGATCTTGTGAGAGCTACCTATATAAGGGAGGTTTCATGTTCTATATATAAACAAGATTACACAGAAATATATTTATAAATGTCAAACTTTATTTTATAATGACAATAAATTACGAAAAAGGAATAAGGTTCAGACAGTGCTTTGAATCAAGTCAAAAGGTGAAGCTAATTGTCCATTTGCAACTGCTTTCAACCTGTCAGATGGCCTTAATGCAACAGTAACCGCCCATCACCATTAGAGTGAATTATTTAGTGATATAACTTCATCCACTTTGATCAGCCATGCAAATTTTATAAAACACAACCTTTTTAGAGACTGAGAAAGGAATGCAAGAAACAAGTTTCTAGCTACATAAACATAATCAATGAAAAAATCAACAAAGGCCACAAACCTACCATTAACAATATAGATTAAACACAAAATAGAGATTGATATTATGTTATGCTAGTTTAATTTAAAGACTAAAATTGACATAAAAGGATTAATGTATTCAATTCGTCCGGTCTCTCTCGTTTCTCTAGATAGAGATATGGTTCTTAGGGGTTTTCTCGGGCTCATGACGGTGATGTCCCATTTCTGTCCTATTTCCTCCCAGCCTTGTTGTGATCAATAGCGAACCGTAGCAGAGAATGGCTTTGCAGTTCTCCAAACCCACATGAGGTCGTTCTCTTTAGACGTGTAGGAGGAACCAATCATCGATGTTCCGAGGGGATCTCTGGTTCTCCTTCGTAGGTAATCGCTCTCCTCCAATCCATACAAACCTAATATTTGAGTCTTGGTGTACATGTGAAAATTATCGGGCATGGTCGTTAAGCAACTCGGCGAAGGAGTGGTAGGATTCTTTTTCTCCTCCCTGACGTCCAAGGACATAGTGAGGGAGTTGGAGTCGTGGGCGTTTCGGAGGACCCCGCTCATCCTCACCGATCTCCACCTAAGGTACAACTGTCCTCCTTGTAGTTCATCCATCTTTATATCTGGGTTCGGGAGTCCAATCTCCCTTTTGACGGCATGGCGACTCAGGTCAGGACATTAATAGGTACGATCTTGGGAGGGTTTGTCAAGGTAGAGAGAGATAAAAGGAAGTGTTATTGGGTTCCTTACACGAGGGTTCTGGTCCAACTGGATATTACTCGTCCTCTCTACAACCTCAACATGCAATTCGAGGGGTACACACAACTCGTCATAATCTCCATCCAATATGAACGGATGTTGGAATCTCTTATGGTATGATTGGGCATGCACATCGAGAATGGGTGAAGGTTTAATTGGGAGAGGAACAATATGTTGGATTGTGAAGTCTAATGGGACCCGTGGGCCTACCCTAGAGTTCTAGGGTTTTATGTGTTCTTTTATGTGTGGAAGGATAAGAAGTATCTAAGATATGGGTAAGTAGAATCCAAGATAAGGATAAGAACTATCCAAGATAGGGATAAAGAGGATCCAAGATAAAGATAAAGATAGAAGGGGGATAGAGATATAATCTCTTTGTTGTTATCCAAGATCGCATCGATCTATTGGCTAGAGTAGTATATATTGGGGCCGAATCCTTCATTGTAAATCACCACAAACACCGATCAGTAGCCATTTTATGGTGTGTAGCACGAGTCAAAAAACACAGTATTGTGTGTGAGAGGAAAAATAAAGAGAACGGAGTGTGTAATCCGTTACGATTATAGTGAAAAACTTTACATGCGGCAACTGGTCGCAACTCTTACATTGGGAGTGAACCAGTATAAACTTTGGTGTCAATTTCTTTCATCGTTATTTTTGTTTCATCCTTCTTCAGAGATAGGAATTTGGTTTAATTCCTTTCACAATCTACCTTATGCTTCGACTCATAACAAGGAAGACATTTGGAGTGGGATCCTTCCATCGTAAGGGCTGAGATAAAGGACCCGATCAGAGGTTTTTACCAACTCCACTTCCCCATATGTGTTGATTGCCTAAACCCCAACGATCAGCATACTACAAGCCAAGTACAACACCAGATTTTGACTAAGAGCATCCACAGTCATCCAGCCTGCCTGAGGCTGAAAGGTTGAGATTGAAAGAAGAAAATAAGAATAAAATTATTTCTCTCTCCTTGTACAGCCTGGCTGAAACAATATCACATGCAGTCCAATAGACTAGCGTAGGCTAAAAGGTGAGGTTGTTACAAAAAATATATAGAATCCAAACATACGAAAGAGAAATGATACTATATTATAAAACAAAAGCACACATGACATTGATACTGTCACGCCCCAAATCCGGTTTTGACAGGACTCGAGACACGAACTTAAAATAAGTAAATAATAAAGTAAGTTAAATAAGAAAGAGGGTCTCAATATCAATTTAAAACTCCGAACATCCACACGAGTCAACAGCTCGGTAAAAATAATAATAAACGAGTCAAAACAGTAATAAAAACTATACATCTCTAGACACTAGCCAAAACCCTCGCCAGCTCCCAAGCTCCGAGAATCCTGCTAGTACTGGTCCCGCTCAAGCCCTGAAATAAATACAACAAGGTAAGGGGTGAGCTTTCTCCTAGTAGAAAAAGTAGATAAGGTAATGAACATCGGCTCACCACCACGAGTAACCGTCCAATTAGGGCATACTAGTATAGCACAACTAACTGCCAAATCGGGTCTCATAATCAAACTTACAACGTACTCAAAACGATCACTTACACACACAATAAAACATTAACCAAACAGCAAACGTATCCCACACAAAAGCAACCAGCACACGTCCCGTACCGCAGTCCCCGAACTCCGCCGGCTGTACACAGCCCGACTCCATCATAACATACCGGAAAGTCATTGTATCATATCGGATTGCCCCTCGGTCCAGAGGCGACACATGTCGTCGAGGCTACCGGAAACATCCCTAAGGGGACACATATCATCAGAGCTCTCGGAAATGTCCCCAAAGGACCATAGATCATCGGGGAAGAAACACGACACCTAGTGCCCAATACGACCCGTAGGCCCAATACGACCCGCAGGCCCAACACGACCCGTAGGCCCAATACGCCCCGCAGGCCCAACACGACCCGTAGGCCCAATCACAATCGTCGTTCTGGATGTCCTACACCGGCATACCCCCTCGATGTAGGCATAGTACCGGAATAACACACCGAGGAACCGCGCATACGTGGGACCACATTGTCGGCCTAGGTTGCCCCACACCGGCACACCCCCTCGGTGCAGGTACCATACCGGAATACAACTCCTCTTGGAACACACATCAAGATAATATCACACATCGTAATGCCACAGATCAAACACGGCTCACCAAGCCCAACCATCTTACCACAATTACACGACACGCCTGTCTATCACACACCTGATCATATCACAACCAATGATTCACATCAGAACAGTCACGACACACTTGCCCACACATAGCAACAACAATGTTACACCGAATATAATATGCTTTGACCCTTAATCTTATCGACACTAAGTCACACAGCATGCATCACAATCACGATCAGGCATTTCAATCAGCACACAACCTAAGACTCGACATGGCCATTCTACCAGCACGACAATTTCCCAGAATATTGAAAGCGACTAAACTAGTGAATCACATCCTACATGTTACTAAGACTCGTCTGGTTATTTAATAATTACCTAACATGCATAATAGTAACTTTGCATAATTAAACCGGTATTCGCTACTTTCCCTACCTCAAGAAGAACAAACAGCTTCGTCTCCTAGCTGCTGACGTACGGGCCTACCTCCGATCTTCTCGGGCGAAGTCAAAGTCTAAGTTTAACAGGTAAAGTTGATTAGCAGTCCCGACACAGTTCAAAAGTCCTCTAATTTATCAATTTAGCCCTTTAAATTCTCCATTTTAAATTATTTATTTAGTCACGCATTAAACGTTCATTACCAGCAACCCCATCTCTCTTGATGTAGTTTTTCTTCTTACGTTGTTATGGTGGGTTCATGGCTTCATCAAACAAACTTTGAACCTCTTCAGATGGATTTATGATGCTTTCTTTGATTGAACGTTCTACATTCACTCGAGCTTTGGCTGGTCAGTGAGAATCGCTTTTCTTTCACCGGAATTGCTCGTCATTAAATTAAAAAAAATAGAGACTACAAGATTTCTATGTGGATGAACATCTCAATTTATACAAATTCTAGACCATTTTAGCAATTATTTTTGTTTTTTCCAAGATAAAATTGTATTTAAATAATGGTCAACTATTTGTCAAAAAATGTGGTCATTGGTGTCAGAAGTAACCTTATCGCCGCTGGCTAAACGTCGTTCTCTTCTACCGCCATTTCAGCCTCTTCAACGCCAATTTATGAGGTGTTTTCATTCCGCCAACACCTAAACGTCGACTTTCCGCAGCCGATTGTAGATGCTCTAATTCTCATGCTCTTGGTTGGGCCAAGTCCTCCTCATAAAGTAGTGAGTTTGACTCCTGCCACGGACCATAGTATGTTACATAACATTTTGACTAATAAGGGGCACACATATTCTATTACCGTTCGGGAAGGAGGGAATGCATCTTCACTTTCTAACCCCGATGACGGCGTAGGAGAAACGTTTTGAGGAGGTTTTATTTTCTAGAAGGTGGTCGTGCCATATCAACCGTATGGGCTCTTAGGAAATCACGCTTCAAAAGGCGAATAATTTGAAATAACGCTGTGATGAAAGTGTTGAAAACCTAATAATTTGAAATAACGCTGTGATGTGTGAAATTGTTCTGTGCCATGATCTTGGACCCCACGCTATGGGAGATACCCGACCGAGGTGTATGCCGGTCTGGTATGTTGTTTGTTGTGCCTTGTTTGAAGTTGTGCCTCCTGAGGGAGTTGGTTGTTTTGTGTGAATTGTTTCTGTGAGACGCACAAGTGTGCGGGCTTCTCTGCTTACCTGAAGTTTTGTTTATGACTACTAAGCCTAAGTTTACCGTTGGTCCGAGTTTGACCCTTGTGAAACGCGTGTGAACCTTTTGCTTTAAGCGAAATGTTTATTCGAAATCCGAGAAACTGAACATGTGCGTTATCCATGCAGAGTATATACGACATGAGGCCTACTTACACACCGAGAGGCACTAGGGGTCGCCTAGGCAGAGGCAGGGGACGACCTACTGCCATTGATCAGGCAGGGGCATCTAGCGCCCAAGGTGCTACTTCGACTGAGCACCAGAGGGACGAGGCCGGACTGTCAGGGTCACCGCCCAGAGTTCCTCCAGTCGCAGCGCCGACTCAGGCGACCCCTCTGGAGGAGGAGGTTCGCGCGGTTCTTGCAGCGATCAGCGCTCAACAGGGGACCACATCACCAGCAGCTGAGACCATGCATGCGGCGACCACAGCCGCGGTCGAGAGGTCGGGTCAGAGTGACAGCCACACGACCCAGGCTCTCAGAGACTTCTGTAAGCTGGGTACGCTAGTCTATCCCGGGGGGGTCAGACCCCGAGGCAGCTGTGGGTTGGCTTGAGCGGATTACCCACAAACTTGATACTTCTGGAGTATCCGACGGCCGACTGAGAATATCTTTCGCGACCTTCCAGCTTGAGGGGTAGGCGTATCATTGGTGGCAGCATGTGCAGACCAGGGTTGGAGATGATTTCGAGCTTTTCAGCAGACTGTTCCTGGAGCAGTACTTTCCTCGATCTGTTCGAGATGACAGACACCAGTAGTTCCTGGAACTACGTCAGAGAGTGACGACCGTCTCAGAGTACGAGGAGAGGTTCACATCCTTGTCTCGCTTCGCACCCGAGATGGTGCAGACTGAGGAGAGCCGCTGCCGGCGCTTCGAGAGAGGACTCATCCCATCCATCCCGGATCTAGTCATTGCCTTCAGGTCGGAGGACTACTCTGTGCTAGTGGACCAGGCACTAGCCGTAGAGAGGCACTTCCGGGAGACCGCCAGAGCGCGGGAGATCCGGCCGAGGCCGAGTGGATTCCTAAGGTCGTCTGATGGCCGCGATCCTAGGAGGCAGAGGACCTCGGGATTCTTTCAGCCACATGCCCAGTCCGGTGGGACACGACGGGTTGGGGCGGTAGCATATGTCGGACCCGCTCCGGTGGCACAATTCTGTCCCTCGTGCCGACAGTTGGGATATCTGAACTTTTTGACCCCGATGACGACCTAGGAGAAACGTTTGGAGGAGCTTTTATTTTCAAGAAGGTGGTCGGGCCATATCAACCGTATGGGCTCCTAGGAAATCACGCCTCAAAAGGCGAAGGGCTAGATAGTCAAGACATGTGAGACCCAGAGCTAAGATAAAGCTTAAAGGGAAGCTAAGATAAAGAAAATGTTGTTTGAAACTCTCATCTCGACATCCATCCTGATGCCACAAATAGAAGCGGAGGTACTCCATATTTCCTAGAGAGCACTATCAAACAGTCTTTCCATGTCACATGATTCTTCGGGGCATGTATAAAGGTGGAGGAGGAAGCCATTATCGTTCAACTTTGTTTGGTTTCCTCCTTACCCAGATCACGTCTTTATCATTGACCAACTGATATACTCCACTTAGACAATTTCTAAGTCTCATGTCAGAACAATATGTTCCCTAAATAACCTAGTTCAGGTCAAACTCGAATTTAATTGATTGTTAGAGGATCAACTCAAATAAAAGCTCAATCTAATAGTTGAAGGCCTAATTATAGTAATATTCTAATACACGCCCTCACGGACAAGCCTGTTTTACGAGTTTGGAGGTGAATTATTTAGAGGAGAAGATAAGCATATTGAGAAGAGAGAGATAAAGGCAGACCTACTTGGGGGAAATTTTATAAATAGGGAAGAAATTAGAATTTTCGTATATAATGGACTTTGAACCAATGTTTGTAAACTCTGATACAGAAGCAACTCAACTAAAAGCTCAAGCTAATAGTTGATGGCCTAATCGTAGTTATATTCAAATATTGGGTTCATTTGCTTTTCAGACCATGGGTAGGTTTTTCAAAACCTAACAAAATAAAACATGTTCAATCTCTAGATCATGAGCAATAGGTTGGGATCACTTCATAATTTTTCCTACCGTCTACAAAGTGAATCCAACATACATGTAAAGTAACGTTAGAGCATCCACAATGGGAATAGACCGATTCAGTCTATTCTCGTTCTAGTTGAAATGATTTTATAGGATTTAGTGGTGATTTTACCCTAATTTTTTTAGTCTAATCTTTTGTTGTTTACAGCGGAAATAGATCGACGTGGCATGATGTGGTCCAAATGTCCTCACAATTACCAAAATTCCGTTTAAGAGCTTTATTGATAAATATAAATTTGTATCTGATTTTTGTTCAGCCCTAAGTTAATTGACATGAGAATCATATTTATTTTTTTCCTCTAGATTCAGAAGGGACAGATTAAACTTAAGTAAATTCTTTATTTTAAATCGTAAGTCGTGAAGGTATTTAGTTGTACATTTTTAGAAATTGTTACACGCTCCACTTCTAATTACACATCCCTCAACCTATTGCTCACTAAGATGCAACCAACAAGGCTTGTCGTGCACGAGAATCCACCAGTAATTCCATACGAAGTAGTGTTCGTACTTATCGGCGTACTCCTTCTCTGCATCGGCCATGACCTGGTGGTCGGAACCACCGGTTTGATAAATGAGCTTGAACTTTGACCAGCGCAACTGGAATATCTTCACCTTCCCGTAGGTGACGATCCAATGGTACTTGCAATTTTCGGCAGAGCGCTCCGTCCCTTGGGTTTGATGGGCCATGTGGGTGAGCTCTGCTCAAATGTTATCGCACAAGGCTTCGCCGGTATGGCTGGTTCCGTGCTCCGGCAATATGAGCCATGCACACACCAATGTAACCTCCTCGGGAGGACTCCACTTCTGGTACATACGTGTCACCCTTAGTGGGGGTGGATGAAGTCGGACATATAAGATCATTGATGGAAATTGCGTTCCCGGTACGGGGGCCCGTGATAGGCCGTCATTGAGCTTGATCCCAGCACCATGGTAGATCCCTCGAATCGGGAGTCATCGATGTTGTCCATTCATTCAGATTGAGAAACGGAAATGCAGTTTCTTCAACGGTGAGAATCTGCAGGGTCGGGGACACGTTGGTGAGAATCTGTAGGGTCGGAGAAACGCTGGTGAGAATCTGTAGGGATGAAGAATCATCAATGAGAATATGCAGGGTCAGAGAAATGCCGATGAGAATATGTAGGGATGAAGAATCACCAGTGAGAATCTACAGTGTCGGAGAAACGCTGATGAGAATCTGCAGTGTCGGAGAAACGCTGATGAGAATCTGCGGGGTCAGAGACACGCCGGTGAGAATCTTCAGGCTCGAAAAAACGCCGATGAGAATATACAGGCTCGAAGAAACACATATGAGATTTGCAAAGGAATTGTGAGTTGCGTGAAGAAACTGTCACGCATCAGCCCACGATTCCTTGGGCCTGGATTCAGCTGGTCCCGAATCCGTCGAATAAACGCTGGTCAGGGTATGCAGAATCTTCGACGTCGAATATGGGTTACCGAAGATCCGACTTTCCCCGACTCTACACCAAAGATTTAATGTCGAAAAAAATACAAAAAAGACCGATTCAACAGCAAAAACAGATTCGATCTCAACGCCACTATAGATACCCTAAGAATCAAGTTCAAATAGCCCTAAACCTCCGCATATTTAAAAAACCATATGCCTGTTTTCCGAATATAATCAAAAACACATAGACAACATGATCGAGATAATTATATATGTGTTTTTGGCAGTTAGGGTTTATCTTTTGACATGGACTCTTTATTTTATTACATTCTTTGACCCTTCAAGACCTTTAATAATAGTCCACATAAATATATAATTACTAGTGCAGTAGTGTTGATCATGTTTAGAAGTTGTTTTCATATAAAAGAAATTCATTTCCACATCACAAACCTTGTACTTGTGCTAAACAATACGAAGTGGTGGAACCGGTTCGGCTAAGATTCTCCACTTAAGGTTGTCCGAGATTGATTAGATAAGGGAATCGTAGTGAGAACTAAGAAAATGTATAAGTTATATGGAAGATATGAATTGTTTTTATATTATCACCAAGTTAAGAATGAAAAGCTACTATGTGAATAACATATGTGTGATGAGAGTCAGATTTGTACGTGGCGATTCGATCCGAAAAGAAGAAGAATGGCTAAAACAAATGTTATATATTTGATCAGAAACATTTGCAGAGCGATGCATGTGCTGATGTTCTTCGCGGACAATTAACATTTATATGGGAACAAAGCTTTTAATTTACTTCTGCTTTTATTGTTGTCATATAGGGACGTCCGATTTTATTTGAGTAAAAGTTGTAAATTTCATTAAACTTTAAAAATCAAAACAACGATGCATATCAAAGAAGAAGCTCCCTGACTACTAATAAAAAACAATACGGAATCGAAATTCACCAATTCTTGTATTACTAGAACCGCCACTGACGGTATTTGGATGTCATAAGGGTCAACAAGAAAAACGAGTGTGAAGATGGTACTGAAGGTCCTGCTCCGAAAACTATCGTAACAGTAATGGCCAAAGATTTCTCCAGTAGTAGTGGGAGGCAAAGCATCGTCCAGGGACCCCTCCTTGGGTCAGTCCCTGATGCCTGGCCGACCTACCATTCCTACTGGCGAGGCTGCTTCCCCGCCCTTTCTTGGTCATCCCTAGGTGCTCCAGCTACCGTGCACACCAGCGGTGGCAGACCCCGGACATGCGCCCATAGTTGCACCCGATCCAACTCTGGCAATGCCCGAGCACAGGGATCCAGGTCCCCTAACAACAGGGTGCGGCCATCAAAACACCAAGGTTCGTGATCCTGAAGGTGCCCGGTTCCAATTCCTTGACGATCAAGCCTTCAACCGCTTTTCCCCAAGCCGCGGTGATGATCCGAATGAGGGTCTCCTTTGGGGGTGGTGCCGGCGACCACAACTTACCCACCATCCCCCATTGTTTCCTAGAAATGGCAATGAAGATGGTGGGAGAAGATGGAACCAATACCTCAACCTTGTCCTCATCCTCGATTGAGCACAAGGACTGCCCGTCCAGAAGAGCCGTGAGAGAGTCCAAGAATTAAGAAGCTATTGTAGCCGGAGGTGAGGGTGGCTCTTCCAAGCATAGTGTCACCGGACGACCCCGGCCCGTGCCACCTGGTTTAGTCAAGCTGGCAGGAACGAGGGGTATACAGTCCAAATATGGGAGGCACCGGCCCAACCCTAACGCCTCAGCAGCAGTTCTTTGAAGGTCCGCCATGGGGGACTTCCCCTTTGTCGGGTCTCGTATCAACGGTGGGGGTGATGGTACCGTGGGGGCCAGAGCAACAACCCCAGGGATCCGATAAAGTACTGAAATCAACCATTTTTCTCTCAATTACTTCTAAAACCCTACCTTGGCCTTGTAGCCGCCACCCCTTCTCTTTATTGATGACGGTCATGCCTTTAAGTAATGGTTATCACCGATGAAGGTTCCATTCCCCTCATCTTTTTTTCCTTCTACTTCTTTACTCGGATCGGTTCTGTTCTTTCTCCCCTTTCTTCTCTATTTCGCGACTCTCCGGAGCTCACCCTGTTGAACCTGGAGATGCTTCTGGGACTGTTCGGGCCTGTCTCGTCTCGTCGGATCTTGGAGAAGGCGGATCTAACAAAGATGCTTCTGGAGCTGCTCGGGTCTCTCTCGCCAAGTCGGGCTTGGAGCAGGTGGATATGGACCTGTTGCGGCCGCCGGACATGTGGCTTCCCTCGCCGGCTTCCAAAGCTCCTTCCTCATCGAAGCTACTCTTGGAGGTTATGGCTTTGAGACCCTAGGAAGGCCCCGACTTCTCAGTGTTGCCCCGAATTTTCCTCCCCATCGATCTGTCTGGGGAAGGTCAGTACTATGGTTGGGCTCGGTTCGTCCAACGTTGGTCTCCTTCCGACCTCTGTAGCCGGAGTTTTGGTCACCCCTTCTTCTGATCGGAGTGGTTTGGGTGGTCGGAGTTTCATCGGATGCGTCAAATCTGGAACTACTCTTGTGGATGCAGCTCGGGGGACAGTGGCTGACTTGGGGTGCTACTCGGGTTAAGGTCGTTGTGTTCTACTGCTCGGAGTTGCATCGCCATCATCTTGATGGAGTTTCTCTAGGGGAGGGACAGCGAAGCTTCCTTATGTTCCTTTTCGGAGTTCGGTTCTCTTGTCCCGTTCGTGATGGCTATCAGGCGGCTTGCTACAGATCTACCGTGAGAAGCACTTCTGGTATCTTGGGTGCTTGATCGTTGTCAATCTGTTCTCTCCCCTAGTTGTTGCGGAGGGTGGAGGTGCGGCCTTTAGTGTAGCATTTCTCTTCTTTGTTGGCTTTAGTGTCAGATCGGTTCGGGTTCGGGCTGACTCATGCTCGGTATAACTATAGAACTTCCCCCTTGGGTCCTCGCTTGGTGTTGGCGGGCGAGGGGTTATCGGTCACGGTTTTGGAACGATCAGCTCAAGTTTCAACCTCGGATCCCCAGAAGTGATAACTTTACTACTACTTTTTTCGCGGTTTGAGCTCGTACTCGGTAGAAATACCGGTCCTTCCCATTTTGGCGCTTTTCTCAATGTTGACCATAATTAGCTATCGGAAAACTGAGTTCAAACTCCAACGTTTGGTAACCTCTTTTCCCTCTCTGTTCAGCTTTCTTCTCCCTTCCTCTCCTCCCTTTCTTATTGGTTGGTCTTCGCTTCTTCTCTTTCCCATAGTGGTCCGAGCTCGTCGGTTGAAGGTGTTGGCCGTCAGCTAAGGTTTATGCCTTTTTACCTTCTTAGTTGCCAATCAAATGAGTGAGTGGGGAAAAGGGAGTTCTGGTGAGTTTTCATCGGGCATGTTCCTATTTTGGTTCAGGGAGTTGTTCAACTCCGACAAGGGTAGGGTTAAGTTTTTATCGGTAAGTTGGTTTTGCTGCTGGAAGTCTTCTCTCTTTGTGCTTCAAGTTGGTTAAATCTGGATGTTTGTAGATTTTTTTTATTTACGCTTAATGGTTGTTATATTTGGGTATTAGACCCTGTTTTTACCTTGTATTGTCCTATTGTTGAGATTGTGTTGAGCCTGAGCTTTTATGTCAGTGCTCGTGTTTGTTTTCAGTATTGGTTGTTCGTTTAATCCTTGGAACGGATCGAGTTTCCAGTATGTGATGTCTGTTGGTTTGTAAGGATTATGTAGCTAGATCCTTTTATCTGTATTTTTAATTTCTACTAGGGTTTCTCTCGGGCCGCTACTAGCCACCGCACCGTGGACTCTCCCCCACCACCACTAACGCGTCTACCGATCTTGTTCGGCTCCCTCTCTGCAACCTCGATGGTTGTCGTCTGGCTCTCCTCAGCGTCAACCAACCTTCAAGCCGCCTGAAACCGCCGACGCCTCTGCAGTCGCCGCCGCCGCCCCTGAAGTACCCATGAATCCGCCACCCCGGGGGTTTCCGTCTCTATAGTCGTCGTCCCTGATGTTGTCGCCGCCATCCTTGAAGCCGCCTTCGTCCCTGCTATCGTCGCCGCTTCTGATGCCGCCGTCATCTCTAGAGTCGCCCCTAAGTCGCCGCCATTGGATCTGCAACCGCAGCCGGCACGTCCTTCTCCCTGGCCTCCACCGCCACAACCGCGTCGACCCCTTTCACGATTATGGTTCTGGCTAGTCTAAAGGGTCTTTTTTCTTTATTTTTTTATTTGAGTTTGTCTTTTCAGGATCAATGCCTGTCGAACAGAAAATCACGGATTTGTCTAGGGAGGGGAGCATCAATCGCTAAAAAAAAACACATGAGAAAGTATGAAGGTGCATGAGTAGTAGTCACTAACATGTAAGGAGATGAAAATTAGTATAAAAGTATCTATGCTGCAATAAGCAAATGTATATGGGACTAAATCAAGTCCTAAAAAGAAGTCTTTAATTTATTGACTCATTGTATAAACTCAAAGCACATAAGAAATTGTTAAAAAATATATGTCAAAGCAAGAACCGACTAGCAAAATATCTGAAATTACAATAAGAACTCTTAATCTTAAAAATATCTTTATACACAAGCAAATTATTTACACTCAGATTCTAAGCCAATAGTCATGCATCAAAACACCAAATTCATTTGACTTACGTGTTTGATAATGTAAAGTTCATACAGTAGTCATGGATAAAAATACCATATTCATTTGATTAACATGTTTATGAAAAAACTATCTTAAGGTTAGGTTTAACGAGGACGGGTCTACCTCTGGCATACATGGCCTCCATCCTTCTTCAGTGATGGTCGGCGGTGATCGAAAAGAACTTCAGGGAGTTCAGGAAGGTGATCCTGACCGGCTGGACGTGGTGGGCGGACTCCTCGAGCGGGCTGAGTTTGCGATGGGGTGTCGCAACTCGGCTATGGTGACGCGTCTGGCCAGGCTTCTGGCAAGGCGTTCAAGGGATCCCCAGCGGTGGGGAGATCGGTCTGAAGCCAGCAAGTTCGAGAGGCGGGGACGCAACACCTCCCGAGGTATTTAGAGATCGGTTTCACGCTCCAGGCCTGCTGGCCGTCGGAGTCCAATTAGGCGACCTTCCTCACGGCGGTGGTGAATGGGAAATCTCCGGTGAGATTCCAAGGTACTGGTGGAGGGGGTAAGGCTGATCCGGTTTCTCTTGGAGGCGTGGCTACTTCAGCTTCTTCTCAGATCCAACACCTTTGTCTTCGTCTTGGCCGGTGATGGTGTGGCTGGGAAGCTCCCGTGGAAGAGCTCAAAACCTTCTGGTGGTGAGGTGTCATTTGGAGGTCCTAAAGTAGTGGTGGTTGGCCGATGTCGGCGAGGAAGAAGATGGGGTCTCGGTTGGGAAAGGCTTCTCTCAAACCCGGTAAGCGAGTCGTAGAGGGGTAACGGGTTTTTGTTGATACCCAATGCCCATTCCCGAAAAACGAGGGTACTAGTGATCGAGCTCTCGTGCACAGAGATGTTCACCTTGAACCCGCCTCACTGCTCGAAGCGAGTGAGGTGGTCATTACAAAGGAATCAGAAGGCTGGACAATTTTTTAGAGCAGAAGGTCGAAGAAGGCGGAGTCCAAGGCTCGTAAAGTGTCCATCAAGAGGTAGGATAGAGGGTTCCCAGCCTTAGTTTCTAATTTCCTTAAGTCGACCTCGAAAGAGCAGCTTTGGGGCCTTTTCAGTCAGTTCAGATGCTTCTATGGGATCGATTTCTCTTCTCACTTCTCTTCGCGAGGTAGGCTATATGCTTTTATTTACTATTCACTTTACTCTTATTTTCTTAATGTTGTAACATCTCTAAATGGGTTTGTGTGGGGCTCGCACAACCTAGTAGTTGAATTAGGTATACGTGTTGGGCTTTCGCCTACTATTGAGTCGCCTAGTTCATTCCCCTTGTCTGCTCCCTATGTGGTTCCAGTTGACGAAAAGCCTAGATCTGAGGTGTTCACTACTAAGGTTGTTGTGGTGGATCAGGTTCCTGTTAGGAATAATCCTTCTAAGTATAGCACCCCTGAGACAAGACTTGGTGTAGGGGTTTTTTTTGATGAGCAACACGCTCCTTCATCATATTTGGATGATGTTAGTCTCCCTATGCCTAATACCTCTTTGGTAGGGCGGACTGATCTTAGTGTCCTCGTGGTGGCCGGGACCTCGTCATCTCCCTCCTCTCTGGTAGTTGCTATAGAGAGATCAGGCTATACTGGTGTAGAGTTACTTGACCTGGGTTCGTGTACTTTTCTCCTTACGTGTGTTGATCGTTCGATTTGGGAGATCCTTTCCCCGGATGACTAGGCCAGTCTACGCCCTTGGTTCTTCTCGGTTATTTGTTGTTTGGACAGGGTCTTTTCCGATGGGCATCTAGTTTGGGTTGACATCATAGGCTTACCCCTTATAGGTAGTGTAGGTATATTATGGTTCGTGTCATGGAGAGGGTAGGTTATCCTATTGCATTTCATTCGTCATCTCTCACTTCAGGCCATATGCTAGGGCCATATCTCTCGTTCACACTTCGGATGTCTCTTTTCATAGTTTATTGTTACTGGTACGGTAGGGCGACACTCGTGCGAAGGTGCTGGTCAAGAGGTTGCACGTGGATAGCATCCCTCATGACCAACCCTCAGACCCTCGTCAGTCGTATCGTCGGGATCTGTTGTTGATCCGATCATTTAGGCCTTCACGGTCAGGTCGTGATCCTTACGATTGCTGATTAGATCTATAGTGGGTTCTCCGTCCCAAGCTGTAGTTACTTTAATGGCTCAAATCGTTGGATTTCTTGATGACACTAGGTACCGTCAGGAGTAGAGTCTCCTGGTCGCGTGTGACACCCAACGTGACTCCGAGACCGAGATCGATCAGGATCAGGATGCTGATGAGATGGTTTGTGCAGAGACAGCTTTAGTTGTGTTTGATGGCCCTCTTGAGTCTAAGTTAGAGGTTGGAGGTGAAAGTGTTTTGGGGTTTGTGGAGGGATCTTCCGCAGGAGTGCAGGTAGCGCCTCTGTCTTGTTCTCACCGATCGGCTTTTTTGGAGTTTCGTTCTGACCTTGTTGATGGGCGCACGACCGAGAGCATTACCAACGTTGTGGCGCAGTTTTCTTAGAGTTAGGGGGTCTGCTACAAAGGTACAGCTGAGGAGGGTTTTCGGAAGGTTGAGGCGGTCCTCAACCATAATTATAGCAGCGAGGTTGCTAACCCCTCGGCGACTCCATGATTTTCCTTTCTTGGAATGCTCGTGGCCTGGGCTCCTCTTCGAAGAGTAGTCTATCGACTTCTTTTATCCGAGCTCATCAAACTGACTTTTTCTTGATCCAGGTTACGAAGTTGTCAGACATCTACCATAGTATTGCTCGTTCGTGTGGTTTGGGAGTGCATTTCTCGCATTCGTTTGTTCCTTCCTCTGGTCTGTCTAGTGGTCTTCTTTGTATCTGGAATAGCAAGGTATATCAGGTGGGTCAGGTTTATTCCTTACTTGGTGTTCTGGTCTGCGTGGGAGTCTATCTACCTATGGGAACTCCCTTAACAATCTTGAAAGTTCTTACCTATGGTTTGGCGAGAAGAAACCTATGGACTTCTCTCCGTTCGGTTGTTGATGTTGTTAGGTCTGTGTTGCTTGTTGCGGGGGACTTCAACACCGTTTGCTCTTAGGAGGAGATCTCATCGGGGGGGCTTCTTCATGGTGACAGATCATATTTTTGCGACTTTATCTCGGCAGCAGGGTTACTTGATCTCCCCCTGGCCAACAGGCGTTTTACCTGGTTTGGCCCCGCTTCTAGGTGTATTCGTATTGATAGGTTTCTTCTATCTCTTGAGCTTCTTTGTATGTTTTTTGGATATGTCTAGAAGGGACGCATTCGTTCCATCTCCGATCATTGTTTGACCCTGTTGGCTGCTAAGAGGGTTAACTAGGGCCCTAGGCCATTTCGTTTCATCGATGCTTGGGTCGAGCACGATGAGTTCCTCCCGTTTGTGAGCGAACGTTAGTCCTCTTATGTGGTTCATGGAGATCCATATTTCATCTGGTGGACCAAGTTGAGAACCTTGAGGGGTGACTTACGGGACTGGAATTGGATGGTTTTCGGTCTACTTGACACTTGCATCTCAGAGTTGGGGGTGCGTATCAATGATTTAGAGGTGATGGTTAACACTAGGCCTTTATCAGAGGAATATTTGACCGAGAGGGATTTTTGCACATCCCAGTTAGCCTTTAAGGCGGGCCAGAGATCTAGCTTGTGGAGATAGAAGGCCATAGTCAAGTGGGCCAAAGATGAGGATCGTAATTATGCCTAATTTTAACGGGTTTCCCTGGCCCATGTCTCATAGATTCAGATCTTCTCGGTGATAGAGAATGCTACGGAGTATTCTTATATTGTATGGGTTAAGGCTCATGTCGTCGCACACTTTGGGGCTTGTTTCTTCTCGGACCAGTCGACCTGTCATGCCTTACCCGCTTTTCTGTTTGCCAGGTTAAGCGATAAAGACTCAGGTATGTTGGAGTCTCCTTTAACCGAGGCTGAAGTTTTAGAGCCTTGTCTGCTTGTTCTGGGGACAAGGCCTTAAGGGCTAGATGGTTTCAATCTGGTCTTCTTCCGATTGGCATGGTCAATCATTCGGTCCGACTGTTTGTGCTTTCTTCATTTCTTTCACACCTCATTTCAGCTTAGTCGAAGGGTGAACTCTAGCTTTATTGTTCTCATCTTGAAGGTCCCTTCTCTGAGGACCTTCTCCGAGTGTCGTCCTATTAGCCTTACGATTTCTACTTACAAGATCTTGGCTAAGATCTTTTCGAGGCAGCTAAGGAGCGTGATTGAAGACCTTATCGGCAACACTCAGTCTGTGTACATCTAAGGGATAGAGTTATCGGACAATATCCTCGTCGCTATGTAGGTGTTGAGGCTCGTGCGTCGTTCCCGCCAGTATCCGTTTTAGTGAAGTTGGATTTCAAGAAGGCGTTCGACAAGATTGATTGGTCTTACTTGACTCGTGTTCTTCGGGGTATGGATTTTGGTGGGAAGTGGATTATGTGGATCTCCTCGTGTTTACGGGGTTTTTCTTTTATGTTGCTTAATGGGTCCCCATCAAGTAGTTTAGGGTCTTATAGGGAGTCAGGTAGGGGTGTCCGATGTCACCCTATCTTTTTTATATTGTTGCTGAGAGTTTTCATCAGATATTTGAGCTTGGTATCAGGCAAGGGTCGTATGGTGTATTAGGGTTGGCCCAATCATTCGGGATTCTCACCTGTAGTTTGTGGATGACAGTTTTTTGTTCCTTGAGGTAGGTATGGATCAATTTCGTATTGTTAGGTTTGTTCTCCATACTCTTGAGTTGGTGTCAAGTCTTCGAATCAACTTCACCAAGTCGTCTTTGGTCACTTTTGTTGTGGTTGACCCGATGTGTAGAGCTCTTGCGGAGGCCATGCAGTGTTCTTTGGGTATTCTCCCTTTCATTTACCTTGGATTCCCTCTGGGAGGCAATCCTCGACTCGCTTCTTTTTGGGGCCCGGTGGTGGATAGGTACAGAGAGAGGTTGGCGGTCTAGCGGACCCATTTTCTCTCCTTGAGAGGTCGTCATATGCTCATTAGAGCGACCCTGGAAAGTTTATCGGTCTTTTTCATGTCTTTGTTTCGCTCCCCTAAGAAGATGATTCGTCTGTTGGAAAGATTTCAGAGGAGGTTCCTTTGGTGTTCAGGCCGCGAGAGGAGGTATCTCTCTAAGGTCCCGTGGGAGGTGGTTTGCATGTCCAAGGACTTAGGGGGACTAGGTGTTCTATCTTTTATGAAGGTAAACACCAGTCTTCTCCTAAAATAGTGGTGACATTTTGCTACTAAGGGGAATGCCTTATAGATGGGTGTTATTTGTGCTTGTTTCGGGTGGAGGGAGACTGAGTGGAACCTGGGATCGCTTAAGGTTCCTCCAAGGGCTTCCTCTTTCTTCATTCTTCATGTGGTTCATTTGGATCGGGACCCTGGGTTTGCGAGAGTGTTTGGTCCTGATACCTTGAGGTGGGTGGTCAGTTTTGGCGCCATGATTCATTTCTAAGACGACTCGTGGCTTTTTGAAACTGCTCTGGCGACTCGTTTCCCCCGACTCTATAGGTTGGCGGAAGGCCATCATGGGTCAGTCGTAGAGTTTTATGCAGATGGGAAATGGGTTTTCTGTATGGTAGGGATCTTCGATTCCAAGATGCTGAGACGTTTGAGGAGATAAGAGTCCGCCTGATTGGGGTTCAATTGGTACGCGAGCGCCCAAATTCATTGGTCTGGTCTTGGGATCCGAGATAATTCTTTACAGCTAGAGCTTTTCAGGTTGTCGTTGGTTGGGTGGACTATGCGGTCGCACCTTGGGCTTATGTGATATGGTTTGCCCTAGTTCCTCCCAAAATCTATTTTTTTGCCTGGTTGTTTGCGAATGATGGGGTTCCCACTATTTACTTCTTAGTGGATAGGGGTGTATCGATTTCGTTAGTCCGGTGGAGGTGTGTGATGCGTGGTTCAGGTGGGGAGGACTCTAGGCATTTGTTTTTCTCTTGATCATGGACCTAGAGGGTCTTGTCTTCGGATGGTGGGGAGTCGTGGGTGTTCGACCGCTGTCGCCAGCTATTTTTCTTGAGTCTTGGACCTCTCTGGTGAGACTACGGAGGCTGAGGTCTGAGTGGACTGGTATAAGGTTGTTATGTCTTTAGCATATATGGCTAGAACGCAATTGTCGTGTCTTCTTAGGGTCCGCTGCCATTGAACCAAGCATTCTTATAGCTAGGGTTCAATTGGAATCCTTTTCCAACATGAGAGCGATTGGCCGTCATTTTACCTTCCTTGAGTGGATCGAGTCTCCGGATGTTGCATTTACTAGGAGCACGCACCAAAGGAGCATTTGAGGATTGTTGTGTCATGTTTGAGGAGTTCCGCACTTTGTCCCCGGTCCTCTTCAGTGGTTTCTCTTGCCAGGTCTGGTGAGTGCTTGTTCAGGAGTCGTCTTGGGGTTACCTTGGTGGGCTCTGGTGAGTACTTGTTCCGGGGTCGCATTTTGGGGCCAATCTGCCCGTTTTCGGGTGGAGGAGCATGGATCACTTAGCCTTCTTGAGGCCAAAGGATTCACCCAT
Source organism: Erodium maritimum (assembly GCA_963921825.1). Lineage (NCBI taxonomy): Eukaryota > Viridiplantae > Streptophyta > Magnoliopsida > Geraniales > Geraniaceae > Erodium > Erodium maritimum. Next base: position 70,140,844 of record OY997593.1, read on the forward strand.
GCGGTCTCCTATGGCACTGTTCACTAGTCCGATCACGGTTGCCCGAGCGGTCTCCTGAGGCGTTGTTCGCTAGTCTGGTGGGCTTATGGTTGTTGTGGTGGACCGAGGAGGTTGTTTCTCTTGTATTCTTTGTTGCTTTTTCCTTTTGGACCGGATTTTTGTTGGACTTTGTTCTGTTGGTTGTGGTTTCTATCCCAGGACCCACACTTCCTTTTTTAATACATTTATTTCTCTCTGATAAAACAATATTAAGTCAACACAAGTGATGGGGTTCTTATATAAATATGTTTCTCGTAAATATCCAATTAGGAATCTAGTTTAATTGTTCGATTATTACGAAAAAAACGGTAAATATATAGAAGTTTAAATTTATTTTGTAATCAAATTCTCGTAAAAATATTTTATTTTAAAAATGGAAAGCATTATATTAGTAGAAAAGATAAATATATGTGGGTTATATTAGCAAGTCCCGTAACATTTGAGGTAATAGACTGATAAAAAGTATATGGGAAAAAACCTCTCGACTCACAAACCAAACCCTATCACTACAAAGTCGCCGCCGTCGTGTGTTCGTCCTCGTCGGTGACGACCGTGGGCTACGGCCTCGGTTGTTGCCGGCGACGACCCTCGTCTCCCCCTCCTTCCCCTTTTCTCCCTCACAACCCTTTTCCCTCCTTCTCCCATCCTTCTTTTCTCAGATCTGGAAATGGCGACTTGCTTCCGGCTTTCTTCTTCCTTACTCGTCCATCCTCAGCTCTTCACTTCGGCGTAGCAGCACAGTTCGGCGGTGGTCTCCCTGGGCCGGTGAGCTCTGACAAGCAGGTACCTTCACGGTTTTGTTTCGCTGGGAGTTCCTCCCATCCGTCCTTCTCGAAGCCGGGGTTGCAGGCACCACCGACAACCTGTTCAGGCGCCCTCGCCAAGTCCAGCAGCTCGGAGATGGCTCTCTGCTCAGGCGCGTCATTCGGAGTTATACAGCGGCGGGAAGTCACCGGGTGTGGGCCAGTTGCGGTTAGGGCCTGTTTGGAGCAGGTTCAGATATAGGTGGCTGCGTGAGAAGCGGGTCGGCCTTCGATTGGAATAGGGTAGGGTTCGGTCGGGCCGGACCTGCCTCGGGCTGGGCCTGGACTCCCTTTCTCGATCTGGGCCGATCCGGGTCTGCTTCTGGTTGGGCCAAGCCGGGTCCTGCTAATCGGGTCGGGTCAGGTTCTTCTTCTGGGTCCGGGTCGGGTATAATTCAACGGGGCAAGTTGGGTTTTTCTCAACGGGCCGGGTCGGGTTGTTTTTGGGCAGGGCCATTCTGGTCTGCTGTTTGGGCCTACTCTGCTGTTTCGTGCCGGGATTTTGAATCGGGTCATCTTTTCCTCCTTCCGCCATTGCGCTGATCGGTTTGTTATTTTGCCGGTTTTTTCGCGTGCTTTTTGTCTCCCTTTACCTGCACCATGTCGGATTGGTTAGAGACTCAGATTGTTTCCCCCTACCCTGCGTTGCTTCTGTTGGTGGTTCGTCTGGTGCTGGCCGGTGATTGGTTGTTCTCTTCTTCAGGGGTGCATTTCTGGGTGCTCGAGTCTCATTGTTTGGGACTCTCCGGCGAAAGTAGGGGTGCGTGGGTGTGCGGGACTGCTGCTTGTTCGTGGTTAGGTTGGGTTGCGCGGGCCATCCGGTGGCCTTCGTCAAGCTTGTCTCCGGTGAGGCTTCTCTGTCTGAGTCTTGATTGGATCGAGCTCGGTATCATTACAGGCCTTCCCTTTCAGGCCCTTGCTGTAGTCGGTGAGAGGTTACCTGTCTAGGTTTCGAAACGCTCAGCTCGCATTCTACTTTAGATCTCTCAAGAGGTCTGCCTTGCTGCTGCCAGTTTTGTGTTCGAAGCTCGTTCTCGGTAGAAATACCGGTCCTTCGCCTTTTTGGGCCTATTTTTGGTGTTTACCGAATTTAGGTTTAGGAGGACTGAGTGCGAGCTTCGTCGTCTCAGAGGGATGATTCGGCTTTGCGTTTTCTTCGGTGGACCTCCTCTCGGGGCTTTGGAGGTGACTAGTTCTTGCTCAGGTCGTGGGACGCGTTTCTACCGTCTAGCGGGTGTGGATCGTTGCTGAGCTACTCTAGCTGCTTCTGGGACTTCTTTTCGGGGACTCATGTGGCGTGCCTTGCTGCTACTAATCTTTGTTTGGTAATTCCTCTCCCATCCTATCCTTTCATTTGATTCGATTAGCTTCGCTTCTTCTCGACCCGCTGTTTGGTGTTCGAGCTCACCGCTCTTAGGTGTTGGTGTTGGCCGCCGGTGATTCCTTAAGGTCGTTTCTAGGTCTGAAGCCTTTCGTTTTATCTGTTGGGAGTGGTGTTTCTTAGTGATTCTCCACTGATGTTGTATCTGTCGATAGTGGTCCTAGCCACCAGCGTTTATAGTAACCTCTTTCTCGCTAGGATTGAGTGTTACTAATGATACATGGAGTTTGGTTCAACTCTGATTAGGTTTGCAGTGCTTCTTGTGTGCTTGCTCTTCTTGGTGGCCAATTCTTGGTGGTGGCTGCTGTCTTGCCCGGATGTTCCAGGGTGCTTGGTTTAGTCCTTCTTATTGTCCTTGGTGGCCTTTTTTGTTGGGTTAACCCTTCTTCCTTTGGCGGTTGTTTATCCTTCTAAGTCTTTGGTTGGGCTCTGCTTTCTTTGGTTGTGTCTTGTTGTATTGAGGTTCCCTAAGTGGACCATCCTTGTGTTGTTGGTTTTGAGGTTCCTTGAGTGAACCGTCCTTGTGTTGTTGTTTTCTCTATTTGTAGAGAACTTTGGTTGAGGATCCTTTGTGGATTGCTCGTGTGGTTGTATTTCAAACTCTGTTCTTCTTTCCAAAGAACAGTTTTAATTTAAATTTGCTTTGCCGATAAAAAAAAATAGACTGATAAACTGAATAATACTTTAAAAACAAAGGAAAATGTTTTGCCAAAGAAAATAAGGAGATTAACCATGTAACGAGCATTATTATAAAGAGAGTGACAACTACTCTTGAAATGTATGCCAATGATCCAAACAGAGGCTTGACTGACCGATCTTATGATATTCTGGTGAAGAGCAATTAGAATGTACTCCCATCCTGAATTTCAATATCTATCGTCGTCCCTCGTATGAGTTTTAATGGATCTGAAAAATGGAGGTGTGTTACGATCCGACCGTCTTGGCTAGAGTTGAGAAGGTACTCGGATACTCGGAGGGGGAGGTCACACCCTTGATATGATGCTAGTAGTATAAACCCAAACATCATGCACTATATCGATCACTCTGATATGAAAAGGTGCTTTCCGTCCCTCGTTTGTTTCTTCTCTACTAAGACTATGTCCCGGTTCTCTACGGGAAGGGCCTCGGGGTTCGGTGTTTGAGGCTCCAGACCCAGGCGTTTCCCATTAGAGTGGGGGTTTCTTCCAAAACCCGTCTCCCCTACTTTCTATCGTCAAACCTACATCGTTTCCTGACTGTGAGCTTCCACGGAAAGGGGTTTCAGCCTTGGGTGCCATTGTTTTGACCTTTTCACCTTGTAATGATGTTAATAATTGTCTCTTATGGAGGTGATGGAAGAGACATAATGCAGAGAGCCAGTTGATGTAATGGTGGGGAGGCGGTTGGGTGCCCTTCCCCTTGAGGTTGAGGATTGTCTCTTGAGTTAGATGTTGGGTCTCGATGGAGGGTATGAACGCATACTTGCAACGGAAATAACTCGAGACCATGTCATAGAACACTACCAATTATTAGATACACAAGAGAATAAACAATATAGATGTTTCCTTACCAACTAGTTCAAGAAAAGGAAGAGAACACCAAATAAACGATGATTGACTTGATCCTCCAAGACGCCTACGTATCCAATTAGAATCAAAGCCACGTAGTTCTTCTTTAGATGACTCAAGAACACAAATGGAGAGAAATTTAGCTTGTTGGCCGAAATTTCCAAGAGAGGGAGAGAGAGTTATGGTTCATATTCTTGTCTTGTGTTTGTTGTATGAGAAAGATGACTTAAACCATCAAAATAATCAACAACTACCAAGGACAAGTAAGGTGTGAAGCATGGTGTGAAGTAAGACAAGTATGGTGCTAAGTATGGCAAGACAAGATGGGGTTAGGTGGTGAATCACCAACACCTTAATCCTTGTCTTGCTTACTTAGTACTATTTAATCAAGACTTGATTAATTAGTTCCATGGGCCTTGGTTGCATGGGCCTTTCATGGGCCTCTTGGAACATGGCTCATGGCCATTCTCAACGAGGTTCTGTGACGTGCCCATCGCCTCCAAGCCTTCCATACTGGAAATGTCCAACATTATCCGACGTGATCAATCCAAGACTCCAAGCCTTTTCTCGATCCGCAAAGTCCTATTCACTTACGGGCACATGACCCAAAACCCAGTTTTGGTCATGTCCTGAGACAACTCTCTTTTGGCCATTCTCCATAAATGTGTCAATGAGTTTCATCCTTCGGTGTGACCCTTAGGTTTATGCATGCCGATAGATCAACGTAAAATCACATTTTACTTGATCCTATATAAGTGGCAAATAACGAGACTTTAGTATTGTCTGACATTGCATAACGAATCGACCCTATCAATTCTAACCTTTCCGTCGTCCCTGTCATTATCCTTTTATCACTGATATATTGATTAAGATAAGGCATAGAGCCGTCACTTATTATTCTCAATCACTATTCCTTGATATGTGAGATGACTGAATATACGATACCCAGTATCGTGTGCATGACCATGCTTTTTTTTCAGTCGCTCTCGATCAAGCGACCGTGAATTGATATCTTTCCCATACCGTAGTATGATGGATAAATCTCTTAGCCGTCTTTCGTGACACTCATGCATTTCGTCCCCAAGCCAATCCTAGTCGTTATGGAAACCCTGTCACAGACAACGTTGGGCTCATGTCAAACTCAGTTTTTTACTGCATAATAATCACAAAGACTCCTTGGTCTAAGGATACATGACAAGCTACGACAATGAATATGTTCTTGACTTGATCTATGGAACATACTCATGTCGGGTCGTCCAATATCATGTCCCACATGATATCTATGATCAGACTCCGGAATCTCATTCCAATGACTAACAGAACGTAAGCCATGAAGAGTTATCTTTCATACTAGTCGCTTCTGGTGAAGCTTTGTTGACTAGGGACCCATCGAGTGTGCTCTATCTCGATCTATGGTTCTATTCGCATTGTAGGCATAGATCAGAACACACATCGATATATTACGCCAACACATAAGTAATATAAAGCCTCTTTAATTTTATTGTTAATGATGATACATACATTTAGACATTTATGATTGAACTACGGGCACCAAGACTAACATTAGAGTAATCTCCCTCTGTAAGGGGATGTTGTCATCTTCAGGTTTCGACAATAACACTTGTGTGCTGGTTGGAAATGGTGTAGGATGGGGGATGGGGCCTACCTTGCTGGCCACCGAGGTGGCTTAAGGAAATTGTCTGCAGATTGGTTTCTTTTTCGGATGATCGTCACCCGTCCTTTTTGGGAATTTGCCTGCTCTCACACTCTGAGCCCCTACAGGCAGTCAGTTGTTGTGTGTCCTATCCGACCGTAGTCCAAACATTGGTCCGGAGGTCTCTCGTACGACAACTGGACCATCACCTTATTGATCGTTCCCTTGTCCTCCACCGTTAGTAGAAGCTTGCGGTAGAGGGGTTTTTCCAACTTGACGTTCATGCGGATGTGGAGCGGGCAGCCCCATGCCCTTCCCGCGGTATCCGTGTCCACGCTCAGGTGCCTCCCAATCTAGTTACCCACTCGATGCCCTACCCCTTCGTTTTTTCCCGGTCAAAAGGTCGTAAACAAGAACCCGTAATGGGGTACTAAAGGGTCCACTTGGGTCAACGCCAACATTGAGTTGTGGAAGTCCCAAGGTCCTTCATCAAGGCCACTATGCAATTCTGTTGTCGAGCGAAAGAAGAACATGAGGACATGGTCCCCTATATTCCACACCTTCACCGTCGGTATGCCCCACTGGGCTCACATGATGTCGGCCACCGCTTTGATGTGGGACTTCTTCCTCCCGAACAACAGAAATCCGACCAACGCATACCCAAAAAGGGAGTCGTTCCCCTCTATCTCTTCCGCTGGAATCGATCGATCTAAAAAGGTTCTCTCTGAGGGTGAAACCCCTTTGCATGTGAGAGATCGGTGTTGGCGTTTTCATCCTGCCTCTCGATGCCCGAGCTTTCTGTGGACGGTCGCTTCCCAACTCGAAACCAAGAAAAAGACCGCTCGGAAAGAGGGGGGTAACAAAAGTTAAAAGCAACACAATATCAAATCGAGTATATACCCATGTCACATGCTCCCTGTCCATATAACTAAGGAAGCAAGTGCGTGATTATTATTCATTTTTTTACCATGAACCCAATTTAAATTCAAACTTTACCTCATGCTTTTCAAGAACCAAAACACATAAAAGGAGAAACCAACAATCCAACATGTAAATATGATCTACAAACATGCATACACGTTATATATGTAATTAAAAAACAAGAACACATTGAAGGAGACACAAAGACAAATACACTATTCATTCACGTTACCCCCACTTGCCCTAACCTGTCACTGTTGCAACATTCCTTGTCCTATATAAGAGCTTCACTACCTCACACCTACCATATACATATCCACTTCCATCCCAACACATCTCAAAAACCTTATTAACTCCAAACCTAGCTACATCCAATGGCAAACCCTCGTACTTACAAGCAAACACTAACCTTTCTCTTCATCTTCTTCTCCCTCATCACGACGATGATGTTCACGGCGACAGAGGCACGAGACATCGCACGAAAGGGGCTTAACAGCAGGCTCCTTCTACGGGACTTAGGCTACGACAAAACCAAGTTGGAGTACTACAAACGATTGGCCACATTGGGCACTGGGGCCGATAGGGTCTCCCCCGGAGGACCTGACCCTGAACACCACTCTCGTGCCCCTTCGAGGCCTAACTAGTGCATGAACTGAAGATGAACATGTCATCGTCGTCGCTGTTATGTACTTGTTTTGTGTTCTTTTTTTTCCTTCTCGTTTCGTTATGGCCATGTCTTCTTCCTCCACAGTTCTGCATTAGTTCTTTGTATAAGAGAAAAATGCAGTCTTGCTATGAGTGGTATAACTATATATAAGCCTTCTGTAATAGCAGACATTTTTGCAGAAATCAATTCTACTCTTTGTTCCTACAATATTATTTGTTATTGCAAATGGGTTGAAATTGATTCCAATGGGTAATTACGTAAAAAAGAAATAGCTGAACGTATTTATTTTTAGCTATTTGTAATAAACGATTATGGTAATAGTAAAAAAAATGTCGTGAACTTGTCTTCTTGTCTCCTTTTGTTTTCTTTCTTTTGGTAAATCCAAAGAGAATGAAAACTAAGGAAGGTGAAAGTTATGATTTTTTTTGCTTCTGGTTTGTTATTTTAAAATTTTGAGGATAAAATTGTTGTTTTAAAACAATTTTACTTAAACACAAAAAAGGGCATGGTATTTTTTTACAATTATCATAAAAGAGGCAACTTCAATGTATATTTTTGTAAGTATCTCTTGATATTCTAAGAGGCTCTAGTTATTTCATTGACTTCTAGTTATTTTACTGACTTCTGGTGATCATCACCCATAGTTTGAATATATAGGTGGATCAGACTTTAACATGATATCAAATCTTAATTAATAATCATATAAAGATCTATGTAAACGAACAACATCTGTTTTCTTTAGATAACTTCTAGTCCAGTACCTTTTCTCGGGCATGTGACCAGTTAAAGAATGTCACATCATATATCATGCGAAGCGTCACACTTTCGAATGTGTATGATGTGTCAATGTTTTCTCATCTACTTTGTCTCTCTCTTTTAGCTGTTCAATGTGGAAAAGAAACTTTAGGACAGGAACTGGGAAATTCAGGAATTGGATTGGTCAGAGCCTTGTAGGATATAATTGGAGTCATGCATCATATTCTCACTTACATGTTAATGAATTGGTGCAAAACTATGCAGGTGAGGATTTGTATATATAAGATCTGTTCTTCTTTATTATACCAACACATACATGTAGGGCTAAACCAACTTTTTCTCTTTGTTTTGCTGTCACAACACTCTTGGTTTATATATACTCTCACAAGGTTGATAGGTGTTGATCACAAGGCATTTTTACAGTCAATTTCATCTTAATTATCTATAAGAGATATCTGTATATGTTTAGTAGTTATATCCTCCAAATATTTCTGAACTAGGTGCCCAACCGATGAAATTTTGAATCATGTGTGTGATTATATACTTGCAACATTGTTTGTTGACTAGTTTTTTTTATGAACTATTGTATATATTTGTAATATTATTTCCAAATAGGAAGAGATAAAAAGGATTTTTAGGGTCTTGACTACTCTATTATGAACTATTGAACACAACACTTAGAGCATTTGCAATAAAAGGCGATTTTGCATAGGCTCGTTGAACCTTTTTCCACTAGAACCGTCACAGACGGTATTTGACAATCATATAGGTGAGGATAGAATACGAAAAGGGGTAAGGGGGCGCCGGAAATCAGAGATCTCAACAGTAGTGATGGTGGGAGGCAAAGCATCTGTATGGGACCCCTCCAAGGGCCCGTCCCTGATGCCCTGTCGGCTTTTCATTCCTCCTAGCGGGACTATTTCCCCGGCCTTGCCTAAACGGGAGAACGCATCCTGATCCAAGTGTCTTTATCGATCCCTCGACATTCCTCCCAGAGTTGTGAGGCACGCCCGGATATACTCAGAGGCACGTCGGCTAGCGGTAGTCACAACCTTAGACCACGCAGCAGTAGGGAGAAGAGGCTCGCGCCGTGAAGAGGAAGCAACCCTAGAGCCCGATCCGCCAGTAAAAGGAGGAACCAGGGTCCGGGTCGGAGCAGAACATGGTGAAGACGCAACCCTAGAAAGCGCGCCACCCGGGAGAGGAAGAGCCAGAGCAACGTCTTGGAAAATTTGAGGGACCGGCGGACTAGGGTTTGGTAGAGAAAGAGCGTTGCTTGAGGAGGACGCAACCAAAATACGCCGCGTAGGTCGCCCTAACAGTAGAGACGAAGAAGATAGAGACAACGATGATTGTTTTAGTGGCTTAAAGCTACTCTAAAGTCTTATTAATAATTAGATCACAAGGGAATATTAAATCTTGACTTATATTGGTTGAACTTGCAAAAGAGCTAATTTATAAATGAATTGATGCATGAAATAGGGTGGGAGGTCAGTCGGATTACGTGGAGCCACGTCATAGGAAGGTGGAAAATGTAGATATAATAATAAAATAAGAATAGTGTGGTCCAATATTTGTTGGACAAATTAAGGATATGAGATGTGATTTATCAGCATTATTCGACGATACCGACAAAAATACAGTTGGATAAGCCAATTAGCACTACTATAACCATCAAAACTACCCTTTAATTTTCATACATACTTTATTTTCTCTCCACGTGTCGCCTCCTTAATGGTCTAAAAATAAACTTTCGGCTATTTGTCTAAAAAATGATATTCTTATATACTGTGTTATAAAATAAGAAATAAAAACACTTTCCGACTTCAAAAAGTACTTTTCTCCTCGTTAGGGTTTTGAGACTTTACTGTCGTACGCACCACCATGACTATGGCTATGACAATTGTCATAGTTTATGTCATAGTTCTTCTTCTCTTTTCTATCCACCCTCTCCTCTACACATCTTTTTCTGGGTCCTACGCGAGTTTTCTTTGTTATGGTTCCTCTCGGGGTCGTCGCTAGCCACCGCGCCGTGGACTCTCCCCCACCACCACCGACGCGTCTACCGATCTTGTTTGGTTCCTCGTCTGCAAGCTCGATGGTTGTCGTCTGGCTCACCTCGGCGTCAACCAACCTTCAAGCTACCTGAAGCCGCCGACGCCTCTACAGTCGCCGCCGCCGCCCCTGAAGCACCCCTGAATCTGCCGCCCCGGGGGTTTCCATCTCTACAGTCGTCGTCTCTGATGTTGCCGCCGCCATCCTTGAACCCACCGTCGTCCGTGTTGTCGTCGCCGCTTCTGATGTCGTCGTCGTCTTGGATGTCGTCGTCATCTCTAGAGTTTCCCCTAAAGTCGTTGTCGTCGGATCTACAACCGCAGCCGATGCGTCCTTCTCCATGGCCTCCACCGCCGCAACCGCCTCGACCCCTTTCACGATTATGGATCTGGCTAATCGAAATGGTTTTTTTTATTTTTTTTATATGAGTTTGTCTTTGCAGGATCAATGTCTATCGAACAGAGAATCTAGGATTTCTTTAGGGAGGGGAGCATCAAGGACTGGCCCTGGGAGAGGTCCCTAGACGATGATTTGCCTCCCACCATCGCCATTGTTGAGCTCTCTGAGTTCCGGTACCCCGTCCCCCCCCCCCCCCCCCCCCCCCGTCTTCTATCTTTCCCCATGGGGCATCAAAATACCGTCTATGACGGTTCTGATATGAAATGACTCAGTGAATCATTGTTTATTCATATTGACCTTCCGTGGTCAAGGAGCATGTTCCTCGATGCACAACAATGTAATGCATTCTAAATTTATAATATTGCACCTTTCGATTAAAAAAAAAGAAATAAAAGAGGACAAATAAATCAAGCTTTTAACCGGTTTGTTAAATATTTAATTTAGATTAATGATGATAAAAATTATATACATTAAAACTTAAATTTGATGTAATCAACAAATAAGTTAAATTCAGATTAAATATCTCAAGAATCTATATATTCATGAATCCAACAATAAATTAATTAAAAAAACATTTGTTTATGTCTCTCCCAACCAGCTATAGGTATTTATGTCGATCTCGACACTCTCCTTTTTAGGTATCGCTTTGTCCTCCATCTATGCCTACCTTTTTATTAGCATTGCCTCTGATACTGATCAATCCACCTTCGACACTGATCAATCCACCTCCATTGGACCTGTCCTCGGTAAATCAACTACCGCCCATGCCTTCAGTCAACCCATTATCGTTGCCACCGCCCACACCCTCATCTGTATCCTTTCTTGGGATTTACAAGGCGCCACGGGCCCCCAACATGCGCAACACCTTAAGTATCTCTTTTGGACACACTCCCCAACCTCTCTTCCTATCTAAGACGATGCAAGTGACGGATCCTGCCACTATAATACGCTGTAATTTGGGTTTTCATGGTGGCACATGGGTTTTACTCGTCGAAGGAAACAAAGAGGGCATTTCCCTCTACTAAGGACCGGGTGTAATGGTTTAGATTCTCTCCCAAGATGTTGGACACACCGATATTGAGGACGAGGCCTCGGACAAGGAAGGATTTTGCCTCACGGGCGTTTATAGCGAATCGGGAAGAAATAACCGACACCGAATGTGAGCAATACTGAGCAGGCTTGCTCAGAGGGACGCATAACGGTGGATCGTCATCGGTGACTTAATCGATACTCTAGCTCAGTCGGAGACCAAAAGACGTAACTTGTACCGAATGTCCTTAATTAATGAGTTTCAGGATCTACTGGAGGATATTGGTACTACAGATGTTCCTATGACCAGCCACTCGTTCACTTGATATTGGGCAGGGTGGTAGTCTAGAGGGTGGAAACCCGTTTGGACCGTTTTTTGGTCTCAAGGGAGATTGGACATGAGCTTCTCATTATTACGCTTCAGAATACAAGCACTACTACTTCATATTATTTTCCGATCCTTTTTACTCTAGCACCTAGCCAAAGTATTGCGGGGCTGAGAAAGTTCTTGTTTGAATCTGTGTGGACTCAAGAACCCAAATGTGACTGGCTTGTTCAAGAGGCTTAGAATATGAATGGTATGAAGAATATAGGGGAACGTACATCACGAATTGGGGAGGTCATGAGAATGTAGGGACGGGTTGTGTATCGAGCCACGTTAAACCACATTAGGTGGTGCTAAAGGCATATCTCCTCACTTAATGGGTATGCAGATAGGGTTGGCACGAACCGTAAGGAGGCTATCAGATTCAGTATAAAGTGTCTTAGGTCGTAATAAGGCTTTTTAGAGGTAAAGGGTAAAGCACCATTGGCTAACTGAAAGGGGATCGGAACACAAACTTTTTCCACACTACTACCTATTTTCGGCGTTGAATTAATAAGGTGTGCTCCCTCCATAAAGATTAGGGTCAGATGGTTCATAGGACACAGGGATGGATGACTTGCTCTTATGGTACTTTTAGGATCTCTTTGTCACTTCGCTCCCCCAAAATTCAGGGAATGAGATTGGGCTTCTAGCTTTCTATTACGGGCCCTCGGAATTCGGCCCTTACATCTTTGATTACTAGGAATGACGTTACCAAAAATAGTCTTCCGAATGGGTCCTGACTAAACCTTGGGACCGGACGGGTTGAATCTGAAGTTCTATCAGCAATACTGACCTACTTTAGCTCCGAGAATCACTTTATGAATTCAGCATATGATAACCTGAGGCCCCATGGAAAGGGGGATCAACGAACCTACCATATTCCTTATCCAAAGAAGACATATTTGAAGTTGGTTACTAATCTTCGACCCGTGGTCATGTCCAACGGTGTGTTCCGATAATGTCCAAGTTTATGGAAAACAGACTAAAGGGGCTTCTTCTTGATATAATGCCCCCCAGGGGGTCTTTGTATCCGATTGAGCTTTCTCGGACAACATCTTCATCTCTTTTGAGGTTATCCACTACCTCCACCGAAAGACCCATGGTTAGATGGGGTTTATGGCTCTAAAAAATGAATACGAGCAAGGCATATGACCGATTGGAGTGGTCGTTAATCCTCTCGATGCTGCGTTATTTTGGTTTCTCCGAGGCCTGGACAAGCTGTATGCCAGTATTTATAAGATCGGTCTACTATCAAGTCAGCTCGGCGTCGAGAAATAGGGCCTACGCGATCGAATAAGGGTGTTCTATAAGGGGATCCTCTATCCCCGTACATGTTCATGTTCTGTATGGAGGGCCTCTCCAAACTCATTAAGAAGATTGGGGTAAGGGGCGCATTAACAGGTGCCCAGTAGCCTAGGGAGCACCAATTCTTACCCACATGTTTTTTTTGCGGATAATTGTTACATCTTCTGTCACAGAACCCCTACTAAGGCACAACATGTCTGGAATCTTATTACTCCTTTTGGTTCGTGGTTGGGTCAGGTAATTAGTTTCCTGAAGTCCTCGGTTTTATTCAGCACCAACATTGACACTAGGACCCGTTAGGAATGTTGTCAGGTCCTTAACATCCTAGAGACTTTAGAGACATATCTTTACTTGGGAGTCCCGAATATGATGTGACAGAATCATAGTAACAACCTGCCTTATTTGGACGATAAGGTTCTAAAGTGAATTTTGTTGTGGGACGAGAAATTTGTTTCCCCTGCGGGAAGGGAGGTAATGATTTGTTCAGTACTATATCCCTCCCTACCTCTGTTATGTCTATTTTCAGGGTACCTCAGTCGATCACAGACAAGAAACATGTGGCTCTGACAAAACTTGTTTTTTTTTGGGGGGTGGGGGGGGGGGGGGGGGTGGTGGGTGGGACTCGGCCTACAAGCCTCGTCCTATTATCTGGAAGGATTGAGCAAAGTTATGTCGCCCCAAGCCATTGGGTGGAATGGTGTTTATGGATCTCCAAGATTCCAATTCGGTATTTCTGAGCAAGTAAGCCTGGAATTTTATTACTCAGCCTGGATTGTTGGTGGCTTGCTTGATAAAGGTCACATACTATCGAGAGGGGGACTTTTAGGCAGTAGGAAGAGGTAACAACTCGAGCTATATATAGACCATCATCAGTACTACATAGGGATTCGTGAACCAAGGGCTTCAACGTTCACTCGGGGATGTGATGGATACACTTGTACTAGGCGCCCTCGTGGCTCCAATAGCTAGACCCTTACATTCATACTATATATGGGGTAATTGTGGCTACTCTTATGCTGAGAGAGGAGCTAAATACAGAAGAAAAAAAAAAAAGAGGAAGAAAGAGTTCTATCGACAACCTCTAAGACCAAAGCCATGAAAACCGTCGACGATGACTAGGTTTTAGGAGTGAGAGTTCTCGCAGAACTTGAGAGGTTTTTTAACCGATATAATTAATTTTTTTTTGAAACAGATAATGAGGTATTGTATTACTGTAGAACATCAACTTTATAGGGTAGGACATAACTGTCCAGGATTCTACATTTTTGTCCCGGCTGGACGTAGCCCGTCAGGCGCTCATGGATCCATAAAGATAGTCTTCTTTGACTCACAGATCTGAACTCAAGAGTTCTTCGTACCAACATTTCAAAAAAATAATAATCCAAATCCCTAATCCGACCTAATACAGAAAGACAAACTAGAGAATGAGCCTTTAGTGCGGATTTTCCAAGACCTCTCGACTGCAGTAGTCCCGAGTCTGTGTGTATAGTCCCCAAGCGGTCCAACCCACCCCCGCAGTGGGAGGTTATTTGCCCCTCGAGGGGCTATATCCCCCAGGTCGCGGTACCTGAACATGAGCCAGTCCGATGATTCCAGAGTGCTCCTGTGTGCCCAGTTCTCCAGCAGATACTCTTGTCTCCCTCCTTGTCTTGGCCTTCCGTGGACGGGGACCAATTCCAGGGTTGCATCTCAGTATACCTCGACGAACCAACGGTATCTCCCTCTGAGTATATCGATTCACAGGAGACCTAGGACGACATAAAGACCCCGGTGTAGGAGGGTCCTCCCTCGGGGAGATCACTGTCACCGTCCTGGATCTCGAGGGCTTCGGGCCATGTCGCCTGGCCGACGACATTGATGGTACAGAAACCCTAGGAGGGACCCAACGAGCCCTAGGGTTTGCATGCATCCTAAGGGCGGCGGCAGCGGTACTGCATACACTGGTGGGGGTGCCGCCAATCGTGGGCTGTGAATAACTCGTTTCGGCGGAGGAATATATATCATCAGCGGGGGGTGACCGCCCCGGCAAGGCTCGACCTGGCGCCATGCCAGTACGGGCATCGACGCCCTATTCGGTCACCCAATTCGGGACGTAATCCCATCGATCAAGTGATCGGGAGGCAGACGATACGACCACGGGGGCTTTTGTACCCGTCCTTGCATAGACTAGGTGCGGCGGCGCTGGTGCATGGCATATGGCTGTGTGACCAAACCCGGGGGGGGGGGGGGGGAATCGGGACCCGGTGAGGATTCGCCGGCGACGGCGGTAGCCTACCAGGGTGAGGACTCTGGCCAGCGGCGTGACGACGATGAAGTGGAGGATACATCGGCGTCGATCCGAGGGGATTGAGAAACGATGGGAACAAGGACCTTAGAGGCGTGTAGATGGAGATGACGGTCGGACAGTGCTGCCAGAGGACCTCGTCGGCAACGACGGTGTGAACCCTAGCTAGGGTAGAGAAGAACCTCAAAGAGGTGAACCGAGAGCTTTTTTTTAGAGGATTTTTTTTGAACGAAATGGTAATGTTATTAATTAAAGCAAACTGGTGTTCGCATGACGACAAACACCATACAAACCAAGAAACTAGCATAAAACAGACCATAAAACTGAAACACAAATGCTAAGTAGTAAATGTTGCTTATGGGCATAAAGGCGGTCCGAAGGATGAAACTTCGGTAGCATCCAAGGATATCGATACAGTATGATCCAACCATAAGTCGCTGGTCGAGCAGACCAAGTGAAATCTTAACAGTGGTGTACCGATAACTCCCCCGATAAGTCAGCGTGCATCGTCCTCCCTTGAGTGATAGGTGTAGGGCTCATGAACGCGGGATTGCTGACCCCGAAGTAGTAGGGAATCATCTTGTCGACTGTTGACAGAACCATTGTCACCAATTTACAGGGAGAAGGTACAATCAACCAACCTCTGCCGGGTTTTTTTTTGTTTTAATCTAGTAACTGATATAATTAATATATAATCGGCTGGATTGGGTAATAAAATATTTTAATTTGACCCAAGTTCACAATTTGTCTACGGGATCAACTTAATGTTCAATTTTCATCTACTAATCGCCGGGTGTTAAACACAAAGCCGGAGTGTAACAAGCACGCGCGAATCCAGCGGTTGGGTTACCTCGTCAAAACGCTACGAACCAAATTCCCCTCCGCTTCACTATCCGCTCAAAGCACCACCCTCGCACCTCGCCACGCGCCGAACGCTCCCCACCCAAATCGTGCCGCGCGCGCCACGCTCCACAACATCGCGTGGGTCAAGGCGCGCTCGCTCGTGCTCTGATGCTTGCCGAGTACGGCTCTTGCGGTAGAGCCACACGCTCGACAGAACCCACTGCGTCACACGGACGCACAGCCACCGTACACCTGTAAAGATAAGATATAGAGAGAGAAAGCACCGTCACAGAAAAAAAGTTGCTCGCTTTTTAGAGAGAGAAAGTGGGGACGAGCGAGCGAAGTCTAGAGAGAGAAAGCGAAAGAGAAGATCTGAGAGAAATCGAGAGGCGGAAGGAGAAAGGTAACGAGCTCGAAACCCTACTGTGCTGTTCATCATCTCTGTGTTGTATATATCGTATTTCCGATGAAGCTATAGATCCATTTACGTTGTGTGGTAGATAGGGGAGGATTCGGCCGAACCCTAATTCGAATCCTTGAGAAAATTGGAATTTAAAACCCTAATTTTGGGGGAAGAATTGGTGGATAGGATCGAGGAATTAGGGTTTTCGAGGTTACATGTATGGCGTCGGGGCCTGCTGTTGGAGGAAATGATGGAACTCGGGAGAGACAGAGGTTTGCTGATAGCAAGGTCTACACGAGAAAGGCCTTTAGAGGTTCTAAGAAGAACGTTGCGAACACCACCACAACCGCATGTACAGTAAACACCACCACCACCGCCACCGCAACAGAGAATGGAAACGGAAGTATTGACAACATAACCACCACTGCTATTGAAGAGAACAAGAACAACAGCGATGACAACGGGGATATCGCCGCCTTTGTATCTGCTCGGAAAAATATCACTGCCACAGAGCCAGGACCTGAGGGTGTTAATTTGAAGACAAAAGCAGGTCAAGACCTGCAGGATTCTGCCAATAATGTTAATTTAGTGAAAGAATCAGAGCAAGAGCAGCAGGTGCAAATCCAAGCTGCCAAGGATGTTACTTCGGTGCCAGAGCCAGAGCAAGAGTTGCAGTTGCAAAGCGCATCGGGTGAGGATGTTAATTTGGTGACAGAGCCACAGCTGCAGACCCGAGCTGCTGAGGGTGTTAGCTCGGTGCCGGACTCAAAGCCAGAGAGAGAGCCTGAGGTGCAAACTCTAGCTGGAGAGGATGTTAATTTGGTGCCAGAGTCTGAGCAAGAGCTGCAGTTACAAACTCGAGCGGTTGGGGATGTTATTTTGGCGCTAGAACCAGTGCCAGACCAAGAATCACAGTTACATACCCAGGCTGTTGAGGATTCTAGTACAGCGTCAGAGCCAAGTCCAGAGCAAGAGCCTCAGTTTCAAGCCCAGGCTGCTGAGGATGTGAACGCAGTGCAGCAGCAAGAGCAGGAACAGCTTGTTTCTCAACTGGTCGTTGTAGCGGATGATTCATCTAGTTTGAACCAGTTCCAGGTGCTTACACCAAGTGCTCGGGAGCCTGGAAATGGGTCTGTCAAGCAAGGGATGGAGGGTAGGGTTAAGCTTAGTTTGGGTTCTGGGTCGGTGGACATGTCCAGGTCCGGGTCCAAGCGGGAGATGAGGAGGAAGCTTGAGATTGAGCTTGATAAGGTGAGGAAGTTGGTGAAGAGGATTGAGGCTAAAGAAGGGGAGATCGGTAGTGGGTTTACTCATTCCCATGTCTCAGTCAATGAGGTGGTTTATCATGGAGGTAATAGGGTTCATTCAGAGATGGCTTCGGCAGGTGCTAATCGAGAGACTACTAGGCCATTGAACCATTTAAGAGTATCAGGGCTGGAGAATGGTCACGGTTTGATGAGTGATAATTTGGAGAAAGAGAAAAGAACACCAAAGGCGAACTCATACTATTTGAATTCAGAATTCTTGCTTGCAAAAGATAAGTTTCCTCCAGCAGAGAGTAACAAGAAGGCAAAATTGAATGGGAAGAAGCATGGAGGGTCTGAATCACGAAATGGGTTTATGATGGGTGCCAAGTTTTTCAAGAGTTGCAGCTCCTTGCTTGATAAATTAATGAAGCACAAGCATGGTTGGGTCTTCAATACCCCTGTTGACGCAGTGGCTCTTGGATTGCATGATTACCACATCATTATTGAGCATCCAATGGACTTAGGTACTGTGAAATCGAGACTGACGAAGAATTGGTACAAATCGCCCAAAGAATTTGCAGAGGATGTAAGACTTACATTTCACAATGCCATGACCTACAATCCAAAGGGTCAAGATGTTCATGTAATGGGAGAGCAGCTATTGAAGATATTTGAGGATAGGTGGGCCATCATTGAATCTGATTATAACCGGGAGATGAGATTCCATCAAGATTATGAAGTGAGTCTTGCTACACCTACATCCAGATATGCACCTCTTCCACTGCCTCTGTCACAGGCACGGCCATCGCCTCTTGATATGAGAAGGATTGTTGATGGATCAGAATCTCTGTCTCATTCCTTTGATCCAAAGCTAAAACCCACAAGTACCACTCCTTCAAGTAGGACTCCTGCTCTGAAGAAGCCCAAGGCAAAAGATCTCAATAAAAGGGATATGACCTATGAAGAGAAGCAGAAATTGAGCACAAACCTTCAGAGCTTACCCACAGAAAAGTTGGATTTTATCGTACAGATAATAAAAAAGAGGAATTCAGCTGTCCTTCAGCATGATGATGAAATTGAAGTAGACATTGATAGTGTTGATGCTGAGACTCTTTGGGAGCTTGATAGGTTTGTGACCAACTACAAGAAGGGTTTGAGCAAGTACAAGAGGAAAGCAGAACTTGCAATTCAAGCTAGACTAGGCGCTGGGCTGAATGTTCAAGAGAAGGTAAGGCCCTCAATTGAGCTTGTTTAGCCTTCATATCTTTCCTCTTTTCTTTATAGACAAACTTGACCAATGTACTTCTATATTTATGTTGCAGAACCCTTCTCCAGTTGTGGCACCCTCATCAAAAGAAATTAGAACAGGTAAAATGTTTTTGGACAAGAATAGTCCAATGCATCACAGTTTGTTTTATGACCTGGTAAGTTTAAATTTCTTTTGTTCACCATCAGATGCGAGGAATGTTTCTGCATCCTCACCTGTTCAAGGAGTAAAAGTGGGGGATCATGTGAGTGGATCAAGTAGTTCAAGCAGCTCGAGCAGTGACTCCGGGTCTTCATCAAGTGGTACTTGAAAATCTTAACTTTACTTGTCGTATATCTTGTGGTTATTATAATGCCTTGTTGAACTCAACTTGTTTCTTTTACCTGTTACGTATGTATTATTTCAGATTCTGATAGTGACACTTCCTCGGCATCTGGATCTGATGCGGAGCACTCTCCAAGATCTTGAATAGTTTACCAAGGTGGGATAGTTTAACTGTGAGCTTCACTGCAAAGTTATTGCCTTGTTTGTATTGTTCTGTTTGTCTGCCCCAATTTCTTCTTCTGTCGACCCTTATGTCTTTTGCCGCTAATCCGTAGTAATACAGGGTTATAGTATAAGTTTTTATTGTCTGTGTAGATTAATGATCATATGGGAAAAAGATCATAATGTTAGATCAATTTTATACTCTTGTAGTGTGCAACATGATAGGATGATACTTAAATCAGATTTTTTTTTACAGATTTTTCTACTTTTTCTTTCTCCATGTAGTGAACTTTAAGGTTTCTTTTTCCCCGCTCATTATTTTAGTTACCTCATTAGTAGAGGGATAGTTCTCAGTTTTGTAATAACTAATAAGCAATTCAGTGGTGCGCTCAAGGTTTGTGGTCACTCTTGATGTGAGCCTGAAAATGATACATTTGTAACCACAAAAATTGAATCCTTTATTCTGATTGGTTTACCTTTAAGTTTATACACCAAGAAAGGAATAATTAAACTAGAGAGATTGAAATCCAATGTATGCGGTCTCTGTTCCAGTAGTGATGCTACTCGGAGCTAATCTGACTACCATGTTTTGACATTTCATCTGCACTCGGCCAAATCACTGAACTTAATTTGTAAGGAGAAGATCCCCTCATATGGGCTTGTGATCCCTGTTGAGATAGCACTTGGTGCTTAACTTGTGTGTGTGAGTAATTAGGTTAATGGTAGTTTTGTCTCTGTTTATCATTATTTCATTAGATCTGCTGTTTATTTTACCTGTTTGAATACATACATTCTTTTGCATATGTTTTGACATTATTGTTGCGATTTGATGGCATTATCTCAAACATGATTGTCAAGAGTTCAACAGAGTGTATATTCATAAGATTATCCCATACATGACCCAAGGACATAGCTAAGCCTTAACAATTTTTTTTTGTTTTTTACAGTAACTGGCATATCATCTAGGGATAATTGCAATAAAAGTACCAGATTTTTTTTTTGCAAATTGTAGTCCTCTTCTTTAATAACTGCCAAAAAGTTCCCTGAACTTGCTTTTTCATTACAATTTGTTTCAAAATGACGATTTCTCTTGAAATTTTAAATTTTAATAAACAAAAAGAGGATTTTTTTTGGATGTAAAAGGGGGGAGAAAATTAAGCGAAACAGAAATTTTGGAACTTTTTTTTCACTTACTATTTTTAGAGGGTAAAATCATCATTTTAAAAGTAAATTTACACGGAGTGCAACAAAGGGCAAGTTCAGGGCACTTTCTTGCAATTATTAAAGAAGGCTATAATATGCAGAAAGTGAATACCCCAGGGTATTTTTTTGCAATTGTCCATATCATCTATCATTAATGTGATTGGTTGAACTGTTGTTGCATGAGAGTGACCTGAGAACCGAAGGAACAAGAGAAGTTTTCTGATGAATTTGGTTGTTTTCTTCTTATTGGCAGATTTCAGCAGTTTAGAGTAGATAGTAGTGGCCCTTTTCTGCATTGCAGTCGAGAAGTTCGGATTTTGACGATAAAACTGTGCAGTTTGGGCAATGATGACATCTAACAGTGATCTGTAGCAGATTATTGGCGATTTAGGTAGTCCTAAGTTTGTATAATATATGGTAGAATGCGGCGATGATTAGATTAGATTAGATATTTTAGATTAGATTGTTAACAACTGCTACCTAATTAGGCTCTGTTGAGCAAAGCCAGATTCAGGATTATTTTGTTGGCAGATGAAAGATAAAAGAGCGTCCTATAATTGACGGAGTGGAATTGCCTCAATTTATATTTGTTTCGCTTGGTTGGATGATTTTCTTTTATGTTATGTTGCCAAATGTTAGGGTTGGTACCTATAATTTTGTCAAGGTATTGGACTATGTTGTTTACTAGTCATGGTCAGGAACAAGTGAATCCAAAGGTGTTGGGAAAATGTCTTATTTTTTTGATGCTGTCATGTTTCGAGTGATATGAACGACGTGATATTCTTAGATCATGCTTGAAGGGATGAGCCGACAAGAAGCAAGGGCGCATTAAGTTCAATGAACGCGATCTTTTTACGGAACGCGCTCTTTTTCCTATACAAAGATCAGCCATGTCTCTGTATAAAGCATCAACAATTTTTGTTGCTGGCGAAGAGACATCAAAAGAAGAGTTTCTTGCTTTTACTTTTCAAGAAGTTCTTAAATCTCCAGTTTATCGTTGGTTCATCAAGAGGCAAAATGGACCCTTCGAATTCGAATTTTTGATTCGTTGCGAGAGGTGGTTAAGAACTAATAATTCATCATCTTCCGTTCTAAACTTCTACCTGAGAGTTATAGGTATTTATCAAACCTCTTCCTATGTAACGGAAGGCTACTGGATCAAACGACAAAGATTCTGTTGAGAAAGGGTTGGATTTTCCGAGATGAAATGAAAATCAGATTCATGTAATAGGGGAGGGTTTGCCATTACTTAGCCGGAATGATAGGTGGCCATAAAATAAGGATTAAGTGGAGCACAATAGATTGCTTTCGTCCCTCTGGTTCTATGGGCCTTACCTCCACAGAGCAATATGTTATTGCTGGAACACGAGAGAATTAAAATATTGGATAAAAAAGACCATGTATGGATGGTATGAAATCTCTCTCTCGCTATCTGTCGGGAGCCTCTCCCGAGGAAACTCTAGCCCTAGCCTGCCTATAGAGCTCTCTGTGCCTGGCAACGCCGTCGATAAGGCTGCATGTCCTGTCCCGTCGCCGCTTACCACTATGCAGTTCTCTGTGATCTCACCCCTTTGTCCTTCTTCAGTGGTTGAGTCTCCCTTAAAGACTTGACGCCAGAGAAAGCCAAAGCAAATTCTAGTTGAGAAACCTTCTCCTCTTCCTCTTCCCCCATCATCTTCTAAGATATCGCCAGCGCCAGCGCCACCGTCTACGGCGATCGTGGCGTTCTCCCCGGGGTTCTCCACTCCGCTAGTGAAGCCACGAAATGGACGTCTGGTGAAAATTCCAATTGTTGCTTCAACTGCAAGTAACCCATCACCGACCATTGTTCCTGTCCTTGGCGACAATCTGTTGCCCCCACTATGTCAATATCATTTTCGTGGGAAGGCGCCCATGATCGGTAGCGGGAGAACGAAATTGGAGGCGCTGATTGACATGGCTTCGATCCCTGATGCGGTGAGGATCCCTTTAATCCCATCCTTGCCTGCTACGCCTCCGGGTATGACTCAACGTTGACGAGTGTTCAAACCGCGAGAAGACATCTCTGCTCCGGTGGTTTCGGCACCGCCGGATTCTCTTGCGTCAAACCTGGCCAGCGTCCAAGATGGCTTCTCTTCCTATTCGTTGGATGAGGAGGCGGAAGTCCTGGTCCCGTATTCCCCGATGAGCTCGTCGGTTATTGCACGCCATCAGTTCACCATGATGGGTAAACTGTGGGCTCAAAGCCTCCTCGGAAGGAAGTCCTCCTTCGGATCATCACTAATGAATGGGGAAAATCTGCAGAGGGCCTAATGATCAAAGAAATAAGACATGGTGTCTTAGGCTTCTATTTCGAGTCAGAGGAGGCTCGAGCATTGGTCCGGGGAAACAAATCCTGGTGTTTTGACGAACATCCGCTCCTCCTCGGAGACTTAGACCCACTGGTTAGGGAACCTCCTTCTCTGGATCGACTACAACTATGAGTGCAAGCTCATGGTCACCCTCCGTTGGTACGGACCCGAGCGACTGGGGAAACGATTGGCTCGGCTCTATGAGTTTTTGTGGTTGTCCCGTGAAATCAATGAGGCCTCTGCTGGGGAGGTTCAGTGAAGGTACGGTTCTGGCACCTCGAGAACGTCCCCTGCACCCACATCTGTTGTTGTGATTTAAGAAGTTTTCAAACCCGGTTTGAGTCTCACTCATCTACAAAACTGCCCTCATTTTGCTTTAACTGTAGGCTGATCGGACATGTAGTTCAGGAGTAAGACCGGGAGATGGGTGGTACCCCAAGTTTTGACTCGTCCATGTTAGAGTACTAGAAGGATTGGGGTGTCAAGCAATACACGACCGATTAGGGGAACCAAGGGCCTCGACACTTTCCACCAAGGTTCGGGCTTGTATCCCCAAGCACTGTACCTAAGGGCGCCTTGCCTCGCGGAAGAGGCTCAATTGTATCCCCGAGCATTGTACCTAAGGGTACAAGACCTCGGGTCAGCGCCCAGGCTAGAAATGTCATTCCAGGCTGGAAAAACTTGATGGTCCGTCAACTCTCTGGTAACAAAAAAAGCCGAAGTTTCAGGTTTCATCCTACTCGGACACAGAGCTGAAGATGGAGCTAGGGTTTGAGGAATAAAGAGGGGGTCTATTGGTGAACCCCGAGATGATCAAACGAAGGCTGGTAAGTAGCCTCGCCAGGAAGGATGTTAGGCTCCTCTGGCTTTAGGGACTGGCTCCGTGAGGGGTCCCTAGTGAAAGTCATGCCTCCTACAACTAATGTAGTCCAAGTTCGATCACTTCAACTTTCATATGTAGCATTTAGGCACTGCATTGAGCAGGACTTTCAGTTTTTTCCAAACCCCACCTTTTCTTTTTGTTTATGTGGCGTTTTAATACTGTCTGTGACGGTTACTTTGTGCAAGAGTTATGTGTGCTGAGTCCTTCGAAGACTATTTACTTGGACTGACTTTTTTTAATTTAATACAATTCGATACTTTTTAGTAAAAAAACTACCTAAATAAAAATTCTTGAACAACGGACAACCAGAGCTCTTACTGTTCCATAATGAAAGATATAAATCTATTGGAAAATAAAAAATACACACGTCGAACGAAAGTTGTTATATGCTCCAATAATAAATCGTCGATTTAACTGAATAACTAACTAAAATAGTTAGACTTTCTCTTCATCGCAGGTGATATCAATTGGAAGATCCTCTATATGAATAGATAGGCATTCCAAATTTTTTTTATCAACAAGGCATAATATAAATGCTCAATCTTTAAAGTAAAGATTGAGAGTGAAGGAGTTACAAACTATAAAGCGTTCCATATAGAAACCTCAACCAACAAACCTCAGCAGTAAGAGGCAACAACCAGAATACAAGAAAGGCCTAGAATTAGACCCGAACAACAAAACACTACCAACCGAAACACCAACGATACAACCATATAGAGCACGGCTAAAACCAGAAGAAAACACCAGGAAAAGAACTTGAAAATTAGGTCTAAAGTACCCACATTTAGCAACCTTTAAGTACAAATAGAAAAAACAATAAATGGGTGTCGAGTACTCTAATTTGTCCACCATGAAGTACTGAAAGAAGAAGAAAGAACCGAAAGAAAAAACCAACCACCAACCTAACTCTAAAGCCTAATCTTGAAGAGGAAGCCGAACCCCTTGGTCATTAGTCTTACATCCCTTAGAAGAGAGAATGTGAGGAGCTAAAAGTCGGTGGTCAGCACCAAAATTCCGCCTGAGCCATACCAAAGACCATAAGAACCCAAACAAGTGACTTTGGGAGAAGGCAAAACACAACCCTAAGACCTCGTCGACGGTCAACGCCTTGAACCGACGAACTCGAACTACACAACTACACCGAGTTCGAGAAAAAGGGAATGCACGATTGCTCAGGAAAAAAATGAAAAATAGGGGGAGGACTATCCAACTAGGAAGGGATAGAGAAGGGATAGAGAAGACTTCTAGCAGAAAATCTTCATCCAGAAACCAAAAAATAACAACTCAAAGTCGGTCCTCCTCACGCACCCGACCAATCTCGAGAAGTGCGAGACAAATGGGACTAGTATTTCTACCGAACCCGAGCAAAATCTTATGGACTGTCAGATTTTACCTCCACAAACAGGAACATGCAAGGACGAGTCAAACTGAGGCGCAGCGGAGGAGCAGGAGGACTTGTGAGCGGCGGAGCTCAGAATCAACATATCTAACCCGAAGAGGGTCAAATCGAAAAAGAAGCCGAGGCGAGCGAGCGACCACCCGAGCAAAGAGGGAGGAGCCCGAGCCAGAACCGCGAGGATCCACGCAGAGGAGAGCGGAGAAGGTCGTCCCACTCCGGATCTGAGGAGACTCTGCTGTTGAAGGCGGAGACACGGCGCCTAGCTTCACCGGAGTAAGGGAGAGGGATGATGAGACATTCCAATTGATCGAGCTTAATTCGAATTGTTTGTTCTGAAGCATAGATATCCATGAACGGTTCGTCCCACTCAGATATTTACGGATCAAGAATAGATTCTCTTACGGATAGACCCGGAAAGGCGGGAACATCAACATGTTCAATTTACTAGACCCTATAGTTCCCATTTTTGAAACATCCCGTGCCAAACTAGGTCGCCAAACCCTATCCGTTGTGATACACTACAACAACTAGAAGTACAAAAACAGATATCAAACGGGAACACAATATGAACACAAGAGCTTGCTCATCCACTTTAGAGCACCCACAGTCGTGGGCGAGAAGTAGCTGGCGAGGAGATGTCGCCGGCGAGGAGGAGGCGGGGAGCTGACGAGGAGGAGGCGAGGAGGTCGCTGGCGAGGACCGCTGGCGATGTACTTCTCGCTGGCAGCTCACGCCGGCGAGATGAGATTGTGATCTTCAAAAAACCTTTTTTCCAATTAAAAATGCTTGGTGTCAATGCTATTTGTTTTGAAAAATAAACCCCACCTATATTATCCAACAAATATCTGTACGTCCAATCGAATAACCTTGATCGTCGCTCACCATAACTACAACATTTATGTTAAACCTACCCTAAAACCTTATATAAATCAACCCTCACAAACTACAAATTCACACACTCTCTAATATTCATCCTTCTCATAAAGTATCGTCCCGACACTCATCCTTCTTTGTCCGTCATCATGGAATTCGATCCTGAGGATATGGAATTTGATTCTATTTTGAATGACATGCTCGAAGACTATCTGTCAACCGAGGAGATGTTGGACGACGCTTTGGTGGATTCTCCACCACGGAAGCGCAAATACATTCAACGTGACCGGGTAGCCGCAAACGAACGATTAATGAATGACTACTTCAACACCAACCCTGTGTACACCGAGGTGCAGTTTCGGCGTCGGTTTAGAATGCCAAAGTCGGTGTTCCTCCTTATCGTTCATGCATTGGAGCAGCACGACAATTACTTCAAGGAAAGGTTAGATGCTTTGGGTCAAGTTTCATTATCTCCTTATCAGAAATGTACTGCAGCCATTAGGCAGTTATGTTACGGAATTGCAGCTGATGCGTTGGATGAGTATGTGAAGATAGGGGAAACAACGTCTTTGGAATGTTTGCGCACATTTTGCAGTGCACTGAATAAAGTCTTTGGTGCTACATACTGGCGGAAGCCTACACAAGCTGATATGGACCACATTTTAGCGGTTAATGAAGCGCGCGGATTCCCGGGCATGCTTGGAAGTCTTGACTGCATGCACTGAGAGTGGAAGAACTGCCCAAAGGCCCTTCCAGGATCACATTCCCGAAGGGACCACGGTAATCGACCAACCGTTGTCCTTGAGGCGGTTGCAACTCGTGATTTATGGATTTGGCACTCTTTCTTCGGCATGGCGGGGTCGAACAACGATTTAACGGTCCTGAACCATTCGAAGTTGTTCGCGGACGTTATCAACGGTTGGCAACCACCGGTTGCTTACACGATAAATGGTAATAATTACACACTTCCTTATTATCTTGCTGACGGTATTTTTCCTTCGTGGCCAGTGTTCGTAAAAACAATTCCTTTACCGTCAACGCCGAAGCAGAAGAAGTACGCTGAAGTCCAAGAAGCGTGCAGGAAAGATGTGGAACGAGCTTTCGGCGTACTACAAGCTCGGTTTCACATTATCAAACAACTGAGCCGCTTGTGGGCTCCCGAGTCTATCGGTTTGGTCATGAATGCGTGCATTATACTGCACAAAATGATAGTTGAGGCTGAACGTCATACGTACGATGAATATCGTGAACAAACAGAAGAAGGTAGTCCAAGTCAACCACATATTGCACGAGGAGGCTTCGTCCCGACCAATGTCATACTTGGAAACACTGAGAGGATGCAAAATGAACGTATGCATTACCGTTTGAAGGACGATCTTGTCGAACATCTCTGGAATAAATTTGGAGACGCCTAGATGTTAGTTGGTGTAGTTTCCTTTGTTTTAGTTTCATTTGTGTTGGTTTCTTTTTATCTGTGTTGTTTTAATGAGGACTGGTATCCTTTTATTTTATCGGGCGTTCCATTTTTTTTACCGTTTGTTGTGATGACCACTTTTCTCAACCTGTAAATGCTTACTCCAACACTTGTGTTTCTCGCCATCTTAATCGTCTTCTCAGTCAAGGAAAAACTGTGTTATCGATCTTTTAGTATTTTTTTTTGTTTTTCCGTTCAAAATCTATTTTTACATAAAAAAACATTAAAAAACTTAAATTCTTTGCATCTCGTCGGCGCCTCTCTGCCAGCCCACTGCAGAACTCGCTGGCGGTGAGCTGGCGAGATGATTAAATCCCAATAATTTATTTCATCACGCCGACTGTCGGCGAGATGACTGTGGATACTCTTAAAAACACAACCTGGTAAGCCTGAGACAACACATCCACATGACACTCACTTGGAACCACCCACATGCCTCCTCTCCTCCATATCATCATCTCTCGCCCCTATCACAAGCTCTTTAGTCTTCTGAGCTATCTCCACAACCGTCTCTCCGATCGCCTGCAAAACCCCTCCGGCGACTTCTTCCACTCCCTCTCCGGTCACCGACCCCTTCAACCCTCCTCCATCCCTCTCCTTTCTTGGGCTCAAACACTCCATAGCTTCTCCTCCACCTTCCCATTCCTCCTCCTCCTCCGTCCAATCTTCTTCCAATCTCTCGGCTTCTCCACCTCTCCTCGCCTCCTCCTTCTTCCTCGCCGCGTACTCTTTCGCCGTCTCCCCGGTCGACACCGCCACATCCGTCGCCGCATGGAAGGTCTTGGCAGCTATCTCGGCCCCTTTATGACCCACAGACGCCGCCACCGGTGCCACGTACCCTGCCACACCGTGGACGGCCCTGGCGGCTAGTTTTGTACCTTCCACCGCCGCCGCGGCCGTTAACTGTGCCGTTCCCCACCCGGCCACAACGGCCGTGTCCTTGGTGGCTGACGCCGCTTTTCCGGCGTATCCGGCCGCGGTCTTGGCCACCGGCACTGCTTTCTCCGCCGCGGAGATAACCGTTTCTCTGGCTTTCTGCGCCGCCATAGCTACCGTGTCCTTGAGCGCAAAACCCTCCTCTGTTTCCTCTGTTTCTTCAAATTTCTGATCTTCCCCTCCAAATCGATGTTCGGGTCCTTCAAATTTCTGATCTTTCCCTCCAATTTGATGTTCATGTCCTTGGCCATGAGCTCCATGGAACATGGTGTCCTTAGTACTCTGTTTTTGGCCTCCATGAGTGTCCTTCGCTAGGCAACTCATCCCCAAACCATGCTGATCGGTAGAAGCACCGTGTCCACGAACCACAAAGTTCTGGTCTCGCTCTTGACCTCCATGAGACAACCTCGTACCTTGTCCGAGTCCACCACCATCAGCATTGATCACCACATCAACTCTGGCCACCGGAACATTCTCTCCCTGCTCGGAATGGCCAGCTCCTCCGGCGGCCGACTCCGCCGCCTTCTGGGCGAGATGGTCGAAATGGCTGGCCATCTTCGGGACCCTGTCCTTCTCCGGCAACCGTACCTCCCTCTCCGATGTCGTGTTGTCTCTCCGTGACATTTGCTCCGAAGCCATTTTTCTTTTACTCTGTTTTGGAGTGTTTGTGTGCTTAGAGCTCTGTTTCGGAGTTGGTTTATAAGTGAAGCTTGAGCTCTGTTTCCGAATTGGTACAGTACGGCGCCGACACCTGCCACCTCCACCGCCGCTACGTGTCGACGTCAGGACCCCGGCGGTGACTCGATTCTTGTTGAGCATACCCAGTTCGACACGTGTCACTGTGGCTCAGCTCTTTATGGCTAATCACGAACATGTCGATCCGGTCAGCGCTGGTCGGAACCGCCAGAGACTCGCCTGACCTTCGATGCTTACGTGGAGGACCATACACATGGAAAGGGCCGTAGATAAACTTGGCCCATATGTTACAAGCCCCCTTAATGGCCTATTGAGAAATTGCAAAAGAAAAGTATTCGAAGTATTCAGTTTTTGGATTTTGTAAATCATGTGAGGTATTTAGTTTTTGTAAATTTTAGTGTCGCTGGTCACCAAGGCCAAGTATTATCCTATGTCAAATTTTATTGGTGCAGTGAAAAGGCCACAATCTAGTCCGATTTAGAATAGTATTTTGGAAGCTCAGAGGATCGTAAAAGGTGGTATTCGTAAGAGAATTGGACCGGGAAGGGATACGAGAATCCTAGGGATACCTTGGCTGCTGACCGACTCAGGTTTAGTGGAGGCCGAACCCCCTAGGATTGAGCATTGGACTGTTGATGATTTGTTCGGGTCGGGCTCGAGAGCTTGGAACGAGTTGTTGATTCGTGAACTATTTGAGTCTCGGGACGCTGAAGCTATTATGAGAATCTCGCTGAATTCTAGCATGGGGTTGATGATTGGTATTAGAAGGGATCTAGGAGTGGCCATTATAGTGTACGGGAGGTGTACCGGGAGCTGCAGGTCCAGGGGGTAGATGGAATGCACTGGACCGGGATGAGTTTTGGAAGCAGCTGTGACGTTTAAAGGTACCTCCAAAAGTGTGTCAGTTTTTATGGAGAGGGGTTTCGGGATTTCTGCCAACAAATGATAACTTGGTCACTAGAAGGATCAACATTAGTTTGGATTGTGTGGTGTGTGGAGAGGTAGAAGCAGTGGATCATGTAATGGTCGGTTGTCCGGTGGCGAAAGGGGTGTGGAGTAGGGTGTTGGGGGGACCCGGTTGGTGTTACTTGCTTCCGTGATTGGTCGGAGTTCGGGTGGACGCTGGGTGGGGTGGTAGAGCTGAACTTGTTTCGGTATTGTGTTGGAGTCTTTGGAGTGCTCGTAAGCAACGTGTATGGGAAGGAAAAAGCCCCTCGGTGGAGGCCATTTATCGGGATGCTGAACACTTGTTGTCAAGGTGGAAGGAAGTGCAAGTGGTGGAAGTTCGGGGGACAGGAGGTTTGGTGGTCGATCAAGGGAGATGGAGGAAACCGACTCCCGGTAAGTGGAAAGTTAATACCGATCCAGCAGTGTTCCACGGTATCGAGGGTGGTGGAGGTTGGGTTTGTCGAAAGAAGGATGGTTCCCCTTATTTTGTGCAGTGTAAGATGTTTGACGGCCTTCATGACGCGGAAGTGTTGGAAGCATTGACGTTGAAGGCGGCGTTGCAAGAGCTTGCAGGCAGAGGTTTTGGTAGTGGGGTGGTAGAATCAGACTGTTTGAGCTTAGTTTTGGCGATTAACAGTAATTCGGTTCTGGTTACCCCATTGGGGGCTATTATTAAAGACTGTAAGCAGATTCTTTCTTGTTTGGTTGATGTAACTATAGTTCATGTTAAGAGGACTGCAAACGGTGTAGCTTATGAGCTAACGAGAAATGTTCGAGAGTGAGCATCTATGAAGTGGGATTATTCATCTTTGTCAGAACTCATCTCTAGTTTACTTGCTTTTGATTCTCAATAATAAATCCCTAACTTTCGTCAAAAAAAGATCTAAAATTACAAGACCATGAAACTCCAACTTTATTGCTCCTCCTCGTTACACATGAAAAATGTGAATCTCTCCTATTATAATTTTGCCATTATCCCCATCATCATTCTTCACCCCAAAATAGATCTAAAATTACAGCAAGACCATGAAACTCCAACTTTATTGCTCCTCCTCATTACACATGAAAAATGGACATACAAAAATCAAATCCTAAATTACCTCCCAATCAAATCATCTTCTAATTCATTTTTATCTCCTATCAAATTTAATCAATCGACTTAAATACAAACTATTAAATTAAACCACTAAATAACCAGTTCCCTCCAAAAAAAAATTGAATCAGCCGAACAATGCGGCGTACAAGAGCTGGTTCCAAGTATCCGGCAAGCCGGGAAGGCACCAATGGCTACAATCGTTTCCCGGATGATCGCCGCTGTAAGTTTGGGGATGCGCGTCTTTTCGAAGCTGCGACAAACCGGTCACATCGAGCAAGTAAACCGGTTTCTTGATCCGGCTCAACACCTTCTGCATCACCACCCACGCCATGGGCATCCCCGCCGGGTACTTGGCACCGAAATAGGGCGCTACCTCACTCGAACACGATTTCATTGGCTGGTTCCAATCTTTACCCCTGTCAAAGCCACATCAAATCGATCAGTTAAGTTCTATTGAGTCGTGTTTCGTATTCAGAACCAGAAAAAGGGTTAACTACATATGCGTACAAAATGTCTTTCATACTAACAATCTTTCAGAAAACTGGATATAGATTTTTTCAGTCAATAAATAACGAAAGTGCCCTTTACCTAATCTCAAAAAAAGACTTCATGACTAACAAAAACATTTTGATTCAACAAGGAAAACAATTAAGCAGATGTAAAATGATTCGTTGATGAAGGGCATTTTCGTCATTTTACTAATACAAAAAGCTACATCCAACTTTTTAAAAGTTAATACGTATGATCATTCGCAACAACTATCCGACACCTAACATAAAATTTACTTACTCGTAATGAGTCGGAGAAATCCCCTGAAAGAAGACTTTCGTCTTGACAGGATCGATGTTCTTGTCGACCCACCTGGCCCAAGTGGTCAACCCTTTGTAATAGGCAATGAGAGGGTTCATGTTGCTGTAAACCTTGTTCTTCTCTTGCACATAAGCAAATCTGCAAACGATGTTCATCATAGGATTCACATTAGCAATCTGTACGATGAAGATTTAAACCTCGGACTCATGTTACCGAACAAAGTGAAGATCGTACGGTTGTGTTCGGCCGGTGTGGAGCCACCAGTGCCAGGAGTTGAAGATGAGCATGTCCATGCCCCGCCATGCATCGCCGCCTCTGATCGAGTCCAGCTTCAGGATCGTGCCTCCGGGACTGTTGACTAAATCCACCAAGTATGGTGTACGGTACAACATTATTGTAACTCCATAGTCCTAAGTAGACAGAATCATATAATAATTTTAATATTTAGTATAGTTTAAATAAAGTATGTGAACAGCCCATTACACACTGTCTACATGGGATTGTTTTTCATCAAAAATAAAATAAAGGGATAATTCCACATCAATACCCTGAAAGTTTCATTTTTCATTTAGAGTATCCTAACTGTTTTTTGTGCCGCCTCAGTACCCTAACTCTTCATTTATTCCAGTTTAGTACCCGCAGTTAACTTTCCATCCATTTTTGGATGGAAAATTGTCATCTTTTAATTAAATACCAAAACTACCCTTGAATACTTTGAAACCCTAAATTCCCTTTGCCATCTCATTTCAGATCTACTTCTCTCTACAATTTCTCTCTTTTCGCCGACTCTCTCCCTCACGCCTCTTATTATTCACAATCAGAACCAGTTGTCTCTGTGGATCGACTTCTCCAACCGTGAGAGGAGGACGGCCAGATCGTGACCGGAGCTCCATCCTCCATCCTCGCCGGCTTCGTTTCTCATCGCCTCTGGCCTCGATGTCTTCCACCCGAGAACCATCTGATGTTGTGGCGAGACGAGGAGAAGGTGGAGTCAATGTGTCGGTGGACTCAACCACAGCTTCACCGCTGCTGGAGATGGAAGGCTTGGACCAGATGAAGTATTTCTTTGCCTTCAACTCGAGTTCCTTCGGCGGCGAACAGAACCTGTACGACGGCGGAAGTTGTTCTTCGGCTTCGCGACGCTCCGTCATAGATCTGCCACTCTGTTCTTCGTCCTCTAGCCTCGTCTCCGATGGACCTCCTCTCTCCCCTTCTTGTTGTTATTCGTTTTCTAAAAATCATGGGATGATGACATGTTTGGGGGTTTTGCTTCAATTGAAAGCTTCTGTAATGGATGGTTGTGTTTTGAATTTCTATTTTTATTTTACTGCAATCTGAAACCTGCTGCAATTGATGGTTTAAATTTTTATGCTTGTTGTGAACATGTTTCTGATTTGGGTTTGAGGGTTTTGGTTGCTTTGACTCGTCCATGAAGAAGATGAACAGAAGGAATAATTTTTTTTAATAAAAGATAAACTGATTTTTGTATGCAAAATAAAACTATTAAATAAAAACTGAATTTTAAATAAAACAAAATTAAATAGAATATCATTTTTTTAAAGTAAAGCTAATTTTTGTAAGAAAATTAAAAACTAATTTTTAAATAAAAAAATATTTTTTTAAAATAAAATCATTTTTTATAAATAAAATTATATTTTAAAACTAAAATTTTCATCTTCAATAAAATTTTCATTTTAAATAAAAATTAATTTTTAAATAAAAACTGAATTTTTAAAAAATAAAATGATTATTTGAAATTAAAATATGGTTTTTATCAAAAAAACTGAATTTTATAAAATAAAATCTTTTTTGAAAATCAATGGCATAAATTGAAATTTTGATTGTTAATAAGGGGTATTATGGTCATTTTACCTATGTTGGATGGAAAATCAGATGGAAAGTTAACGGCGGGTATTAAACTGGAATAAATGAAGAGTTAGGGTACCGAGGTGGCACAAAAAACAGTTAGGGTACTCTAAATGAAAAATGAAACTTTTAGGGTACTGATGTGGAATTATCCCAAAAATAAAATAAAAAGAGACATGTAAGGGTGATTTCTAGGCATGGTTCTAAAAGTCGTTAGGCGCTAGTCTGACGGTTGGGGTTTTCGGGTATTAATCAGATACTAGACGGAGATTAATCGGACATTAATCGGATTTGTATTTTTTTTTATTTTTAATAGATATATTATTATATATAGAAACAAAATATGAATTTTATTATATTAAAAATGTTAACAAATATTTAAAATACTTAAAAAAATAACACCAAACAACATAGAATTACAACCCATAATATCACCAACACCAAACAACTCTGCATAACCATCTAATTATTTTAATTTAGTCACTATACTATGCAAAAAAATTCTAGCCGTCTAGACGGCTAGGCGGGTCTGCAAGGCGTAAGCGGGCACCTAAGCGGTGCCTAGTCGAGATTTTTAGAACACTGTTTCTAAGAGTTTAAGAACACTTATTAGGCATTGTGTTAATTTATAATATAGATACTAAAAACCTAATTATCACATTTAGATGTCAAAATATATTTCGGGCTTTAGGAGATTTGGATATTTTAGATCTGATCAAAAAATCAAGCGCATGAAAGACTCTTATTTTCAATGGATATTACCTACTCGGATTAACTTTTCTTTTTGGAATAATTATAAGAAAATACACTGCACTAGTATTTTTGTTGCGATTTATGTACAAATGACAATTTTGTCCTTGCAATTTAGATTTTAAAATAAAAAGTAAAAATAAATAAAATAATCCAAAAGTATCTTTTATTTTTCTTTCTCTTTGTACCGTACAACGAGTTGAAAATTTAAACGCTCTAAAATTTTAGATTTTTTTTTGTTTTTTAATTATTAATTTTCAAGGGCAAAATCGTCATTTTAAAACAACGTTATAAAAAATGTAACAAAAAGGACAGATTTGTGAAACCTTTTTCTCAATAACCAAACAAGAAAACGTGAATACTTCGTAATATATTTTTTCACTTTTTATATTCGAATGAAGTCGGTCTTTTAACTATTAAATTTGAAACCAATTGTAATTTACGAAACCCGCCCCGTACCTGCCCATTGGTTCCCTCCACATGACCTTATTTAAAATTCCCAAAATCTACATTTAATTGTGTTTGGTGATGAAGAATTTATTATACAGTCCTATTGATTTTGTTAGTTATTTTATAGTCACTCTCAAATCCAGTCACAACAAGTGGTCCAATTGGGTCACATCTCACACACCAACAACATTACCATTATATGGGAAGAACTCAATTGGATGAACCAACCAAGCCACCCAAACAAAATTGGCAACTATTAATTCAACTAATTTCTCACCCATCACACACTCCCCCTTAATTCAAATGAAAAAAAAAACTTAAAATAGCAAAAATCAAAGAATATTGAATCCAATGCATAGTGATGGAGGTGAGTATATATTTATATTCATTATTTAAATAGCAAAAAATAAACCCAAATAGGAAATGGAAATGATTTCAAAGTACAAGCATGTTCATGCTAGTTTCTACTTTCCATTATTGATATATCAAACATGCAATCAAAAAGCAATATGATATCATCCAAAATCCTCCCTATTTTAACCATGAGAGGTATGGCCAAAATTTGTATCTTTTTCCATAAGAAAGAAATATATATATATTGTTGGAACTTTTTTGAACTGATGTCAGATTATTTGTTTTATCGTATGAAATGATAAACTGGTATCGATTGAAAATGAAAACTCATAAAAAATGCATGTACCTAACTATAATTTTACAATATGTATTTTTATCGATCACTCGATCACACCAAAAGTTATTATTCAATCTCATGTTTGGTTCAAAATTTATTACCCTAACATTAAATAGTAACAAAATTTGAAAAATATAAAATAAACAGCAAGACAAGTCCAGGCAAAGCAGAAAAGTCTAGCACCAATCACTCTCTATTTTTAATGCTTCTCAAACTCCAAAACTCAAGGCCCAAACAAGGAAATGAAGCAAAAATGAGGCAATTTCAAATCAAAATCTCAAATTTCAACCAGAAAATCAAATCACAAGAGGAGAAGAAACCCAGAAGCTTTCTGGGTTTGGTTGAAAAGCACTCAATTTGGTAAAGATCGTAACTTTACTTTTACCAAAGTAGTGAAAAAAAGAGAAAAGGACTAGTCAAGTTCATGTTCATGTTCAGGTGAAGATCAAGATCAAGATCGATTTCAAATCATAATTCGAACAAAACCCAGAAACGAAATTGAATTTGAATTGAACCAACCTGAAATGTGACAGAAGAAAGTCCATTTCCTCGGATGATACTGTACTTCGAATTAGGAACCCATGAATGGATCAAGCACGACAGAGATTGCCACATGTTGAGGCTCAACGAATCGCCGACGAACATGATCTTCTTCCCTCTCCATTTCTCCAGAAAGTACAGCCCATTGAACCTTCAAGATCCAGATGCAAAAAATCTCAGCTGACGATCCAGAGCACAAAAAACAGAGCAAACAGGGGAAAACAGAGGAAAACAGAGGATAAAAAACAGAGCATTAGTACCTCGGCAGGGAGCACGAAAATGGCTGCCACCGGTACTTGAGATACGACTTGTCGGGTCGACCGTACTTCTGGCAGTTGAACTGAGGGTCGACGAAGGGGCAGGAGGAGTCGTAGAGAGGGTACTTGTCGTCGTAGACCCAGCCGCCGCGGAAGTAATTGCACTTTCCGGCGAGGCTCCGAGGGGCTGCGGTGAAGTTGGCGGCTCCGGCGCGGTGGAGGAGGAGGAGGATGGCGTGGAGGAAGAGGAGGAGACCCATGTTTTCGGATTTGGATCTCCGTAAATTGTTGAGGAAAGAGACTGAGGAGTGGAGAAAAAGTTGTCTGCAGACAAGTGTTTATATAATGCATGAGAGAGAAACAGGGGAGAGAGAGAAACAGGGGAGAGAGATGATTTTTGTTGTTGTTCACATGGAATGTGGGAGAAAAATAAGAGCAAGAGAGAGTACTCTGTTTTATGCTTGGTTGGAAATTTTGACAGAACACAAGTCTGTTTTTGTTTTTGTTGTTAAGTGTTTATGAGTTTGTGATCTGATGATGGTGTTGGGAGTTCATGTAGTTTGTGGTTTGATTTCGAGTTTACGACATAACAATGTTAGGGTTTGCGACCGATAAACGTGTTTGATAGGACATGGTGAAATGGTCGGACGAATCTATCCT
Organism: Erodium maritimum; assembly: GCA_963921825.1. Classification (NCBI taxonomy): domain Eukaryota; kingdom Viridiplantae; phylum Streptophyta; class Magnoliopsida; order Geraniales; family Geraniaceae; genus Erodium; species Erodium maritimum. The sequence goes on from OY997593.1 coordinate 70,178,159, forward strand.
AATCGTCAATCGAAATTCACTCCGCCCGGTAGGATGGCGTCGTGGTTGTCCGGCGAACGGGAAAATTGTCATTTTGTTGGCGTATTAAGTCGAATGATGTTTTGATCATAGATTCGTACCGGTTGGGATGATATGGTCTATGATGCCTAATAATGAGTGTCACTTTTTTCTTTATGGCCTATCTTGGACAATTGAGAGCTCTATAAAACATCGCCGATAAAAAAAATTATATATGAATGTCACGTGTCTCCCCCAAGTAAGAAAATAGTCGTTGGAAGACACAACGACTGGTCTCTAACACGTAATTTCTCTTCTTCAATCTATCCATCGCCCACATAATATATATCCTTCTTCCATCCATCCATCCATCCATCACTCTTTTCAAATTCATCTTCTTCTAATACCATCCATTTTAGCTCATACTCAAATCATATCCAACCCAAGTCATTGTGAATGTTCTTACAAGTCAATAGAGAAAAAAGAACCAGAAAAAGATATATGATTTGGGGATGACTCAAATAAGGAGATTAAAGAACAAGGAGGAGATGAGAGATGGTGTTGGAGAGAAATATTAGTATTTTTGGCCAAAGGCAATTCTGGTATTTTCTCAAGAAAAAAAACAAGATCATGTGCGAATCATGTGACGATTTTCCGTCTAAAAATAAATGAAACTGACTAAATGGAAAATACAACTTTTTCAGCATAGTGGAAAAGAAAAGAAAAATTAAGATATCATTTGAAAATATAACTACTTTAAGATAACGAGCTGAAAATTTTCCTTTCGCTTTCTGTATTTTCGTGTTAGTAATTGAAGTCGTTTGATGGAATAAAAGTAAGTTGTGTTTTCGATATTGTTTTACTCCATTAGAGCACCCACAATCATCTCGCCGGCAGCTGGTGAGATGGCGCTGGCGAGATGACTAAAAAACTTTTTTTTTTTTTGCTTATAGCCATCACTCCCAGCCAGCACCCCACAATGGTAAAGCCTTTTTGCTGGCTATAACAGACCTTTTTACTCACAGTTTTGCTCCCCGCCAGTGATAAGTGCCGGCCATAAGCTCCCAGCCAGCACTCCTCGCCTCCTCCTCGCCAGCTCCCCGCCTCCTCCTCGCCGGCGTTTTCTTCTCGTCAGCGGCAACTCACCAACGACTGTGGATGCTCTTACTAGTGTAGTGTTATTGGTAGATAGTTAGATAAAAAAAAGTAAAAATAGTGACATTTAGATAGACTGAGGATGTTCTTCTAGTGTTTTGACAGCAAAGAAAAAGAGAAATTCTGACAGAAATCAAATGGATAGTATGAAACTGGTACTTGGATTAAAGAAAGAGCCTGTGGGGTTGGGTTGGATCCAACCTTTTTACTTTGAAAATTAGGAGCAACTAAATCATTTCAATTCTAAATTAGTCCTCCCTTTTCCTTTTCTAATCAATCTCACTAAAGTGTTTTTTTTTTCACATTACAATCTTTTTCACAATCCTTTCAAATATAAGGTATTCTCATCACATGCTTTATCATAATCATCCTAATATAACTTGTTTTGTACTTATGAACAATCATAAACACCGTAAAAATATATATATTTTTCGTTGTCATATGAAGTTTTTAGAAAAATGTTAGCATTTTTAGAATAAGTGATAGACTTTATTAATGATCTAATTGAAGAATATATTGGAGTATGTCAGAGAGAGAACTTTCTTACCACTGAAGAACAGGCAGAAAACGAATTTTCCTAACAAATTAGTTAGAAGCTTTATTCGCAGTTCTTTTAACAAAGATGAAGGAATATGTCCTTGATGATAGTACCCACTAGGGATATTGGAGGAGTGTCCGTCAGGATCATGTTCACTAGGATTTGGGCGTCTGATCGAATAACCATTGGTCCGATCCTTAGGGCCGCTACATTCTTGAGGGTTGTATCAATCGCATAAGCCTCAATCATGATAAGGGACCAGACTCCCGTGAGCACCCCATTTGCCACTAGGCGAATCTCCCATGTCCATATTCGGGCTATGATTCTGCATCCTGACTGATTAGTACATGGAAGATCATATCGTCCACATTAATAGCTAGCGTTCCCGGGGGTGGGGGAACCCATTCGTCTAGAGTTCGTATCCCATGTGACAGAGATGATACCAGACGTCTAGTAGCTTCTCTCCAGGCCAAGAGATTCGTTCGAGCGGTAGATATGACCCCAATAGCAGTTGGTAGAGCTCATTCCCAAACCTTGGCGTTTCTTGCCTTCCATATCTCCCAGCGTATACTCAATTTCCGTCACACGGCCTAGAGTCTGGCCCGAGGTCGTCTGACCCCACCAAGTCGAGAAGGAGGTGGAATCCCTTGTAGGCTGAACACCCCCAAAGCTAGTCCAGCAAGTTTTAGCAAACCCACAAGAGATGAAAAGGTGGATCACCGTCTCTTGGGATCGACCACACATTCGACAACACTGAGAGATGGGCACAAACCGTTGGTGCAAGTTGGAGGCTACCTGGAGGGTGTTCGTAATACAGTGCCACAAAAAGTTACGCATGCGAGGTTGGACAGGGATATTCAATATGTTGGACCGGTGAACCCGCTCCTTATGTTGGTGGTTACGCTGCCTCGCATCCGTCAAGGCCTTGTATCCTATTTTTGTCGAGTAGAACCCCTTCTTACCCGCTGCCCAATATCATTCGTCTATGTTCCTGATCTTTGAGATAGGGATTTAGAGGATCTTATCATGATCTTCCACATCAACCAACGCCCTAATAAGAGGATCATCCCAACATCTTGTTCCTGTGATCATCAAGCCTGCCACTATTAAGCCCCCCAACGCCATAGAGGATGTCTGAATATACGGTTCCTAACCCGGCAACCATGGAGCCCCCAAGATTAGGGTATCCCGCCCATTTTCGATAGTCACCCTAAGTCCCTCCCACAGTAGGTTCTGAGAAGACGGGATGTTGGACCAGATAAATCTCGGGTTCCCCTTATGGACGTTTGGAGGAAATTGGTTGACGGAAAGTATCGCGCCTTAATAACCTTTGCGACTAAACAGTGAGCCCTATGGATCAGAACCCACGTATGTTTCCCAAGCAGAGCCGTGTTGACATCCTAGAGGTGGCAGAAACCAATCCCCCATACTCCTTTGGGGTGTAGAGCACATCCTAATCCTGCCAAATGATCGGACGGTTCGAGGTCCCCCCCACCAAAATCTTTCTAAGGCGACATGAATGTGTTTCGTGATACGTCGGGGGACTGTGAAAACAGACATAGCATATATTGTTAATGAGGTTAACACAGATTATATCATGACCTCTAGCCCTACCTGGGACAATAGTTAATTGTCCCAAGACCGGATTTTGGAGATGGCACGATTTCCTATAAATGCCATGACATTGTTCCTATTACGACCCATCATATTCGGCGCCCAAGGTAAAGAAATGAGGCCGAGGTTTCGAAAATAGATAACATTGTGCAACATTCCTGTTTGACACTAATCGGGGTATTAGTCCTAAGAAGACTTTTCCAAATTGAGAACCTGACCTGAGAGGGCGCTAAAAGCCCTCAATATAGTACTAATGTGTTGCGCTTCTTCCGTGTCTTCCCTGTAGAAAATGTAGCAGTCATTGGCGAAAAACATATGAGAGATCTCTAGATTCCCCCTCGCTACCCGGACTCCCTGTATTTAACCCTGAGCCTGCACTTGCTTCAATAACTGGGAAAAACCTTCTATACATAAAAAGAAGAGATATGGGGACATCGGATCCCCTTGACGAATGCCCTTGTACGGGGTAAAGCGCGGAGTTTCTCTCCTACTTGATGAGATTAAGTAATAGACTGCACTCATGCAACAAGTAATGAGAGTAATCCATTCTACGGAGAAGCTAAGGTGGTGCGTCACGGTTAGCAAATAGGACCACTCCACTCTATCATAGGTTTTACTCATACCAATTTTTAATTCCATAAAGCACATATTTCCTTGACGTTTCTAGCGTAGAAAGTGTATAACCTCAAAGGGAATGATGACGTTGTCCTAAATACATCTCCCCGGGATAAACGCCCCTTGAGTCTCTTATATCACAGATTGTAGGAGGGGACATAATCTATTATCCAGGACCTTGGAAAGGATACGAAATATAATGTTATAGGTCGTAAGTCAATGATCCTCTCTGGGTTCGGGTTCTTAGGGATAAGGACGATAGAAGTGTCATTTTGGATTGGTTCGAATGCCTAAGTGGAAATCATTCCTTAGATGAAATGCACAACCTAATTTTCTACCACGGGCCAGTAGTGTTGATAAAATTGAGGGTTCAACCCGTCTGGTCCAGGGGATTTGTCCAGCGCCATTTAGAATACTGTTTCCCTGACATCGGCTACCGTGGCCGGGGCCAAGAGTAGAGATTGCTCTGGAGATAATAGTCGTGTTGGGAAAGAAATCGGGAAGTGATCCAAGACCAGCTGATAGGATGTAAAAAGATGCTGAAAGTAGTCGATAACAAGTTCCCACAGCCTTGTCTCCCATGTTACCATTTGTCCCATAGTGTCCTGGAGAGCTATTACCATGTTAATGCGACGGTGGTAGTAAGCAACTGCCTAGAAGAACTTTGTATTTCGATCTCCATCTATGTACCAATGATGCTTCGCACGTTGCCTCTATAATGCTTCATGGTTAATTAGAGCCCTCTTATACTGCATTTGCATTGTCTCCCTTCAATGAACCCATGCTCTATCAACCCATCCATTTAGTTTTGTGGTACGTCGTTAGCACCATATAATATGTCGAGTATTCTTCCCAAATTGGTCTCGACCCCAATTATGAAGTGAGGTGCCTACCTGGCAAATAACCTCCACCATAGTCCTTGTCGGGGCCTTGTTCCAGTTCTCCTTAATTACTTTCCCACAATCAGGTTCCTGCACCTATTGAGATTGGAATTTGAACTTCCGAGGGCCCCGATGTTCCACTCTACAAGCTAGGAAAAGTAGAATTGGCCAATGATCCGATGTCGTGGTACTCGATTTATAGAATTTTAGGTTAAGTAACATATAGTAATAAGGTCGAGAGATTAGGGCTCGTTCCAGCCGGGATTAGATGCGTCTCTCATGGCGCCGCTCTCGGAACCATGTGTACTGATGTCCCAATATGGGCACATCCACCCATTCTAGATCCTCAATCACATGACGAAAGCCATCGATCAGGGATCTCGGGTAGCTACCTTAATCCCAAGTCAAATGTCTCCGGTCCCGTTGTGGTTCCCCATAGACCCCCGTAAGGTGAACTCCGTCATAGCCCGGGCTGAGAATTCAATATCAGTGAATAGTTCATCAACCGCTTGTTGATCGACCTGCACGCCCGACACCCAAAACAGAGCCAAACCACGTTGTGTACTCGATACAGGGACATAAATATGACCCACAAACCCGGACGATCTGGCCAAGAGGAGACACCCTTGATGTGATAATAGTCTCAGAGAGAAACAATACATGTGGTTTTCGGTCCCAGAGTAAATGACTGAAGGTGTTGTTTGTGGGTGCGAAGCCCCATTCTTTGGAAATTGCAGGATGGTATACTGAAATCAGGATTATCTGGAAAGGGATTTGGGTTTGGAACCGTCCAAGAGCCAGGATCTATCCTGGGTTGACATTGAGGCATCGGGGTCGACTGCGAGAGACCCAGAGGCGACAGATCCATAGACAAGGTGGACGCTTCCCCTTGATCCGACTGTAAAATTGGGGAAGACCATGTTAGAGGCGTTCGGAGGGTCAAGGAAATTAGGGTTGGAAGACCACCGGGCAGGTCCCTAGGGTGGAAGAACGCTGCCATTGCAACGAAGAGGTTACACCGGACCTATGTCGGGAGGAACGACGACGTCCAAATCACACGATCACCTGGACTAATGGTTCTGAGAAAACCCTTACAGATCTCATGTTTTTCGCATCTTCACTTTAATTAAGTAAAAAACGAAAAATGTTAGGTTTTTTTTCCTTATTTTCATGTAGTTTCTTTTTCTTGGACTCCCAATAAAATATGAAGAAAAATTATACAAATAAATTATCACTAGATATTTTGTTGAGGATATATTTTATAAAAAAAAAAACCTAGGGGCTGCGCTCTCTCTGCGCAGCCTCCTCCCCCACCCCCTCCTCCATGGCAGCCATCATTCTCCTCCATTGAACCCCCTGATCCAAAGCTCTCCACTACCCTCTGGGGTTCAATCGAAGCCCCTGCTTCCAAAGCTCTCCAAACAACCTCATGAGGTTCCAATCTACCCATTTATGGGTTTTATTTTTTTGTTTTTGTCTTGTTTTGCAGCCGGTCTACCCCCACAGGTCGCTGCACATCGTTCAAGATGCTCCACGATCTCTCCCTCGACTCGCGCTACCGTTCCTGCATTGCCGGACCGACCCCGCCTTCGAGCTAGTAGACACCGTGGCCCCCTGCCGTTCACCGGATTACGGGCTCCACGCGCCGTATCCCATCCGCAGCGGCCTACCGCCCCAGGGTCACCCCTCGCCGACATGGGCCTGCTTCCTAGATGGATCTGGGATCCGAGAGGAAGAACGGGAGTTCGGGACCTACTTCACAGGCACCCAACTTCGGGACTTTCAACCCCGAACAAGTATTTACAGTAGGGAGATCTCGAGAATTCTACACTAAAGACAAATTCTGCAGTAGGTTTCGCTGTTTTAGTTTGAATAATTATGTGGCTCAATAAGTTTAGGAATTTGGTTTATTATTTTTTTGTAACGTTAGATCGAAGACATCCTAAGTTCGGATCCGCGAATCAAAGCGGACTATATGTATGGAACCATGTGTGCCCGACGGGCTACGGCCGGTTGGGACAAAAGCTGGTGTCCGGGACTGTTAGGTCCCTCATTGTAAGCACAATTTTATTGTAATACTACTTCTTTCCCGTTTCAAAAAAAAGAAGATATTTTGTTGAGGATTGTAATTTTTTTTATCATTGTGGATAAAGGAGAGACTATTCTCAACTTTTTTGTATGATGTATTTTGTATAAATTTACGAAAATGATTGTTTTACCTTTGAAAATAAGAAAGAAAAAACAATAACAGATTTTTTTATCTCTCTTAAATTTTTCTTCAGACGTCCAAAGAAGAATGAAGTCGAAGGGGTGGAATTTTTTTTCTTGTATTCACTTGATTTTTTTTAAAATTTAAAGGAGACCATAGATGTGCCTAGGTATATTATAAGCTCTTTGTATTTGAGTTAGGTGATTCAAGAAGCTTTTAGGTTTCTTTTCATGGCTTCTTTCTTCATAAGAGGAGGTTAAGCAATGCAATGAATGGGGGAAATGTCAGATTTGACCTCAAAGTTAGTTGGTTGAGTATGATTATGCTATGAAATTGTAAATTGCATCATGATGTGAGTATCAATGGTGTCTTGCTTTTACTCCAATTAAGACATCATTGATTATCTCAAATGCATCTTCATCATAATTGCCCATTCTAAAATATCACAAAAACAAGTACACAATCAATACAAACGGCAGGTATTTCTTTTTTAAAACAAAACCATATCGTTTCGAATCTTGAATTAGATGTATGTATCGGGTAACAAATGTATACACTATTGATTCTATTAAGATACCCCACTAAATTTATGTGTGTAACAATTCTCTAAATTCGATCCATGCGTTGATCCGTCTAATTTAATATCTATTTAACGTTCATCCATATTTCATCATGTGAATTGTGGATCGATTTTTTTTTGTGAATCCATCTTATTTTAAGCCGATGGAGGATTTCAAGAGTGAGATTTACGGATTACTCGTATGGCTGCTTCTCCAAAGAAGTTTCCTTATGTTGAACAATAGTCGAGTCTCATTCATGAATCTTACACAATAATCTCACTACGAGCGTTAGTCTCGAAACAATCCAACTACCTCTTCTCACTCATGTATTATCTTTCAGAAAACCCTCTATAAACCCTAGCCCCATCTTGACGTCTTCTTTCCAACGCCGTGGTAATATGTATTATCTTTCAGAAAACCCTCCATAAACCCTAGCCCCGTCTTGACGTCTTCTTTCCAACGCCGTGGTAATTGTACGTGAAACAGACAATCAAATCAGGTCCATCCGCACAGATGAAATCCACTAAAAATGTGGATGCTCTAAATTAGATTAAATTAGAGTTTCATGTTTTGTTGTCGATCAAAAGATATATGTAGGCAAACATATTGAAATCTTTCTTACTCTCGGTTTCTGAACTATGATGAAAAACCAAGCAACGTGAAAGGTGCATGTGTTGAATCCGGGAGAGGTACCAGCTAGGGATGGCAATAAATGAAAATTGACAAGCTACTCTTGTTTGGTAGCTATGAAGGTCTTGAATCCTTGAACAGGTTCGGCTGGAGATGGACCATAACTTGTCCATTTAACACACATTAACCCATGCAATATAAGAACGTATGGTTGGACCTAGAACTTGTGTCTTGTGTAGGTGCCTAACAAAATGTAAAGGTCAGGAAATCGCTATCCATATACCCATGTTAAACCTAAGAGCATCCACAACGTTAATCGTCAAATAATTATAGTAACACTGACTGTTAGAATATTAAATTAATATTTTAAGCTTTATAGTCAGTCTTACAGTCAGCACCCCTGCAATGCTAGCATGTTCGTACTGATTGCTCGTGACATTTTTCTTCACAAATTTCTTTCCGCTGGCGGTAAACACCAACTATGAGCTTACCACCTCCTCTTACCACCAACATTATTTAAATCATTTCTATCTCTTCTTTTTGTGCTTCCCGTCAACGTAAGAGACTAGCATCGTGGATGATCTAAGCTCAGTATAATCAAACTAAGAACAATTAACAAAACTTTGGGGACCTCTATTTTAATCAATAAGAAAGATCCATTTCGGATCCGTCCGGACCATAAAGTGTTTAATCTGGATTGACCAAGTCTTGTTAAAAAAGAAAAAATATATATATATTAATGAAATAAATCACGTCATGTTGCAAGAACCACCACATCCTCTATAGCATTTAGAGATGACCAGATATCTTCCTTAATATGTCATTCTAAAGCGTCAAACAATATTCAAGATCGGTCGAAAACATATTTGAGACATTTGATTTCATTTTTAAGACTGTTCAACTCTACTTCACAACCACTCAAAGTCGTCTATTAACATCAAGCACTCACTAAGATTGGAGAGAGAAAACTCTAGCTTGAAAAAAACTCGCTCCAAAAACTCCTTACCATTATATCCAAGTCAATCTCCGTCAACCGAACTTCATCATCCACCTTGAATATCAAACTTCCAATCGATGAAGCTAGCCATCTAGAAACTAGATTTCACATTTGCCTACTTGCCAGACTAAACCTCTCCTTATCAGATATTAGTGCATTTTTAGTGGTAGGCTATTCGTACTAGCTGATGAATCAAAAGTAAGAGAGAGAAAACATAAACACATAATTAAATAATTTCATCAGTGGACGACGCATTCCGCTGGAGATAAGCTCACCATCAGCACTATCTGTCGGTTGTTAGAAAATTGTGAAGAAAATAACTATATCCGTCAGTGCTATCAGCCTACCACTAAAGGTTGTATACTGCTCATACTAGCTGATAAATTTTTTTAATATTTTTAATTCAAATATTCAGTACGAACAACCTATTACTATTATTAAAGATGTTTTAGTCTTGATTAGTGTTGATTTATTTTCATTTTTTTCTCGCACTTGTGTTGAGCCATGGGGTTTTGTTTACAAATATAATAGTTGCTTGATTTTGAATTTTGTTTTGGGTCATGCTTCCTTTCTCGGGACAATCGGCCTTTTCCTAATTTATTTGTTTTTTCCGATAAAAAAATTTTGCATCATTTTTTAATTAATCTTTTTAGAGTGTTAATAAAAAATGAATTTAAACAACAAATTATTTATCAAAACACTGATTATGGAGTTAAATAACAGTTCGTTTGCTCATATTCACTCCTAGAGGAAGCCTCACAAGCTCTAGTCGTACAATCCTTCCAATTTCTTCTACTGTTCTCTCTTCTAATAATATGCCGTCATATCGTTTGGAGTCTCTTCCGATATTTACGTTACTATGATTTTGTTATCCGACGAGTTGTGGAAGCCAAACATGGTTTTGGGTGACACTATGGTGGTTCGAGTACACTTTGGTTTGATTAACAACCTCGACGAGAGGCGACATGCATGGTTCCTAAAAATTAAAGGAAGTCCCAACAGCGAGCGGACCGTCTTTAAGGAAGAATGTCCCGCCCCCTCAAGATTGGTCTCGGTCGATCCTACTCCTCAGCCATACCACGAGCACTTCCTTCAACAGAAGTACGAAATTCCGATTGTTCAGAGTGTTGAAATTGATCCAAATTCAAGTGAGGCCCATCGAAGACTTGGGCCGTAGCGTCTTGGTCACCAAGTAACAAATACAAGAAAGTGACTTGGCTTGGTCACCAAGTAATCAAATTTAGGGAAACAAATATTAGGAAATTGGGTCTTAATTGTGTAGATATTTTTATTTCCCTATTTTGTAATGAAGTATATCTACACCTCTCCTATAAATATCACATGTAAGCTGTCATGAGGGATAAGTTGAATCAGTGTAAATCCCCGGCGTTGTGTAAACATTCTCCCTATAGTGAAGTTTTGTTGGTTGGCTCCCGTGGTTTTTTCCTCTCCGTTGTTTGGAGGGGTTTTCCACGTTATATCGTTGTGTTCTCCGTTTTTGGTTTTGATCTAATTTCGTTTTATTGCCTATCGTTTTATAACACAGAGAATTAGATCGTTCTAATAAGGATAGGTCGAGTAGTTGTCGTAACTCTCCTAGTGAATGATTAATAAGGACATGTTTAGGGTGTTTTGAAGATTGAGACTAGTCTCTTTCACATACTAAAATGTCTCCATACATATATTTATGAAATATTGAAGTATTATGAGATTTAGAGACATTTTTGGATGTTGATTTGTACTTTGCGCAAATAGTTGCATGATTGAGTTACATAATCAAGACGTGAGACAAGGAGTGGTGCAACTTGGTGGAGGTTGATGTAATCCAGCCGCAACCTACTGCGAGATAGCTTAATATTTTATGTATAAAAATAAAATAGTCAATTAAATTTTCTTGTTCTTATCATTATTAATTAATTAATATTATAAATACGCCCACAATATCAGATGAAAGACATTAAGGAATCAAACTAAATCAATTTAAGATTTGGATTGCTCCATCTCATTCAATGCTGCTACTATTACTTATTTAAGGAGCTATATATAGGAACTTATTACAATACTTTTGGGAGGGTAGTTACGTTTTTCTTATCATGCCCACAAAATTTATTAAGTTTTTTTTTTATATATATATAGTTTATAATATAAAGTTCTCTTTGAAGGTATTTTTTTTTACAGAGAAACGAGTGGTATTATATAGTGTAAAAGATGTGAGGTACATACACGGTACACCAAACACCTTCAAAATAAAAGCATTGAAAATATAAGCTGACAAATAGTAAAAAACGATAAAAGTAAATCTGACTGATTGATCGAACAGCTTCGCTGATACGTTCAGAAGGGGGTACTACGGTAGCGTCCTGGGACACCGATACAACTAATACGACCTGGAAGTTAGGGTAGAGCGGACCCATTTCCGGATTGGTACTGCGGTGGACTAGATACTCCTCCAAGATGCCAGCTCGTGTCGTTCTCCCTGAAGTAATAAAAGTAGGGCTCATAAACGCGGAGTTGTTGGTCCCCAAGAAGGTAGAGTGGTATCTTGCCGGATCTTGATGTAACCTCTTCCACCATACGTTCAGTAGGGCAATGACACCGACCAACCCCCTCCCCCCCCCCCCCCCCCACTGGACCACCTCAGACTCGATATGTGAGGCGAGGATGCTTATAGCCCTCGCTGATGCACTTCCCAATTTTGAGTCTTGGTCAATCATGCCCGCTTGGTCTGTTTTTGCTGCTCCCCAATATTTTTTTGAGTTGGCCTTCGGATTCTTAACCAATCGAGTTCGGTCTCAGGTAGCCCTCGGTCTCGGGTTGGAATGCTTCATCCCAGTCTCCTTGTGTTTCCAATTATTGGGCCTAGTTCACACGCTCTCTAATCTCGATCCTTTTTCGCATTGGGCCTCGGCCCTTCAGTTGAAACCGAGGGCCTCCACCTTCCCCCGCCTGCTCCGGAACCCTACACTGCTCTGTTCCTTCTCGTCGCTGCCAGGTCTCACTTGGACGTTGCTCGGTCGGGTGTGTATTATCTCCTCTGCCTAATCCCGGTACCAGAAAAACAGTAATCACCGGTAGACGTCCTCCAAAATCCACCATGGTGATTGTGTCTCCTTCCTCTGTTTCAAGACCTCGGTTGAACCGAGGCCTTTGAAGAAGGCTGGTGATGACAAGCCCGAACCTGCCCCCTCTGTCAAGGTCCTAGGTTTGGATCCCAACGTCGGCGTCTGTCTCACAAACCCACGTTGCGCCATCAGTAGAGATACTTGAAATCTACGATCTCCTTTCCTCTCGAGGAACCCCTATTGGCCGTCCTCCGTCGCCCTGTTGGCGGAAAAAACAAGGTCCTGCCCCTTCAATGGCAACTCACCGTCCATCGGTGAATCTTTTCTAGGAGACCGACTAATCTCGCGAGCCCGCGGAGACAGAGACACTGGATATGATAATACCCAACTCCTTGATCCCTTCTCATTACCGCTCGAAGAGTTGCTGTCGGAATGGGAAATCCATGCCGCCACCATTAATCGCATAAACCCTAAGCTTTCTTCTATCGCCCCGGTCTCTCTTCCCCTCTCATCCACGACGCCTCTCCTCCCCCCCCCCCCCCCCATCCCCGACTACGACAACCATGGATTTCTCCCCGGGTACGTCTGAACCACTGGGTAAAGCTCGACGCGGCCGGCCTTTGAAGAACCAAACCCTAGCTTCATCTGCAAGCAACGATAAGGTTTTGGTGAATTCTACTCCGCCGCCCCCTACGGTCGAGTTGAAGGCCCCAACGCCCTCTACCGTTGACGTGCAGGATCTACTGCTTCAGGTGACGGTCCTTGCTCTCCAACCATCGGTGAAACAAGCTCCCCCATCGTTACATATGCTCTCCAACCATCGCCTTACTGTTGGCTCGCCGACTAGCCATTGGGGCTGCACCGACTCGTCACGTCGTTGTAGGAACATGAGGCGACATGATGCGTCGACACGGTTTGAGATGACTCATGCATCGACACGATGTTATAGGGGTTGCGACGACACCTAAACAACAACTCTACGCCGACTGTTGGATGTGCTCTTAAAAGAACAAATTATCCAGTCAAAACAAAACCTAACAACTCCAACATAAATTAGGGCGTACTCCGTATCCTAACCCCCACCTTTCGTTTATTCCCAAATCTTAACTCAAGCAAACGTTTATTCTCATGTAGTAACATTGAGCCAACCTATTGCATTTTTCGTCCACAAAGTTAACGGCCGTTTAGTGGGTAATAGGAAAAATTGATAGGTCAGAGTTATGATTTGAGAATAAAACGAAAGGTCTACGTTATGACATCAAGTTTTCGCATGCCATTTTAGGAAAGTTTTAGAATATGTGTCAATCATGTGACTGATATTTTACGAAATCAGTCACACTTAACAGTTTTTCTATACATTTTGAGATTTAATTGGTAGAATCCGAGTTATGATTTGATGATTGACCATAATACAAAAAGTGGCCTGCAATTGTTTCTAAATTACAAAAAAATTCGAGTAAATGATAATATCATTTTATATTATATATCACATGATGACAAATAAAAACTATATATCATATCATAAAAGCTCGTGCAATCTATCTTCCTAAAAACAAAAAATAAGTATTGGTACAATTAATTTGTGATTATACATGTAAGCATGTATATTTTTATTTGTTGACTTTATGTTAATAATGCATAGCCCCATGCACATTGGTCACTCGGTTTGAAGTAGCTTAGTGAGTGATTAGTAGTGGGATTTAATTTATTAGGGCACATGCATGAATAGATTTACTCTTTTTCTTTTTTTGAGAGTTGAGATTACAGGAAAGAGATGGCCGACAACATGTGGGTTCTTCCATGTGCATTCACCTTCTTCTCCACCAAGCATATACTGAGGTCCAATACTTTTATAGATCATCCCTTCATGGGTTTGTGGAACCACATACTCACCCTATGATCTGTATATTTAGGCAGCCAATCTTATTTCATAGGATTGAGTTCGATGTTGATTCGAGTTTTGTCCAACTCAAACAAAAAGATTATATCATTTTTATTGATGCAAGTCTATATGTAACAATACGTAAGAGGAGAGTTCTAACATATATGGGACTCGGTTTGAAAATATACTTACCATAAAGGATAAGAATACTAGCAAAAAATATCTTGAGTTTTTTTTTGTCTTTTCTAAAAAGATCCAATAATTTCATTAATAAAGAGCCAATTATAATTCATATGGGACATCTCTTTGAACTCGGGAATATTGTATGGGTCTCACTAGAAACAAATGTATCACCACTCCAAGCTATAATAACGAAATTTTATCAGATAACATAGGATAACGATCAGACATGATTAAGCAGACGTAAAGAGTAAGAGACCTTTTTACATGGTTGACTTAAATTTTTAGGGCATTACAAACGAAAAAGACAAACCACATAGACCGACCCATTATGAGGTTTGATGGCCTTCCTTTCTATACCAGATCCCAACGTCCAATACTTATGGCCCTCAACAACCAAAAAGATCGGTCCACTATGAGGTATGATGGTCTTCCCTCCCACATCGGATCCCAACGCCCAATACTCATGGCCCTCGGTGACCAAAGAGATCGGCCCACTACGAGGTCTGATGGTCTTCCCTCCCACATCGGATCCCAACGTCCAATACTCATGACCCTCGGCGAAGCTGTTTTGACAGACATCACCAGTGATTCCGGGTCTTCTTCTCCTTGTTACCTCACTAGATTCGTGTCTTTGTCAAAGGAGCCAAAATCTTGCTTCTTCAACTAAGTGTTGACCACATGGGCCCGTTTGGCCTTTTCATGTGCGAAGTCTCTAGTGTTCTTCACATAGTGTGGGTCAAAAGGGGAGGGTAGGTCCGGTGACCCTTTTGATCTTCTTCCGTGACAAGGGTTATAGGTGACCCATAAGTGTTAGTAGCGGAAGGGATGGAAGAACTGATGGATAGGGCGTCGGGGGTGGTGGCAGGGATGCACGAGGTGGTGGAAAAGCAGGAGAGTTTGGAGGTAGAGGTGGCCAGCTTGAATTCAGGCTCGTGTTAGGTAGGATATTGATCCGGTGAGTCTTGGGGCTACCTCTAGCCTCACCATTCTCATACCATCCGCTTCCCAGCAAGGTCCGTAGCTGGAACCGGATCATTATGCATGATAGTTGTCCAAGGTACGGTAGAATCCATTCAGATACTAACCGATAGAGTCTCTTGAGTTGGGGGGAGGATCGTGGTCTCAAAGCTCGGAGGGATCCTAGGAGGCAGTGGTGGAATAAGATAGGGTGGGGGAAGAACTATCCGGCCGTCTAGGAGCATCCTCCTTCGAAAGTTCGCCGGCCTCGCTTCCCAATCCGTCCGCATAAAACCTTCCATCGATATCCCCTGCTGGGATTTGATGGATGGTTCGTACTATATGGATCCTCCTTCTATCCTCGGGATGACATCCATTCATCCATGGTTGTTATGAACTAGCCGACCACATTGCAAGAAGAAATCCAACAGTTTCTCGTACCGTAGCCGGAAAGTAAAAGGGTCCGGATAGCCTTCAAATCCCAAGCAGACCTAGCGCCGAAATGGTTGCGTGAAGTCAATCTTTTCCCAAAACTACATAAATTCCTTTGAACCTTAACGACAAGGGCGATCACCCATAAGAGCTTTTGTTCTAGTCCAGTCTCAATGAAGGTTTGCATTTGAGTCATCCGGGTTTCCACTGGAATATTGAACGCATAGACCGAGATCTGCATAGTCAGTAACACCAGAGCATCTGAATGCATGTGAGGAGGTAGAGGCGTGAGGAGGAGGACGGAGCCATGGAAGGTCCATAGTTCTCGATCACAAATCCCCTTCCGATAAGGAAAGAAAAAGCTGAAGATCTTGTTGGTTAGCGATTGTACCGCCAAAATTTGTATGTCCCATGTTGAAGCCATCAGGCCATAATGAGCCCTCGGAATGAAGTGCTTTTCATTCAAGAGCCGGTCGGAAAAGGCGAAGCGATATCGGGCGCCGTCTATGGCTGCTACCCCCCTGCTGGGACCATGATGACATTGTCGTCGTCCTCTTACTCTCCAGTAAGTGATACCACAGTCATATTGTCCTAGGGTGAATCCAACGTTGTCGGGATAGAATAAAAAATAGATGATGTTTCCACCGTAAATCCAGCCTCAAGGATGAAAGAGAGTGCAGGGAAGGATAAGTCAAAAGGGAGGGAGTAAGGCGTACCTTTGCCTGGTTGTGAGATGGTGGAAGCGGTGTCATACCAATTTTGTGAGAAAACCCTAAAGACTCCATCGCTTTTTAAGGAGGAGGAAATAGTATCGATTGATATTGAGTTTGTTCAATATAAGACTTTATTTATTTTTATTTTTATCGAAATGGACATATATTATTAAATTATTAAAGAATCATTACAACAATCAAAGCCCCAAGGAGGTCTTTGAACAAAAGAATCCGAGACAAGATAACCATTAACCTGCTAGTAGGCAAACGGTGTTGGAAAGCATAAAATTAAACTAAAAGACACAAACTACCAAGGACTGCTCAAAGTAGTGCCTAAACGCCGCTTGATCCCTATCTTCCAAGGACTCTTTTCGTCGTGAGGTAGGCGACCGAACTTGAACTTGACAGTCTGAACGGGGGTGAGGCTTGAACCAGGGACCTCTCTCTAAATAGGTCCCTAAAGCCATGGGTTCCTATCATCCCTCTTGTCGAAGATGTTTCCAACTCTCGCCCAATCTTCACCCGACTCTTTCGTGGTATCTCTCTTCTGGCCCGATGGACCCGACAACATCCCAAATAGGACATGCAACTTCACAGGTGGGCAGACCCAAGAAGGCCCATCTCTAAAGCATTCCCAACCACTCAGTGATATGGATTGGTCGCAGTATGACCCCTAACCCCTAAATGAGGGTTAAGTACCGTGTCCAGGGTTACAAGTGGCCTATTTCCCCAAGACGGTCCTGCTTTAGGTAGCGTATCCGAGGTTAGTGGTGCAAACTCCGGGGGTGGTGGTGGTTCTCCCGTATCCCATTCAGTGGCATACCTCTTCTACAACATGCCCGATTTAAACTCCAGAATCGATTCTTCAAACTTCGGGGTCCTCGGTACCTCCCATTCACAATCACGAATCATGTGACCAATTTGGAAAAAAATTGAAGCAGAAGGATGGGAGACGCTCATAGGTTAGGGTAACCCTTACCGACTCCAAGAAGTAGGGGTGAGCATGGGCCAGTGAGCTGATTTTTATTCAAATTTTAGGACCGTTCCGTTATGTACCGATTGATATTTTATTTTATTTTTGATAAGCTAAAGTTTTATTAAGCAAATGTTCTACAAGAAAGTAAAACAAAGCCGGAAAACGATCCATAAAAAGAACCGTTTCCCCGTACCAAAACAGCTACAAAGAGCAACAAAAAACCCAAGTAGGAAAACAAACGAAAAACCTACTTCCTACTCGAATTCAAACAGATAAATCGGTTAGACACCGGAACCGGAATAAGAGCTTCTTCTGTAGTCGGATCAGGGTAAACCACATCCTCACTAGCCTCGATGTTTTCATCCTAAGGGACTCTATGTTCGAGGGCCAAAGAAGCAAGGTCGACCGGTTTTTTCCCAACTTTCTTGCTAAAACTCCAAGCCCCAAGCTATTCTTTTTAGCAATATCAACAGTGAAGCTCCCCGAAATGTCTCCTTTATCAGTAGAGGGTGTTGATTGATAAAAAACAACTGGAGGAACACTTCTCTTTGGTTGTACCTTTTTCGGACGTCCACGTCCCTTCTTTTGAGGTAAAACCTCATAATTAGGAGATTTAGTCAAAACCGATTGATATTTTATGTAATATATTATTTAATAAAATTAATATTTATTTGCATGTATTCACTGTGAACAACCCTTGCTTGTGACTCTCTCTCGTTCTAACAGAATTAACACAACTTGGTGCTTATACCCGACATCTTCACTGTAAATGTTCTTAGCAAAAATACTAATGTTCAACCTATAATAGATCATTAACTTGTAAGTACGCGTGAAGGGATAAAAATATGTCAGGATAGGAGTTAGATTATGGGAGACGTTAAGGGGTTCGATTTTATACAAAATGTATTGGTTTATTGTTGATTACAAAAGTATAGAGCTAGATCGCTAAGTTAGGTGTTTAATCAAATATCAATGTTATATACCATGTTATAATACATTCACAAGTGTTAGGATAATGCCTAAGCAAGAGTTTGAAAACGTTCAAACTCTTAGAATATATTTTGTATATTTGAACATAGTTTGGGTTATCTGTAAATCACCTATGTATTTGTATTCATACTGAATAACAAACTCAAGGGATTAAACTCTATCATGGTATCAGATTATGATCTCTAATCCCCATCTCAATTTGAATTCACTTCCGCGCATTCTATTTCCATTTTTTTCTTCTGCGCACGTCCTCTTCTTCTTCCTGACCTGCGCAGTTCATCCATTCTGCTACAGTTCTTCGTCAACCTGCTCCGGATCTTCATCGCCCATCTCTGCTGCTCCGCTCCGACGATTCTCCATGGCTGATTTCCGTGTTTATCCGGCTCTCGCTGTCACTAATATCCGAGGTTCGACTCCAATCACCCTTGAGATGGACAAGGGCCACTACTCGTCGTGGGCTGAACTCTTTAAAATCCATTGTCGGGTTTATAAGGTCTTGCACCACATATTGCCGGACTCGGCTCCGATCCTCTCTGCTGACTCCTCGTCACCAGCTCCGGCCGGCACTGCTTTGACTCCGACTTCCACTACTTCGGATCCAGTCTCCACCGTCGATGCTCCGACCGATTCCGCACCTGCTGCTCCGACCTCCGGCACGGCTGCTCCTCCGGCAGCACCAGCTGCTGCCCCCGCTGCCTCCGAATCAGTCCCGGCTGACATTTGGGACCGCCTCGATGCAACCGTCCTTCAATGGATATATGGTACTATTTCTCATGATTTACTGCAGACAATCATTATTCCGGATAATACTGCTGCATATGCTTGGGATGCGCTTCGTCTTCTCTTTCAGGAAAACAAGCACTCCCGTGTGGTGTACCTCGAGCATCAGTTTAGCTCCACAAAGCTTGATGCCTTTCCCAATGTATCAAGTTTCTGTCAGGAGCTAAAAACTATTGCTGACCAGCTCTCTGATATGGGGGCTCCTGTGTCCAACAACCGTCTGGTTCTACAGATGGTTGCCGGACTCTCTGAAGCTTATGACAATGTGGCCACTTTGATCCAGCAAAGTGATCCACTTCCCCCGTTCTATGAAGCTCGATCCAAACTGGTTTTGGAGGAAACCAGGAAGTCGAAACAGGCTGATTTGGGCGCCCTTCACTCCTCGAATGCCTTATATGCTGGCTCTTCACCCAAGGACTCGGGAGACAAATCATCTCCTCGTACTGCTCCTCGTGGCCGTGCATCGTCTCGTGGTCGGGGTTCCCCTTCCCGATCTCACAGAGGAGGTCGCAATTCTGCGCGCATCCTTCCTTCTCACGGGCCAGCGTCTTCACCTGGGTGGGCTTCGCAGCCCATCGTCTGGAATGGGCAGACCTTCTGGCTAGGCCCGCCTCCTCAACATTGGGCCGGTTCACCTGGGCCCTGGTCTGGGAAGCCACAGCAGTCAGCCCTGCCCGTTTGCCCCTACCCCACCGCACCTGGTAGCTGGGTCCGAGCCCAGAATCAGCAACCGGGAGTCCTTGGTCCACGGCCCAACAGCTCTCCACAGGCCCATACCGCTGTTCCGACTGACATTTCGTCCGCCATGGCTAATTTATCGATGCAGCAGCCTCCCGATGGGAATTGGTATATGGACAGCGGTGCTTCCTCCCACATGACCTCGAATTCAGGTACTCTTAGTTCTTATTTTAAGTCAAATGTTAATCGATCTATCATTGTTGGTAATGGACATCATATTCCGATTTCTGGTACTGGTCGAGCATCCCTTTTTCCTACCCATCCTACTTATGCTTTGAATGACGTTTTACATGCTCCTCATATTGTTAAAAACCTAGTCTCTGTTCGTAGATTTGTCAAAGACAACAATGCCTCGATTGAATTTGACCCGTTTGGTTTTTGTGTGAAGGATTTTCGGACGGGACATCCGGTTTTGAGATGCAATAGCACGAGAGAATTATACCCTGTTACGTCTACTGTTATTCCTAGTTGTTCTTCTCCTTCATCTGCTTTTGTTGCGTTGTCTCCAGGCGTTTGGCATTCTAGGTTGGGTCATCCGGGTCGTCCGGTGTTTGATTTACTTTGTCGTCATAAACTTATTACTTGTGCTTCGGACAATTGGAATGTTTATGTCAATCTTGTGTGCTTGGAAAACATACTCGCTTACCATTTCATACTTCTTTCTCTGTTACATCAGCTCCTTTTGATATAATTCATGCTGACCTGTGGACCTCTCCAGTTTTGAGTTCCTCAAGACATAAATATTACCTTGTTTTACTTGATGATTATACTAATTTTGTTTGGACTTTTCCTCTGGTCAATAAATCTCAAGTATTTCAGATTTTCACTTCTTTCTCTATCTTCGTTTCTACTCAGTTTGGCATGACCATTAAGAGTTTTCAGTGCGACAATGGACGGGAGTTCGACAACACCCTTTTTCGGAATTTTGGTCTATCATCAGGATTGGTGTTCCGCTTCTCATGTCCTCATACCTCGTCTCAGAACGGTCGTGCCGAACGTAAACTTCGTAGTCTCAACAACATGGTTCGTACATTAATGGTGCATGCTTCTATTCCTCCATTTTTTTGGCACCATGCTTTATCTACGGCAACCTACTTGTCTAATGTTCTTCCTTCTAAATCACTTAAATTTTCGTCCCCTACATGGTTTCTTTACCATCGGGTTCCTACTTACTCGCATATACGTGTTTTTGGATGCCTCTGTTTTCCACTATTTCCGTCTACATCCATTAACAAATTGCAGGCGCGCTCAACTCCGTGTGTTTTTCTCGGATTTCCTCCGAACCAAAGAGGGTATAAATGTTTTGACATAAAAGCAAACAAATTTATAATTTCGAGGCATGTTGTTTTTGACGAATCTATATTCCCCTTTTCTGATATTTCTAACCCATCTCCACCATCTTATGATTTTCTACTTGACCCGGTCTCACCAGCAGTCAAAGCCCAATTACTTTGCCCCCTATCAGGACCGGTCTCGCCCTCCACTGCCAAGCCTCCTCCGAGTTCCCCACCTGCTACTCCCGGACCCATTCCGCAGCCCCCTTCGCAGCCCACTTCGCCAGCCTGTTCACCAGTTTCGCCCCAGGCCCGATCGCCTCCATCAGGACCCGGGCCCGTTTCCCCTGTCCAGCTCTCCTCTTCACCTGGGTCCACGCCTACTCCGAGCACCAGCCATGCTGACCCGGCTCCACCACCTGTGACCCATCCCATGCTTACTCGGGGTCGGGCAGGTATTACCAAACCCAAAGTTATTTTTAATCTCTCTTCTATCTCTCCTCCATCTCCCATTCCTCGTAACCCTAAGGATGCTCTCCTCGACCCGAATTGGAAATTAGCAATGACGGATGAGTTTAATGCTTTGCTTAAAAATAAGACTTGGGTCCTGGTTCCTCGTCTTGTTGGGGTTAACATAATTAGGTCCATGTGGATTTTTCGCCACAAGACACGATCTGACGGTTCTTTTGAGCGATATAAGGCTCGTCTTGTTGGTGATGGCAGGTCTCAACAGGTTGGTGTTGACTGTGAAGAGACGTTCAGTCCAGTGGTCAAACCCTCGACCATTCGTGCCGTTCTCAGTATTGCTGTTTCTCGTTCTTGGTCCATTCATCAGCTGGACATCAAGAATGCCTTCCTTCATGGCAACCTGACAGAGACGGTTTACATGCACCAGCCCCTCGGCTTCAGGGACTCCTCTCTCCCGGACCATGTTTTCCTGTTACAGCGTTCGCTGTATGGTCTCAAACAGGCTCCCCGAGCCTGGTACCAGAGGTTTATTGATTTTGTTTCCTCTATTGGTTTTTCACATAGCAGGTCCGACCACTCGTTATTTGTTTATCGGCACGGCTCAGACACTGCCTACATTCTCCTCTATGTTGATGACATCATCCTTGCCTCCTCCAGTGACGATCTTCGTCTCTCCATCATGGCCAGTCTCAGCTCTGAGTTTGCTATGAAGGACCTCGGCCCTCTATCTTACTTTTTGGGCATTGCAGTCACCCGTCATTCTGGAGACATGTTTCTTTCTCAGCAGAAATATGATGCTGACATTATTGATCGTGCTGGGATGTCCTCATGCTCCTCCTCTGCCACCCCGGTTGATACTCAAGGAAAGCTCGGTTCTTCGGACGATGATCCTTTTGAGCATCCGACTCTGTACCGTAGTCTTGCGGGGGCGCTCCAGTATCTCACCTTTACTAGGCCAGATATTTCCTATGCGGTTCAGCAGATCTGCCTACATATGCATGATCCGAGGGCTGGTCATATGAGTGCTCTGAAACGCATCCTTCGATATCTTCAGGGGACGCGTCATCTGGGTCTTCACATTTCATCCTCGCCGGCCTCCGGACTTGTCTCCTACACTGATACTGATTGGGCCGGTTGTCCAGACACCCGCCGCTCCACCTCTGGTTACTGTGTTTTTCTGGGTGACAGCTTGATCTCTTGGTCCTCGAAGCGCCAGCCGACTATATCTCGTTCCAGTACAGAAGCCAAGTATCGCGGCGTGGCGAATGTGGTCTCCGAGTCTTGCTGGCTTCGCAACCTTCTTCTTGAGCTCCATTGTCCATTATCCCGAGCTACCATTGTGTACTCTGATAACATCAGTACGATCTACCTCTCTGGTAATCCGGTCCAACACCAGCGCACGAAGCATATCGAGCTAGATATCCATTTTGTTCGAGAGAAGGTGGCGAAAGGGCAAGTTCGGGTTTTGCATGTTCCTTCTCGGTCTCAGATTGCGGATGTCTTCACCAAAGGCTTACCCCGCATTCTTTTTACCGAGTTCCGCTCCATCCTCAACGTCCGGGAACCTCCCGTTCCGACTACGGGGGCGTGTTAGGATAATGCCTAAGCAAGAGTTTGAAAACATTCAAACTCTTAGGATATATTTTGTATATTTGAACATAGTTTGGGTTATCTGTAAATCACCTATATATTTGTATTCATACTGAATAACAAACTCAAGGGATTAAACTCTATCAACAAGAATGATGTTTTTTTTTAAAAAAAACCCTATTTTTTTCTCTCTAGAAAAAACCCTTTCTCGAATTCGTTAACTCCTGCCGCCGCCCTTCCTCCCTCCGCCGGTGACGGCCAGGCCCTCCAGCCTGTTGCCGGCGGCGGCTTCCTCTTCCCCTTCCCCTTCCTCTTCTCTTCTTCCCCCTTCCACTCAATAGCCACTTGATGTATCATCGAAACCTCTGTAATATCCATCCTTATTCTCTCCAACAACAATCCTCACACAAAAGTCAAAACTCAGAACTTGAATCGAGCTTCATTACAGAAATCACCAAAACCCAACACTGTTGCAACCCTTTTCGACCCTAAAAGCGCGAACTTTCTCCAAATACAGTCAAAACCCATTACGATTCAGAGCTCAAAGCCATTCAAAACCGCTGCTCTTCGTCGGAGCTCGTCAGTGCGCTTTGCCGAAGTTCGTCGGTGTCTCAAGCTTCACTGCTCAGATCTGGTCTCTTCGTCAGATCTGGGTAGTTCAGCTTCCGCCGGAACTGCTTCCTTTCCGGACTTAGTCCTTGCCGGAGGAGCTCGGCCGTGGATTTAGGTGTTCTGCAGGTGTTCGCCTGTGGTGTTCTGGTTACTGCGGTGGTTGGTCGCCGGAGATCGTTGGACAGTTCGGTTATGGACTACGGAGGTGGCGAGTTCGACGTCCGAATCTGGATCGAGTAGGTTTCTGTGTGGTTGGGTCGGGCTTGGTGTCAGCGGGTTGGACTTTTGGCGAATCTGTTGGGCCGGGTCGTTTCTGGGTTGGGCTCTGTCAATGTTGAACACACCAACCTTGTCTCTTCAACTCCTGAAATTCACGGGATCAGCTAAAGAAGCAGGGGATTAGTTTCCTTTTGGCCTGATTATCATTGGCAAAAATTGCTTAAGAGACAAAACATCCTGCATTCAAGTTCCCGGGGTTATGGTGGCGGTGTATGGGCTGCTACTGTTACTGTTATACAAGTTACTTCAATTGCCTTTCATGCATGTGGTTATTCAGACCTGCTTCTGTTGACGCTGTGGTTCCCTTTCCCTCGGGCTTTGAGTCCAATCCCGGTCTCTCTCCTTCAGGTGCTCTCCACTTTGATCAGATCCGGCTCCCTCCTCCTCCTAGCGTGGGAAGCGTTTCTCGCCTCTGTTCGAGATCGTGGGGATTAGGAAGGACTCGCTGTTGGTGTTGGCCTCAACCCGGATTAGGCGGAGTGGTTTGGTAAGAGCTGTTTCTCTTCTGCTTGAGGGTGTACTGCCTAGGTTGATTTTGTGGTTACCAAATCTTGCAATTCCTATTGCCTTCCTCAGACTCTG
This sequence comes from Erodium maritimum, assembly GCA_963921825.1. Taxonomy (NCBI): domain Eukaryota; kingdom Viridiplantae; phylum Streptophyta; class Magnoliopsida; order Geraniales; family Geraniaceae; genus Erodium; species Erodium maritimum. The sequence goes on from OY997593.1 coordinate 70,202,873, forward strand.
CAGAAATGCCTGGTTCTCCTACAAGGTGTCTCGGTGTAGGCCGACGTCACCTGGAGGATTGAGCCTGGTGATAGTGCATTAGGATAGAAAGAAGAGGATTCCACTCACCTGAGTCGTTACCTCTCATCTCCTTGCTAGTTGATATCGTCTTCCCGTGTTTGCTCTTTCCTACCTTGTACTTTGGCTCTGTTCTTCTCGGCCAAGTTTGGACCGAGCTCGCCGGTTCAAGGTGTTGGCCGCCGGCGAGTCCATTAGGGTTTTGTTTTGCCCGCCTCTGAAGCCAGGTACTAGGCTGGTAGTTCATTCTGGGTAAGGGTTTTATTCTTGCTAGGTTGGTTTGGTACCTCTGGGTTTAGCTGTGGGCTGGATGGGCTTCCTTTGGACTTTAGTGGCTCCATTGTTGGTCGCTCTCTTGAGTGGGGAGTTTGGAAGATTAACTTGGTTAGAGTTGGGTGAGTTCTGCTTGCTGGCCTTCAGTTGGTATTCAAGATTTAGACCTCATTTTGGTGATCCTTCGGTGTTATTTCCTTTTCACTATGCAATTTAACATGCAATTCACAGGTTGTAATTCATGTGGTTAGTTTGAGCATCCTTTGTGATTGCTCCTTTGGTTGTATTCAAACTTTGTTCTTCTTTCCAAAGAACAATTTTAATTTAAATTTGCTTTGCCGATCAAAAAAAAGAATGATGTTTTTTTATCAGCATTTTTTTAGAAACATCCAATTCTTTGAAATGAAGGGAGAGGACAAGGTAACGATGAATCAGTCCTCATTACAGACAAGAGCAGTTTGACTAGCAAACCCTCAACAAAACAAACACCGGACATAATGTCCAACCAACAAAGATGGGTCTAACAATCCTATACCCAAATGTTCAACGAAGTAAACAACAGAAAATTCCAACAGTGGGAAGAAACCATGCTAATGGTCTAAGAACGCAATCTTACAAACAATAAGCCACAGAATAGCCAACTAGGGCTAAGAATTAACCCTACAAGGGGAAAGCCAGCGATACCCGAAATAGTCTAAAAACTAGATTTTTCAACCGAGAAGCTGGAACAAACCAGACAAAACCCAACAAGGAGTTAAAACGGAAGAGGTCTAAAACCTAGATAATCAACTAAGAAGCTCAATAGTAACAACTCATACAAGCCGCAACCACCAAACCAACTTACGACCTCCACACATCACACCCCAAAAACTTGGACATACTTGAAATAAACACCATATCTTATCGGAACCACGAAGTCAGCAAGCAGGAGGAGTACTGACACGCCGACGACCAACACCACACCGATAGAGATGGTCTAGTGGCCAGACATCACCAAAACAATAATGCCCTTAGAAATAGAATCGTCTCGACTTCAAATAGAGGCCAACAAGCCTATAACAGCTCGTCGGAGGTCAACAACTAAATCCCGACGAGTCCCAACCAACAACTTGGAAGGGAACAAAAGAGAAACGAAACTAACTGTAGGGAAAGTGCAGTGTAACCACAAGAGACCAAGAGAAGGAGCAATGTAAACCTTACCATCCCGGACAATGAGAAGTCTTGGAAACAGCCACAAGTGAATCAGCAACAAACTGAAGTACGACCCAACCACTGACGTCATGGGGCGAGAAGGACGGCAATAGACAACGACCAAAGATGGATAATGTCCACGCCAAAACATAGATCGAAGGCGGCTTCGCCGGACACCGACCGAGACGGTCAAAAAGAGTAGATCTCTGCTACCCGAGACGAGTAAGGGTCTGTCTCCGGCTAAACGGAAATCACGAAAGCTTGGCTGGAGGAGTAGATCTGGTGTTGGAAGGAGGAGATCTAACCGCAACACAAGTGAAGCCCAGATCGCATGTTCAAAGGATGTCGGGGTAGGACAGAGGCGAGGTCAAGAGAAAAGAGCTCGACTGTGAGTCGTCGAAGAAGTAAAGACCAAAGGTTCTGAGCTGCGAGTTGAGTTCCGCAACAAATCCATCGGAAAAGCTTCACATGGAGGATTTCACTCACCTCCTTGTCACAAAAATTGAAGAATCTCGACCAAAGAAACAAAACCCACACGGACCAATCAAACCATCACAGCAGATGAAGCCATCGGAGTAAAGGGAAGACGACCGATAGCGAATCGCGAAGCAGATTAGTGAGAGATAAGAGGGAAAGGCGGAGGGAGAGAAGGTAGAACAAGGCGGGGGAGGCTGTCGATGGCTTACCAGACCCAGTGGCCAGGTAAACTGTAGCCAAAAGAGAAGAGTTGTAGACTAGGCCGCTAGGGTTTCACTGTTACAGTAGAGAAAAAAGGGTTTCCAGAACAAAGAACTTATTTCTGTTTCCGAAGATACGAGAACGATGGGTATACGAAGACAAATGACAAATGCAAAACAACTGGAGACTAAAACTCAATTCTTCATGTACCATTTTTTGAGGAGGACTCCCTTCAAAACTTCTAACATATTCTAAGTCGATCGAAATCCTGATTGTATTAGATCTTTTCACTTTTTCTTTGTATCTAAATAATCAATCCTATATAGACTTGAGGATAATCTAATATAATGCACTGTCACACAAATCCAAAATCACATTATCTGGATTCCCTTTTGATTGGTCTAATGTGAGACCTATGATATCACAAATATACATATTGTAACATGAAAGTCATGAAAAATAGTGTCTTTTTCGTATGTGTTTTGTCTTCTTCTTCTCCTCCTTCGTACCAACAAAACCAGAAAATGATGTCAGGACTCAACACAAAACACTTCACCAATAGAAAGTTTTTTTTTTTTAATAGGAAGTGTTTTGTAACACTTCTGGCATCAACTTATTAGTCACATTATTGCACACAAACTTGACTTTTCTAGTTATGTTAAAGCTCTTTCATGGATGTTTTTGTTGTTCTACAAGGATCAATAGTTTGATAAATTAATGAAGCTTCTCAATTGTGAGTCTGTGACTTATGTTTCACGCTTCAATCATCCAAATGAATCTGATCATGTGAATATAAATGTTTTTTTTCTTCTTTTAATTGGTGGGTCCAACATATTTGGTGTAATCAATTCAGGATATGAACTCAAATCAATAGGCCATCATTTTAATCATGAGAGTTTATGATTTTTTTTTTTCAATATCATAGTTCATAATCATAATGTAATTATATATTTTTTGGTGTTATTTAAAATAAATATTAAGCTTTGTTCATGAAAAAACAGAATGAATTTTTGTCCTCTGAATATAAGTTATTCATTTTATTTAAGAGGTAAATATTAAGGCCAGAAGTCTTAAACACGAACAACCAGAAATACAACTAAAATGAAAATTATAACCTAAATAAATTTGGTATTATGTCATCTTGGCCTCATATTATTAGGATCCATCTTTCGATACTTAGATGATTTGACTTAAGTTTGTTAGTATTGGGTCGAACTTTTATTTTCTGTTAATATATGGCTACGTTCCATTTCGAAAACAAAAATAACCTATAGTTAAAAGCATGCATTCGACTAGTTCATTAGATTAAATTTAAAATTCATTATTAATGATGTGAATAATAAATATTCAAAGATAATTTATAAATCATAGACGTTCATATTTACTTGATCTATTGACTCAAATAAAATTTTAATTTAATTTGTATTATACAATTATGATAAAACCCACAAATTTAAGAATTTTTTTTGAACGAAAGGTGTAATTCATTAATTTAACTTCAAATACATTTGAGTGCATCAGGAATAAATCCCTGACCATAATGATATGATAAACTTTTGAGTTTTTACATAGGTTTATTTCGTTTTTTGTTCTCATATGTTATATATTTTAACTAATTCATCTAAAAAGCTCTCTTAAAATACTTTTCCATCAACTAAAAAGAGCAATATTAAAGGTAATGAGCATCAATGGGGCTTTAAGCTCATGTTTCTTCTCGCCACCTCTTTCCCTTGGGCCAAAAAAATCTAAAGCTGCTTTTGAACGCTTGATATGATCACAAAGATATGTGTTAGTTTTTCATATAAAAAAGTCATAATAGAAAAATTGGGCTCTGTAGGACCTGCCAGGCCCGGCCCACAAGTCCACTTTATCCATATATCATGTGTTAGGGAATAAGGATGATTCCACATGGTACCAGAAGCATTCACTTTTTAGTTTTTACTAGTTATTATCTTTTTCTATGTTTTTTTAGCAACCGGAAGTTTTATTAACAAGAAGTAACTTGGAACAGAACGGAAGACATAATGAAGGGTGAGACATAATTTCGGACATACTTGAAACATGTATCATGTATCTAGATTGTTCGGTTAATCTAGATTTGGAATCAAGTTGCGTTAGAAAAATGGGACGGTGTGTGTCTGCTCCACAACATGTTATGGTCCACGAAGGACTTACTGAACCTGAGCTTCTTTCGCAGACCTCGTATCCTGCCTCTCTAGTCCTTTCAAAACTGTCAATAGGGTAACGTTGTCCCGGGCCCTCTTCTTTTGTGTCAGGTAGAGCAACGCAGACTTCGTGCCCGCAGGACGAGGGGGGGCATGAACCTCTAGCTCTCGCTCCAGGTTAGGCAGGAGATCATGTGCCACTATGTCCCCATCCGTCTCGTTAGCCCATGTCCCCAAGGGTGGGAGGCCAAGGTGGAGAGACACGTTGATCAATATGCGGAAGATCATGTGTCAGACTCGTTGAACGGGGCGAAGTGGCCCAAAACCTGACGGGCGGATTAACTCCCTCGAGCTAGACATGAGGTTTTATGTCTGAACGGGATCCGACCAGTCCCTCCACCCCTGCTCATATTAGGGGTCTCCAGAGCCATTAGAGATAGGTAAAATTGAGACTCGAAGAGGTGTCCAGCCACGAGGACATGTCGCGGCTAGATGCCTTATGCAACCGTAGGTGAGCCAAAAGTTTGGGAGACACCTACACTGGAAGCGAGCCTGTACCGGGGCGGGGTGCCCTGAAAGGTCCTTTCATAACCGGACCCAGATGGTACCCCCAGGTCAAGCCCGACCCAGTAGCCATGAAGTCCACAAAACCACCAAGAGACTCCCCAATCATCAATCCCGTGTGAGTAGTGAGACCACACGGAGGAAGATCGAACACCCTCACCCACATTTGTATATGATAAACGGAAGGTGTCCAGATTGACATGAGGGAGAATGTCTTCCAAAATAAGGGCGCATGGTCGAAAGACCACAGTTCCCCACCCCCCCACCCCCCCACCCCCAGATACAGTCCTTCTCCACCTTCGACGTGAAGGAAAACCTGGAGATCCCCTACGTCGGATTATGACGATGCCATCATGAAGCCAAAACTTCATCATGATGCCTTCCATCATTAGTCAGTTGTAGAGCGAAGAGGTAAATAAACTACCAGTAGCGATCCAATAATGGGTCCCGTGGTACCTCCACCTCTTGATCCTCCTCTGCGCCCATAGCTAGGGAGTCAAAGCTTTCCTGAAAGGCTCGGAGTTCCTCTATCGGAAGGAGGGCTGCCAACAGAGCGAAACCCGTGGAGGAAAGGAGTCGACGAGGGTCGAGTTTTTTTTTTTTTTGGGGGGGGGGGGGGGGGGGGCATCACTTGATGAAGTCCATCGAAGGCTTGGGGGCATCTCACGAAGGCCTTCAGGACCCAACCTGACAAACGTTGTAGGGAGCAGTAGTGGAGCGGAGGCCACGTGGTTGGTGCACAGGGTGGATGAGTGTGACTAGTGGTTGCAGGCGGTACCATCGAGACTCGGGAAGGGAGCAAAGCTTGAGAAAGGAAACAAACCCTAATTTCTGATATATTTTTCTATTTTGTTGATTGTGAACAACAACCATATCGACATGAACTACTTTTTGTTGCACTTTTGTAAATTTATTTTGAAAAGACGATTTTATCCTTTAAAAATAATATACGAAACAGAATCCGTAGAACTTTCATCTCTTAATTTTCTTCCTCTCCCTATATCCAACGAATAAAAAATGGAAAAGGAAAAAGTTATTATTCTTTATTTCGTACTTATTATTTCTTAAATTTAAAATTTGAAGGGTCCTCTAAAAAAAATTAAAATTGTAAGGATAAAATCGTTATTTTAAAACAAATTGACACTTTTTTCGACAAAAAAGTAAGACAATTTTGGACAATTACCTTACATAAAGAGAACAGTTCAAGTTACTTTTTGCAATTGTCCCTATTATATTATCATCCAGCTTGCATTTTCTTGAGCCTAAGCACCATTTTATGCATATAGTCTATACATATATGAACACAGTAAAATGACATGTGTCAGAATTTACATTCCATTGGAAGTTGGAACAGATATGGGTCGATCGACTTGTTTTAAATTTAATGTTATTTACATAAATTCATTACCTAGAGAAGCTCCCACTCGGATTCGCTGCCATGGCGTGTAGCTGAACTTGTTTTGTCCTCCATACTTGGAACTGGCTTCAACCTCTCCAATACAGCTTCACCTTCGTACCACAAGGCAAGCTGCTCACACTCCTGTGTCCTCCCTGACTCCATCCTCAAACAGAGCCCATCACGAATCTTTTTCTGTATAAGCGAATATTAGTTAGATTCAAGATCATCGTAATTAGATGTGAAAAAAAAATGAATTTTTTTCGATTAATGGTGGGTGAAAAGCATATACCTTCGAAGGCCTGCCTGTTGCCTCCCTCGGAGGAGCAAAATGGACTTCATCTCCGTTCACCATAACATGAGGTCTAGAATCTTGATCAATGATGTTCTTGTTGATGCTGCTCTCATCACTGTCATCAATCTTATTTGGGCCAGGAATAGAAACAAAAGACTCATACTTGGTTTGATCTTCAATCTCATGCATATTCGGATCCTCATAAACAGCTGAATACAATTCTGAACATGATCCACTAAGAGAATCGGAAGGTGAAGAATCTACACTGAAAGAGGATGCGTGGTTCTCAATTTTCATATCGATTACTTCAGGAATGTCCATCGCTATTGAAGCTTTATCACTAACGCCCCCCTCCTTTGTACATGCTTTGGTCTTTTTACAGACACAGACATCAGCATATTTCTCTGTGGACAAGTCTGAATCCAAAGCTTTCGAAGAGTCTTCTAAAGGTGGAGGAAGCAGATCTTGCATGACATCTGAATAGAACTTCTTAACACTATCACCGACTGTTTGCACCTGGTTAAGTACATCCTAGAGGAAAGAAACGTATCAGCTAATCAACTATTGTGTTAAGGCGCGACCCAACCCAGAAGCTCAGGCTGATGGGTGGAGGGGCCTTGATATGCTTATCAAGTTCTCAAGAGCGGGCCCCACACATGTTGTGCACACTGGGGCACTGGTACACACTGCTACACCTAAGGGAGGTTCTTGCACAGTAGGGCAGACTGTGATACCATGTTAAAGCCCGATCCAACCCAGCAGCTCAAGTTGATGGGTGGAGGCCTCAGTTTATCAAGTTCTCAAGTGCGGGCCTCACACATGTTGTGCACCCTGGGGACCTGGTGGGCACCTAAAGGACGTTATTGCACACTAGGGCAGACTCACAGGCCCAAACCAAGCTCTTATACCATGTTAAAACCCAATCCAACCCAAAAGCTCAAGCTGATGGGTGGAGGTCTCAATGTGTTTATTAAGTGGTCAATCCAATTCAAATGCTCCCAATGTGAGACACACACTTCAACATAATGAAAGTGCAAAATTTGAAAAGTTGAAAAGAAACAGACATGTAAGAAAAGACATACCTGATAAATATCTTCTTCCACCTCCAACAACATAGTTTCATACTTACGGTATATATGGCCAACCCAGTTTATGCCTTTGACATCCATTTTCACCAGGTATGGTTTGTACAACACAGGTGGGGATTTCTTTGACTATTCTCTTATTATGATGACGATCCCTCTGTTAAAAACCTATAGGAATTTAGAAATATTCGAGTGAACACTCAAAGGAAACATGATTAATGTATCGCTAAAGAACTATAATTTCAACAATAATCAGAGATGCGAACTATTCCCGCTTTTTGGACTACGCTAGGGTGCGACAAATTCTAGTTTTGTGTAATCCTCATAAGGAAGATGGATTCCGAAAAGCATTCAACATAGATACCCAAATGTATATAAGCAAACATAGAGCAACATCTCTTAATATCATATGCGCATTACAAGAGACTTATAAGAGAATGAAGAATCATCACTTAGACTGTTTAGAATTTGTTTACATGAACCAAACTTTTGAATTGAAGTTTTGGTTGAGGCATAAGTACCTCAAACTCAATCTTTACAAACAATGATAAAGACAATACGAACTAACCTACTGCTCTAATGTTTATGATGGGTTTTTCATCAATAACTAATCAAATCTTGATGACAAAGACGAATGGGCAAGACTGCTACCAAGTCCTAACCTCCCGGTCTCCCACCATAAATTAGGAGATTGACCCAAAAAAATGCATAATGTCCAAATAAAGATTAGCATCTTCAAGTACATGAAATGTGTATGATCATTTTCCTAGGAAATCCTATAGTTAAGCAACAGAGGCACCCTGTCTGAGCCAAGCTGGCAAATTCCAATCACAAGTAGCCTAACAATTCTAATTTTTCACAAATATCAATATTAGTTCTTCAGAAACAGCATAACCATACCAGCTCCTATAATTACAAGCTCAAAACAAAAACTTCCAATCCAGAATCAAATCAACCCTAATCATACAAAAAAAATCTATAATAAAACCCTTGAAGGAATTCCAATCAAATAGCCCATCTAGTGAATCTCCACAGAAATCAAAAGGAATAAATTTCCCCAGCTATCTCTGCATATTTAGCTGGACGAGAACAGCACATACCCAGAAAGCTATGAACCTCAAACTGAAAACTTGGTGCGACAGGAAGAATCGGAATTCAAAATTAAAAGCGGCTTAGCAATTTAAACAAGCAGAACGATCAGAAAACATAAACCCTTATCTTATTCTGAACTAAACAAGCACATGGAAGAGGAAGAAGAGGGGCGTATTGGGTTCGACGATAAAGTTGCAGAATTGAAGAACAGAAGCTTACGTGTTGAAGGAGATGGAGAAAACCCAGAAGCTAAAAGAGGTCTAGAAGTCATCGAGTTTATATAGACGATCAATTGCAGCCCCAAAATGCCGCAAGCTTCAGGGAAATGAAAGAGAGAAGAAGAGAAACGTATATCCACAGTTGCCGTTTCCTTTTGTTTTTTGCTTCGTTTGAGCTTGTTGTTAACACGTGGGCAGAATAGTATTAAATTATTAATATATTTTTTTTAGCGAAAAGTACAGTTCCATATAATAATAATCATGATTATATAAGTGTTCCCAAGGAACAAGCTCCTCAACCACTGAGATAGGGTCAGAATGAATGAACAAAGGTTCTATGTCCCTTTTAGTACCATAATCATCACCGACGGTGTTTTGATGCATCACGGACAATGAAAGAAGATGAATGAGGAGACTAGAAGACCGGAGATCTCGATGGACCTCAACAGTAAAATCGATGAGGGGAGGCAGCGCATCATACAAAGACCCCTCCCAGGTCTAGTCCCTGATGCATGTGTCAGTTCTCATTCCTCCTGGCGGGGCTGCTTGCCCGCCCTGGCTTGATCATCCCGAGGGTCTCCGATCGCCGGCCGTTTGAGGGTACCCTGGCCATCCCCTATGCCTTCCGCTCCAGCCACTACCACAGCTGGTGTTCCCCCTTCCGCACGAGCGCCTGCATTCTGAATGGAGAGTCGTGGCAGAACCCCTGAACGAGAGACAAGAGGTTGGTGTGGAGTCTTACTAGTCGAGCCCTTAAGCTACAACCGAGGGGGCGTGGGAGTCCGGGGAGCTTTGGTCAACTGCAAAGGCCCTGGCGGGCCAATACCCGGGGGGCGGTAGGTAGACTGACCGTCTCCCCCCCAGTCTGTGGTATACCGTTTGACCTGCTTATCCCTGTCATATTCCAGCATGAAAGGTCTCAGTAGAGGTGGACCCCGAACCACTCACGTACAGTCCTTTAGTACATGGCCTAGCCGGCCACAGTTATAGCAGAAGCTTGAAAGCTTTGAGTATGTGAGCTCCACACTGATAGGCTCCGGAAACTCTGGGAAACGGAACAACATCCCCTTTCTCAGGGGAATGTTCAAGAGATGCTAGAATCGGACCTTGACAGTCCCTCCCCAGCACATGCCCCATTAGTCGCAGGGGACATCGACACATATCCCCAGGGAACCCCTGATAGAGATGCCCGTTTCTCTCGTCCTAACCAGGGACGGTAGTCCCCTAACATGGACCCATAATTGCACGCGGTCCAGAGCGTGCAACTCTCTAGCACACGGGTCCAAGTCCCCAAGAAATAGGACCCGACCATCGAAGCACCAGGGTTAATTCCCTCGGACCCACGCCCTAGCTTCCGACGACCGAAAATAGAAGTCGAATAGTCCCGGCCCTATGTCCTTGACCACTAGCCCCTTCGCAGCCTTACCCCATGCATTGGTAATGATGCGGAGGAACGTGTCCTTCCGTGGGGGTTTCGGTGACCACAGTCGACCTAACAGTCCCCATTGTTGACGTGCTGATACCGATGTTGTCGTCGCCGAGACGCCGGGGCCACCACCTCAATCTCTTCTTCATCCTCCAGAAAGTTGGACGAGTAACCGTCCTGCATACCCTCTAGAGAATTCAGGAGATCGGCCTCCTTGGAAGGTCCAGCTGAAGGGAGTCCCTCTGTAAGGAGGTGTTTCGATCGGTCCCAGATCATCCCTGGTGGGGCAGTCAGGACCTGCGAATATCGCCAATATTAAATCCATGTCCCATTCTCTCCTATCTAGTTTAAAGATTTGATCCACGGTCCACAACTCCATTCGGCCCGGTTCCTGCACAATAATACCCGAGTTCGATTGTACCCAAGGCACCCCTAAGACCCGTGTTTGATGACCCGGACCTATACGTCTCCTCAACCTCTCGGCCACTAACTCTTGACCTGCCAGGATATTGTTCCATATAGGACTAGCCCCTGTACTTTTAGTAGCATGAATAAAGTATGATAAAGGATGATATCGGGCTCTTAATATCCTAGCCACCAGGATCTCCGAGTTACTCATTAATCTTCACCCTTGCTTCTCTAGCATTGCCTGATTAAAATATTTTAAAACCTTAAAACTCAAACCACCCATGAGTTTATGATTGTAGAACCCTTCCAAACTCATCCACCTGATCCCTTTCCCGATCCTCCCCTAATTTGATCACCAATACCCGTTCATTGCTACTTCTATCTCCTTGATCAACTTTTCGGACAACAAAAATACACACATTACATAGGTAGGTAATGCTTGAATGATAGATTTCAGTAATACCCAAGGAGACATGGTCACATCTCAAACTTCTTTTTTGTTAGATTTTGTTGTGGTTTGGTCTTTTCGGGCCAAATAAGTATACTTGTTGCAGCGTCGGTGTGCACTAGTTGCACTTTTGGCGTGCACTTTTATGTTTCACTTTTTTCATGCACTGTTGTTGCACGTTCGGGGGCGCACTTTGTTGCGTTGTATTCTTCGATCAGGAGTCGGTAATATTAAGGTCTACCTAATCTGGAGTCTGTAATATTTACCGTTTTTGCTTGAGCGCTTTCATCATATTACATGTATATTTCCGTCGCTTAATATAGTATTACTCCCCTAAAAAAAAGAATCAATCACACCAGAAAGAGACACTAATTTGATGAAATAAACTTTCTATATCACATTAATCATCATAAGATCTTTGTTACATTATCAACAAGTTCATAGTCAAGTACTATATATTCAGACATATCCCTCAGACAGAACCAAAAAAACATGCCAAGATATGTGCCATCAGTTTCTGCCCCACCTACTATATCAATCCATATACCAACAAGAAACATACCCTCACCATGAATCCTCGGCCGAGAACAACATTCGAGAATCAATCATCGAAACCCTCCTCTTCTTGTTCGACAAGTCCTGTGAAGAAGACGAAACCCTATCAGCAACAACAGACTTGAGAGCACGCCTAAGAGAGCTTGTAAGAAACGTCCTGACTTCAGCATCCTCAATGTTCCATTCTTCACACCCTGCCATCAGAAACACAAGCTTCACTCTGTCCCCAAATGTAGCAATCTCGGCCCTCACAGACTTCAAATGGAGCTCATCGAGTGCTTGTCTCAAACCAGATATGAGCCCGGGTTTGTAATCACTGCACAAAGATGCTCTGATTGTGCACGAGGCTCCGTTCAATCCCTTTTGTTCTTCAACCCGAACTTCATCAGTATCAGTAGGTAGTGTGAAGCCCTTACTTGCTTCTGCAGCTTTGTGTTTCAGTTCTTTCATGCGGGTAAGAACTTCCCCAAGCAATGCTGCTTTGTCCATCTGTGGATCGAGTTTGGTAATTAGGTAATCATAAACAAAAATCAAGACTTGTGTTAAGGATGAGCTTGAGAACGATAAGATCATAGTGTTTATAAGAGGTAAAGATCCCATTTAGCTAGCTAATTTCATCTATGGGGTCATAGATTGAAGGGATGACTCTGGTTCCTAACCTTTTTGAACGTTTCGTTTTGACGTCCTAACCCAGACCAACGTTTCGTTACAGTTCCATACACGAAAGGTCGGAACTTTTACAAAACCTGATATGGACCGTTCAAATTAACGATTTCGTTAACATAGGAAGTTAAAAGTCGAAACTACAATTCCATTCACGTTAACCTTTCAGCTCCTATTTCCCAAAATAATGCATTATTTTGAAATTCAGTGTTGAAAAATTGTTGGATATGCATATTAAGTGTTCTAATTGCATGTTTAACGGGCATGGGGAGCTGAAAGGTTAACGTGAATGGAGTTGTAGTTTCGACTTTTCACTTCTTATGTTAACGAAATCGTTAATTTGAACGGTTCATATCAGGTTTTGTAAAAGTTCCAACCTTTCGTGTATGAAACTGTAACGAAACGTTGGTCTGGGTTAAGACGTCAGAACGAAACGTTCAAGAAAGTTAGGACCCAGCGTTTTCCCTAGATTGAACAAAATCACCATATGAACTTCACTAATTCTTCTCTCCAATTTGCAATAGTAATCAAAACCTGAAATTACTAGGGAACCTTAGCAACATGTTTTAGTATGGCCTATGAACTAATCACTTACAGCAACTTTTGTTTCATTTCTCTCACAAATCCATCCCCAAAATTCAAGAGATTAATGAACAATCAGACTCAAATCACCAAAACATGAGCTATGATGCAACCCATTACCTTCTTTGCTCCGGGAACTATGTTCCTGAGGGTATCAAGGTGAGCATTAATCCTAGCTCGCCGCCGCCTCTCCGCCTCACTGTGATTCTTCATAGCCGCCGTGGTCCTCTCCGCCGCCGCAGCCTTCCGCTCAAGCCTCACCTGAGCCTCCACCAGCTCTCCTCTCTCGCAATCCAAAACCAACGACGAAGACGAACACAACCCATTCCTCGCCCCGTCCCAAAACCCAGAATTCACCGAAAACCCACCACCCAATCGATCGAAATCGGAGCTCGTCACCTCCGTACTCAACGAAAAATGCCCCATGGCCGGAATTGACATATGGGTATCGGAGAAGACGCAGTTTTGGCAAAAGGGTGAAATGGGTTTGTGCTCGTTGAGCAAGGTGAGATTTTTGAATGTGAAATGGGGAAAAAAATCAATGCTCGATCATGGGTTTTGCAGAGGATTTTTGGGGAATCTGAGTCGCAGAGATGAGGAACAGTGGAAAGAAGGAGAAGAAAGTGGAGAAGCTTGGCAGAAAGGTCATGGAGTTTCAGTGAGATGATGAAATGGATGGTCTTTCTTGAAGGAAGTGCTTAAGTTGAATCCTCTTTGGATGCTCATTTTCACCTACAAAGGCCTCACCTTTTTCTTTTGGTCCAAGCTTATTGCCAATGCTTACTATTATATACTTTGCATGAAAGATTGCAAATCTTTTGGTTTATCTTCTAACCATTTTGGGATTTGAGACTTATCCTCATTCTTTAACTTCAATAGTGCAACCTCTTATCTTATCACTATAAAATAACGTATATGGGTTAATGTATCTCCCACAAACAAGTACAAACGGTCTTTTCTTCGGGTGTTACTGATATTCATAATCGTGTTGTCGTTGTTTTTAACAGAGATTAGAGCGAATACAGTCATGTTCTGATCGAGCTTGGTCATACCCACGTCAAGCAATTCTCATTTTCGAAGCATCATTCTACTTCGTCCACACCATGCAAATATATATGTTATCGATCTTGTGTTTACTGTATCACAAATATATAAGGATCATATTTTTGTATGAATGATCAAATTAGAAGAATTCACTTCTTATACGGAAGTTGGGGTTATTATATTTATTTTTCAACTGTTACGTGATTTAGTCAAAGACAGTGTTGGGTCCAGTGGTACGTTATTCTAGGTCAGTTTTTCCGTCCATCCTAATTTCGTCAGATATATTTGAGTGTTGTTTTTGAGTTCTATATATTTTTTCTGTCGGATTGATCTAGTTAGGGGTTGGTAGCGGTGGCTTGTTCTTTTCTTGATGTAGTAGTTTTGGTCGGTTTCTGATGCTGAAGCTCGGATTTGGGCTCATCTCGGAGTAACTGTATTTTTCAGCTTGTCTTTTGCAGACTACCTCCTACTCTCTTTTTTCTGAGAGAGAAGCATCTATAAAGTCTCACTGATCAAAACAAATATTTTCTTCAGATCTTAGTGTGTTTTAGTGGAGTTAATCGAAACGAGTCTGGTCACACCCAGATCAAGTTTGACCATACCCAAATCAAATAATTCTCATTTCGATGGACGTAATTTGTTTCATCCACAACATTACATATATATATCCATCATCCATATTATGTTTATCTTCACAACAAATATGTCATTGATAATCAAAATTTAAAGAAATCATTTCTAATGCGGGAGATCTTCAGACCATCTTTAATCATGAAATCCAAATAAACAACACTAATCATGACACTAATCAATTTTCTTTCTCCATTGTGTCAATTATGTTCCTTCGCAATGCCGCATATCGCGCTTGTGCGGGTGTGTTTTTCCTCCACCTTTATCTCGGCGCCCACCATATGTGAAGCTTGTTTTGGCATTTAGCAATGGTGGAATTGGGCTCATCAACTTTATTTTTTGTGAAGAGCCAATGAGCTTTTTACATACCTAACCCACACCCTTTATACAAATCAAGCTTTTAAGGCTTGTTTTCATGGAAATAAACTCCAAATCTTGTGTGATAGCTCTCCACTTTGCTAATTTACTCCAAATTTAGACACTTTTGTTGAATCCTTTGGAGGAGGTTTTGTTTTTGCATTGTCATCATCTACTCACCTTTGGTTTGTGCTCATTGGTGTGTCCCAATGGTCATCTCATTCCATAGTGTATCAGTTTGTATATGATTAGGATTATATCAGATCGAAGTCGAATTTCGAACATGTTTATAGAACGATTTTCGGTTTACTGATTTTTGATATCGAGTCAAACTGAAATTAAATCAAAATTCGATAAATATATAATTATTTATGGAAGTAAGACGGAAGGTTGAATTGTATAATCTAGGTTGATCTAGATTAATTTTCTGGATTTTCACATTGGAGTCTCGGCTCAATAGTCTTTGTTATCGAAGATCGGCCTTCAATCCAACCCCATCCTCCACCCAACTGCTAGTCGGGCTCTGACTTCTGCTCCGGAATCAATCACTCACAAGCTGTCACGCGTCCATCTTTTTTTCAAAAAATGACCACAATGATATTGAACCATACACATTAACCTTAGAACTACCCCTTTAACCCTCTTTTTATATATGATATTTTTATTCAAAAAAAATAAATTTTTATTTTATGTATATAAGAGATTTTTATTTTTAAAATATCATTTTTATTTTATTATATTTGAAATCAGTTAATTAAATCAGTACAAACATTCTCTCATGGACAACCTCCCCTAGCTTCTCTTGTAGATGCTCTTATGAATGTCTAACTTTAGATGCAAATATAAATTTTGTTGGTGGGGTTGAAGTGGTCATCCTCTTCAAATGTGCAGACCTCTTGGTTGCTAGATCGGATTTAGTCCCGAGATGGTGTTGGAAGGTTTGGAACCCGTGGTCTCCTTATTAAGAAAATACGGTTGGTAAAGAACGGCCTAGTTTTCTGAGGTGATACACCTTAGGGGGATAAAATGATTCAGAAGATCCAACTGGCGACATTAGAAGTGGGGCGGGTCTGGTATCCAGACTTGTTATCTATTTCCCTCACAGATTGACGACATTTCTATTTGGTAGGTTTTCGAAGCTCCATTCGATCCGAAAGAAGGTCTACATGACTGTTTTGTGCTTCATGTACGGATTATGTTTTGTTCAATTTTTCATTTTACTCTTTCGGTTTTGTGTTGGTTTTAGCCTGGTATGTGGGCTTTGTTACTATTCTTTGGGTTTTAGTCTATCTTTGAAAAACATGCTTTTCTTTCCGTTTTGGATTTGAAACCTTATAAAACCTCTCAGATAAAAAAAGATGCAAATACAAATTGTGTCGCAAGTTTTTGACAACATGGAATGAGTTCATACTAGAGGATGACTTGTGGTCAACGAGGGACAAAAGAGTTGACTATAATGGAGGATATTGAGTCCAAACCGAAGCCCAATATCGTATCGTTTTCTGTTCTGGATTTCACAAATGGGCCTTAATAATCAAGGCCCGATTTGTTTAACTGTGAAAGTGGGCCTTCTGATGTGCTTTTTTTGTTTTGTTTTCGTGACTTTCTATTATTAGAAAGTTCTCCTCCGACATCGCCTTACCGACTTGACTTCATTTCAGGGCTTAATTGTAATTACACAAATTTCGAAATTAATTTAATTTACGGGGATGGAATTTAAATAAATAAATAAATAATAGCCTGGAAAAAGGACAGCCATTGATTCCGAAATGGGGTTGTCATGGCCAGGTGGGCATGGGAGAGAGCATGGCTCATAATAGCAAGTCAACGTCACACGTCCACGTCAGCCTCTGTGCTGACCGGACCTGACAGAATATTCCGATTACAACGACAAGAAATTAAAATCTGAGAATATAAAAACGATAACGGCGTCACGATTGTGTAAACGGCGTTTGCTTAGCTGGACGGCGCACAGAACAGCTTCGGGTTCTCTGAGTGGCCCAGCTGGCACGGCACCACTCACATGGCCAGCTGCTTCTGTCTCTCTATCACTTTTTTTTTTTCTCATCTCATCATCATCAATATAATTATTAATATAAAATTAATTAAAAATATTAAATATCTATTTTTTTGTACCAAATTGGGTAAATGCAGCCACTCTTTTTATTTAACTCAACATTTGTGACTGTCCTCAGTTGGGTAATTACTATTCAATCCCATGAGATGAAGTAGATGAATTGGGACCCCAAACTACCCAACTTGGTAAATTATTGCATCCCATATAAGGAAAAAATGTAAATAAAAAGTTCAAGAGTCTTCATTTTGTTCGAGACGGTAAGAATATTATGGGAACCGATAAACTATTCAAAACTGATCGATAACGATATCGTCAGTCCAAAACCAACGCCAATAACAACCAATCAACTGGTATCCATTCAGATACTAAGTTTGGTGATAAAAACAATTATAATAATGATTATGTGTGGAATTTTCTTTATTTTTCCTAACATGTTTGCATGCTATTTGTGATTAAAAAAGAGGGGGAAACTCTCCATATTTTATTTTTTGAACGAAATGAGGAGATTTCATTAAACTTTAATAGCCATTACATCGATGTACGTCAGGAAACATGCTCCCTGACCACTTAAGAAGGAGAGTACGGAACCGAAGTTTACCAATCTTTTTTCTTCTATAATCGCCACTGACGGTGTTGGGATGCCATAAGGGCCAAAAAACGAGTGCGAAGATGATATTGGAGGTCATGCTCCGAAAAACTATCGCAACAGTAATGACCAAGGATTTCTCCAGTAGTGGTGGAAATATACGTGAATCAACCGTCACCGACGGTCTTTGGATGCCATAAGGATCAACAAAAAACGAGGGCGAAGATGGTCAATATTGTATTAAAAGTAGATGAGTATAGTAATTTTTTGTATTTTTTTACACTTAATTCCTCAAAATATATTTAAAAAAAGTACAAGATAAGCAACATTATTAAATTCATCAGCCCCAAGGCCCTTTTAGTACACACCATTAAATTCATAAACAATGAATCTCAATATATTATTTATGCCCTCCCTCCAAGAAAATTAAATAGCCCCCTTTTTTTTACCATCACATTGAGGCAATAAGTAAACAATTGTCCGAAAATTACCAAAAACAAACACCAAAACAAAAATGTTCAATGAGTGTAAGAAATAGACAGTCTTATCCTTTAGAATAGTAATAATATGATTTGGATAATCAATATTATCCTTTATCAACCTAAACATTCGGGGTAACAATATTTAAATTAACCATCTAAATCATGGGTATGGTAGTATTATAAAACCAATAATTAATATCTAACATAAAAGTTAAATTTTCTAAATCCACAAGAAAAATAAGTTTTAAAGATAACAATCGAACATCTCATAATCCACATTTTAACGGAATAACGGGTTATTCATTACGTAAAATCTTAAAATCAAAATTTAACGCCAATAAATCTTCAATAAAGTAAACTAAACAGCTTTATCTGTATACATATTATCTATGGACTTTATTTTAATATGGGAAATTCGAATATATTTTTTGGTGGAAATGCGTGAAAAGACAAGTTTGCCCTTGTCAATCTTACAAGTTATGACAAGAGTAGGAGAGATTTTTTTTTTTTGATAAAGAGTAGGAGAGATTAATTAGGCCTAAATTTTGGTTAGAAAAATAGGAGAAAGGGCATAGAGAGAGGTAATTGATAATTATGTAGGTGAGAAAAATGTTTCTATAAAAAGAAAAATAAATATCAAAAATGAAAAACAGGGTAAGGAGAAGATGAGAAGGAGAGGTTTTGGAGAAACAGAGCAGAGCTGAAACAGAGAGGTGTGTGTATCTTCTCGTGAAGCAGAGCAGGTAAAAAAAAATGGCGGAGATTTGAGATACAGAGAGAGAAAAGAAAAAGAAAATCCTGAGAAAAGGAGCCTTAAAAGCTCTCTCTCTCTCTCTCTCAATCACATTCATTCTTTGCTTCCTCCTTTTATATCACGAGATCCCCATCTTCTTCCTTTTTTTTTCTCTCTCTGTTTTTGGTTGCTCTGTGCTGCACCGTCGGGTCTGTGGCTCTAATGTGTGCGGGTTGTGGATCTTGTAGATCTTGTTAAGCTTTTGGGGAGAACCCAGAAGGCGAATCTGAGGTTTTGAGATTTGGAGGTTTATGTGCTGTGGAGATGTCGCATTCTGGAAAATCTATGCCGGAGAGTGGATTCGGCGATGCAGTGGCCAACAGGTTCCGGGAATCGCTGGCGTTCGGCGGCGGAGATGACAAGGACAAGCCGGATTTCAGGGAGCTCGATCTGGGTTCGCCCAATTCGCCGCTGGAGCATCCGAGCTCCGTCGGCGGAGCTCTTATCGGCGGCAGCGGCGCGGCTTCAGCCACCAGCAGTTCGAGCTCATCTGGGTCGGTTTGCGACAAGCACAGCTCGACCCAATTGGACAAGAGATCGGAGGGCATCGCGAAGAGCCACTCCGGCGAGATCTTCGGCCCGACCCAGACGAGCCCGAGGGCGGCGGATACTCTCCGATCCGCTCCCGCCGCGGGGAACAGGCCGGGTCACCGGAGATCGGTCTCCGCTGGGGCTCCGTTGATATATTCCGGCAAAAGCTCCGCCGCCGGTCCTGGAAATGGCGCAAATGGTAGCTTCTTCTCCAACCCCAATAGCGGCGGCGCGACCTCGAACCCCGCCGCGACCGTGTTCCCGAGCGGCAACATTTGCCCGTCGGGGAAGATCCTTAAGTCCAGCATGGCTTACCGCGCCGGCACAAGGACCGACATGCTCGGCAAAGGCACCGGAAAGTACGGCCACGGCAGCATAATGCGCGGCGGCGGGATTAAATTGACCGGAAACCCGGCGGCGGATTCGATTGGGAATATTCAGACCGCCGGAGCGTCGGCGGTAGTGAAAAGGGCAATGCAGAGTTCCGATCCCGAGGAGATCAAATTTGCTGGCAACGAGCTCTACCGGAGAGGGAACTTCACTGAAGCCTTGTCGCTGTACAATCGGGCCATTTCGATATCACCCGATAATGTAGCATACCGGAGCAACCGTGCGGCGGCCCTGACGGCAATGGGGCGGCTTGGGGAGGCTGTGAAGGAATGCGAGGACGTCGTGAGGCTCGAACCTGGCTATGCCAGGGCTCATCAGCGCTTGGCTTCTCTTTTCCTCAGGTGATTGTGAATGCTTCAACTCCAAAAATAAAAATCTTAATTTTGAACCACACTCACATTTGTTATTGATATTTATTCCAATGTGATTGATCCAAGATTCTTGTGATTTTTGTGGGTTCTCTCTCATTTTGCTACTAGTTTTTTTGTTTGTTTGTATGCTTTTGAGATTGTTCATTATTAAGCAAGTTTTGCTTCTGATTTGTGTAACAAATTGGGACTTGTGATTGGTATGGATTGTTTGGTTGTGACTGTGAGGTATCGATAGTCCATGGAGATTCTCTGGATTTCCTATGTTTTATTATGCCCGTTTTGCCCTTACCTCGGACAATTCAGAAACAGTATAGAGTTCATGGCCTCATTTCGTTGTTCAAATTCTGAAAAAGAGTTACAGATAGTCCTTTCTTCCATGCTGCTATTCAGGTTAGGCCAGGTTGAAGATGCCAGGCGCCACCTCTCCATCATCGGGCACCAATCAGACGCCGCTGAGTTGCAGAAGCTACAATTGGTGGGGAAGCACCTGAAGCGATGTGTAGAGGCCCAAAATGTTGATGATTGGAAGAGTGCCCTCAGAGAATCTGATGCAGCCATGGCTGCTGGAGCCGACTCTTGTCCTCAGGCATGCTCTTGACTCATTCGTGTTCATTGAAACCCATTCGAAAACTTGCTTATAACCCGTTATGTAATTTGCAGCTCATTGCTTTCAAAGCAGAAGCCTATTTGAGACTCCATCAACTAAAAGATGCAGAGTCATGCCTATCGAACATTCCCAAATTTGAGCTTTGCTCTCCAACCTGCTCTAGGACCAAGTTCTTGAACATGCTTGCAGAGGCTTTTGTGCTCTATGTTCAAGCCCAGGTCGAGATGGCTTTGGGAAGGTGAGCTATAGAAGTTGTAGTGTAGCATAGATATCGAATTGGTTTTGTTATTGGGGTGAAGTGAGAATGGAAGATAGATTTGTGCAGGTTTCAGAATGCAGTTGCTGCAGCTGAGAAAGCTTCAAAGGTTGATCACAACAATGTTGAGATTCAGATTCTCTTGAACAAGGTGAAGATGGTGGCCAAAGCTCGTGACCATGGCCATGAGCTCTTCAGTGCTGGAAGATACGCCGAGGCCTGCTCTGCTTATGGGGAAGGCCTCAAGTATGATAGTTTCAATTCTGTGCTTTACTGCAATCGGGCCATTTGTTGGTCCAAACTCGGGCAATGGGAACAGTCCATTGATGACTGCAACCAAGCCCTTCGGATCCAGCCCGATTACGTCAAGGCCCTTCTTCGTAGGGCAGTCTCAAATGAGAAGGTAATTAGCCTTTGTTATTTATAGGGTTTATTGCAGATAGTTATTGTGTGCTGTACGCGTTTTGCACATAACTGTCCTCAACGTTATTTACAGCAATCTGAACTTTCAAAAATTGTACATAGCTCTTTTTTGCCCAAAAATGACAAAAATGCTCTTGACCCTGATTTCAAAAAAGACTTCTTAACTACCTAAAACATTTTGATTAGATGTAACAAGACTCCTCAAAAGATTAAACTATTATAAAGATGTCTTTTTAAATATTTTCTGAGATAGTCAAGCGCAATTTTGTCATTTTGATTAGATGTAGAAAACGTTCAAGTAGATGTAAAAGGACTCCTTAAAAGATTAAACCTTTAAGAAACATTTTTTTGTTGTATTTTCTGATATTTAGGTCAAAAGCATTTTTGTCATTTTAGCAAAAAGAGCTATTTGCAATTTGGTCAAAAGTTTAGGTAGTTGTAAATAATGTTTTAGAGTTGATTGGGGATAGTTATGTGCAAAAGACGTATGGTATGCAATATCTATCACCAATAAACCCTAATCTGTTTGCCAAGATGTTAACCATTCTCAATACAAAATGTTGAACCTCTACTTTTTCCTGGTTGTTATAGCTTGGACGGTGGGAAGAAGCTGTGAAAGACTACGATATAGCTAGGAAGGAACTTCCTGGGGATAATGAGGTTGCCGAGTCTCTAGCTCGTGCCCAAATCGCATTGAAGAAATCTCAAGGAGTTGTTGAAGCATATAGTAGTAGGAGCTATGGTGGTGAAGTTGAAGAAGTCTCTACTCTACATAAGTTTAAGACTGCAATCTCATCGCCCGGTGAGCCAATCAATCTTCAACTCCTATATATTGTGTTCCTTTTGTGCTCATTATCTTGCATCAATCTCACTCACTCGAACCTATTTCTTCACTGTTTCAGCTGTTTCGGTGTTTCATTTCAAAGTAGCATCAAACGAACAATGTGAAGCAATCTCTCCATTTGTAAATGTCCTTTGTGATCGCTACCCATCTGTTCGTTTCTTCAAGGTAAGCAACGAACTCACACGTGTTAAAGGTAGAACAAGAAACGATTCCTTGACATTTGATCGGTTTCTTCTTTGATTGAAGGTGGATGTGGAGGAGAGCTTTGCCATAGCTAGAGCTGAGAGCATCAGAACCGTTCCAACATTCAAGATCTACAAGAACGGTGAGAAGGTGAAGGAGATGGTGAGCCCGAGCCACAAGGTCTTGGAGGACTCGGTGAGGAATTGCTGCTCTTAGCCAAGAAAAAAAACAGGCAAAAACCATTTCATCTTCATCTTTTTCGTAGGATCAAACGTATTCGGTTCATACTAGGATTATATCATTATTACCATTTTTACGACCTGCGACATAATCAGATGTTCAATTGTTGCAGAGTTTTTTTTTTCATGGGTTGGGGAAAAGATGTCCTCATAGAGAAATTTTTAATTAGCTTTGATAGGCCAAATGTGCAGAGAAATGTTCATTCAATTCATTTTCCTTTTTCTGGTATATTTCATCAATCTCCATCATTGATGGGTGTGTTTGGCTGGTGGGAAGCTAGCTAGTCTTGTGTTTGGCTAGTGGGAACCTTTGTAGGTGGATTTAGAGAGAAAGAGAAATGTTCTTTGAAACAGCTTGGTGCTTTTCTTTTGGGTCTACCATTAGTCTTCAAAAAGTGCATAAAAATGTAACCTTTTTTCAACTGAAATTAAGGATTAGTACAGTTAATGCGATTAATCTTCAACTTAGCCGGCATGTCCCTCTCCGGCGAGCTGGTTCCTGCTCTGATCGCCGCCAGCTTCCCGGGAGACTTCAAGTTTGCTTTTTGGTGATGTGGCCCATGTGGGTCCTTCTTATTAGCCTCGGAAGTGAAGACGATCGGACCTTTTGATCGGTGGTGACGATCGCCGGACAAAACCCTTGCCGGGTTTTTGAAATAAAGGCCAGTAATGGCCGTCATCTCCGGTATCTCCTCCTCCTGATACCCAACAGCCGGAAATGGGACAAAACCCTAGCTAGCCGGGTTTTGAGTCATCGCCCGATATTTTGTTTGGCCGGAACTCATCCTCTGGTGGCCGGAGGCCGTTATCTTTCCTACAACAAAGCCTCCATTTTCTGCCTGATGTTTTGTGGCCGTATAATGTTTCGTTCCGTTGCTCAATACCTGAATGAGGACTTTACATGACAAGGATTAATTAAAAGGTGAGAACTTGATCATGGGTTATATAGAACAGGGGATTAAAAGGTGAGGATTTACAAAGGTTAAGGTCTTAGGTTAATGATACTGTTGTTGGAGATAGGGAACATGGGTTTCTTGGGGAAGAAGCAAGACCAGTTCAGTTAAGGTTAGTGATTCTTTTTTTTACATGTGTGGTGTTTGGTTTACCTTTGTAGAGATGGGCTTGGGCTCTTGGGCCATTTTTGTGGCCTTATTTTCTGTGTTAGTTTGTTTTAACAAGTGTCTTAGGCTGGGTAGATTTGTTTGGCCTTTTGACACTAGGTCTTGTACTAGGGATACAAGATTTTGGTGTAATTGGGTAAAAGATCCAAAAGGCCTAATGTTTTTATTGTTAGGAACCCTCCTATTACTTTTGTGGTTTTGTCCTCCATTGAGGACACGTGTACGTCGATTTTAGCACCCTCTCCGTCTAGATTAAGCGATCCTTCTCAATGTTCTCTCTATTTGACTCCTAGCTTTGAGACGATACTGGCCTATAGAATGATAGGGGTGACTCGGTTTCAACACACATCCTCAGTATTGGTCTTCAGCTAGTAGGGATCACAAGAGTGGAACTCTTTGATTTGGGATCGAGGGACTTTTTGTTGTCATGTACAGACCATGATGTTTGGGTGTCTTTAGAGGACGATGATTAGAAGGCTAGACGTACTTAGATATTTTCTTTTACTGATTATGCTAACCAAATTCTGTTTGGAGGGTGCCTTCTTTGAGTTGACATTATCGGCCTCTTGTTGTGTGTTGGAACAGTAACTCAATTTCAAAGATTGTTGGAACGTTTGGGCTGCTCGTTTTCATCCACCCATGCTCAGTGTTGTAGGCTCAATCGTCTAGGGCCTTAGCTATATTCCATGTTTTAGATGTTTCGACGGACATACAGGTGGTCGAGACTTAATGTTTGGGCTTATGTGCCAATGTGTTTCTCGAGACGGTATACATTGATTCCATCCCATATCTCCCCCAGGTTGGGCTGGATGCGGGCATGTCCTCAACTATCGAGAGGGGTAATCCTCTTGCCCATGTCTCTCACCTGAGCTCTTTCTCGCTTATCCTCCCTAAAAGTTTAATTTCCCTCCACATTACCTTGACCGGTCAAGCTACTCCTCGGTTTGCTGGGATTTCAGCAATCGGCACAGGGGCATTGACAGGTAATAAGTCGAATATGTGGGATGACAAGGTTGAGGACGATTCTGATGACACAACCTCAACTGCAGACCTGTATGATGGTCTCGATAGGGCCCTCCTCCCGCTTTTTGATCGATCGTCATAACCTCTTCAGACTGATATTACTGACGTCCTCCTCCTCTCGGGATTTCCTCAAGGAGTTCTTATGTCTAGAATTATGAGAATATTTATCACGCTGTCACGCATAAGTGTCCTTATTTTGATGTAGCTAGTTACATTCAAAAGGAAAACATATCTTTTTAATATTATATATGCACTCTTTTATTCTTATTACATAACTCATATGTTTCTGCTATATAATTTTAATTATTATCTATTTTTGTATATATATAATATAGATTCTCGATTTAAAGATATATTAAAGGACAAAGAAGATAAATGACTAAAGCTTAATAATTATTGGCAAAAGTTCTCTCTCGTAAGTCGAGATTTCCTCCTTATCGAGATAATCCTAACCTTACCTATGGAGGCCCCTACTCCTGTCGTCGACATGACTATTGCCTCCACTATCGGTCTTGTCCCATCGCAGTGCAACGTGGTGCAGCACACGCCACCTGTGTCACCATCGCGCCCATCCTCGGAGGTTGTGCCCCTATTAAGATGAGAAGGAACTAGAAGACAAAGCAGTCTTTGGCTTTGGTCCCTTTCTCTTCTTCTCCCACAATCATTCCTTCGGCTCCAGCGTCAATGGCGACCACGACCTTCTCTCTAGGATCATCTTAACCGCTGGTCAAACCAAGGAGGGGTGACCCCTCAAGCCTAAAACCATAACTTCTACCCCAAGTTATGTTAGGGTTTTGACGTCTCCACCGCCTTCGTCTAAACCTGACGGACCGCCTCCGTCCCTGCCTCCGGTGATTGCCTTAGCTCCTCAACTACCACCGGAACCTAAGTTCCTTAGCACGCTGCAATCGACGGCGGCCCATGTTGTCTCGCCTACATCTTCTATGGTCTGCATGTCCGGTTCGGAGAAGGAGGAATCGGGACTGAAGGACTCGTTCACCCTTTCTATTCCACCGACGGGGGTTGTCGTCTTCTCTCCAGGATCCTCTGAACCGGTTATCAACCCTCGCTGGGGTCGTCCTTCCGAGACCAAAACCCTAGCTTCAGCCGCAAGTTACGCTAGGGTTTTGGTGCTACCTCCACCTCTGCCCACCATTGTCGACTAGGCGGTTCCTCCGTCACCAGAATCTTCTCCACCCAACGCTTCGCAGCCGTCATCATAGGTTTATGTATCTACCCCGCTGCCTCCACTAGTTAGGGAACCCTCTTGGGGTAAGGCTCTTATGGTTTACCCGGTGAGGGAAGAATCAGGGCGGAAGGAGCCGGAGTCCCTTTGTGAGTGGATCTTCGTCCCCAACGTCGATCGGGTGTCGATGATCCCGACATTTCTCTCTCCTCCACCCGGAATGGTCCACCGCCGCAGATTTTTCAAACCTAAGGAGCCCGGGACCGCCTCAAAGTCGTCGGACCTGCTGGTGTCGCTGGAGTCTCATCTGCTCAATCTCTAGGATGCCCTCTCGCCCTGCTCGCTAGAGGAGGGTGAAGATGAGGTGGTGGAAGTACCGTACCAACCTGTGAGCCCATCGGTCCTCGCACGTCAACAGTTTTCCATGCTGGGCAAACTATGAAACTCTAAGCAACCCCGTAAGGAGGTCTTTCTTAGGATTATCTTTAAGGCATGGGGGAAGTCGGCTGAAGGTTTGGTCATCAAGGACATCGGGCCTGGGGTGTTCGAGTTTTACTTCGAGATAGTAGTGGCACGCTCATGGGTTTTGGGGAACGAGTCGTGGTGCTTTGATGGACGACCCCTCCCGCCGGCTGATTTGGACCCAATGGCTAGGGAGCCTCCTACCCTGGATCGACTGCAACTCTAGGTGCATGCCCACGCTCTCCCTCCGGTAGTGCGCATCAAAACCACGGGGGATCGACACTAGGTTTGTGTGTCGAGGTCCCATGTGACCAATGGGGCATCTATTGGGGCGGTACAATGAAGGTAATATTTTGGCACCTTTCGCCGTCAGATTCTGCTTCGATTCTGGGAATTTTCCGATCCGATTTGTGTCACTCTTACCTACATAAAACTCCCTGTGTTTTTTTTAATTGTGGCATGGTTGGTCACATGGTGGCTGAATGTGATCGGGAGATAGTAGGTACTCCCAAATTCGAATCCTCCATCTTAGAGTATCTCGCCGACCGGTGTCCTCGATTTCTGCTCCCCATCGTCCCTTGTCTCGAGGTAGGGGCCAATAGTATCCTCGGCTACTACACCTCATCTCGTGAGCCCTCAGAGCGTCTCCTAGACCCGATTGGCTTATCCGGGCGGGAAGAACTTGGTGATCGATCAACCCTTCGGGAACAGTAGATTAGACCCCCCACACCTTCCTGTGTACAGAGATAAAAGTGGACTTGGAGCTGGAGCTGGAGCTGAGTCTAGTGGTGGAGCAGAGGTGGGGGAGTGAAACGGGGTTCTATAGGGGAACCTTAGGACGATCAAGACTGGGCCAGGGAAACAGGCTCGTATGGAGGAATAAAAGGGATTCAGTGCTCTAGGAACTGACCCTGGGAGGGGTCCCTGGGAAGAGCTTTGCCTCCCTTGGAAGCCGATGTCAGCAGGTTCGGTCGCACTCTACAAAGTATACAACAAGTAGACAATACCTTGAGCAGCAAACATCAGTTTCATTGTTATTTACTTTTTGTTCGTCTTTATGGCTCCCCAGAAAAACCGCACGTGTCGATTCAATTTTCATAGAATTATGTGTAGACATGTCTTCTGGGACTCGATACCATGTAAAACTCTTTGATTATGGTCCGAAGTTTTCGTAATGCACTTGTATTACCGTTGAATTCTACTTAATAAAATAACACCTTTTAGTATATAAAAAATGACCAATCAACTTTCTAGCAAACGAAGTCCATTCTCGATCCCAAATTTATGGATCCCACAAATTCAAAACATTGACCATCCATCCCATACTATTACCAATAATATTTATAAAACCATTTCAAGGGTTTTACATGTAACTTTTTTTAATAATAAACAAACAAAAGAGAAGCTAGTGGAAATGCGGAATGGGTTCATGGGAATCTTAAAAATAAAAGAAACAAAATTGATGTCCAATCAATCATGTATGTATAGTTTTTAGGGAGGATTCACTTCACTTTCAACAAAAAAGATCAATAAATAATAAAATAGAAAAGATTTGTGGGGTACGTGCGACTCAAAAGGCCCACCAGGCCACCAATTTATTTATTTATTAACATTTTTTCTAATAAATCAGATATAAACAAAATGAATAGTAATATATATTTGAAAAAAAAAGGGTGAAAATGATAAGGTCACTACGCGGTGGGGAAGGAGATAATGCACGAAAATCCAAAACAATACCAATTCTTGCTACTGCTCTGACATTTCCTTCCTTTCTCTTCCCACATAAATTCCATGATTTCTTTTGAATTTCACTTCCTACTTTAAAACCATATTTTTGTTCATTTCTATTTTTTATAAATATAAATTTATAAAAATACATCTTTGGTCTACTGCATAATATTAAAAATCATATCTAATTTTTGTGTGAAAGATAGTTTTATTATCATTTTAAAGAAAACATGCAACAAAATAAATGTGACGAGGTTGGGTATTCCCAGCTTCCTAATTCGAATAATTTCTTGGTTTTACCTTCCATATTTGTATAAACCTAAATCAAATGGTTACATGAAATGAAAATCATAAACACCGAACCACGGTTCGACTAAAGCTTCACTAAGGTGTCATAATGTGTCTCGATATTATTAAGGGGTCTTGTAGTTTCTAAGAGGTGCGCTACCTGCATAAGGATCTTGTAGGATGATAGAGGAGTGCGATTAAGAACTGGAAATTGGGGTGGGGTGAGGCATTCCTCCTCTTCTGCGTCTCATGTCCCTTTGGCTTGCTTATTGGCCATACCACGACTGTTTACCATAGCTCGTCTGATCCTCTTAGACCTCTTCTTCTGCCGTTGTCAGGGTGGGCTCATTCAGTGCCCCCATATTCAACGTGGTCTCTGCTTCCCACTAGCCCTAGTACTTAAGGCTCGAGTTTAAAACTTTCATTTTTTCGTCCATCTAGCTTTTGGAACTCCTACCGAGACCCCAAATGAAAATTGGGTATCAGATGGATACTCTTATACACTTTTGGGCCTCCGTCATTGAACTCTTCTGACCTTGACTCTAGTTAGTCAAGAGGTTGCGCGTTATGCACGAGGGGGGGGGGGGTACTTTCGCCAAATTATCATTTGGGCCCAATCCCATCGGGACAATCAAGAGGGTCCTTGTGTGCACCCTTCCCTAAAGATATGATAAGGTCTTGGTCAAGAGGTCTTGTGTCACAATTATTATAGCTTATGCTAATAGTGCAAGCCTTATAAGGGGAGGTAGGGCCCGATTTGAGTATCTGGGACGAAGAATGGGTGATAATGACTCTGCCAATAGAGGAATCTCCAATATTTTCAAGCCCAATAGTAATGGGCGGTGGAACTTCAACTCCCCTAGAAATGGGCGTTGGAACTTCAATCCCGGCTACTAGAGAGCTGACTGGGCACCAAGTTCTTCCAACCCGCATCAACTACCTCGGGATGGGTGTTGCCCCGAGCTCTTGTATAATTAGATACAGTTGTAACATCCCGCCGTCCCACACAGAGCTCCACGCGCGGCGATGTTAGGTCTGCAGCCCAATACACCCCAACCCCTCTGGTGTATTGTCCACAGACAAATACCAACCTAGGTTGTTGGTGAGACTTGAACCCAAGACCTCACCCTTTATAGCATTTCCTTGAGTGATGTTATCACCAATTGAGCTGCAGCTCAATTGGTGATAGCATCACTCAAGGAAATGCTATAAAGGGTGAGGTCTTGGGTTCAAGTCTCACCAACAACCTAGGTTGGTATTTGTCTGTGGACAATACACCAGAGGGGTTGGGGTGTATTGGGCTGTAGACCTAACATCGCCGCGCGTGGGGCCCTGTGTGGGACGGCGGGGTGTTACAACAGTGCTCGGGGAAACACGTGGGGTCTTCGCCACAGATGGGGGTGCCTTTAGATACAACGCTAGGGGAAATCCGCCTAAAGCCAGGGGTACTGTCAGCTTCAGCTCCTCCCAATTTGTGGCATACGACTTGCCCTGCTGACCCTTCTGGTACTCCAACAGAGAGGTACCAAACTTCATATCACCCTCGACCTCCAGTTTGCGATCCGGCACAATATGCCTCATCCGCTCATAGTTGTAGCAGAAACTTGGAACTTTGGAGTAGGTGAGATCAACCCTTACAGGATCTGGGAACTTTGTAAAATGAAGCATCAGTCCCCGCTTGAGAGGTCGGTCGATGAGGTTCCAATATCGTACTCGTACTGTACCTCCCCAACACATGCCCCATTGATCTGCCAACACAGTCACACAGGCACCCAAGGTATCTCCAATCGTCTACCATGGTGTCTGCGTTCGGACCAAGAGTGGCAAGCCTCGAACATGAACCCATAACTGAATGTGGTCCAACATAGGGGGATCCCAAGCACAAGGGCTGAGGTCGCCCAATAGTATTGGGCGCCCATCAAAACACCAAGGCTCATTGGCCCTAACCCACGCCCTAGCCTCTTTTGTTCGGAAGTAGAACGCAAAAAGGCCAGGCCCCAGTTCCTTGACGATAAAGCCATCCGCCATTTGGCCTCAGGCCGTGGTGATGACTCGTAGAAGCGTCTCCTTCAGCGGCTTTTTATTCGATCATAGACGTCCCACCATCCCCTATTGTTGACGGGAAATAAGTAGAGAGTTAGTCGGAGAAAAAAGAACCACTACCTTGACTTACTCGTCATCCTCGATGGAGCAGGAGGATACACCATCTTGGAGAGCCGCCAGCGAAGCCTGCAGATCCAGGTCATCCACAGTAGTATGAGACAGAGGTTCTTCCAGCGACACCGACATTGCCCGGCCACAAGCCATGCCTTACGGAGTCGTAAGGCAAGCCGGGATCAAGGGGACTCTGTCCTAATTTGGAAGATAGTGCCCTAGTCCTAGGACTCTCACCGTCGTTTGAGGGAGATCTGACAGCATCGCCTTCCGACGAGCAACTCCAATCGAGTCCATCAGCGGGGCCTTCCCCTTCGTAGGGTCCCGGTAAAGCGGTGGACATAATACAAGCGATGGAGAGCCAGAGAGGATTGATGGAGAGGCCGCATCAACCTTGGGCGTGGAAGTCAGAAGCGGCGACTTTGCTGAAATCACCGTGGGCGGTGATGAGGTTCGTGGAATTAGATCCTCCGCCCTAGGGCTCACCAGCCTAGGTTTCACCGGTCGCACTCGACGCGGTTTTTTCGGTGGCAGCGAGTGAGAAGCCCCAACAGAGAAGGGGATCACGATCAAGGGTGAGGCGGTCGAAGAAATAGGGGTCATCGGCATGGACGGGGTTGCAAGTATCAGCAGTGGAGTGGGAGCGGTATGCTGTGGTTTCCTCTTTCAGCGAGTATTTGAAGCCGAAGGGGGAATTGTCGACACGATCTTCAACGTCGAAGATTGCATGGATGGCGACAGAACCATGCCGGCTAGAGCAGCAGCAGTAGGGAGCTTGTCGGCGGCAGGAGTAGAGAGAGCAGTAGAGTCGATGGCCATAATCACAGAAGCGTCTTAGGCTAGGATTAAGTTTCAAGTTTCGAGAGAGAATTTTTACTAGTTTAAGTATTTAAATTTTTAATAAATAGTTACAAAAATCCGAGTCACTATGATAATATTGAACTACGAGTTTAAATATATTTATTCTTATAAATTTAATTTAAAGTTGGCTTGACTTTATTATATCTCTCATGAAATTTTGAGTATGATCCAATTAATATTATTATTTTGTACTATTGAAATGATTGTGACAAGCCTAAATGGTGGATGAATGGATGAATGTATAACATGGAAAAGGGAAGAAAGAAAAATAAGACATTACATGTATTGCTTTGCTCATAAGATGAACCAATAAATAAACCCCATCAATCATCATCATCATGAAAAAGTTGTTTAATTAGCTAATTTATATCTCAACCAACCAAGAGACATACGTCCTACATCTATTTAAATTTATAATCAGATTTGAAACGTAATACCGTCATTAAAAAACAAGTCATTTTCACGATCAGAATATAACATCGAGACAAAACGTTAGTACGATCCATAACATGCCCACATCATAGCAAGAGAAATAGTGTTATCATGTAGATGAAAAGTACTCATCTCGCCGAGCTTTTCCTCTCATTCATTTCTTGGTTTAGAAGAATTGATGATACACTAACAAGGGCATGACACGAGGGTAGGGTTTATGTACTTAGGGCACTGCACATATTGCCTTGAAGAAAAAGTGATCGCTGTAGTACGCCCTTACAGAAAGCTTATCTCGACGGTGATCAAGACGACGATGATGATACGTAGAAACCGCCAAAGGACAAAACTTACCTGAGATCCAAAGCCCGTATAAAAAAAAGATAGCATTTCAGACAAAGACACAATTGGCAACAACCGTTCCGACAAGTTGCATGTTCATGTCATCTTCGGGTGCCATTATTTTCGTAACAAGTTACATTCAAACATGAAGGTATGGGGACCGGACCACAGAAATATGGAAAGGTCATGATTGAGAAAGAGAAACAAAAGCCTCCATTACAGAACTACATCACCTTAGTCTCGGTTAAATTCAATGTTGTACATGATAATATTAATCTATTAAACATGTCCGAAGATGGGTTTGTTCCATGCAATTAGGGTGGGTATTGGGTGGTTAACCACCCAATGGAATCCTTTACGAATCCAATCCGATATTATCGGTTTGACATATTTTGGAACCAGCCCTAACCAAAAAACCAACTTTTTACAGTGAAATCAACCAGTTTACTGACCGATTGGTTAGTGGTTTTAACCAACCAACCACTTTACTACATCTAAGTACAAATTTAGATCCCAATAACCATACACATATTTTTATTTCAAGCCAAAACAAATTACTACGTTCTCCAAAACAAAAGAAAAATTACATATAAGTTATCGTGTTCTATGTTAGCAATCCGTATGACACAAAAGAGTGATCATGAGTCATTCATCTATATCAGATCAATGGTTATTATGAAGTCACATGTACATGATGAATAATACCGGTTTGGTTGGTTAACCGATGGTTTGACGTTTCAAGAACCGACAACCAACCGTTAACTTTTCGGTTTGATCGTCAAGAACTCGCAACCAACCGTTAACTTATCGGTTTCGGATTTTTCGGTGCGGTTTCCAGTTTTTTTTTTTGCGCACCTCTACATGCAATAATGAGGAGACACTATTTGGAAGAAGGGTACAGTACTATTGTGTTTTGTGGAGACATCCAATCAAGGTCGACAGCTTCTAAATGAATAGTCCCAAGAGAGCATATAAGAGGAACAATTCATTGCCTTCATCTCCATGCTTCATGTCACCTCTCTCTCTCTCTCTCCTCTCTCTTATTACATCTGGTTTTGTGTGTGTGTGTGACATGAGAGAGAGAGAGAGAGAGAGAGTGATATGATGGTGAAAAAAATTGGACCAGCAATGCCATGTCTTCTTCTTCTTCTCTTATTTGATCATGTGTGGGAGCTAGCTTCAAGGCTTTTTCCACTCACCTCATAAGGTAAAATTCATTTCTTTCGTACCATCTATTATGATATACACGTTTTTAACAATGTGTACGGTTGCGATGTGTATTATTATTATTTATAAAGACATGTTTAGTTAGTCGGAACGAGTATTATCTCTTACTAGAATGAGTGTATCATGACGTTGAAGTTTAAGATTAAATTTATACTTACTCTATGGTCCGTTCGCTGGTAACTGAGGTTTAGGTGACGTGGTTCGCGAATAAAGTTATTTTCAAGATTTATGAAGTGGTACGAGGATAGTCTCGAACTTTGTCTGTCTTTTGTGGTTTATTTGTGGGCTGTGTCCCTACTGTTTCTTTTTGTTTTGGCTCTAACTTGTTGTCTTGTTGCTCTTTTGAACTGTTTTAGTCTTGGGACGATCCCTTTCTGAGGTTGATCTCCTGCCTTGTTTTCCTGTCTCAGGAAACCAAAGGTTTAATAAATTTTCGCTTATCAAAAAAAGATATGTTCATTTGATGTTGTGGAAAAACAAAACCTATAGTGTACTAAGAATTTGCGTGTTATATAATCAAGATGAGTTAAGATTTTTGGTTAATTACATCTAACTATAAAATTCGTCTAGACGGTACTTTATTTTTGCAAAATTTTCACGATATTACAAAAGGGCGGGATAGTCAAGTAAAAATCAAGTACTATAGGAAGGGTTTTTGAAAAGTTGGGGTTCTGTCCAGACGAACTTTAAGTGTAGTTAAGTGAAAAGAGTCACAGTTCGACATTACGAGATACAATTAACCCTAATGTGCGTTATAAAGTTTAGTGTACGAATGTTATTGGGTAACTTGTTTTGAAACAAATATATATCATGATGTTGAAGTTTAAGATGAAGTTCATATTTACTTTATCATCTGTTTATCTTAATTGCTCCACAAAAAAATCTATAATATGTTAATCATTTGCATGGAGGAAGTAGAGTATTGCATCTATATTATGATGGATGTAATAAATGGCTCGAAATAAAGAAATAAAGATGAACATATATGTATATGACAAAAAGGGTAGGCCAAATTTATTCTATATTTGTTGTTGTCATGAAGTGATGAATGGGCAAGGTGGGAAACCAGGTGGTTTGATGAATTATTTAGAGGTTTTGTTTTATGATTTTAGGGTTTGTCACGACAGTCGAGACAAAAAACATCTATTTCCAGGTATTTTAGGGTACAAAATAGTAGTCACTGTTTTGCCAACTATTATTTTTGTGGATTTATTCATGCCCCAACCAACCGACCAACAAACCCATATGCAAATCACATTGCCTTGTCCCAAACTTGTCTAAAGTTGATCCAATGAGCATCTTCTTTACTACTCCTACATACCTTTAATTTATTTACTTCAAATTATAACTTTTACTTCTAATATAGGAAAATATATAATAGTTCAAGTTTGTCAAAATATTACGGGGAAACCCTATAATATACCATCAAACTACCCTTTCTTTTTGGCGCTATCTTTTTGGCGCTCACTTTTTCTAAGGGTAATCTGTAGTTTTCGTTATTATCGAATGACGACAATATCTGTTAAATTTTAAAAAATCCTAAAAAATGGGTGGAGGAAGTGTCATCGAAGTGGTGGTGGTGGTGATGGCTTCATTGAAAGGTTAGGGTTTGGAGTGGATAGTTGAGGGTTTAGGGAGGGGTTGTTTAGAAATTTCTGAAAATTAATGGAAATTCTCGGTCGACTTTTTAAGTTTTCCTTCCAACTAAAGGAATTTGTATGAAACTTAACAAAATAATAAAGATTGTTCGATGACATGTTATTAAGGTTTCTCAAAATAATAAAGGTTGTTCGAAGACAAATTCACAACATGATCTAAACTATTTTTAAAGTTTGTTTGGTGGTACTAATCACGTAAGTGAAATATAAAAAAATCATATGAATGATAATAATTATCATGTGTTTGCATATTTACGATTCGATTATTATTAAACTTATTACATATACTTTAAAAGATGGGTCCCTCGTGAAAATAGTCGGTTGTCATAGATCTCAATCAAATTAATGTGTACCTTTGGTTTCCCTCAACCTCAAATCATGGCAAGTAAGAATTTATATGTAATTTGCAAGAAACCATCCACAGTAGGTTTAAATCCAAACTAAAATCACATGCTAACCTCTATCTTTTATTACTTAATTTCCTGTTGCAAATCATGGTGAGTGAGCCTCCCCAACTTTCTTTTCTTCATGCTTAAATTGTTCTAATTATTCAATGCCCGTACCACACAACAAACAATATATAGATCACATTAAGTTGTACTGATTTAAAGAATTTTGTTGTACGTATATGCTGACGTTGTATGTCGATTATGCTAATAAGTACTTCAACATAACAAGATCTCATTGTATATTACAGCTATTATCAAACTCTTATGTGTATAATGATAATAATAAAAGTATATTGATTGTATTGAAATATAAAATCACAATTTAACTTTCAATTAGTAGTGTGAGCTTTCAATTGTAGTTGGATTCTGGTTTGGTAGTTAGCAAATGTTGTTGCTTTTATTGTGGGATCCTGGTTTGGTGGTTAATAGTTCTCATCTTGAGACTCGCGTTATTATTTTTATTTACGTACCTTTTTTTTCTCTAATAAAACAAACAGTCCGTTCTCAAAATATGATACCAGATTTGATATTTCGTCGTCTCCAAAAGTATAATTTCTTCTCTATCATTCTATAATCTATATATTCTTAATAAGGCTCTTATTATGCCTTAATTTTCTATTATTGTCTCTCTTTTCAATTGATCGTTTGAAAAAATGATATATACATATTCAAACTCTAAAAGGGTCTTGATGTCTATACCGACCCGTGTCATAATATGATTTTATTATTAAAATTTCAATTGAATTGGGTTTTCTAACATATTAAAACTTTGAATACTAAATGAAGTATACAAATTAAAATAAGCACCTTGACTTAATCATGTTCTAAGCTAGATTTTAACTATATTGATTGCTTGAGCTATAGATGCTCATATATCAATGCAACATATATATGTATATATGTCTCTTCACGATCTGCGGCCACATTTGTCATCTTATGGATTTATCGGAAATTGTTTGGAAAAGCAAGATCATGCAAATAATATATATGGTCCCCAATGTGGAACTTTATATGTAGGTTAGATTTTTGGGAGTATTAGGGCATGCATGTCATGAAACTATTCATTTATTTCCTCTTTCTATGATTGTTGTAGCTAGGATCATTTCATGCTCAAAATGGCTAAAAGATTTATGGACATACGTATGGACCATGCATTTATTCTTTTACCCTTTATTTTTCATGTTTTGATCTTTGTACAACAACAATTATAATTTAAAAGGAAACCGAACGGTGGTACGTTCTTGACATGCATGCGATAATGCTCTCGAAATACTCTTCAGTGAAGTTTGAGCTTTAAAACAGTTTTAGTATGAAGTTTTCGCTTTGTAATTGAATTATTATCATGATGATAATGAAAATTCGAAAGACCTTAATTTTTTTTTGATAAGCTCGAAAATTTATTAATAAGACCGATTCCCAAAAAAGAATCGGAATGCTCGGTTCACAAAGAAACTGGGTGTAAACCAACGATTACAAAGGGACTCCAGCAAAAGGAGCCAAAAGGCCAAGACTTTTCAAAAAGGAAAACACGGAGCAAAAACCGTATAAAGAAACTTCGCCTCCCGAAGTCAACGATGAGTCATCGTGTCCTTCTTCTTGGCAGCCAATTCACAAATTGCAGTCCAAGCGCCAGTTCCTTGAGACGAAGCTGCAATTTGAGTGTTTCCACTTCGGCTTTGCTCTATCTGTTTCCTAATGTCGACGGGACGAACACACCTTTCCCGGTCCAAAGAGCCCTTCCGTTTACACGACATGGCATAGAACTCTGTTAAATGAATGCTTAGGGGGGAAAGACCTTAATAGATTGGTATACTATTGTTATGACTCAAAATTTATCAATCAAGATAAAACTTTACATGATTGAATGAATTTAGTTTATATCGTGTCATCACGTCCCACACAAAACATTGACAATATCACATATATTACTTTGGACAGTAAATCCACATCCAGACAGAAAAACTGAATAATTCATAACGGACTAATGCTTCCAAAATCAAACATAAAACAAAATTCGAGTTCCAGAACAGGTTTCATAAAGGTTATTTAGGAAAGTATATACACTACTAATCAATTATTGAGTTTCACATCTATCTACTTATGTTTAAACATGACCTTGACAAGGAGAATGGTAGCACAGGAACCCTAATTGTACTTGTCCACCTACAGATTAATTGAAGATCAATCAATAAAATAATAAATAATTGAGCATGAATCACAAATCTGTGTTCCATGAATTCTGTGGATGATCTCACTCTCCTTCGTACCATTTGTGATTACACATCAACTACTTTAATGCTATATAACAAAAATATTTTATAATACTATGTGTCAAATCACATCAATGTGTGCATGATTTATTCGGACAAATATGAATTATTGCTAATTTCAGAGAAAAAAAATGAAATGCAAACTAAAGGCAGATCAATAGTTTTAAATAATAAAGAGATTATTTCACTATATTATTTTCAAGTATATATATATAGTTGACAATATATGTCCTTAAAATGGGATTTTTAATTTTTTGATACAAAAAAAAAGAGTAGAAGAAACGACAAATGGTATGAACATGCATGCGATAATGCTTCCAGAATCGAGCATAAAAGTTCCAGAACAAACTTTATAACGTTTTATTCTCTGGGATCCATCTTCTCTCTGTACTGTTAATACGTGACTTGAGTGACAAGTGAAATGGTTGCAAGAAAGTCTGTACAGAAGCTCTACTTTTGCCTAATAGATGATCCATCAGTCAAGGCCTTGCCCCCTAAAACTAGCTTCATGAGTAGCTAGATGCTACTCATCACCATCTTCTATGGACTATCACAACATACACTATATATATATACACACTCCACCACATCACTTTCTAAATCCAATTTATATTATGATAATATTAATTACAACAACATTATATATACAAAAAAAATGTAAAGACAAATCCCAATTTTATTATGTATTTATGGCTTATGTCACTAAATAAACTGTATGGTTACGGAATCCGTCGATAACAATGAATAGAGAATTGAATTATTACGATTACAGTACGAACATATAATACATAGTAACGAATAAATGTTTATATATAGTACAGACGTGACATGTGTGACTCGTGACTCACACATGCTCAGATTAACAATAATAATTAAGCATAGGGGCTTTAATTGAAATTAAGATACTATTTGATAAAAAGAAAGGCACACAATAATTGTATGTTTTGGCCCCATCCTAGAAAGAGGAAAAAAATATTTGAAGAAAGAGGAGAACGTATGGAAGGGCATGGCTTTAATTATTATTTTAATTTTTAGTCACTTGTATTATTTAAAAAAATGAATTAAATTAAATACATATCTAT
Source organism: Erodium maritimum (assembly GCA_963921825.1). Lineage (NCBI taxonomy): Eukaryota > Viridiplantae > Streptophyta > Magnoliopsida > Geraniales > Geraniaceae > Erodium > Erodium maritimum. The sequence continues at coordinate 70,242,062 of OY997593.1, forward strand.
ATGAGAGTATCAATCTTGACATCATTTCATTGAAGAAGTAATAGCTCTGGCCAGCAACTATGTCGAGCCCAAGGGGAAAGGACATAGTGGAGGGCTCTAGATCTCCCGGCGGCGACTCTCCGGCGACGCCGAGCCGGTATGAGTCGCAGAAGAGGAGGGACTGGAACACTTTCGGGCAGTTCCTGAAGAACCAGCGGCCGCCGGTGCCGCTGCCGCAGTGCAACTGCAACCACGTGCTGGACTTCCTGCGGTACCTGGACCAGTTCGGGAAGACTAAGGTTCACCTCCAGGGCTGCATGTTTTTCGGGCAGCCCGATCCGCCTGCCCCCTGCACCTGCCCCCTGCGGCAGGCCTGGGGCAGCCTCGACGCCCTCATAGGCCGCCTCAGGGCGGCCTATGAGGAGAACGGAGGCTCCCAAGAGACAAACCCGTTTGCCACCGGTGCAATTCGGGTTTATCTCCGGGAGGTGAGGGAGTATCAAGCTAAAGCGAGGGGAATTCCTTACAAAAAGAAGAAGAAGCTGCAACCCAGCAAGCTCGGTCTCGGATCTAGCGTGGATGTTTCGAGCTCTGCCATGCACTTGCCTTGATTTTCAATGGCAAATTGGTAATTAAACTCCTCCCCTTCTTTCATATACATACATTGCTTAATTTAGTATATGTTCTTCGTATGCGATCTGGGTTTTTCTCAATTGATCTTCATCAACCAATTACTATTAGTGTCACTAAAGTTCTCAATCTTTCTGCTATAATTATATTATAATTTAATTAAAAGCTGAAGTCGGTTAGTTTAAGACCTGATTATCGCTGATTTATATTCTAAACATTTTCTTCTAATAAATTCACAAATCCAACACATTACATTTAGCCTTGGCATTCTAAAACAAATTAGGTTAATCATGAGAAAACATATGAAGATTCTTGTGTTTCTTTCTGTCAACGATTCTATCACTTACGAGAATTAAACTCGAGATCAGAGGGTTCGGGATTTCATTTCCTCGTTTTTTTGCACTTCATGCCTCTTTATTGGGAAGAATCTCGGTCCAATTTTGGTTGAACAAAATGTTCAATTTTGAGGACACCTTATGAAACAACAACAAAACCCTAATTTTTCTTTGCATCCATGATCTGAAGAGCCATTATTGGTGCAATGTAACCCTAATTGATGATCACTAGTTGATTTCTCTCTGTCACACACCACACAAATCATTCAAAACCACTGTTTATTGGTGCGTACAATATTTAATTTTTTGTGACAAAGTTGAAGGAAAAAAAAAATAGGATTCTGATAACTTTGCCCTAAGTTTGGATTTTTTCTAGATTCTGAAGATTTTGTGTTGCATTGATGGACCAATTGATTTACCAAACGTATCCCTCCTTTATATCCTCAAATGATTAATTTAGTAGCCATGATTAGGGAGCTAATGATTAGTTAATTAATTTTTTAAGGTTTCTTAATTACCAATCCTCTTTAGTTCTTATTTTATTCTTCATGCATGCTTTTTCGTACGTCTTTTTTTCTTCTCCATAATATATTATATATACAATTACAATGCAATTAACTAACTCATAATTGGTAATGTATGTCACTGTTGATTATGTCCCTAATCTGTGATTAGTGATAATGCATCATGGATTGGCTTTTCTCTACAGTGCATGTAAGTTCTTTTGGGGGGCATTTTTGTAAATTTGACAAATCCTATTCTCACTATTTATATCTTGTTGCTGTCCAAGATCAGATTGTGTGGGACACCAAGCTTATTCCATTTTCTACTTGGATGCTCTTTTGTTTTTGAATTTGAGGACTTTTTTGTTCTTATTTATTGACCAAACATGTTGAGTTGTATATGCTTTCATGAAGAAGATGAGTCAAAAATTATTTAAAACCCAATTTACACATCTATGTGTGTTGCATATAATCTCTTTGGTGATTTGTTCTTGCATGTATAAAAGTCCTAAATTAGTTTTCTTTCTTTTTTTCCATTTTGTTAATTATTTATAGATAAGAGAGCCTCAGAACGCCCGATTATTTTTATTTGATATGTTTAGATTGGTCTGTCGATGAAGAGAACGATCTCATTCAATCTCATTTCTTTTCGAGATTGTAGGTCGCGTCCCAAAGGCTATGTCGATATAAGAACAAGCACAGGTGGAAATTAGAATAAGATTGAATAGGATATTTCTATTTTCTTTGTCATATAAAAATATATAGAATTTGTTATTTATTATTTATACAATAAAATTAAGATGTGAGTTGGAAAGGTCTGTCTCTATACATGTGAGTAAATAGTTATAGAAGAATGTAACATACAAATACAAATTTTACTTTTTGAGAATTAATATTAATATTGAAATAAAATGATTTATTAGATTTCTAACAATCATTCCTATTATTTTAGTATTATTAGGATATCATGATGAACTTTTGGAAACGTTTTGTTTCAGACAGCCGAAATAGTTAGGAGAGTATAATTAGTTGTTCTTTTTAGCATATCACGTCCTATGTGTAAAGTTTTCCTCTCATTATTGCATGACCATATAGAATCACTGAAAATTTAAAATGAAAAAGAAACAAATAAATTAATATTATAAAAAAACAAATAAATTAATTATATGCAATGAACCATGGCATTTGTTGTTTCTATAAAATAACAATTAAATAAAATAGAAAACAATAGTGTGACTAAAAAGTTGTGCTATAATATTCACTTTTCGTATCACTAACTATCTCAAGTAAATGTTCATTGATTTGATCGATCATCGAGATTGATTCTTATGTAAATTTCATATTAATACTAGAATTTTTATTGATGTCGTAGATTAATTTATAATTTTCTAATGTGCGTTTTAAACATGGACACTCCGATGAAACTCATTCTTAAAACAAAGATTAAGAACTCAATTGTTCGTTGAATCAAAGACCAATTTATAACAGGGTTTGATTACAAAATAATTCAAAAATTCTGTATATTTACAGTTCATGTCACTAATGATTTTTTTTATTTGAACCTTCTATTCTAATGTTATACAGATTTTAATGAGTATTTTAGTACCTGAAACATAATATATATAAAGTCGATATTTCCACTGATGCAGGATGGAAATTAAGGAGAGGGAAAAAGAAGGCAATGTGGAAAGTAAGGCAAAATGAAAAAAAGCTTCAGAGAAAGCTTGGAAGCAATTTTAATCACTTTGATTATTATTTATAGCTTCATTTGCCGATAGCTATAAGTGAAGGTATGGATATGGATGCAACCTGAATAACTCTCATGAAGCTCCTTTTGGGGATCGATGGATCTCTTTATTCATGTATCATATTAGTTAATCTCCATTTATTTCCCTTTTTCTATATATAAATTCCGAATTTGCAAGCAATTATATATATTAATTAATTGTAAGAACTATTATTAGCTTCCTATATTGTATCATTATTCATTAATTAGTTGGTTTATATGATGTTATCTTGTTATCCATGTAAATGGTATTGTAGCTTAATATTTATTTGCAGTATTTACATAATTACTATAGTTTTTATGTTGTTGTTTTTTGAAGAAATGTTGGATATATTATTCTAAATCAGCCGCCAGTAACCCATACACAGGTTTTGATAAACAAGGATAGTCTCACACCAAATTCGTCCACAAATTTTTAGCTACCTCATGAGCTATTTTGTTGGCAGTCCTACGAATATAAACTACCTTAATATTTGTCACCCAAACAATAAAGCTTTACAATTATCAATTAACATCCCAAAAGGGGTAAAAAGATGTTCCGAATTGAGGATCGTCATTACTACCCCCATGCAATCCATCTCCACCTCATGATTCTCCAAACCCCTCTCCAAACACCACTGCAAGGCTTCCTTCACGATCAAGGCCTCAATGAGCTCCGGGTTTTGCAAACCTAAAAATAAGTAGCACTGGATCTTTGAGGCCCGACCCTTTACATCCCGACACACCAGACCTCCCCCTCCACCTGACCTACCCTCGAGGGCCCTGCCAACGTTCACCTTCCACCGCTCCTCATGTGGGTTAGCCCATTTGGCCCTTCGTACCCTTCTTGGACCCGTCCCGTCGCCCGTATCCAGGTGAGCACTCCTCCATCCATCCAGCAATTAGGCAGCGCCTCGAAAAATGCCTCACCACAGACCACACAGTCCTTCTCCATCTCAACCCTTATAGAGCACAGATTTACATTGGTCGAAAAAAACCCTGATACCCCCGTCAAAGGAAATGTATTACCTTGGGCGGGATCCTCAAACCCCAAAGCTGCTTCCAAAATGGGTCTCTACCCCCTCCACCCAATGGCCTCCCATTCGTTGTAAGGTCCTATACACTTCCCGGACACTACTCTGGCCATTTCGCGTCCCCTCCCAATACTATATATCTTGCACCAATACGGGTGATAAAGTTACTTTGAGAATGGCCTCCACATCTGGATCGAAAAATAATCTTTGAATCAGCTACTCGTTCCAGACCCTCCTCCCCAACTGAAACAACCTGCTCATGTTTCGTGACTCTACCTGAGGCGGATCATCCTCCACCAAACCCGTCTCAGATCCCAACCACGACATCCTAAGGACTCGAGTATCAATATCCTGATCTGATTCTCCTTGTAGCCCCTCGGGCCACAATATGTTGAGCAACCAAAGATACTTTTCCAGATCGGACTCGTATTAGCACTCTTCTTGGCGTTAATAAAATCAGACAATGGAAAATATCGATTCTTCAATCGACGAGCTACCATGCTCTTAGGGTTACTCATTAGTCTCCAACCCTGATTTCCAAGTAAGGCCAGATTAAAATCATGTAAGTTCTTGAAACTCATACCTCCCTTGAGTTTATGATCGCACAACCCCTCCCAAATTCGCCATCTAATTTCTTTTTCTGACTTAGCATCGTTTACCCACCAATAACGACTCATTTCCGCTTAAATTTCCTCCATCAAAGCCTGTGGAGTAAGAAACAAAAAAGCTCATGGAATAAGTAAGCAAGGCTTGAATTACATATTTTAACACCTCTTTTCCTGCTTTGCTCAACAACAAGTCATCTCAGCTGGTCATCCTCTTCTGAATCCTCTACTTGACATAACTGAGAGCTCTATACTTACTCCTCCCCAATATTATGGGGAGGCCAAGATACAATCCCATATCCTCCACCGTAACCATCCCCAAAATTCCTCCAATCTTTCCCCTTTATTCACGATCGTATTTGGGCTAAAGGAGAGAGAAGATTTATGAATGTTCACCTTCTGTCCTGATGCCAATTCATACCACCCCGGAAGATGCTTCCACTGAACCGCCTTTTCCTCTGTAGCACCGCCAAAAAAGGAACAATCATCGGTAAAAGAAATAAATGTGAGATCATAGGCGTATCTCGTACTACCTTCTTTCCTTGAATATAACCCCTTCTTTCATAGACCTCTATGAGCATCGAGAGACCTTTAGTATAGAATATGAACAGAAAAGGGGAAAGTGGGTTGCCCTAATGAATACCCCTTCCTGGGGTAATCGGTCCCAACCTACGTCCTTCCGTATGATCACAGTTTCACGCCCTTACCTCTGTTGTCTCTAACAGTTACGTACCTCTTCGGAAATTATGATATTATATGTTATAAGTCTCCTCTTAAGAACAGCACTTTGGGACTCATAAATTTTCTCTTGTAGTATACTCGTCATCTTCCTAACCAACACCTTCGTAACAATCTTATAAAGAACGTTGTAAAGGGCGATTGGCCTGAAATTCTCCATACGCCTAGGAGATTGGCCCTTGGGGATCAGGAACAGATTAGTATCATTAATAGACTCTAGTAATATCCCCGTCCGGAACACTTCACGGACCATCTCACACACATATGTGGGCCCACTACATGACAGAACCTCTAAAAGAAACTCGGGTTAAAACCATCCGGACCCGGGTCCTTCAACGGCTGCATACTAAAAACCGTATGGTGGACCTCGTCATCCCCTACTTCCCAAAGTAACTCTTAATTTTGTTCCCCCTCACTAGTCTCGGGACCAAACAGCTTGCATCATCCACCCCTTGATTCTCCTTCGTAAACAGCCCAGGAAAGTAATACATTCTAACCTCCTCTAAATTGTTCCCACAGCTTTGGACCTGGCCTCGATCGTCCTCAAGTTTCTGGACTCGATTCCTCCTTCTACGCGAGGTTGCCTTTACGTGAAGTATCGTGTGTTCATATCCCTACTTTTATGCCAGTGTTGCTTCGCCCTCTACTTCCACATGGTCAATACCACCCGGAGTTGATGAACCCTAATTCCACTTCGTCTATCCCATCTTCCCTTTAGGCGTCCAATTTCCACCTTGCACCTCCTTATCCTCACATGAATTGGGTCAGGGTTCGTAGTCGCCCAACTCGAAAGATTATTTGTTGTCTTTGCTAGTCGAGCTCCCACCCTCATTCCTTCAGCACCATTCCATGCCTCCCAAACTACCCTCTCACAATCCGGCTCTCTAGACCATGCCTCCTCAAATCGAAATACTTTAGATGACCACCCCCTTTTCTTCTTGTCCCCATAAAGAAGTATTGGGGCATGGTCAGAAGTCAAGAGACCTTCATGCACCAACCTCGAGTTTGGAAAGGCGTCATCCTTGTCCTTGTTCACCGTTTCCCGGTCCATCTACACTTCCCATCTTGTTTGGTCCTCTTCTACCAACCTCCCAGTATAACGGTACCCTTATATCACGAGGTCCCTTAAACTACCGTCTTCCAGCGCCTCTTGAAATCCCCTTCGAAGAGTTGTGGAGTATGGTTGGCCACCTCTCCTATCACCCTCCGTCAATACATTTCATGTGCCCCACCATCGCCCATGGACCAACCACTCAGTTACCTAGTCTTCGAATCAAGTTCCAGGTAATGTGTCTCCTCTCCCATTTCGGCTCTACATACATACCTATTACTCTCACCTTTCTCCCCTCCAAACTTACCACTTCAAGGTCAATGCGATTCGGGGAGTTGGACCAAAGAGAATTGTTTTCCTTGCGAACCCATAACATTTCAATCTGTGAATGTGCCCCAGCCTTCCACACGCATAACAAAAATCATGTATTCTCTCATATTACAGTGGAACCCAAGTGTGGACCATGTTCTCCCCCAAGAGTGCCTTGACCCTCTCCGTAGCGGTTTCGACACATCCCACCGTACATTGATTCTGATAAAGTTTTTCCATGCCCGACCATCCCTCTTGCACTCCACGTCCAGCATGTGACCAACCTTGTTACCAATATACATTCTGATCTTTTTTGTCATCGCTTTGAAGGGAAAGTTTGATGCTTGCACCCAAAACAATATCTCCGAAAATTCAAGCTCTTTGGGGTTCACATCCTGATTAAACTCCTTGAATACTATTGGACTTTTATTAAAAGAAAAAAACCAAGGCTCTAGGTCAAAGAACTTATTCTTCAAACATTGTATAGAAGAAGAAGAAACTAGAAATATTTGGTGCCACAGATTCAATAATCAAAACCATTGGTGTTGGCATTCCTCATGACTTTCAAAAATATAGTTTTGTTATACCCTTTTTTTGTGAAGCAATTATCGACCGCATCATGTTTGAAGAAAATAAATATGTCAGGCAATCCCAGTTCTTGGTGGGACGGGGTATGTCTCCTCTGTAGCACCTCGTGGAACCTTAACGACATTATTGATCCCAGTGCGAGTACTTCGCAGACTTCGCTTCCTTCCATTCGAGACATGTACCCATTAATAGTAAAGGGGAGTTGTAAAAAGCCATCTTCCTTTGACCTGGGTAGAGCGCACCATCAGTCGCGCCAAGAGGAAGGGCAAGATGTGGCCTAAGTTCCAAGGAACTTGACCCAACTCTCCCCAAGGTAGGGTCTTAGGCCCAAACCCACCATGAGGACCCATGTCACGTCCGAAATAAACTAGTGGGTGCTCGTGCGGATATTTATCACGGTGGGCGTGCATCTACTAATCACCTAGGTCAGGCGGTTGTCTTGGGACATGGTAGATGTCCACCTGGATATGGACCATGAAGTGAAGATCTCGGTCTCCGGAGTCCAGATGTCGCCTGGAGGAAGCCGAGAAAACAGTGTGAGACAACCCTGTTAGAAAGCCTTGGCGGCAAAAAGACCGCCAATGGCTCAGTCGGCTGGTGGATCACAGCAAAGGCAAGTCTCCTCTTGGTATGTGGTGGGAACCTTTCCCCTCCCCGGTGCAAAGACATCCTTGCCCTTCCAGGAAATCGGACCTAATTGGCGGTCGTTATCCAGGTCGCCTGGGACCCATTGTGTTGGAGAAAGAGGTATTGACCTCCGATCAAGGCCTAAAGATCGTGTGTCGCATTGGAAGTAGCGAGCAGGCAGTCCAGGGTACCTTTCTGGTCCTGCCCATCTTGCTTAGAGCAACCCTTCCGATCCAATTCCCAGGAGCCCCTCCATTCTCGAAGCCCGAAGGAATGATGTCGGCTTGATAAACTAGAAATCATGTGGCGCATGGTGCATACCCGACCGGACCCTTGATGAAGTCTGGTAGATCAAAGGAGGAAAGAAGAAGCCGGCACAGTGGGCGTCCAAGGGAAACCACCGCACAATCGGGTATTGAGAGGGCGTCCAAAAGATTGTCGGACGAAGGAGAAAGGTGTCGGAGGAGAGGGCAGTGCTAACATGGTGAGGTGGTTGAGAGAGGAGACAAATTTTGATTCAAGATGATGATTTTACCCCCAGATCACCTCGAGGGAATAGCCTATAGTAGTAACATTTTACCATCATTACTGTCTTGAAAAGAAAGATGATTTGGAAGGGACTGTAAAAGAATGTGCAGTGAGCAGTGCATAATAATAGTAAGGTTTGGAGAGTAAAAGAAGAGCCAACCAAAACCTGGAGATCCCAAACATGACAAAAACAAGAACAGAAATGAAAAAGAGCCAGCGGACATGACAACCAGAACCATACAAATTATAGTCCATGTCCGAAAACAAACACGCTGCCAAATGACAACAAAAATATATCTGTAATTCACTATATGCACACGTGAATAAGTCCAGTCATGTTTACAAGCTTTTCAGATTTCCAAACTCTAATTCAAACAAGAACAGGGTTTTGATTTGAATCACACGGTTACGATCATCAACAAGAAGAAATTACCTTACGCTTCTCTTTTCGCTTCTAAAGATGAAATCTTCTTAATCTTGCAGCATGTTGTGAATAGAAACAGCCTACACTTGTTGAAAGGTTCGATCTCCTGTCTGTTGTTGGCTATGAGTAACTATCTGTTTCGATTAAGAAAATAAAGCTCGAGTTAGGATTCTGCAGATGATTAAGCAATGAGGAAAATAATTACATGATCTAGTAACGGGTGAATGTGCAAAGACAGAGTATGATTCCTAAATCTGAGGTTGTGTCAACTTGGCATCGTTATCGCCACCCTTTACTTGCACACACATTTTATGATGTTGAAGAAGTGATTGAACGAAGCAGGGTTGAAAACATATGATCGGTTTCATAGCAAAATAACCGATCAATAGTCGTCAAAGCTATGCTTAAACCAAGTTTAACAATGATAATCACCCTTCTCTATCACAACAACCGTTACAAGCTTTGCCATCTTCCATGTATTTGGAGTACGGATAATTACAAAAAAGTACCTTGAGGCATTCATTTTTTGCAACTTGTAGCCCTCTCCTTTGATAATTGCAAAAAAGTACACAGGACTCGTCTTTTTGTTGCAATTTGTAAAAAAAATGACGATTTTACCCTTGCAGATTATAATTTAAAAATAATAAGTAAAAAACAAATAAAAACAAATTTTCGTGTCTTAATTTTCTTCATCTTTCTACCAGACAAAAGGTAAGAAATTTTAAGGGATATGAAAAATTGGATTTTCTATTCTTTAATTATTATTTCTAAAATTCAAATTTTCAAGGGTAAAATCGTCATTTGGAACAAAATTATAAGAAGTGCGACAAAAAGACAAGTTCATAGCACTTTTTTACCATTATCAAAGAAGAGAATACAAATTGCAAAAAATGAACACCTCACGATATACTTCTTTGCAATTATCACTTTGGAGTATGTAATGCACATCCAACTATTATTTCACATTGAACCAACAAAAGCAAAAAAAAATATACTTGAATTTACATAAAGATCTGGGCTTAAGAGTCAATGGGCATGACCCATATATTCTCAAAAGCTAAATGCACATCCCAACAAAAAAGCAACCAAATTATTTTGGGAAGGAGCCATGGAAACAAGAGAGAACTATGATGGCAATTTGTGTTTACCAACTTATTACCTATTGGTGTAAAACAGAACAGTAAATGGATACCACGGCTAGATATACATACTTTTAGTATCAGCAATATGTACCAAGATTTGGATTCACATGCTTGTTTAGAAGCAATGAGCACCAAACTTTTGATTCTTAAGACTTTTAAGATTGACGTATCATGGGCTCAAGACATCCTTTAAAGTAAAAGAAACTCTAATATTGCCACAAGACCTCCCACCTTAAGAAAGAGGCCCAATAGAAGTTGGGAGAGATTGAGAAAGACTCAACAAGAGTTGGTGAAGAGAAGGTCAACAAGAGTTGGAGAAATAGATGATAAATGTGGGAGTGGATACCGCTGCTAGGACCTGAACCCTGGTCACAGGCCAGTTGGACAAGCAAGCTTCGGTATGGCTAGATATGCCTATACACTTATATGTTCGCCAATGCTTGAGATGGAATATTCACAATCTATGAATACAGTGGATGATTTTCTAGTGACGTATTGTAAGTTGGGATGACCCACTCAAAAATACAAATAACTATGTGGAAAAAGAAATAGAAGGTTGAAGCATATGTAACTCATTATGAAGCACAACCAATCAACTCACAAGATGATCTAGAACTGAACGACCATGATAGTAATTCAAAACAGGAGATTTTCAGGGCCTATGTAAGAGCATGAGACATATAGACACTAAGTGCAATAGGCTAAGCTTTTTTATATATAATGTTTAATACACTACTCTTGCAAGCAAAGTAATTTAGATTCAGCTGTGCACTAAAAGTCCTTCTATTCTAGCCAAATTGCATTAAATGAAGTTTGACTCAGCATCAGAAAATAGTTATATCAAAACAACACTTTCTTATCCCACATAAACCCACCTTCCAAAACGATGAACAGGGGAAGAATCTATATGAAAAAACCTCTGCCTAAGTATAAACAAAGAGACAAAGAGTTTAGAAAAAACCCACAACTCAAAAGACACTACTGCACTTGGCTTTGTGAATTAAGGTGAAACTGAAATAAGGTGCCAAACTTTTAGTTTTGAACTTTTGATGATTAAAACTCGAAGGGACAAGGATAAAGATGAAGCAATGTGCTATATGCATAAGCAAGTGACTGAATTTAATTGCAGCCCGCTAATCCAAGATCAGCAATCAAGTGTTGCATAGGCTTAAGGCCATCACCTCCAACCCTTGATTTGGAAGAAGGTTTACATAAGCATTGGGCTTTTTACAGTTCCCTACTTTCATGATCGAAAGCAATGACTAGAATGTTTTGCGTACTCGGGTTGGTTTCAGTTCGATTAACAGAAATCAAAAATGAAACTCATCAATAACACACTTCAAGACAAGTACCAATCCACCAAATACAAGCAACATGCTATCTCATTGTAAGAACTTGAAATTACAGAAAGTGATTCACATTCAAAACTCAACCACTAAACCTATGCTTTCATAGCCATAAAAGGCTGTGGCATCAAAAGTCAATGGCATTATCAATTTATCATCATCATCATCATACCAGCAAATAAAACAGTGAAGATGAAGATGAAAAACTAGTCTTATCGAACTCACCAGCAGCTGAAGATCGCTTGGCTCGCTTGATCTTTTGGAGCTGAACCTCAGTCTCCATGAACAATTGCATCCTCTGAAACTCCAAATCCTTAGCAAATTGCATTCTCTGCTTTTCCAATTCAATGTTCTGCCTCTGCTTAGCACCTTCCACTCTTTCGTATATCTCCCCAAATCTCTCGATCGCCTGAGCCAATTCCCTGAAACCCACCTCTTTCTCGTTGTCCCCTCCCCTACCCCTCCTCCGGCCACCGGAGCTGGACCTCGAATCCTCGGAATCCTCCCCGTCGTCCTCCTCCGCCGGGTGGCTACCTTTAGACGGAAAGGAAAAGTAGTCACGGAGGTAGTGCGACGAGTCCTCGACCGGCGAAGGCCGCTTCTGCGTGCCGGAGCGGGGACCGACGGGAACAGGAGACGGGAGAGACCAGGCGAGCGGCACCATCCTCCGGAGAGTTCCGGACGGCGCCGGCGGCGACGTCGTCGATGGCTTCTTCGCCGAGAAAGAGTCTCCGATCAGGGCGTCGAGGCGGGGGAAGAAGGGCCACTGGCTGGCGTAGGATCCGCAGGAATCGGAAACCCTAGCCATCTCGATCTTATACTTCTTCTTCAATGTGTCGATTCGGTTCTTACACTGGATGTCGGTGCGCCGCTGCTTCCTGATGTGGCCGTGCCGGCCGTTGACGGCCTCGGCGACCTCCCGCCAGTGCTTCTTCCGGAGATTCCCTCGGTCGAGCTCGAGATATCGCTCGCCCCAGGCCTCGATGAGCGTGTACGTCGCCTCCTCGCTCCAGCAGTCCTCCCGGACCGGCGGCGTGGGTCCGGACGCCGCCATTAACACCGGCGCCATCACCGGAGACGCTGCTCCACCGTCGGAGTCCTTCATTGACCGTAATCGCCGTCGGCGAAATAACAGAACAAAACCCGCGAGATCGGCTGTTGACGGTAACGATTTCGACGGAGAGAAAAATAACAGAGAAGCCTCTGTGGCGCGTGCCGTTGCCGTTTATATTTCTATTCATTTCAACTTTTCCCTTTCATTGTTGGGCCTTTTGTAAGCCCAAACAGCCCACTTCGGAATACACGGGCTTCACGGATGGGTGATCGGTCCAATACCAAGCCCACTAGTCTAAATCGAGCCCATATTCGCTAGGCCCAATCGAAGTAACCAACCAGGCACGTGAAACGAAAAGTCACAGATCATCGGCTTCGTGTCGGGTCGTGAGATGATGCCGTGTGTTCCGGGGCCCTCCGTTGCGACACGTGGTGCGTAACGAGGGGCCCACTTGATTGACTTTGGTGAACAGCGTAACAGTGGATCATATCATCGGCTCCAAAAGGACCCGCTTTGGAGGAGAGGTCGAATGTAAGAAAAATTGGATAACGTTACTTACTACGGCAAGGACACACTCACCTCTCACCAACCCAATACTAAAGTATAGATTCCTTTTAGGACAATATTTTGACTCAAAACAACAAGTTGAATTTGAAATGTATTATTGGATTTCTGAGGTTTTGATTTGATTTATCGTATCGTATTTTGGATATTTAATTTAATTTATAAATATATTTCTTGAAATTTTGATCTGGTTGTTAAGTTAGTCTAGATTTACCGATTAATTAAGTAACGAACCGAAAAGAAAAATCAAAATTAGTATTAAGAGCATCTCTTCTGGAGGCTGATTCTACAAGTGTATTCGGATAAAACTTAGGGTTGATTCAATAAGAGGGCGTTGTGGAGGTCATCGTCTGTTGGGCGACTCTTATCGAAATGTCATGGTGTCCGTAAGAGAAGGATTGAGAAGGAAGAGGAATATAAAAAAAGAGGAGAGGGAGAGCTTGTTCCGTCGAAACCAGCGTTAACAAATTTGTTGACAATCGAGAGAGAATTGGGGAGAGAAACAAAAACGTCATTTTTGTCATCTTTCATATAATCGACCCACAAGTGTATTTGGGTAAAACTTGGAGTTGATTCAGTAAGAGGGCGTTGTGGAGGTCAACGTCTGCTGGTCGATTCTGATGGGAATCTCCAAGCGTTCGGAAGAGAAGGGTCGAGAAGAAATAGGAATATAAAAAAAGACAAAGAGATAGCTTGCTCTGTTAAAACCAACGTTGACGAATTTGTTGACAATCGAGATAGAGAATTGGGGAGAGAAACAAAAAACGTAATTTTCTATCAGTCTTGATATGATCGACAACGGCAACAGACTAGGCATCGACCCACGTTGTGTGCTCTCAATATCCATATCAAATCACGATATTAAACTTCGATCATATAAACAAATACATTTTAATAAATAAGAAATGTGGGTTGTTTTTTGAAATTTATAATTGTCTGTTATTTCATTTAGGGTTTATGGTGGAAATAAATATCTAAGGGATACATGCCAAGTGGCATTATCCCACAAGCCAAAGGCATAATGGTGTATTCCATTGGACAAGTTGTGATTATGTATGTGTCTCTGTTTTATTCCAATGAAAATGTAATTTCACAATTATCCCTCCAAAATCCAAAGTACAAAACTTCAAAATCAATCAGCAACACCACCACTACTACCCAATCCTTTTGGGCCCCAATTATACCCATAACCTAATCCAAAGGGAATCCCACTCCTACTTAAGATAAGGTAACAAGTTTTCCTATATAATTATAAATAATTCGATTGATAGATAAAAGATTATTTAAAAATATCTATGCTTATTTAAATAATAAATTTTGACCTTCATAGAGGGGTAAGACATTGTGTCTAACCACAAAACAAAATATCTTGATCACTTGAATCAAATGTGGAGCCTATGACTTCTTTAAAATAAATAAAAATGTAAAGCTATAATTTCAACTTTGTTTAAATAATTCTCCTATCAATCAAGAAATGCTTCAAATGGTACGGTCTATCTGATTTAACAAATAGTATTTCTACATGGGAAAAAAATACAATAATACTTCAGGGAAGATAAGGGATTGTAAAAGTTTGACAACTGTCTCAAATATAAGTACACATAACATGTGGTTTGTGTGCAAGCTTTTGTATGTGTAGAATTTTCTCTAATAAGTTTTAGGGCCTAAGGCCAATCATATTATGCCTTATTGTTTACCAGCATTTAAGTAGAAGCTCCATTATTGGGGTTTGAAATCATTATCATTAGTCATATTAGATACTTCGAGTTAAACGGACATACGCGTCACCTCTGAACCTTAAGGTTTTCTACAAATTATGTCGGCCACCTCTCTTCCCCGTTCAAAGTCCACTGCCCTATTGTCATGAATCCCGACCAACACAAACCAGAAAAACCCCGTACCATACTCGTAACCTCGCTGACCAACGTTTATGTGGCCATTATGCTAACCCTTTTTGTTAAAACACAATCCAACCCAAAAGCTCGAACTGATGGGTGGAGGCATCAAGATGTATATCAATGAGTCAATTTATCCACACACTTTCGATGTGGGACTCACACTTCAACACTCCCCTCACGAGTAGGATTGGACATCTACACGTGGGCCATAGCAGGACTGGACATCTGCATATGGACCGGAGACCACAGGGTGGAGGTGACAAACAGGTCGTGGGCCGAACCAGCTCTGATACCATGTTAAAGCCCAATCCAACCCAAAAGTTCGAGCTTTTGGGTTGGATAGGGCTTTAACATTTGAACACTTGATAAGCATATTAGTGCCTCCACCCATCAGTTCGAGCTTTTGGGTTGGATTGAGCTTTAACATGGTATCAGAGCTGGTTCGGCCTAAGTCCTGTTTGTCACCTCCACCCTGTGGTCTCCGGCCCATATGCAGATGTCCAGTCCTGCTATGGCCCACGTGTAGATGTCCAGTCCTACACGTGAGGGGGAGTGTTGAAGTATAAGTCCCACATAGAAAGTGTATGGACAAATTGAACACTTGATAAGCATATTAGTGCCTCCACCCATCAGTTCGAGCTTTTGGGTTGGATTGGGCTTTAACACTTTTGGCTCTTCATCTCCCGGAACTGTCATTGACGACTCCTACCCCAGTTCTTGATTGCCCTCCTCAGCATCGACCTCGATCTCTGCCACATGATTATGGGCTCTCGGTGGAAACGGAACCATCTCTCGGGAATCCCGTCCTTTCCCCCAATGGCCTGACCAATGCTCTGGTCAAACTCCTTGACGTTCAGCGGGAGGAACGCCTCCAACACCGGAGTGACGGTGATCGACCCCTCTGGGATCCGACGATTCTGGGGGGCATGCCGTGGACTGATACCCATCGTGGTCCCACCATGCCAGGGGTACTCTCGCCGGAAGTCATGCAATCTGAGATGTAGCCTCGTCCACGGGAGCAACCCCAATCTCCGGCCTGTCCGATCCTACGGCTGCCTCACGCTGAGTTGGGGAAGTCTACCTCGTGTCCCCGCAGCATACCGGAGTGTCTTCAGATCTGTTCGGAGCCGGTAGTGGCAGATCCACGAAGG
The DNA here is from genome assembly GCA_963921825.1 of Erodium maritimum. Taxonomy (NCBI): domain Eukaryota; kingdom Viridiplantae; phylum Streptophyta; class Magnoliopsida; order Geraniales; family Geraniaceae; genus Erodium; species Erodium maritimum. Next base: position 70,258,333 of record OY997593.1, read on the forward strand.
GCGTCCTCATCCTCGTCCACAAAGACGAGGGCAAAGCAGCTGAGGGACAAGGAAGAAATTCATGATCCACAGAAGGAGGCGCTTCAGCCTCCTTCGGAAAATTAGAAGACCCGACGGGGATGGGAGGGTCCATCTACGGGCTATACCCACAGACCCGGGACCACCGGTACTGGGAGGTCTCGGAAAAACCACATTCAGAGCACTCTATTTCCGTCTGCTTTATGAACTAGTTCGTTTTTATTTGGGTTGTATTAGTTTGGTTTACATTTGGTCTTTTCATTTCTCGTTTGTATCGTTGAAATGTCGGTAAGGGGATGTCGTGAGTTAGTGTATGCGATCAAGAGAAGACTACTTCTACGGGTCCATGAGCGTCGGGTAGCCTACGGGCGACCGAGACATATATTTGTAACTCAGGGCTTGTACGCCCTACTACTTGGATGGTATATTGTTCGCAGTAATGCAATTCCCCATTTACTCGTTTCAAACAAAAAAAGTAGGAGCTCCACCTAACTCTCCTTCCAGTCTTCTTTTGGTCTTATTTGGAAGTGTTATAATTTTTTTGGTGAATATTTTTCACCTTTTTGTAAGATAAGATAACCGCCAGAAAAAAGTATTTAGAATCTTAGTCTTGTGTAATTAAACGTATATCCAACTTTCGTTCTACTTCTAGATGTTGCGTTTGAAGTTCATTGTCTAACCTAATATGTCGGAACACATGTGTTAAACGTGGGTAGCGGCCTATATCTTAGTTGTTCGAGGGTTATCCCACACATTTAATGTTTGTAGTTTGGAATTGATTAATGGATTTAACATTTCCTTTTAAAAAAAAGCAGTGTCCCCACCTATACTTCCATAAGAAGAACATGTATGTATCACAACATACCAAATATTTGAAGAAAAATAATAGTAAACTCAATTTAAAATTTTCTTTTAAATGATTAATTAAAGTCTAAAATAATTACGACATCAGAATAAATTTTAAGATTTTTTTGGACTCATGGAAGAAACTTATATTAATCAAAATAAAATTGATTGTTTAGGCTTTCGGTGAACAAAGATGAGAAAGATAAGTTAGAAAATTAGAAAAATCATTGCCAAAAAAATCATAACTAAATTGGTTGAAACCTGGTTCATAAGGTAATTCGGGATGCGCCATCGATATCTCATATGTTTTTTGCAGATGATAGCTTCATGTTCGGGAGAGCGACGGTGAAGGAAGTGATGAGGTGAAATGAACTGCTTGATATGTATGAGAAAGTATCATGGAAACAGGTTAATGTGCAGAAGCCTTTCGTGTCTTTCAGTGAAAACACTTTGGAGGAGACACGAGAAGGAATAGTGGAGGTGCTTGGGATGACCCGTGTGGAGGATGTGGGAACTTACTTGGGGTTACCAGCAGTCGTGGGCCAAAGCAGATACATGGCCTTTAAATTCATTAAGGGGAGGATTCTAAAAAGACTGGGGGAGTTAGGACGAGCTGTTGTTGAGTAAGGAAAGTAAAGGAGTTTTGTTAAAATCTATCATTCAAGCCCTGCCCACTTACACGATGAGTGTATTTGTTTCCCCGTATTCTGATTAGTGAAATTAGTTATAATGAATAGATATTGGTGGTGTCATAACCAGCAAGTTGGATCTGGTATTCGATAGAGGAATTGGAATGCTTTATGCGACCATAAGAGTAAGGGAGGGATCAACTTTAAGAATTTATGGGTGTCCCTCTGAATCACCCCTGTTGGGAAATAAACAGGGGTGATTCATTTTGGAACGAAATACGGAAATTAAAAGTCCCTCTGAAGGTGAACAGAGGCTTTAAATTTATTACCAATGGCTTTGTTACTGCATGAGAGGCGAGTTGCGGTTTCTCCTGGTTGTGCTTTCTATGGTGAACTTGAGTTTGGAGTTCACGTTTTATTTAAATGCCCAAAGGCCTTGGAAGTGTGGAGTTGCGCTCTCGATATCTTGATCGGGACGACCACTTGGTTGAAGGAAGTTTTACAGTTGAGCTGGAGCAGTTTGGGGCGAGATAGAGGGGTTTTTATGAGCATGCTATGCTGGGACCTGGGAGATATGGAGAGCTTGTAACAATATGGTTTGGAATGGAAAAGGGGCCTCGGGGGAGGCTATTTTACGGTTGGCCACGAGCTTCTTTTCGAGTTGGAAAGAGGTGCAACTTGCAACAATTTCTGGGCAGCCAATGCCCGTAGGGGGTAGACAGGGTTGGCGAAGACCACCGGTGGGCCGCGTAAGGTGAACATAGACGGGGCTACCGGTGGTGCACATGGAGGGGGCAGAGGTTTTATATGTAGAGATGAGGTTGGTGTGGTGGAAGGTTGTAAGTGTGTGTTATTCTCGGGCGTATGGGAACCAGAGACTGTCAAGGCGATGTCGGTTAGAGCAACGTTGTTATGGATCCGAGAAAACAGATGGGAGGTCGGGGACATTGAAACCGACTGTTTGAATGTGGTGTTAGATAACTCCAACTCGAAGTCAATACTTGCTCCGATCGAAAGAATCATTGACGATTGTAAGCGTTTTTTTGTAGATATCGCGGTCTTTCGGATAGGGCAAGTCCATCAGAAAGCCAACAAAATGACACACGAACTGGCTAATCGTGTACATGATTGGATTGATGCGTTACGAGAACCTATTTCAGGTCTCGTTAACGCTGATCATACGTAATAATATACCATGATTTCTTCAAAAAAAAACTAAACTTAACTCATAATTCATTATGAAAGTGCTGATTTTCATATACTTAAAAACGATACTCTTGGGAGATATGGGTGTCCCACAAATCACTTGGATAAAAAGGTGATTTATTAAAGCTAAGAAGTGGTTCCACGAACTTGATAAACAATATACTATATAATATCCAAAACAAATAAAGCTTATAAAGTAAAGTTTATATCATATAGAATGAGAATTATTCAAATGTGATTAGACCAACTCATACATCAGACTTATACTTATTAGTTGGAAGCCACCCATTATATTGTAGACATATCAAGGTTGATTCCCATTTTTCTAAAATTACCATTTTGAGTCAAGTAAAAAACCCATTTTATTTTCACTAATTGGGTCAAATATCATATAATTTACTCATTGTTATTGACATGTGTACTTGGAGAGACTTAAAAGTCAAATGCTTTCACGTGATTAGTGCATGTGATGTGCCCATGGCTGAGTAATCTTCCCAACCACTTATTTATTTTCAATCAATTCATGAACATGTATCATTCAATTTCATCAACCTCCCTCAACCATCTCCATGTTCTTTTGGAAAAATCTACTCCATAATCCCCAAAACTAATCGGCACCTCAAATTACATTTTTAGTATATCTTTTTCAGGTCGATCAGATTTATAAATAAATAAAAAACAGAAAAAAAGTATCTTAAAATATTTTTAATACTTCAAATTCCAACAAATCTATATTTTAAATCAAATAAATTGATGTTTTAATATTTTGCTCAAATTATACTTTTTTTAACGGCAATCAGAGGCGTGCGTTAATGTAAATCAGACGATTACAAAGTAGGGCCGAAACCTTGGGCACCAGAATATTGTTTGAGCCTCCCATAAGTGACTCGGTTCTCTTGGACCCGTAGAATATAGGCTACTTTTTATCATAAACACTGGTTGAGAACAACCGCCTACCACAATTCCAAAATTATTGAATCTAAAACAGATAGAGTAATTCAAAATCAAACTAGAATACTGTGAACAACTGATGAAAATATAATAAAGCAGTAAAAGTTGTAGGGCGGCTCGTAATAGCTTCCCAAGGCGTCTTAGCACCCAGCGCCCTGGGATTTGGGGTATAGCCCCCTAGGGGTCTCTCCCCCAACATCCCGACCTCTCATGGCTCCTGGCAAGACTGCTAGATAGCCCTCGCATGTTGGTTCTCTTCTTCATCTTCATCCCTCAATTGATGGGGTGGTGTTATTTCCAACGCATTCTTCATTTGGTTGATTCTGACGTCAAATTATACCTTTAGTTAAAGAAATGGAAAAATATATCTTAAAGTTTCCTGTCTTTTTAAATAATTCCATCTTTGAATGAATAAAAAGTATAAAAAAGATAAAGATATATATAAAAGAAATTATTTTATTTTTCATTTTTCAAGTATAATACTTTCTCTCTATATATAAAGGAAATGAAATGACAGTTTCTTTTATAGATTTAATGGGATATGTACCATATTTTTATTGTTTTTTTCACGAATTAATAATGATATATATAAAATAGGTTAATACATTGCTTGTTTAGAACCACGAAGTTGAAGACATTTCCCCATAGAAAAACAGTAAGAAAAATGACGTAATCTCGATGACGCAATCGAACCGTTGAGAGCTGTTTTTGGATTAAAAATCAAGTTTTTATAATTTTGGTAATTTACGAAAACAAAACTAAAACAAGTAATTACTAATTTAATCACTCCACACACCAACCGATAGTAAATGCCCACCCAACCCAATCCTATGTTACCCCACGTGCGAAGTGGCGCGTAGTGCGACTCTCTTCAGACAAATACATCGTAATCACGTGGGACACCATGCGACGACAAAATCACCCGTACCCATTCTATCCACGTCACCATCCTCCTGTCTCGCCCTCCTACTTCGTCTATCTCAAATCTAATCTTAAAATTTTTGAAGCCAAAGAAAAAAAAATAAAAACGCGAGGGAGAGAGAAACTGACCTCGCCGCCGCTGAGTCTGCCAGCGCCGCCGCGAGATGGCGAGAGCCACCACGATCAGCGACCTTCCCGACGTGATACTGTCCAACATATTCGCGGCCGTTTCGGACACGCGGACGAGGAACTCGATGTCGCTCGCCAGCCGGAAATTCATGCTCCTCGAGCGCACCACGCGCTCGTCGCTCACGCTCCGGGGGAACGCGCGCGACCTCTTCCTCCTCCCCAACTGTTTCCGCTCCGTCACGCACCTCGACTTATCTCTCCTCTCGCCGTGGGGACACGCGCTGTTCTCGTCCCCGCCGTCGGACCCGCGGCTCCTCGCGCACCGCCTCGGCGCCGCCTTCCCGGCGGTGACCTCGCTTACCGTGTACGCGCGGTCTCTGTCCACGCTCCAGGTCCTGGCGCCGCAGTGGCCGCGGATTTCGCGGGTCAAGCTGGTGAGGTGGCACCAGAGGCCGTCGGGGCCGCTCGGCGCCGATTTGGTTCCGCTTTTCGAGCATTGCCGGTCTCTCACCGCCGTCGACCTCTCCAGTTTCTACTACTGGACGGAGGATTTGCCGCCGGTGCTGGAGTCGTACCCCGCCGTGGCCGCCCAGCTGACTCGGCTGGATCTGTTGACGACCTCGTTCTCCGAGGGGTTCAAGGCGCAGGAGCTCCGATCAATCACCGCCGCGTGCCCGAACCTCCGGGAGTTCCTCGCGGCCTGCACGTTCGATCCGAGATACATGGGATTCGTCGGAGACGAAGACCTGCTCGCCATCGCAGCGAATTGCCCCAACCTCCGCCTCCTCCACCTGGCGGACACGGCGGCGCTGTCGAATCCCAGAGGCGACCCCGCCGACGAAGGATTCGCCGCCGAGGACGCGAGGATCAGCAGGGCCACGGTGGTCCAGATGGCGTCGGCGCTGCCGCGGCTGGAGGAGCTCACGCTAGATGTTTGTAAAAATGTCAGAGAGAGCGGATTGGGTTTGGAGGAGCTGAATTCGAGATGCCCCAATCTGAAATCTGTAAAGCTCTCGCACTTCCACGGGGTGTGCAACGCCGTGGGATGGCAGCTCGACGGCGTCGCCAGGTGCCAGAACCTCCACGCCCTGTCGATCAAAAACTCCGCCGACCTCACCGACATGGGCCTCATCGCCATCGCTCGCGGCTGCTCCAGGCTCGCGAAGTTCGAAATCGAAGGGTGTAAGAGAATCACCGGCAAGGGCTTCAGGACTCTTGCCTCTCTCCTCCACCGGACTCTCGTCGACGTCAGGATCTCCTGCTGCAAAAACCTCGACGCCGCCGCGTCGCTCCGAGCACTGGAGCCGGTCTCGCACACGATCGAGCGCCTCCACATTGATTGCGTCTGGGAACACGAATCTGAATCCGAGCTCGATATCAACCTCAACGAGCTCGCCGATTCAGGCGAGAACGCTGACGTCATCAACTTCTTCGAGAACTCCGATCACGACGGCGAAGCCAGGAGGAAGAAACAGAAGTGCAGTACCAATACCGATGAAGATGAATTGTACCTGAACGGGAACAGCAAGACCTGGAGCAAGCTCCGGTGCCTGTCTCTGTGGATCAACGTCGGCGAGTTCTTGACCCCGCTGACGGCGGGAGCTCTCAGGGATTGCCCCAACCTGGAGGAGATTCAGATCAAGGTCGAAGGGGACTGCAGAGGGCGGCGCATCCAGCCTGAGCTCGCCTTCGGGCTGAGCTCGCTCCACATTTATCCTCGCCTGACGAAGATGAAACTCGATTGCCGGGAAGTGATAGGCTACGCCCTGACGGCACCGTCAGGCCAGCAGGATCTGAGCCTCTGGGAGAGGTTCTATCTCAAGGGGATCGGAGACCTGAGGATCACTGAGCTTGACTACTGGCCTCCACAGGACCGGGACGTGAACCAGAGGATCGTCTCGCTCCCCGGAGCTGCATTGCTCCAGCAGTGTGAAATGCTCAGGAAGCTTTTCATCCACGGGACTGTCCATGAGCATTTCATGACGTTCCTCCTGAGGATCCCTTACCTGAGGGACGTCCAGCTCCGGGAAGATTATTACCCCGCGCCCGAGAACGACGTCACTGAGATGAGAGTTGCTTCGTGTAGTCGCTTCGAAGACGCTCTGAACAGCCGCCCGATCCCTGACTGAAACAAGTCACGAGCACAACAAAATCAGTCGAACATTAACAACAATTTTGTTTCCGCTTCTTCTTCTTCTTCTTTGTTTAATCCTGTAATAAACTTGCAATGCACTGTAATAAAACGGACTACCCAAAACTTCAACGTTCTTGTCTGAACTGAAAAAATCGTGTACCAAATGTGTTTGTGTTCTTACAGATGAGTGAAAAATGAGAAAGCCGAGAGAGTACAATGTGAAACCTCTACCGTGTTTTTTTTTTATCTATACAGAGTTTACGCTTAACACATAGTGTACTCGCATTCGAGCAAGCGAGTGAGTATGTCGTTGCAGCTCGGTCGTTCTTGTGCTTCTGCAGCCCAGCAATCTGCAAAATATGTCGAACACGTTAGATTGTGAGAATAGTTGGGTGTGTTTTTGTTTCCATGAAAGAGTTGAGGACAGACCTGAGATGAGCTTGCCTAAAGGTCCATCAGGAATGTCTAACCTAGCTCCTTCATTGGCAACAGCATAAACTACCTGTAAACCAACGTTTCAAATAACATCGTTGTCTTTCAGGATAGATGATTGGGCAACTTTATGTAAATAAAAGGGATAGTTTCACACAATTACACTAAATTGCCACATTTCTCACTTTACTTTATTTTGGTAATAAATGACAAAAATACCCCTGCAACAATTTAGGGAACTCGAGCAAGAATATCGGGGCATCGTCAATTTCTTTTATATATTATATTTATATAATTTATTATACATTAATTTCTCGATGGGAACCTTGTAATAGAGTGGAAAGCCAAGCCAAAATTCATGGTTGCAGGGGTATTTGTCATTTATTACCAAAACAGTGTGAAGTGAGAAAAACTAAAAGTTCAGTGTGGTTGGATGAGAAAATTTAAAAGGCAGCGAAGTTAGATAAGAAATGTGAAATGTTTCGTGTACTTTTCTGAGATCATCCCTGAATAAAATTGTTCGCATACCTTCTCTGGTGGTACGCCTTGCCAAGGTCTGCTGAGAGTGCAGAGCTCCCACATTATCACTCCGAAGCTGAAAATGTCGCACTTTTCAGTGAAGGGCTCACTGCGAATGAGCTCAGGAGCCATCCATTCCGGAGTTCCTGCAGACGAGTTGTCCTTCATCGGATACTCGGTCATTATTCTCGAGAGCCCAAAATCGCAAATCTTAACAATCCAATTCTCATTCACTAGGCAATTCGCGCTCTTAAGGTCGCGATGAGTGATCTTCATCCTATGCATGCACATCAGCCCCCTAGCATATGCATAAAGGCGCAACATTTTAGTAAATGATGAAAATGCCCCCAACCCTAATCACAAAAAAATGTCATTGTTTGCCTTTTTAATAAATTTATCTTTCAAGGAGTCTTTACATCTTCTCAACCGTTTTTTTTTTCGTTTAATCAAAATATATTGAGCAGTTATGGAATATTTTTTTCTGGAGAAAAAGAGCAGGTGTAGCCAAGGTTGTAAATGGCGCTAGGCGCTAGTCGGGCGGTGAGGACCCCTAGGCGCTAGGCGGGGACTAGTCGGGGCCTAGGCGGGGCCTAGGCGGATTTAACTTTTTAATATTTTTAATTATTAATAAGTATATAGAACACAAATATTATCAAAAATTAAAAATATAAACTATATTTGTATGATATAAAAAAACATAAAGTATCAAATTAGAAAATACTAAAACCAAATAATGCTCTCATTTTGAGTTTACTCTTTATTTTAATAAAAAATATAAATTATAATGATGAACCACCAAAGATGGACACGTGCCAAATTCTTTTTATCAAGAAATTCAAGACCATTACAAACGTATCGTCCCTCTCACCTTTTCATCTCTTTTTCAAATGTCCGATTTCACAAACCAGAGTCCCAAATTTTTGACTAATCGGGTGGGACGACGAGTTGGATGGTTTTCAGATTTTGGGGCCTAGGCGAGGCGGCGAGTCGGGCGTTCTTATAGATTTTGGGGCCTAGGCGGACTAGGCGGGGACTTTTACAACCATGGGTGTAGCTAAGCGTAACTAACCCAACTATATAAAGCTATATGGATTGGGGAGATGAAAATACCTGCATATATCTCGCAACATTTTTAGTCTCCTCCGCCAGTTGAGCCTCTTCTTCTGACCACTCACGTGAATCAAATAATATAAGGATCCTTTCTCCATATATTCAGTAACCATTGATAACCGAGGAGGCCTTGTGCATGCGCCTAGAAATAAAATTACTGCAAGAAGACCGTTAATCGAGCCGGAATTTATCGAAAATTAACATATTGCACAGTGTTCTCAATTTCAGATTACCAGGTTTTATTACCTATTAACAAAGACATACAAACCATCTCAGAAAATCAAATGTACGAAGAGGTAAATTAAAAATTTGCACGAGGAAGTACCATTTGGATGGCGCAGACGGCTGGGAAAACAAACAAGATTAACGAATCAGAAACAATGTAAAATTATGTTTGGGATAATCTCAAAAAAGTACATCAACCTTGTCATCTTTTCATTCAACTTATAAAGCTTTATTTTCTAATTTTCCCACTTTCTTCTATTTGGTAGTCAAATGATAAAAATACCCTTATAAGGGTGCAACAAAGTATGGAACTTGGACAGAATTTACTATAGCAGCGACCTTTTTGAAAATTACTGGAGGGTATTTGTGTCATTTACCATCACATTATTGACACTTCTATGTGGTAGTAGATGACAAAAATACCCCTGTAAGGCTGCAAGAATTTAGAAAACTCGGACAAAATTTACTGTAGCAGCGACACTTGAAAATGAACGGAGGGTATTTTTGTTATTTACCATCACATTAGAGTAAAGTGAGAAATTTTGAAAGTGAGAAAAGTGACACGGTTAGTATATACTTCAGTGAGACTATACCATTATTTTTTGGTGCCTCAACATAATTTTGAAATAATATAAAAAGAGAACAGTCAATCAATCAACAAAACAATACCTAAGAATCGATATCTCATTGCAAAAGTCCTCCATATTCTCAGCAGTCAGATCTTGTTCTAGAAAAACCTTAATTGCAACATCAGTTCCATTCCATATGCCACGAAAAACTTCTCCAAAGAACCCTATGATATCATTCAACCAAAATTTGTCAATCAAATCAATGTGAAATTCACAGTAAAATTGTTATTCACAGTAATTGGAAAATCATGCTTACCTATCCCAACACGAGTTCCAACAGTTAATTCTGAGAAATCTATATGCCATTCTTGATACGGTAATAATCTGCCATTGAATGTGAGAGATTCAAGTACTTTATTCCATGTTGAGACCAATTCTTCAGAATTACGATTCCTATGTTCATGCGGAGATGTGGGTAAGGATACAGCTTTTTGAGAATTGAATTGCTCCCTTCGACGATTGTATAACACAGAGCTCCCACCAGAAATTTCATAGCGTCCATGAGGATCACAATTTGTTTCCTAGAAAAATCATATGGGTAAGGATAAGCTGACAGGAGTCTCCTTCAAAAATTAGTATAGTTTCCGCAGACACATAACTAGCCTTATAAAATTCCATGTATCAACATCGTACAAAATAGACGGAAACCATAAAAAATTATCATTTTTTTTCTGAATTTGAAATTTTGAAATATCCCAAAACTACTCACATTTATCATTTATTCTTCTGATTTCATTACGATTCCGTAGAGGATTTCGAGAACTGGATCAAATTGAAATCGGAAGAGTAAAGCGTGAGAGTGAGTAGTTATGGGATATTTTTAAAAATTACACTTAGGTGTAAGTCAGGTGACAAAAAAAGAAGATGAATTTTTTGGGTCTCCGTCTATTTTGTACGAGGGTGACACGTGAAATTTTGTAGGGGTAGTCATGACTCATGTGTACGTAGAAACTTTACCATGGGATCACGTGTTTGTGGGAAATTCATAAAGGTAACTATGTGCAATCAACCCTAGTAAATATGACAACTAAACATGAAACAAGATTCATCAACTTAACAACCAAATTACTTCAAGAAAATACTGTTGACATCATGATCTTTAAAAGCAATTATAATTTATTAAAATCAAGATTTTAACTAAATACCAAAGACGGATGTATAGTACAAAGCGATCATATGTTAGCAAGAGAAGCATACATTGATTTTATCTGATCCGCTGCTTCTTTCATTGGTAGAATGTGAAAATGAGCTATCATTTCCTTGCTCCCTTAATAGGCGATTTTGCTTCAATGTTTCATTCATTGCTCGCACAGCCCTATTATAAGTACAACGTAATAATTTCAGGTAAGGCCAAACCAAATGAAACATAATCATACAAGTTACATGATGGAATATGGATCTAGCTTTTACTAATATGTTTCAGGAAATCCCAGATGAATTAAACACATTTTTATTACATTTTCACCATATTTTGAGCAAGAGCTTGACAATAAGTTTCAAGTCTTTTTTTATGAAACTATTATGATTGTAGGTTCAACATGCTTCTAAATACAATGGATAGAAATACAACCTTACGATGTCATCACCAATCTCTGGAGTTATGCTAATGCTTCTTCTTCTTAATCTACGTGTTTCAGACTTTGATGCACCCTCTGACTTGTAGCTGCATTCAAAATTGTATAAAATATGTGACTTGTGTGCAGATTAATACTTGTTTACTTAAAAAAATACAGCTCTGTGACAACAGTGTACTGAAAGTCTGAAAGGGCTTGAAATAGTGAGCTACTGTTGATTCATCTTAAAGAACTGAAAATAATGGATTGACAGAGCTCAGTGTCAGACCTTGATGTAGCCACGTCATCTGAATAATCTCTTAGTTGTTTCTGATCACCACCAAGCATGGACCGGCGGCGTGCTTGAAATGAAGGATGCTCTGGACTGAAAGCCAAACAAAATAATAAGACTGCACATGTAGCAAAGTAATGAAGGAAAAAATAACAGTGTTTTTTTGACTCAAATGAATCATGAAAATAAATAAAAAGTTCAGATAAGAACTGGTTTCAAACAAAAGGGTAGTTCAAAGTTCACATTTTTGCCAAAAGGTAGTTTTAAGTGGACGATTCACAAGGGTAGTTTTATGTAATTATCCCAATATAGAACTATACTGTAATGAGAGTAAGAAACTATGAATTTCATCCATCAAATGCAAATTCAGAAGATATGAGAACTGAAAATAAAACCTTGAACTAGCAGTCCGCTGCTCAGCAATAACCTTTCTCCGGCTACGTCTCCAAAATGTTGTTGCAATGTTTGGCTCACTATGTGATGCACTGAGAGCAGAAAAATATAAAACTCTGTTGTATGAGTTCGTTTGAAGGTTTTCAAGCAAATAGACTGTACGAACAAGATATGTGGAACAAATTTAAAAGGTCAAAGATTAAGAAGCTATTTCAAAAGACATTTATCAGTTACTTAAGAGTAACTTGTTGAGACAAAAAGTACCTAACTATTATCAGTTACTCAAGGGGAACTTGTAAAGACAAAAATAATGTATGTATCAAAGAAATTAGTACCTTAGTTTCCTATCGAGGGATGTGGTAGGTTGCAACATCATATTTCGGAATGCAGGGCCTGAAACATTTAAAGCCTCTTTCTTACGAAACTGAAGGTTCTCATCCTTTTCAGCACTGTAACACAAGGAACAAGAGCAGTGACTAACAGTGCATAGCAAAGAACTGCATTATGTAAAGGTTGAATTGTTGAAAACAAAACTAATCATGCAAGAAGAAAATGAGAAACAAAGATTTGAATAAGCTACCTTTCAGGATCCAATCTGTCTGCAAACCCACACATAGGACTGTTCGGTTCTAGAGGTGAATCACACGAGTCATTTTCTGCAGAGTCACTCTCCCCAGATGCAGATATATGGGTCATCAGCATTGCCCTGGTTGATAGGGGTATCAGCTGACCAGGAAACCGCATAAGATCAACAAGTAGCTCTGTTGAGTTCAACACAACTACCACAGACATATGTTTGTATGGATCTATACACTCCAAAGTTCCGTCATTTGGTAAACCCTGTTGTTGAATGAAGACAAAATGATGGTGTTACGGCCCTGGGTTTGGGATCTAGTAACCCTTCTTTGCATCCACTGAACTTATAGTAAACTAAGTTAACTAAGTAAACTAATTAGCTACCAAATACTCTCCATGATTTATTTCTTCTGCCATAGGCTATATATATACATACACAACCTATGGAATATACAAAGAACCTTATTGAAAGCTAAAATGAAGAGTTGCTATATAAAGGATAGTAAATGCTGCCATTTACTATCTTGAAACAGTTAGCCCTTATCAAAGGTCCTAACATTTCCCTCCCCTTGAAAACGGCGTTCGACCTCGAATGCCCGTAATGCCTCGTCTCCAGGGTCCTCGGCCTCAAGCCAAAATAATTTGTTACACCGGTGGCCCTTTATGTAAGGTTCATCACAATCACTCACAATGGTTTTCAGCATGCCGTGGAGCTTAACAATATTGAAGAAGACTCTTGCAACAGAGATGGCTGGCATATACACCCTGTTGTGGAAAAGAATCAGCCCTTCCTTCATAGCCCAAGAATCTGGCAAGACTCTTGTTTGACTGTTCTTACTGAGAGCCTAGAGTTCTTTTGAGCTTTCCATATCTTCGTGAATCTGATCATAGATGGCAACTTGTGGTGCTGAAATCGCGCAAAGGCTCCCCACATCCTCATCACAGCGGGATAAAGCATCAGCTATAAGATTTTCTTTTTCAGGCTTGTATTCAATGGTCTCGACTCGTCCTGGAAGCAATGCATTGATAATCAATTGAAGCTGATTCATCATAGCTAGCTGGTCAGCCCGATAGTCCGTCACGAACTCCTCAAATAGCTCACGAAGACTCCTCTGATCATCCATCACAACCAGACTCTGATACCAATTTGTTACGACCCTGGGTTTGGGATCTAGTAACCCTTCTTTGCATCCACTGAACTTATAGTAAGCTAAGTTAACTAAGTAAACTAATTAGCTACCAAATACTCTCCATGATTTATTTCTTCTGCCATAGGCTATATATATACATACACAACCTATGGAATATACAAAGACCCTTATTGAAAGCTAAAATGAAGAGTTGCTATTTAAAGGATAGTAAATGCTGCCATTTACTATCTTGTAACAGTTAGCCCTTATCAAAGGTCCTAACATTATTTGTTACGGCCCTGGGTTTGGGATCTAGTAACCCTTCTTTGCATCCACTGAACTTACAGTAAACTAAATTAACTAAGTAAACTAATTAGCTACCAAATACTCTCCATGATTTATTTCTTCTGTCATAGGCTATATATATACATACACAACCTACGGAATATACAAAGACCCTTATTGAAAGCTAAAATGAAGAGTTGCTATATAAAGGATAGTAAATGCTGCCATTTACTATCTTGTAACAGTTAGCCCTTATCAAAGGTCCTAACATTTCCCTCCCCTTGAAAACGGCGTTCGACCTCGAATGCCCGTAATGCCTCGTCTCCAGGGTCCTCGGCCTCAAGCCAAAATAATTTGTTACACCGGTGGCCCTTTATGTAAGGTTCATCACAATCACTCACAATGGTTTTCAGCATGCCGTGGAGCTTAACAATATTGAAGAAGACTCTTGCAACAGAGATGGCTGGCATATACACCCTGTTGTGGAAAAGAATCAGCCCTTCCTTCATAGCCCAAGAATCTGGCAAGACTCTTGTTTGACTGTTCTTACTGAGAGCCTAGAGTTCTTTTGAGCTTTCCATATCTTCGTGAATCTGATCATAGATGGCAACTTGTGGTGCTGAAATCGCGCAAAGGCTCCCCACATCCTCATCACAGCGGGATAAAGCATCAGCTACAAGATTTTCTTTTTCAGGCTTGTATTCAATGGTCTCGACTCGTCCTGGAAGCAATGCATTGATAATCAATTGAAGCTGATTCATCATAGCTAGCTGGTCAGCCCGATAGTCCGTCACGAACTCCTCAAATAGCTCACGAAGACTCCTCGGATCATCCATCACAACCAGACTCTGATACCAATTTGTTACGGCCCTGGGTTTGGGATCTAGTAACCCTTCTTTGCATCCACTGAACTTATAGTAAACTAAGTTAACTAAGTAAACTAATTAGCTACCAAATACTCTCCATGATTTATTTCTTCTGCCATAGGCTATATATATACATACACAACCTATGGAATATACAAAGACCCTTATTGAAAGCTAAAATGAAGAGTTGCTATATAAAGGATAGTAAATGCTGCCATTTACTATCTTGTAACAGTTAGCCCTTATCAAAGGTCCTAACAGATGGCATTACAAATATGATATGACAGTGTCCGATGAAAAATAGTTGGAATAACAAAGTCAACAATAACAAAATGTTGGTTCTAAATCTAAAGAAGGAAATCTCACTCAATTACCCTAAGCATGCACCATTCTCAACCAACCACCCCTAAATTTAAAAAGTTTTTGACAACCCCCTTAGTCTTAATTTACCCCAACTCCATCAACTTTTGGGCTAAATTGAGACTAAAAAGCTTAAGGGGTAGTCAAAAGCGTTTTAAACATAGGGGTAGTTGAATGAGAAAGGTGCACGCTGAAGGGTAGCTGAGTGAGATGATTACCCCTTCTAACTATCATCGGGGTGATATCAGAACCAGTGCTCATCATTTTATCCCCATAAATGCCTGTAGATCTTACCACCACGAGTTTGCTTTCAAGACCGACGGTGTCTGCTAAAACTTTAAAGAGGATTGCTCGGGGACGGCATGAACCATGCTTTATTTGCCCCAACATTTGAATACCTCGATTCTCAAACAGGAGGGAATTTTCCTCCAGTACAATTCTTGCCGGACTTTCCACATTTGGCCGTTTATATAGATCAGAAATCTGTTTAGAAATTTGCAAAAGGAAAAAAGAAATATTTGCATTACAGTGAAGAAAGATCCATTGTATAAAACAAACAAAACATTTCTTCCAGCTGCTGATTGTGTAGCTGTTGGACAACAAAGATTCAGTGACTGAAATTTCAACCTTGTTACAATCAGTATGGTCGAAGATCTTTCCATGTGATCATCAAGTGCATGTCGGAGATCCTCAGGGGTTCTCAAACGAGATGAGGAGGACAAAATGATTATGAATGCAAAATCACAAACACTAACAAATACGAACTTACAAGACAAAGAAAGAACAATGAAGGGTAGATTCTAATCAAATAGATTTAACAATTATAAATAAAATAATAAAAACTATACCACTGAAGCAATCTTTTTTATCATTGCAGGAGGATTAGAGTTCAACCCCTTAGCCAGAGTCACAATCAGTTGCTTTAGCATGGTGAGCTTTTTATCTTTTGCGGCATCAACAAGAATGACATCAGCTTTCAATCCCTCAACTCCCAAACTATGCAATTCATCGACAGTAGGAATAGTATCAAAAAGCTCTTTGAACCTTCTTTCCTGTTCATAAATGGACACCGGCAATTGTGAAATCTGCAGATTGATGAAAACCAAACTACAAAGAAAATACAAACACGACATATAAAGAAGAATACGGCAAACATTAATGCAGGTTCAGACAAATAATATACAGAAAATGTATAGTTTCTACAGTAAGAGGAAGGGTTTCTATCTATCATGTACTTCCTCGAAAAATTAATACTACAAACACACATGGCATAAATGGAAAGAATGATAAATAATCTCAACCTCGAAAAGATAATTGGAGACAAATCTAGCAAAAACTGTAGTGGCAACCAATCAAAATGAAAATCACTCTCACCGGAATGACAGAATAGAAGCCATTTGGAATTGGGTCAGAAAGCGTTCCCGTACTCCAGAGAATTTGTGATGCAGTCTGAGACGGCAACTCATTCACACCTAGATTTTTTGGTGATCCTCTATTATTAAATGTCTCCTCTTGAGAAGCCAAGGACACGGATCCAAGTTTTTCAGTAATATCTGAAACCCACCATACAGCATTAGAAGCCCCTTGCCCTGCTGGCCCAGAAGCATCTCTTGTTTCCTCCATGTCCTTATATATTTAATATCTAAAATCATGTTCTGCGCTAATTAACCCATAAAAGGCCCTGTCATCTAGAATCAGACTTTAGACTATAAATATTGAGTTACAGACTTCTTTTGTTCTGAGGCCTTTAAGATGGAGGCCATATGACCTGCAAAGTAGGAACCAGTGGTCAACAATGAAATTTCAACCAGCGGTTGTATTCAATAATAAATCAGATATGTATTTCTGGAATGAGAATAAAACAGACATCAGAATAGACAAACCCCGACAAGAGTGGCAAATTATAAATTTATAAGAGCCAAGCAAATCCAAAATGGATATGGCTCCACTTAAGAAATGCTTATGGGCCATTTCTTCAAATAACTTGAGAATCAAAACGGGATAATTATTGTTCAGAACAATCACTTTGCTGTTTAGGCTGAAATGCATCCAGCAGACAAACAGAATGACAAAATGTTCCTGCTTGGACAGCTATCCGAAACTACAATCACATAATTTTAATTGATAAAAAAGTGAAGCCTAACCGTCACTAACAGGTTCCTGTAAGAACCATTAGATTTTCCAAACCCCTTAGAGGTAAAGTCAGTATCCCACGTAAATCAAAACTTAGCTCACCTGAAGAGAGATCCTAATGGTAGCCCCATTTCCACATTATAAACACAAATATAATTAACTCATGCGACGGCTCCAATAAAGTTTAATAAGGAAACAAAATAATTAACACATATTGTTATTTTTAACATGCCTTTTAGCTTTGCATTTATAGTGTTGAAATACTACACAAGTTTTTTTTGTTACTGATGTGTTTACTCCAGAAAGTAACCTGGAATTTTGCCGACCATGGATTGCCCTGAACCGAAATTCTCAATTATATGAATGATGAACGTACAAAAATAAACCCGTCAATGTACAGATAGTAATCATATAAGGAAACAAAATATACGATCAACCAACATAAGTTGGGTCAAGTGGCAAAAGCTTCTATATAAGCAAGATCTTGAGTTTCAACCTGGATACATACATTAACCTTACATTTAAATCCAATACTGGTTGGCTCAAGTAGTAGAGAGTTTGAACGTTGATAAAAAAAAAACTATAGTCATCATAAATTGACCAATCTGTGTATAAAATCATGAATGGTGTAGTGAACAATACCTTTAACCTAGAAGATAAATTATCCAGCACCCTAAAGATAGTGATCTTCAAAGCGAGACCCCTTTATAGAGGGACTTATCCCTAGGAATAAGAATAAGGTAGCATTAGGAAATAATCCCGAGAATAAACTAGTATTAGGAAATAATCCTGATAAGAATAAACTAGCATTAGGAAATAAACTAACAAAAAGAACCAATGATGCAACTATACCAATGATTTTAAGCCAACTTCAAATCACCACCAGAACATTTTAAAGGCTGCATTGCTAAACCTAACTTGTAAACACTGTTTTTTCTCTCCCCAGAGGTTTAAAGATCCAGACAAGTAAATCTCTCACCTTAAATATAAACCAAACCAAAGCTAATTGTGCCAGCATAAATCTTAGAGAAAGAACACAAATCAAATTCAAAACCCAAGTTCCAAATTCTACACTGAACCCAAAACTAATCAAGTAATTATGCAAATAAAAAATGTATCAACTGTAAGAAACCCAATTTCTCAGTCCCTCAAAATCACCCAAAAGCTTCACTAATCCCACTAATTCAGCTCAAATTCTCACAAGCCAAACAATGAATCACAAATCAGATTGAGACCCGATTCCTCCCAGCAGCAAACACACTTGCCCACGAACTCAATTCGTGAAATTCACACTCCAGGATCAATCTCGTCGACAATTGAAAGAGCAAAAAAAGTCAAACCGAACTTACCGCCGGCAGATCCGATGGAACGAATCCCTAGTCCCTCGAAACCATGAGCATTTGATTTTCGAAGCCTCCCCGGAACTAAATTGGACCAAATTGATGCGTCAGTCCGAGAGAAAGCGAGGGAAAATGAGAACGGAACGGAACGGCGCGTAGAGAGAGATTGGATTCGAGATTGGAGTCGTGATTCGGGGAATATAGAGAGAGAGAGAGAGGCTCGTGGATTGGAGCAATTGATCGTTAAAAGGAAGGAATTGGATTTTCTGATTCAGGTACTGTTTGGAGTTAGAGAAGAAGAAGAAAGAGAGAGAGAGGAGTGAGGAGGAAAGTCACGTGCAGGTCGCGAGCGAACTGGGGGCCTGTGTCGGAGCTCCAGCTGTACACACCTTCCTCGCGCGTGAACCTTTAATTACTTCCTTTATTTTATTTTTATTTTTTAAAAAAAACTATTTTTTATTTATTTATATTAATCTGATTTGAAATTTTTGGTGGGGATATAAAATGTGTTGCACGTTTTGGAATTATATGGAGGGAATTGAGTGTGCCAATTATTATGGATCTACTGTTTATAAAGTTTTGATTAGGTGATTGAATAATGTAGATTTAATGTTTTGTCTGAATTTAAAAGTAATGAGTGATTCCAACGAAACATATTGAAGTGAGAAATATTTATTTATCTTATAAATAAAAATGAGTTTTTTTACAGGAAAACAATTGAATATTATAAGTAAAATATAATGACAGAGTGAAAAAGAAATAATTACCAAAATGAAAGTACTGAATGAAATATCTTAGTAGTATTGGACTGTAACATAAAGTAAAATAGCTCAAAACATTAAACTGTTTCACTAAGATGTTCAGAAGGAGATATTGTGGTAGCGTTTTTCGACACTGATACAACGAATCTAGACTGAAAGTTAGGGTAGAGCGGACCCATTTCCAGAAATTATTGTGGTGGACTGAATACTCCCCCAGGTTGTCAACGTACTACGTCATCCATGAAATGGTAGATATAAGGCTCCAAAACGCGGAATTGATGGCCTTCGAGAAGGTAAGGGAGTACCATATAAGATCTTGGTGGAACCTCTGCTACCTTACGTCTAGTGGGGCGGTGATGTTGGCCTACCCCTCACTGGACCCTTTCATACTTATTCTGAGAGGCGAGGGTGCTTATAGCTCTCGCTGCTGCATTTGAGCTCCCATCTGAACGAGCCCCAATTTGTAAATAGGGGTCGGTTTTGATCTTGGATACCCCCATACCCGGCTTGCCCTAGGTCAAACCACCCTCTCGACTCAAAGAGCCCCTAGGCCTCCCCGCCCCACTATGGTCCAGACACTAAAGTTCTTAGACCGGGTTACCGAGTTCCATTGGGCCTCGGTCCAATTCGGGAAACTAAGGGCCCCATTGACTCGGAACACCAGTCGCCTCATGTCCTTCACGCCACCGTCATTTTTGGCCACCCATGCCATCCAAGCCACAGTGAAGGTCTTTCACCAAACATTGATTATATACTACTTCTATTGATCATAGACAAAAACTATACCAAAGTGACTGTTCTTATGGGCTAATACCGAATGATTGGGCTTACCATAGGCCCAGTTTAAAAAGAAGTTGCAAAGATCAAAGAATCAGCCTGCCTCAACCAAACCGTAATTTGGGCCTTTTATGGCCCAATCCGGATCAGTAGGCTCGTTATAGGCCCAATGAACAAATAAGTTACAGATATCAGAGAATCGGTCTGCCTTAACTGAACCGTGAGTTGGGCCTGTGAGGGTCGATACTGGATCTGTGGGCTTCTTGAAGGCTCTATTCATAAAGTGGATACAAAGTTGTTGGTTAATGGTTACAAAACGGACAGGCTGACAGACCATTTAAAGCGCTGGTCTTGAGCTGTACAGGATAATTAATACAAGCTCAAGCCAACCGACAATAATGTGATATTAAACACCTCCTAAATAAGAGAATATATAATTGATATTCCGATAATTAAATGTCATTCAAAGGAAGCAGACAAAAACACCAATGTTGTAATATTTATAAATGTTTTCGTCTTTATTTCTCAGCTTATCTGTCATTGAGATTTGTGTGTGTTTTAGTTTGACTTTTCAGCTAGTTTTCTTACTCTTCTGGAGGAACCAATTGAGAGTCAACACTTCAATTTTCATCTTGTCAGTTATTGTTGTTTAAATGGAGTAAGTTTGAGGTAAAAAAAAATATATTTTGTGAGATAAATTAAATGTCAAATAATTAAACACAAGATTTAAATTTATGAAAATTATTGATCGGGAATATATTAGAATCTTATATTTTTCTTATATCAAACTTTATAAATTTATAAACGGTTTGATTCACTGATTAAAAAATTTATCTATACTGTGTAAATATTTTTCTATTCCAATATACTCTTATCAAATAAATAATAATAATTGTGTAGTACAATTCTCTCTCGTCCTTGAGAAATTAACCATAGCCCTAGCCTCTAGCCGTTATGGAGTTCTCTTTTGTCACTGTGCTCCCGCATCGCCTATAGCTCATGTCGGAATCGCAGTCCCCGTGTTCTTCGGTCCCATCCAGTCATTACCCTCGCAGACCACGCCTGGTGTGGGGATATATACTGATGGGATTGGATCCCCATTCATACCACACCCTTCGTCTTCCCTCTCCCTCGTCGTCCCTCCTACGATCTCGCCAGCTGCTAGTCCGATCGTCATGGGACCACGAGTCTCTTCTCTGCTGATGTCAGTGGGGTCTTCTAATCTGCGAGGCGTGCCTCATTCTCTACAGCTCGACAAATCAGTGCAGGTAACTGGGGTGCCTTACGACGCACGCCACAACGCGACCCCTCTCCGACCCAACCCTAGTCTCCGGCCGAACCCTAGCATGTCTCCCTAGACTCATCACGACCTTGCTCTGGTGGCTGGGGTGGACGGCACGCAGCCGGAAGGTGCGTCTCCGAAGGCTGCAACCTCTCGCTTCATGGGGGTGGGGATGGTCCGGAACATGATTGAAAGCGCGACCTTCTCATCAGTCACAATAGTTAGGACCCGATTCCACCACCTGGTCCGCGACCGCTACGGGGTGCGGCGGAGTACGGTGGAAGCTTTCTCCACGTTTGTTCGTCGTGGCTGGGCACGGAGGCGGAGTAGGGTTTAGATACCCTGTAGCGGAGTCGTTATAGGTACTGATTATGGGGCCGGTGCCCCTTACCTCGGAACTCGAGGAGGGAGGCGTCGGAGCACATGGAGACCACTGTCCGGGGGAGAGTCCGGACGTAGGCCTCAACACGGTACCCTCAGACTCATCTCCCTGCGTATCAGAGAGGTCTGCTGCGGTACAATGCACCGAGAGGACCGCGCCCCCGTGTCAGACAGCCGGTGGTTCACTACTCCCTACCGGATGGGGTGGCAGCGCAGTCCTGTGGGGATTCTAGGGGAGATGGTGAGGCATTGGGTTGGGGGAAGGAGCCTGAGGCCCCAACCCTAGTGACAATGCTCCTGATACCTAAGATTCGGTTATCACGAAGAAGGGGGACCGGGGTAACAATGGACCCGGTACCTAACTCGGGTCTTTGAGCCCCCACTTGGGATGTCAGCCAAGTGTGCACGATAAGCCTCCCTGGGTGGTCCTATACACGAGCCCCGACTTTTGTACACGGGAACATCCGACGAGGGGATGGTGGAAATCAGCTCTCTATTGATTCGATTACCGCCCAGCTACCACGGGAGCGTGGTAGGTTTGGGAGTGGAGGAAGTGTTCACCATGGAGAGGGAGCTGTGGAAGCTACGACACCTTTGGATCGTAGGGGCCCAGCTGTTGAAGTCCTAGGAAGGATGGCGCCAGCATCTGGCTGGGACGTCAAGTTACAGGCGGGGGAGATGCCCCACTAGGAGGGATGATACACCACCTAAGCATCAGGGACTGGCTCTAGGAGGGGTCCTTAGACGATGCTTTTCCTCCCACCACCGCCATTACCGTAGAGGTCCCTCAGGATCTTCGGTATCTTGTTCCCCCTCTCCGTCTTCTACCTTTACCTATGGGGCGTCAAAATACCGCCTGTGACGGTTCTGGTACTACAAGGTTTAGTGAACCGTTGTTCGTTCACACTGACCTTTCATGGTCGAAGAGCATGTTCCTCAAAGCATTTCGATGTAATCGTTTTTAAAAAGATATAATATTGCAAATTTCGTTCAAAATAAAAATAATAATAATAACAATAATAATAATAATAATAATAATAATAATAATAATAATAATAATAATAATAATAATAATAATAATAATAATAATAATAATAATAATAATAATAATAATAATAATAATAATAATAATAATAGTACATGTATGAAAATGTGTCGTGAAATTTTCATAAAGATGCATGATGATAGAGATAAGAATAAAATATTAATATCGTAAAAGTAAATATTATAATTATATTATTACAATTAAAATTATGTTAATTAATTTTCATGTACTTAAAGTTAACCTTGATAAGTTCAGTTAGGGTTGAGATAGATGTCGTTGTAGCCGTCATGAAACCATCGTCATGCATGTTTTTAATTACCACGAGATCGATAGTGTGTCTTCTCTTCTTTTTATTATTGGTAGTGTTCTTTTCTACGCATCCACAATCCAACGGTGCTGTATCGGAAGGATGACGTACCAGCGACGGACCTCGACTCCCTGTTGCGGTGGTGCTTTCCTTTTCGCATCCACAATCCAGTGTTGTTGTATCGACAAGGTAGTACATAGGCGACGATCGACGACTCCCTGTTGCAGTGATGTTTGCATTCTCCGTGTTAGCTTCCCATGTCTCGAGCGGGGACACGACCAGTTCTACAGTCAGAAAAAATCAGACGAATCCAACGAGAACTGTCTTGGAAGGCTACGGGATCAAGCCATAAATCGTCAGTCTCCTTGGTCCGCGTGCATCAATACATCATCAAAGTATGTCTCTTTTGCTTGGTTGTCGTGGGTTATTGATTGCTCCATTGTTCATTTATGCAGCAAATCAATTTCTTGATGACTAAAGTATGACCATCTCTTCCTCATTTCTTGCAATTGGAGCAACAAAGTATCACACACATATTCGGTGATTTTTGTTTTATTTGTAGAACAAAATATCAGGAGCCAAATCAAGAAGTTATTGATTTTGCTGGTTGTGTAGGGAGGAGAGCAAGAGACTAAAATTAGATCGATGGTTGTTGATGGTCTTAGAGTTGAACGGTAATAAATGATAGGTTATTTTTTTTGTTTGTAGATTGCCTAGTTGTAATGAGAAATAGGGAATTAAGGTTATAATTCTCGGATTATTTCTCGGGTAATATAAGGAGCTCGTCGTTGTTTCGTGGATGTGGGCATATTACCGAATCACGTAAAATTGCTTGGGGTCCTCTGCTTAATTTTCCACACTTTAATTATTGTTCTGGTATTATCCGCTTATCAGACATTTAGCATTTATCGACTGGGTCTTAGGATCGGGGGTTGGAAAGTCAGGTTATCGGTTTCTTTTGTGGATTGAATCGTGTCGGTTCTTTTCTACGGATACGATTGATTTTCCGGGTGAGTCTTTTATTCCGGTTTTGGGGGTACTAGATTTACTACAAGTGGTATCAGAGCGGGTCGATGAGGGAACGCCGCGCGAGAACTCAACATGGCGGATCACACAAAACGGATGGAGTGCTGAGCGCAGGGCGCTGTGCTGACGAGGTGAATGTTGCCAACATGTAGGCACTGCGCGATTTTTCGAGAAGACCACGGGGTCGTGGGCGTGTGCCGCGGTAGGCACGAGCGCGAGGTAGCGTAGGTTGGTGCGAACCAAATGGGCGGCCAACATGTAGGGCATGGGATGCATGAGGACGCCACAGACCGTTGGGTGGAGAATGAGCGCGAGGGTACGCTGTTTGGCCGAGGATAAGTGCCGTCAACGAGATGCAGACAAGAGATGGTCAAGTGCCGAAGGTTGAAGTTCCTCGTCGAGGAGGGCGAGAGAATGGGTGGGGGAGAATGTTACGACTTTTTTGCGACCCCCTTTCGCTTACGGCCGGATGAGTGCGTTAACGACATCTTCTATGGTTTGCAGGTATGCCCCGTTCTCTTGGTACGCGATAGTCCCTTGCTTTGAGTTTCTCGGATCGTTCTTCAACGGAAGGATGCGCCAAGTTCCGTTGCGCGCCATCCTTAGACGACTGAACTCGGTCCCTTGGGAATGGCCTTCCGAGGTCCGCGTGTCGGGCGCGCCTGTGGAGTGAGGGAGTCTTACCGGGGCGTTACAAGTGACTGCTATGCAACCTCGTCAAGCTCAATGAGTAAGCAGGGATTCAGGGTTTTTTACCGGGAGGGATCCATGAATCATACCTATCCTCCCGTCCAAACTATCGAGTTCAATTTTGATCGCCCATCTCACGACAAAAAGAGTCTTTGGAAAGTAGTGTTTAGGCACTACTTTGAACGGCTCTCTTCAAAAAATTTTAATTTCAGTCTTATTAAGCTAGTATATTTCTTTTTCAAAACCGTCTTATATAGTTATATTGTTTCAAAGTTTTTCATTCAGGGATTTTCTGGGCTCTGATCATTGTAATGACTCTTTTCTATTAGGGTTATTATCATCCGAGTACCCTAAAAATACTTGGTTTTCATCCGAGTACCTTAAAAATACTTTGTGACATATCAGTACCCTAACAGAACATTTTGTTTCAAGTAAGTACCCGCCGTTAGTTTTTGTCTCTTTTCCATCCATTTTTCCATCCAAATACTTAAAAAGTCTAAAATACCCCTCACCAACAATCAAATTTTCAAACTCCCACCCCTCACATTTTACTTTTAAAAAATCAGTTTTTATTTTTGAAAATCAGATTTATTTTTTTTTAAATCAATTTATTTTTTAAAAAATAAGATTTATTTATTTAAAATCACTTTTTATTTAAAAAATCAGTTTTATTTTTTTTAAATCAGATTTATTTATTTAAAATCACTTTTTATTTAAAAAAAATCAGTTTTATTTTTTAAAAATCAGATTTATTTATTTAAAATCACTTTTTATTTTAAAAAATCAGTTTTATTTTTTAAAAATCAGATTTATTTATTTTGAAATCACTTTTTATTTCAAAAAAATCATTTTTTTATTTTTAAAAATCAATTTTATTTTTTTAAAAATGAGTTTTCTAATAAAAATATGTTTTTCTTTTAAATCAGTTTTTTTTTAATAAAAATCCGTTGTTTTAATAACAATTATTTTTTTAAAAATCAGTTTTTTTAATCTAAAATTCATATTTTTTATTCAGATTTTTTTATTTTTAATTCTTTAATTTCTTTATTATCAATTAATTGTATTAATTTATCATTAATTGTTAATAATTCTTTACTTCTTAGTTAATTGATTAATTTTCTCAAAAGGGGATCTGGGTTCCCCTAGGTTCATCGTGTTCATCCAAATCAACTCATTACAGCATCATCTTCATCAACAATTACAGCAACAACCTAGATAAATTTCAACACAAACCCATCTCCTTCTTCCCAACTCAAACGAGTCTTCTCAGTCACAAAAAATAAGAATGAAGACCAATTTCAGTCACAAAAAAAGAAATTGAAAAAAAATAACACCAGATCTGGAGAGAGATAGAGGTGCAAGGACGGTGGTGACGGTTTCGGAGAGGCAAGGACGGTGGAGAGAGAGAGGTGGTCGGCAAGGCGAGGGGAGGAACCTGGGAGTCGGAGAGGCCGGCGCGGCCGGCAGATCTGGCCGGATGGGGATGAAAGACGGCAGGATGAGGGAGGAGGACATCGCTGCGATGGGGAGCTTCACGGGTTGTAGATCCGGTTGGAGGGCTGTGGGTAGTGGTCGGGGGAGACGGTGGCCGGAGATGAGGCACAGTAGAGGTGGAGGTGCTGAGCTTGAGAGGGCGAGGGAGAACACGAGAGTAAGGGGTATGAAGAGTAAAAGTACAGAAAAACAAAAAAAAAACAAAAGGGTATTAGGGTTTAAAGAGATAAGGGCTATTTTTGGTATTTTTCGAAAATATAGGGTCATGTGTCAGACACATGGCCATTTTCCATCCAAAATGGATGGAAAACTAACGACGGGTACTGATTTGAAACACAATGTTTCGTTTGGGTATTTATCTGTCACAAAGTATTTTTAGAGTACTCGGATGAAAACCAAGTATTTTTTGGATACTCGGACGATAATAACCCTTTCTATTATTATTAATAAAATCGATACATTTCGTCAAAAAAAATAGACTTTCATAGACTTAGGTGTTATGATTTTAAATGCAATATGCAAGCAAGTAATAATGATTTTCTGAAAGGTAATTTTTTATCAATACAGTAAATTTAAATTTTGGAAAAATAGTTGGTGGATCACTTAATTTATTAAACAAAAAATGTAATGTTAATCAGTTGCAAGACAGAAACTTTCAGTGTATATGATTGCAAAGTTATTCCGGATTCTGACTTAAGCGCATGAGTCGCAATCACATGCATGTAGAGTCATTTGGATACTGCAAATCCTTGTATAAATAATGCACTAATAAAGAATCAATGAAGAATGATTAATAATCTTTAATTAACCACCACCTAATCATAGTATATTAATGTACAAGATACAGTATACTCTCGGAAATTTTTCAATAAGTTGTACTTTTATATAAATTGCAATGATTTGTTGTGTTATACTTCTATTCATTATAAGGAACCTATTCATATAAATTGCAATGATTTGTTGTGTTTTACTTCTATTCATTATAGGGAACCTATTCTTTGCTGTTCTAACATAAAATTTGTTAAATACAATATAATCATTGTATTCTATTTGGGGTAATTTTCACATCAATATCTTAACTATTAATTTTTTTCACCTCAATACCCTAACTATTTTTAGTGGCACCTCAATACCCTAGAATTGACTTTTTTTCACTTTAGTACCTAC
The DNA here is from genome assembly GCA_963921825.1 of Erodium maritimum. Classification (NCBI taxonomy): domain Eukaryota; kingdom Viridiplantae; phylum Streptophyta; class Magnoliopsida; order Geraniales; family Geraniaceae; genus Erodium; species Erodium maritimum. The sequence continues at coordinate 70,285,940 of OY997593.1, forward strand.
CGTCAACTTCCCATCTATTTTCCATCCAAGACACTTAAAAGGTCCAAAATACCCCTCACTAACATTCAAAATTTCAAAAGCAAGCCATTGGTTTTCAAAATTTCTTTAAAAAAATCAGTTTTTAATGTCACAAAAATGCATTCTAGGGTAGTGAGGTGCCACAAAAAATGCATTCCAGGGTATGAAAGTGAAAAAAAAAATACATTCTAGGGTAGTGAGGTGCCACAAAAAAAGTTAGGGTATGAAAGTGAAAAAAAGCATTCTAGGGTATTGAGGTGCTACTAAAAATAGTTAGGGTATTGAGGTGAAAAAAATTTAATAGTTAGGGTATTGAGGTGAAAATTACCCTTTTATTTATATTCAAGCAGAGAAGATTTAAATGGATATAGGGTGTCATGATATATTATTGTCGGATAAAGTTTTAGAAGATTATAAAACTTTTTTTAAAACGAGTAAACTAGGGAAGTGCATTATTGCGAAAAGTAAATCATACAAAGTAGGGCGTAAAACCCTTGGGTTTCAGATATATGTCCTTATTGCCCGTAGCCAACCCGGCGCTCATAGACCCGTAGAAACAGTCCGCTTTGGATCGCAGACACTGCCTCAAGACATCCTGTTACCAACATTTCAAAGGTACAAAACAGGAAATAAATAGTCCAACAATAACTCAAACTAAAACAATCCAAACTAAAACGATAAAACTCATAAAACAAACAGAAATAAAGTGCTTTGATTGTGGCTTCCCCGAGACTTCCCAGCACCGCCTGTCTCGGGTCTGTGGGTATAGGCCCGTTTGGGACCATCCCACCCCTGCTGGGTCTCCTCATTTTTCTACAGGAGGTTGTGACACCTCTGCCAACTGGTGTCAACCGAGAGATAGGAGGCTATTCTGGCCATCCCCCTTGTGGTGTCTGGAGCTAGGGACTCATGGTATTGAGCTAACGATCTCAAGGGACGGTATTTAGCTAAGGTCAAGTATAGGGCTCTTCTCCCTCACGGTCTCTCCCCCCTCTCCGGGTACCCTTCCGTCCTAATTCTTTAATTGACAGATTCAGGTCCAACCCCAGATTCACATCTTCTTATGACGGGTTCTGACGGGTAACCTAAAAGTGGCACCCAATCTATGTAGGAGATTTATCCCCATGTCCCCAGTTTGCCCAATATGTTCCTCCCATGTTGAGAATGTGGACCATCTTTTTCTCCATTGTAGGTTTGCGTATGATTGTCTGTCTCGATATGGTCTTATGTGGGAGATTACGTTCTTGAGCTGGTAGAATTAGTTTGTGGATAGGCTACCCCGTGAGAGTCATTGAGATTTTCCTATGGTTTGGGGAAATATGGAAGGTGCGAAATGCCTTGGTTTGGAAAGACCATACTCACTCTCCTAACGGCCTACAGATTGCGGCCACAAGTTAGATTTGGGCCTGAAAGGAGGCCTTAGCCAAGCTCTCCCAACAACGGATTGACATTCACCTTACATATGATATTGCTTGGTCTCTTCCTCCTCTAGGCTTTATGGTCATAAATGTTGATGGTGTCGTCTTCCGTCATACGGGCCAATCTAGATGGGGCTCTTATTTATCGGTCGAACTCAGGGAGTATTGTCAACGCAAGTAATGGCACGGCGCAAGGCGTTTGGGACCCTAACTTGATCGAGGGATGCAATTATGGTCGCCTTAGCTCTGGCCCAAGATCGACAATGTGTTTGGCCTCCTCTCAGTCCCCCAACTACCTTTACCCCCAATTGGGGCTATACTTCCAAGACGATAAGGTCTTGCTTTTCATTATTTGGAGTGACTAACTCGTATTCGTCAAGAGATCAACGAACAAAACCAACCTTTAATCGAATAGTAAAAAAAACTCATTCTATGTGTATTTTTGTGGGATCCTGAACAGTTCCCGGATGTCCTTAACACAAAAAAAGTCACGAAAAATTGAATTTGCAGGATACAAGTTAAAGCACATCCACCTATTTATTGTTCTGAAATTTGTGCACCAAACTAATAAAGAGGAGGAGCCAGCTAGACAGAAATAGAATAAGAAAGTAAAGAAATGGCCATAAATGAAGATGCAAGTTCATGGGCATTTTGCTCTGACTTTTCACACAAATCTCATTTCAAAAGTCCAAAACTCCAAACAAGTGACTTAGTTTTCATGGTATCAATCCACTTCCATCCCTTTCAATAAATATAATAATGACATGATTCCAAACAACAAGTGATCACTAAAATATCAAAAAATTACAAAATAAAAAGTGGGTATCATATTCATAGCCTCCCTTTTCTATATTTCAGATTAAGCACACCATTGCTTTTACATTAGCATCACCAGCAGGCAAGCTCAGGCTCAGCACCAAAGCAAGCACCAAAACGTACACCACAGTTTATTCTAAATCCTCTCTCTGTCTCTTTTCTGTTTAGAGCTCTCAATCTCGGAGAAGGAGGAGGCTCTATTGCTCGGAGGATCAGCTGCGGCTCATTGCTAGGTACTGTGCCTCTTTCTCTCATCTGGGTTTTGGTTTTCTCGGCTTGATTCATTGAATTTGATGGTGGGTTTGATGGGAAAGAAGGGAATATTGGATAAAGATCCTTGCTTTCTTAGTTAATTTTTCTGGGTTTTATGTTTATGTTTTGATTGGATTGTCATTGCTGATTTCTGTGTTATTTCATTTGCATGTTCTTGAGCTTGTGTGAAGTGAAAAAAGGATTGAAATTGACTTAATGGGAAGAGAATTGGATCAGAGACCTTTGTTTTGATACTTTTTCTGGAATTGGGTTGTCATTGCTGAATTCTGCATAATTTGCATGTTTTGTGAATCAAAAGGGGTTGAAATTGATTTGATGGGAAAAAGATTTGAACAGAGATCCTTACATTTTGTTGGTTTTTTCTTGATGAATAATTAGGGTTCTGTACTGCTGATTGTTAGTTTGTTCAGATCTTGTGCCATTGTAGGGCTTGGTGAGAGGTTTTGGATTTAATTTTGTTGTTGCTTTCTTATTGAAGCTGAGTTGATAATGTTCTTTGCTATATCTGTTTGGCACCTGAGAAAATTAGGATTATGTAAACTTTGATTCCTCCAGAAAAAAACTAGACTGTTTGCCCAATAAGCCTTAAACTGTTCCATTGAAGCAGGTTTTATCCATGATACTAAAAAACATAATGGAAGAGAAGCAACTCGATCTCAACCGTCCATTTCGATCTGTGAGGAGGGTCAGGAGGTTACCTATAGCACCACCACCACCACCAGCAGCAGCAACATCTCAATGTGATGATACTGATAGTAGAAAGATCGAAACTTCACTCCCGAGATTACCAAATCTTCCTGCTTACAAGGCGGAGCTGAAATCAGGCCCAATAAGGAACCCCGGGACCGTGCCTTTCCTATGGGAGCAAAGCCCGGGAAGGCCCAAAGATGAAAGCAAATCAAAACCCCGTTCTCTTCACCAACCTCCCGTTGCCCCAAAGCTCCCGCCCGGGAGGATCTTGAATGTGAATCGCCAATCTCCAGACAAAGGCTCTGAAGATAAGTTGAGGATCTTGAATGTGGATCACCAATCTTCAGACAAAGGCTCTGAAGACAAGTTGAGTTCTCATTCCGAGGATGATTCAGAGACCTATGCTGATGCAAACGATACACTGTCAAGGACCGAGTCCTCGTTATTGAACTGTAGTGTGAGCGGGTTGAGTGGATTGGATGGGCCTTGTGTGAAACCATTTCGGGCTTTATCAGATCCACATGCTCGTGATTTCATGATGGGCCGGTTCTTGCCTGCAGCAAAGGCAATGGCTTCTGAATCACCTCATTACAATACAAGAAAGCAAGACCTTAATAAGACGGCAAGTGTGGACAAGAAGCAGTCACTTTATCCGCATAGACCACCAACCTATGCACAAGCACGACATTGTGAGGAAAGCGAAGATGATTGTGATAAAGAGCTTGAATATTTGTCTACTAAGGTTTGTGGCTTGCTTCCTCAGTTTTGTCCAGTTCCAGGATTGAGATTACAAGGTCATGTACTGGCTCCTTCTGTTCCTAGATCACAGGCCAAGCCAACCGAGAAGCCAGTAAAAACTCACAAAAACTTGAGAGAAATGTTGGCCTGTAAGAGCACTGAATGGGAAGTGGCTGAGAAAACTCTCTACATTGATTCCAACTCAAGATATTCAGACACAAAAGAGACAACCCAGAATGATACCGAGGTTCTTGACAAGGAAGAGACATGTTCAGGTGATTTCAGACAAGACCAAGACCTTGTTCATGATTGTAAGACCTCAGCAAGCTCCAAAATGGCCCAGGATGTGAGCACTGATGCAAGAAAGAAACCCGATTCTTCTTCATGTCTGCCTCTCCCGCCTCCATTACCGAAATCTCCATCAGAGTCTTGGTTATCCCGAGCTCTCACAGCTTCTTCTGCAAGAAATCAACAGCATTACAACAGAGCTCATGCTTCCAAGACACCGCCTTTTGATCCCAAGTGGGAAACAATTGTTAAAACCTCCAATGCACATCATGATCGCTTGCGCTTCTCTGAGGTAATGCCATGTGGTCGTTTTGTTTTCCTTGTTCAAGGCTCATTGATGTATATGCAGATGAGTTATGTACAATTGTTCTTGCTGTTTTTTTTCTTCCAGGAACTCTTAGCTCCCATACCCGAGGCTTAAGAAGCAGAGTCATGGTCTTCTTCGAGCCTGTTGTGCTTTCATGTCTTGTTTCAGCTGCTTTTGCTCCTGTTGTAGCTCTTTTAGGTCCCAGGCCAATTATGCCTTAACTGTAAATCAAAATGTTCATTGCCATATATGATCCTTGTAAATGTCATGAAATTCTTTAAACGTTGAAGTTTGGAATAATTGCAAAAAAGTACCCGACGTATTCACTTTTTGAGTTAATAGTTATAAGAAGTACACTTAACTGGCTTTTTACTTCCACTCTGAGTAAATTTGTGTCCAATTGGTGATTTTGTCCTTCACAAAAATGTCAAGTGAAAAACAAAACAAAAAAATCAAATTTTCTCTCTACTCCAGAAGAGGAAGAAAATTATGGATTCTTTGTTTTTTACTTAATATTTTAAAATTGAGGATAAAATTGTTATTTTGAAATTTTTTTAATGAAATAAAACAAAAAAGAAAATTCAGAACATTTTTTTTTGTAATTATCAAATAAAAAAGTAGATACATCTAGACACTTTTTTGCCATTATCCTATAAGTTTTCACCTTATGTTCTTGCTATTTTACTATGATTGTATTCCATGCCCTTCTAAATTTGATTATTGGGCTCAAGAGAGGAACATGGGCTGTCTTTGTTTCAATATCTATATGTATGGCCCAATGGGCTTCTCATCTCCCATAACAAAAAAAGGCAGCAATAAAATCTTATTATTGGATAATGTACTCACCTACAAACTCAAGCATAAAATTGTGTAATTAATTGTGACATACCTGCCAAACCCTACACAAGCCTTTATTCAAAACCGCAAAATTAATTATAACATACAACAACGTCAAATTTAAATAGACTAAACGTGAAAATGACAGATAAACTTTTAACCGACAAGAATATAGGTAGAAGAAAACCACCAAATTTTAATCTCGTATTGAAGATTGGTCCAAAATTAATTACGGTTAATTCCAACAATAATGTTGGATCGAATTGGATCACAAAAGGCATCATTATGTTGTGAACTTGAAGATCAAATTAATATTTTCCCAATATATATTCCCTTTTGAAGGACAAGTACTTACAAGATCTCACTCTACAAAGCTTCTAAACAATTTTTGACAAATGAGAAAGAATCAGATCCTAAGTACTAAACCCAAAAGGAGCAATTATTGATTTGGCTACAATTGCACTCTCCTTGATGAAGAGGTGGTTGACAAAGAGAGAGTGAGCATAGTGTTGACCTCTTTCAAGCTCTCATGTCCATCACCTCCTTGACCAACTACATTGTTTTGGTCACCACCAAGACTCAGCTGCAAGTCAGGCTTAGGTTGTATTGTTTCATGAACATGAGGCTTGAGGGCATTTTGGTAATTATGCTGTAGATCAAGAGGGTTGGGTTGATGAAACATTTGCTTGTTGAGCATTGGGGAGTCAACCCAAGAGATGCTTGTTGGAGCCTTCCTTGGAGGCCACTTCTTCTCTTCAAGGAACCTGCTAGGTCTCATGGGACCTGAACTTCTGGTGATTGTGTCCCTAAGGTCTTGGTATACATGCCTGTTCCCATTTTGGTATGCACCAAAAGCCCATCCTTGCATGTACCTATATATACATAGAGAGAGAGAGAGTAAAACCCATGCAACATAGTTGTTAGGTCGATCGGGGTATACTTAACAACGACATTACAAATTCTGACGGGTATAATAATTCATACAATCAATCTGTAATGAGCGAAACTCGTAGACCGTTTAATTAACAGTCGTAACTATTTGGTTTCTACAACTTGTGTCTCTAAACAAAAATTCATAGCAATTTATATACCTATATATACTTCTTTAATTTGCACCATCTATCACAAAGTTTATAAATACAATAAAATAAACTATTTACCCTCACATTAAAGAAAAAAGACCTATTTATCTTCAATTGCAAATTGTCAAAATATCACACTTGAGGGGTATTTTAAGCAAGCATGCAATACACATATATATTTTAGTGTAAGGGTAAAAGTGTCATTTTCAAACATTTAGGTGACATGTGTAGGGCACATGACCTATTTTGGACGGAAAATGTAACTAATTTTTATTGACTGGTACACATTAAAAAAAAGTACAAGAACACAAATTGCTAGGGTTTTTTGTTTAGGGACACAAAACCGAATATGTAATGGTCGTTTTTGCAATTATCCCTTATATCTACCTGTAGTAAAGTGTGTATTCATAAGAATGTATGAATCGGCCTTTAAATACGTATATACACCCGAATCGATCATGTAATTCATATCAGTGTAATTAGTTTTATTTTTTTGTGTATTGTAAAATGTAAAATGTTGACCTTGAAGATGAGTCTGAGGTTGTGAGAGGAGACATCATGAATTGGCTTCTATTGTCCATGAATCTAGAGTTGGTATTCCTGTGATGAGCATTGGCTGCTTGGTACATGCCAATGATATGGTGATGCTCTCTTCCTTGGATTGGCCAGTTTGCTTGACACAATACTGCACACAATATTATGAACATTTTCAAACTTGAGCAATTGATTAGGGTGTGATCATAAGTTGGGGTATGAAATTGTACCTTGGCCAGACTCATCAAGCTTCTTGCTCCTATACATCTGTTTAGTTGATCACATGTAGCAAGTTTTAGAGAATCAATGGAGTTACAAAGAAAGATGACAAACATATACCTAAAATCGCTCCATGACATTGACTTCTTTCTAGTAAATTTCGATTTACCGAAAAGTTAAAACCGAAACTAATAGAGGTTTATTCACACCCCCAATAAGAGAGCATTCCCGTCGGGGTAATGCTAGGCTTACGAGCGATCGAAAACTTCTCATCATCTCCACTCGCTCACTCCAAGCTCTATGTGTCCTACTCATTTCTTGATTTTCGGGTTAAATGTAAAAACATACCCTAAAGTATTGATCACGCACTAGACAAAATATAGGCTAAATTTTTTTTTAAAAATAATTTATAAAGACATGTTAATGATCGGTAGCCAATTTGTAAGGCATGCAAATAATTTATGATCAGAATATAAAGATATGTAAATGACACATGACATAAACTCAGGATATACTATGTATTTTGACACTTTTAAATTTTGGGGTAGTTTTCTATTAGTATTTAATGTATGTATGTGTTTATATTTAATCATTTTTTTATGTATTCATTTCTCATGTAGCATCATATCTTAACAATTTAGAAGCATCTCCTAGGAGAAAAAAAATACCATGAGATTATCTCTCTCATCTAGTATTTTCTTGAAACAAATCAAGTGACATTATCAACGAAGATATTATGAACAAATAGAACTACATCTTATATTGGATACTATATAATGTGTTTATCTGAACCATCTAAACTACCCGTCGTGTTCAAAGACTCGAGCTTAACATCATGTTAAATCTCGACCCATATAATTAAAAAAAAATCAAACTTATAAGAAACATATAACATATCAAGTGAAGAACAAATTAAAAATATATTAATTGAGCATGAGAATATAACAGATACATGCATACCTGCAAATGACTCTTTACATGAGCAATGCTAAGCCCTTTCACATTCATCAAATGAAGAACTAACTTAGGAGTTGCTCCTGCACATAACAAACGTTGTTAATGATTTATCTTAAAATCATCGTTAAAAAAACATGAACTTACTCTCTTGTCCACCAAGTTTCTCAACGGCTTGCACGAAAGCCAGGTGAAGATCGGGAGTCCATCGAAGCCTAGGCATTTTCGACCTAACGTATTGCCTAACCGATGTTCCCTCTCGGCCCTCCATGATCTTGCTGCTTAGATTACCATCCGATGATGTTTTCTCCTCCTCGTTGCTCATAATGTGATCGTGTTCATCTTCTTCCTCATCGATCACCACCACTACTTCCTCGTTCAAATCGATTAATGTCGGTGAACACGACTTCCTTGGTGATGAAGTTATTGGGAGGAAAGGGTTTTTGGGTTGAGTCGTGCTTTCGTTGCTGCTTCCACTCTTGTCTTCCTCTGATATCGTTAACGTCATTTTTTCAGTCATTACTGGTTCTTTTTATACGATGATTATTATATCATATCACCGTCCTTCCTTCGAGAATAATCATTTATGTTTCTTTCTTCCATCGGTTACTAGCTACTTGATTTATCTTAAGATAATAACCTTTGTGTTATATTAGCTTCTTCTGTTCTTCGTTTCACTTGCTCATCATGCCTCTAGAGGAGAAAAAAATGGAGGGTTAGTGATGGAATTTTTTGAAAAGTTATATTTCAGAAATTAAAATGCTTAAAGAAAGGAAGTTAAACAATAGTGTATGTATAAATATAAATTACATAACTCATTTATTTTGAGAAGAACAAGATTCAATGCACTTGAACTCATTGAAAAGAGGAAAAACAAAAACATTTTCCAAAAACAAACATAATTCATCACAATTCACAATGCATATAGGGCTTACAAAACTGTGGATCTCTCTTTGAAAAAAAAAACTATTCTATTATTTTAGAATAGGAGGATAGAGATTTTGATTCATCAAATCAAAGTGTTTGTTCTATGAAATCTCATAAGCTTTCAATTAAATCAATACATATAGAGTTGGATCAAATATTATTAGAAAACAAATTTAACTTCTTCAAAACCTTGTTTCTTCCCCTATATATGTGTCAACCTTCTATGATGATTCAAAACAATATTGGATAATAAAGTAATAATAACCCTAATTAAGCTCTAACATACCCTAGTACTTGAACATGTCTTAGTTCTTAAATTAGATAATAATCATGTTTTTTCTACATGTCAATAAAAATACAAACAAAAAGAAAGTGAAACATGTTGACCTAATTACAAAGACCACACATGTATATAAAAGATTATGAAGTATAATTGCACTCGAAGATCTTCTACAAGTGAGAGAGAGAGAGTGGAGAGAGAAACTTGATCGATGAATAAGATCAATCTCGAGTTCTTCCTTTGCATGAAAACTCGATAACTAATGAAGATTCAAAACCCACAAAAGAACTTATTTGATTTTAAGAACTGAATTCAATAGATCGATCCAACCTCCGAATTTACAAAAAGAAAAGTATAGATCCCGAAACTAATCAAAACCCATAATCGAAAACACAAAAACACATACAAAGACCATATAATTATACATAGTGGATCGATCAAACTCACCTAATCATAGAGTTGAGTGGTAAGAATTGAAGAACCATCTGCAAGAACAAAATGAAGAGAGATGAGAGAGAAGGAGAGAGAGAGGTGGCCAACTAGAGGAATAACATTATGAGTGTGGAAATGTCTCTCATGCTTCATAAATGTTGATTAGCTAGTGTTAATTAATTAATAGTGATGATGACATTTCAAATATTCTTGGGACTATTTTATAATAATTAGAATAATTAATACCAATAATAACAAAATAAATAAATGCACATATATAGAGGAAGACGATGGTCGGACAGACACCACTTGGTCTCATACGATATATTTGTAAATTAACAACATTAATTTATTATTATTTTCATGGGGGAGACCATTCTCTTTGGACTGTTGAAAATCATGTGACATTTCTTTGCCTCCTCTTTCTCGTTTGATACTTCCTTTTCCATCTCCTCTCTCTCACCCGTGATAACGTTTATTAGTTGACCTAAACATTTTTCTCTCATTTTGTTCCGATCCTTACTTTGCTCGGTAATATGGATGATTATACTTAGGGTTATTTTCATCTAACTATCTTAGCTATCTGGTTTTTTCATCTCACTACCTTAACTGTTTTTTTTGGCACCTCACTATCCTAGAATGTATATTTTTTTCACTTTCATACCCGCCGTCAATTTTCCATCCATATTTGGATGAAAACACTTAAAAATTCCATAATACCCCTCACTAACAATCAAATTTTCAAAAGTATGCCATTGATTTTCAAAATTTCTTCAAAAAATCAGTTTTGAATGTCACAAAGTGAGGTGCCATAAAAAATAGTTAGGGTATGAAAGTGAAAAAATGCATTCTAGGGCAGCAAGCTGCCACAAAAAATAATTAGGGTAGTGAGATGAAAAAACCTATATAGTTAGGGTAGTGAGATGAAAATAACCTTTATACTTCAATATGTTTGTTTTTCAGATAACTACATCACTTCTTTGTTCTTTTGAAGTCATGTATATGTTTTGAAAAATTAAGATACCGTTCAGACGAATGTTTTAATCATGATATTTACGAATATATATACTGAAGTTTTTCTTTTCTTTTTTGTTGTGGTATGCTGAATAATATGTTATTCAATGACTTTATGTATATAATATGTTTAATTAAGTTCACACATATATGTATGAACTAGTGAGAAAAATAGGCCGCAGATCGATGTATGTATATGTGTTTTCTTTGTGGACAGATCAATCCGATTGACCATTTTGTTTTTATCTTTCTTTCTACAGATTTATATATTTTTAAAACCCTAAGTCTATGTCTTCTTCTTCTAGTTCATGTTCCCCGTGGTCTTTTGTTTACACATTGCATATATTCTTGTCATTAGTCTACTGGTGAAATATATAATCGAGTAATAAAAATGTTTTGGATATATATAAGAGAATATATTTAAATATCTATAATAATCGATGCTCGGTTTTCAGATGATTATGTTAATGCTTAAAATCATCTGATACTTATATTGATTTTGACATTCAATACATCAGATACCTATATTGATTTTGACATTCAATAATAACATTAGGTTTTAAAGCTGACTCAGTTAAATTTTCATTGTTCATGCTAATATATAATGTAATGATTTTTTCAAAACGGGTAACTGGAGAAGTGCATTACCGTAAATAAGTAACCAAACAATGTAAGGCGTAACCGTCCAGGGTTCCAGATATTTGTTCGGACCGACCGTAGCAATCCCAGCGCTCATAGACCCATAAAGACAGCCTACTTGACATCGTAGACAAAAACTTAGGACATCCCCTTACCAACGTCTCAAAACAACGAGACATAAAGAAAACAAATTCCTAAACCAACCTAACTAAAGACTTATTTGACATAGAAAGAAGTACAAAGCAGACCTAAAAACTGAACGTAGTGCCTTGAATGCGGATTTCCCGAGACTTCCCAGCACTGGTAGTCTAGGGTTTGTGGGTATAGTCTGTAGACGGACCCTCCCACCCCCGCCGAGTCTTCTCATTCTTCCAAAGGAGGCTGAGAGACCTCCGTCTGTTGAAAACCATGACTGCCAGCGGGCGTTGAGCGGCCCATCGAGGACGAGGCAGGCATAGTCGGGGGGGGGGGGGGGGGGGGGGGGGGGGGGTAGTACCTGGGATAGGACACCAGCGGCGACGTCAGGGGTGGTGCATCTGGTCAGGCTGACCTCCAGCGGCGACAACAAAGGACCGGGTACAGGGGCGCCGGGACGAGGGCTCCGTTCATCACCGAACCCGGTTTGTCCTTCAAAGGGGGTATGCTGCCGGCGAGACGCCGAATCTCGGGAGTGGGGCTATTGTCCGATGGTGTCGAGAAAGTGACACGTCGGGCAGAACATTCGACGGGGGCAGTGGGGCGAGTCGCTGGTGGTGCAGGTGTAGGGCGAGTTGCTGCTCGGGGGCAGGTTCGCGACGCAGCCCCACCGGCCGAGCGACGACCTGTTGCAAGCGACCGAGCGTGGTCCAGGGACGACAGCGCTGGGTTGTGAACGGGGAAGCGACAGGAGTAGGTGGCTGCATGGTCGAGTCGGGAGAGGAGGCTGAACACGGGTGAGGAGCCAGAATGACGTAGTAACGGAACCAACGCCGATCTGGAAGGATCGTCGACGGTGAAGTGTATCCCAAGGGGTTATGGTTGACCTAATCAAGGATGTCCGAGAGCTTGGAAGCAAAGAACTCCAATGATGAAGTGGGGGAAAAAGGAGGAGGAGGCTGCGCAAAGAAAGCCTCATAATGGGATGATTTTAAGGCTATATGTTTCTCATTTTAATGTAATGTTTTATTATTTATCATGGATCTAAACTATAGATGATTGGTTATAGCATTAAAAAAGTTTCAATTACACAAATTCTATGTCTTCACTTCTTAGATGACATGTCTATTATATGTTAGACTCCAACATACATTTATAATACAAAATAGCTCCAAATTAAGTGTGATAAAGCTTGATGATTCAAAGTCAAAGATATGCACAAAAACACAAACAAAAAGACACAAGAATTGCTCACAGGCACTTTTCTACAAGCCCTAATACACATTAAAGCAAAGGAACTAAATAAATAAAGGAAAAACAGTTAGAAAAAAGGGTAAAAAGGCAAAAGTTAGAGATGATCTCTTTGTCTCTCTCAATAGTTAAATTCCCCAAAATTGTCTCTTTTCCACTACAATTTTCTCAATAGTCCAAGGATTTACTTTCCAAGGCATCTTAGAGAGAATTTGAACAATTTGTCTTCACATGCATATTATGAGCTGCAATACACCATTTTTATGATTAAAATTCTTTGGGAAGATAAAGAGAACCCAAAGAGGAATCATTTCAAGGATTAGGTTTTGTGCTACAAGACACTCAAATTTGACTATTGGTTTTTGTGTACAATGACATGTTTTGGAGAGAGAGAGAGAAATTAAATGAAGACAAATATTCGAAGGATTATTATAGTAAGAGAGGGTTTTAATGGGAAATTATTAAAGAGAAGAAAAAAATTGGGTCTCGTGTGGTTAGGAAAATAAGGAATTCTCTTACCCTACATGGCAATAAAAAAATATTAGGGTTTCTGTCTTGTATTGTGCATGGGAGTTGACATTTCTATTATTTTTATTAGCCTTGCCATGCTACAATAATAGAATCTTTTCAAAATTATTCATTTTTATTTATATATTGTGTTATTGTTGTATTGGACAGAAATATTTAAGTAACATGTTATCACTAAAGTACAAGATTGGGCATCCTCTCTCCTGCCTAATCTAATTTTTAGTTTTTTTTTTTTTCATTGAGGACTTGTAGATTAAATAAGAGAGACCGAACTTTTAAATTCAAGATACTTGAACTATGAATTAGGATCAAAAGTTCATACTCAGTATATTTAAATTTTGAGTTAAGCAATGATCTTAAGAAGAAAATATAACATAGTCGAGTAGATAAATGAAAGTTTAATGTTTTTAAAGTTACTTACTTGGTATATATATTAGAATATTTTTTACATCTCCGACGTTTGACCTTCCCAAGAGTGAAATGGTTCTTGTATTGTCCTCGCGGACCCTTCCGCCTCTCCCAATGAGTACTATTGAGGTCGGAGGTCACACGTAACACTAGCTTTTTGGTCATTAAGTGGTAGTAGTTCCACTTATAACTAGCGACAACATTCTCCCCTATCAGCTCGCGGGAGCTAGCATCCACACGTTTGAAGATGGAGGAGGCCGTCCGCTAACTCTTCGGGGGAATTCCGTCTTACCATGTGCCAACATTTCTCTGGAATTGGGTTGGTTCGACCTGTCCTCACAGTCTCCAATAGTTATATTGGTGGTTTATTCCGCTGTCACAATATATACATATATATAGGACTGGTATCAAGTACAAACAAGGGCTTATTGTGCAAACTATGAACAAATCTGAGCCATAGGATCCGCCCAAAGTGATGTCAGCAGTGCGCACCAGATGCTGACACGTGGACATCTATATATAAAAACACTGCACCTTATTGTGCAAACTACGAACGCACCAGATGCTGACATGTGAGCGCGTGCGCGCACAATGCTGATAGTTTACATAGCACGGTGTTGATAGATTAGTATAAATGTGCTGATAGCAACCTATCAGCACATTTTGTACTAAACTATCAGCATCGTGCTATGTAAACTATTAGCACTGTGTGCGCGCGCCTACGTGTCAGCATCTGGGACGCTCTGCTGATGTCACTTTGACCGCATCATATGGCTCTCGTATGTTCGTAGTTTGCACAATAAGACGCGTTTGTACTGGATAGCTACCCTATATATATACCCATGGCGTCTAACTTTTATAACCTTCACGCTCCATCGGCTCCCGATGGGAGTCAACATTTTATTTTTGTTTGTCCTTTCCATGTTGGATCTAGTGTATCTATTTTACTTGTCTATCCCTTAAGATTTGCTCTTGTATTAAGGGGCTCGTCTATGATCCACCGTCTTATCGACATTGTACTATGGTTTCCATTGACAAAAAAAGTTAATATATATTATATTTAAACTCGTATAGTTTTATCATCTTACAAATTTTTGTAAAATAAAAAATAGACTAAACTTAAAACTTATTAGGGTAATTTTTTGTATTTAAATAAACATGCTCACCCTCCACTTCTATTGCTATTTAAGTAGCTATCAGAATATTGAAAGTCTTAATTTGTATTTTGCATTAGTGGTTTCTACAATTGATTTAAGCGCATATCTTTTTGTTCTCATCCACATTAAGAGCTCAATTAATTAAACACGATAAGTTGACGATTAATAATTACTAAGGTGCACATCACTGCTTCCGTAGGCTTGTGTATGTTCCATCTACCACATTCATTTATTTTGAAAGCTTTAATGAAATTCATTCCTTACACCAATTTGGTTCCACGAAACTTGTCAACAGAATACCAAACGTGCCTTGACCACTATTCGTAGTTGACCACAACATCACCTAGATATGATATTTAATTTGATAATCAGAATTGAGATTAAGAATTTTTCAACTATAATTCAGCTACAGGACTCAGCAATAATATAAAGCAAGTGATGATAATTAATTTGCAAAATAACCATCATTTGCAATTTGCAGAGTGACCTTTTTCTTTATAATAATCAAATTACATTATTATTAATTTTAGCTTATAAAGAAACATTATTATTAATAAAATCTCGGTTGAGCTTTACACATTTTCGATCGAGTTTTTTTATTAAGAATAAAACTAAAAATTTGTTTAACGAGAGTTACTTTTGTAAAGATTTTAAACTTGAAGGTTACTTAATTAAGATGATATTATTTTAAAGCCAATTTACAAATTACTCTTATAATTTATTTATTAAAAATTACTCAGTATATATTACCCAGGATAGAGATTGATAAGGAGGCCTCGGTGGAGGCCAAAGATGAGGATACACCGATGATGGCTTTAATTGCGGTTGTAGGGCCGCGGAGGCTGCTCAGAAGAGGGGATCCAGGCTAACGGTTGTGGTGATCGTGGGGATGCTGTGAGAAAAATTGGGGTGGGAGTTTCATGGGAACCGCAAGCGGCGGAGTAAAGGAGGAGGAGGAGGAGGAGGGACGCCATAAGGATGAGGTTGGATCGCCAAACCGATGCCGGGGAGGATCGAGATCTTCTTAAAGGATAAGCCTCCATTTGTGCTAGCAGTTGCAAAACCCTAAGAGAGCCTCTCATTGGGTATCTTTAGAAAACTCCGGGTGTAATTCGTCCAGTTACTTATATGTTTGAAATGAAGTTTACAACTATTTAAGTCCCATCAATAGTATATCTAATGTGATAAAGACGTTATAATAAAGAGATATGCACATATTGGAAGGTCCGAAAATTAGGAGACTTATCGAAATTCCATCCAAAATATATTTTTGATATTACTTTCGACCAGCTCACTTGGGTTATCTTGATGGTGGAGAGATCTCACATCTCCTTAAGGTCGCATATAATCCCGGTGGGTACAGAAGCGGACCATGGATGTTAAACTACATTAGAATAAGATTTTCCTATATTTTTTCCGACAAAAAATATTATTTTCGACCTATGTAGTGTTTCTATGCATAGCATAACCTCAAGAAAAATGCCAATTAGAATTTATGAGCACACATAAAAATAGCAGACCACCTTCCCCATACAAACAACAAAACTAAGACATTGGGTACAGAAATGTGATGCAGAGATTGCAGAGACCTATGTAATATGTTGTTTCAAAACTGTTCCTTGTCTTTTCCAGATCTTCCATCTTTTCCTGACCATTTCTTTATTCAGTGATCTTGATCTAAAAAAACCTAGCTTTGTTTTTTTCTTTAAAACTTCGATGATGAAGATTGAGATCATAAACAAAGACCCATCTTCATATATTCTAGCATTATTGTATCATATACATGCATATGATTCACTAAACTAATGTATATAGGTAAATATTGAAATGGGTTTTGTGTATATATTAAGATTTAAGAATCTATGATAGTGAATCGGTCTCAGTCACACTTGTGTTGGCTAAAGTGTCGCCGGAAACATAGGCGCCATGTGCGATCTCACAAGGGAGAGAGAGAGAGAGAGAGATAGGGTATAGAGCATATATGTGTTGTAGGGCACATGTCCTTGGTTTGGAGGAGATATGGGGTTTTGTTTCTTTTGTATGTATTAGCAAATAGCAACAAAGCTTGTGTAGGGTTGGTGTGTGAATATACATGGTTTTTTGTTTTTATTCAACACATTCGCTTTTGTTTTTGATGTAGATCAAATTGAGGACATATTGATGTAACGGTTGAAAAATCCAAGAAAGCATCGGTGTCTGAACCTGATGAAATCTTAGTATTTTTCGGGTCGAAACGGGATCCCGAGCAAAACACATAGCTTTACCATGATCAACGATGTTTTTCTGCCATTTGAGGTGATCTGGAGGGGTAAATTCGTACATGTGGAATCCGGATGTTTATTTCCTCTTTGTTTTAGGGTTTGGGATTTCCTTTTTTCGTATTAGAACTTTTGAATTTAGTTTCCTTATTGTATTAGCACATTGGGGTTTAATTTCACTATATAAGCTCATGAGGTTTTGATTGTAAAGGCAGATTTTGAATTTATAAAGATAAAACCAGTTTGAGGCTCATATTATCTTGTTTGGTATTCATTGTAAATCAACGAATTTGATTAAAAAAACTCCATCTCCGCTATGTGTTCTACATCAATTTCTTATGGGTTTATTGGGTTTTATTATTACGTTTTCTTATAGAGTCGGGTTTTTCTTGGTCTCTCTTTTATACTAATAATATTGATCTTAAGTTTCATCAAAGAATAAACTCATTTACGTATGAAATATTGAGGTAAATTTCCAATGAATTGCTTATCAGTGTAATCAACCAAAATAGTTTTTTTTTTGAGATAATATGACATTTTATTAAATTTCGGCAACAATGATGTGTTGAAGAGGCTCAGGGACATGACCCCCTTGCCAATTCCAGACAGGGTTAGAACAAGCCGCCCTGGCAAGCCAATGAGCTGTTTTGTTCGATGTCCGTTTTACAAATTCGAGCTGCATGCACTCGAGTGTAGATAAAAGGGAATGGCAATCTGTGACGATTGTTCCCAGAGGAGAGAGCAACCCCCCACCCCGTTTGATCATATCCATTATGACCTTACAGTCGCTTCGGACTACCGCCCTCTGGCGAGGGTGTTGTTGTAGCCACGTCAGCGCTTCCCAAATCGCATATGCTTCGACTAGCCCCGGGTTCTGGGCTCCATGGAATGATGTGGACCTGGCTCCCCTGAGCTGACCCCTATCGTCCCTACAAATCTAACATGTTCCCACTTTGTCTGCCGCTGCAAAAAGGGCCCCATCAGTGTTTATAGCCCATGAGCCCTGAGTGGGATACTCCCACACCTCCGCTTCTTGAACCTGTGAGTGGCGAGGGACGGCCTGGGCCTGTAGCTTCCTCCTCCTTGCTTCCATCCATCCTGATTGAAGATGGAACGATGTCTGGAAAATACCAGCTGCTGGTTGAGCTACACTCTCCCAGACTACCTTGTTTCTTGCCTTCCAAACCTCCCATAGTAGACATCCTATCAGACCCCCTTCACCGGAGGGTTGATGGTAACCATCATTAGCACCCATTCAGCTATTGTCTGGACTTCTTGAGGTATGTTCAGTACCGACTTCGCCCAGCATTCCGCCGCCACCGGGCAGTGAACCAACAGGTGGAGAGTCGATTCCTCCGCCCCCAAGCAGACCGGGCAAGTCGCCGCCATATCCACATGTCGACGCCTCAGGTTAACGGCAACCGACAGGCAGCCCGAACACGTGCTCCAAAGGAACGATTTGATTTGTGGCATCACCTCCGACTTCAAAATAGCAGGTCAGACTTCAGGGTGTGCCTGGAAAGAGGCCTGGTCTTGTTGGCCCATATCATACGCCGACCGCACCGTGTACTGACCCAAGTAGTCCCCCGCCCAGTACCAGGAATCCCGTACAGCCGTCCTGCTGATCGGGACCGCCAATATAGCCCGTTGATCCTCCCTACCGACCAGTGTGCCAATCTTCTCGTCATCCCATACCCTCTCGTTCGGTTTCATTAGATCCGACACAAGTTTCCCCTCAAGGCCAGGCCCCGACGATTGCACCCTTGCCCCCACACCAGTGAGCCAGGGGTGGCCGGTAATAGACGTTTCTGTTCCTGTCCCTACTGACCTTCGAGCCCCACTGCGAACCAGCTCCTGCACCGACATTAGACTCTGCCAGACATAACTTTGATTCTGTTTACGGACTGCCTCCAACACCGAGGACCCCGGGTAGTACTTAGCCTTCAGTACTCGGGCCACTAAACTGGATTCCTCCGTAACCAGTTTCCACAGCTGCTTCCCTAACAGAGTTGAATTAAACTCGTATAAATTCTTGAAACCCAGGCCTCCTTCCTCCTTCGACCGGGACATATTTGTCCAGGATTGCCAGGTAACCCCTTTACCGTCCGGACCTGCCGACTTCCACTAAAATCGGGCGAGGGCCACATTCATCTTATCCAGGATCCCCCCTAGTAATCCGCATGACGCTCATCGTATACGTGGGAATTGCATGTAACACTTATTTTACTAACACCTTCTTCCCTGCCCCATTGAGTAGCTTCTCATCCCACCTTCGAATCCTCCAAAAGACCCTATCCAGTACATACTGCAAGCCCTGCTTCCGACTCCGCCCCATCATGTTCGGGATTCTCATGTAGGGGGACGGGGTATCCAACTCCGGTATCCCCAAAATCTGTACCCCACTCAGTCTCCTATGCATCGGGGTGTTGTGGCTGAAGAATAGAGACGACTTGGCTTGATTCACTATTTGCCCTGATGCTTCCTCAAACATTCTCAAGAAGGTCCGCAGACTAGTCATCTCCTCCGGTGTCGCCTTGCAGTACACGTAACAATCATCCACGAAAAACAGATGAGTTAACGGCGGTGCTCCGTTAGCCACCCGTACACCATGAATTTCCCCTGCGCCCTCAGCTCCCTGAAGCAAACGGGAAAAGCCTTCCATACAAAAAAGGAACAGATAGGGAGAAAGCGGATCACCCTGCCTAATCCCCCTTTCTGGCTGAACAAACCCCGCCTGCTGACCCCCAGCCACAATATTATATGTTACGGAGTACGCACAGCACCGGACGAGTGAAATCCACTCCTCGCCAAAACCAAATCCCCTCATTATATCCCACAAGAAGCCCCATTCCACCCTGTCGTAGGCCTTGCTCATATCTAGTTTCAACGCCACCCACCCCTCCTTCCCCTGTCTCTTGTTCCTTAGATAATGCAAGGTTTCATACGACAGAATAATATTATCCTGTATAGATCTGCCCGGTACAAACGCCCCTTGGGATTCTGAGATTATTCCATCCAGAAGGCCCTTGAGTCTATTTGTAGCCACCTTTGACACCACCTTGAACACTACATTACATAGCGCAATAGGTCGGAGATCCTTGAGCGACGTCGGGCACTCCACTTTTGGGATCAGAACCAGTGTTGTCTTATTCAGCTCCCTTGGAATATCCTCCCCCGCAAAATTCTTCTCACCCACCTAGTCACATCCTCCCCCACCGTCCCCCATTACTTCTGATAGAAAAAGGGATTGAGACCATCCGGGCCTGGCGATTTATTAGGACCCATAGAAAACGTTGCATCCCTTACCTCGTCCGACGTCACCTCCCCCATTAATGCTCTGTTTTGCTCCTCTGTCATCTGTTGACGGAATCTCGGAAAGTTAGCCCCATCTCCCCTCGTCCTCCGGGATAACGTCTTATAGAACTCCAGAATATGGTCCCCCAAACCTGACTCCCAGGTGAGGACATTGCCATCTCCATCCCGCAGCTCGGACACCTTATTTATACTTTTCCGCTGCGACGCTGAAGCCTGGAAAAACTTCGTGTTCTGGTCACTATCTGTGAGTCAGTGCTGTTTTGCCCGTTGCCTCCAAAACTCCCCCTTCTGCTCCAAGGCTTTGACATACAGCTTCTGCAAGGCCCTCCGACGTCGAATACTAGTTCAGTCCTCCCTGCCATTCAACCACAACATATCCTTCTCATATCTTGCGATCTCCCTTGCCAGAGCATTGTACACCTCCTTGCCCCAAGTTTCCAGTTCCAAGCCCGTCTCCCGAATCTTGGCCCCGATATCTCGGTCCCCCGAAGCGCCCCAGCTGGACTGAATCAACAGGCCGCATTCCGGATCCTCCGTCCAGATATTCTCAAAGCGAAATTGGCGTAACCCCACTGGTTCCACTCGTCTTTCCGAATCTATCAGGATGGGTAAATTGTCAGACGTCGAAATGCCCAAATTGGCTAAATGCGCCTCTGGCCACATTGACCACAATGCCAGAGACATCAAAGCCCTATCCAATTGGACTGTCATTCTCGTCTCTGGTTCACTCCTGCTATGCCACGTGAATCCATACCCCTGGATCGAGACATCATAAACTCCCACATCCCGCATTGTTGTACGAAATCCTGTAATCAAGCGTTCCGGGTACCGGCGGCCACCCCTCTTCTCCTTATTCCGCAAGATGCCGTTGAAATCTCCCATTAACAGCCATTTCCGCGAGGCCCCCGTCCTCGTACCTAGAGATCTAATCATCTCCCACGTCTGCCACCGCAGTTCCCTGTTCGCCTCCCCGTACACACCCGTAAACCGGAAGCCGTCTCCGCTTGGCCCCTTGATTTCCACATCAATGAACCTCTCCTCGCTCGGGTATGGCGTGACCACCATTTCTGCTGTCCACAATAGTGTCAGCCCCCCTTTCTATCCCACCGCCGGGACCTCGCACCCACCCGGGAATCCCGTCTTTAGTTTAAAGATATCAACTTCCCCTTTCCTAGCCAATGTCTCACTGAGGAAGATCACATGCGGTTTCCGTCGACGGATCACCCCTTTCAGATATTCCACTGTCGCCAGCTTCCCCAACCCCCTGCAATTCCAGGACAGGAACTTCATACCTCCGAATCACACGTGATCCGACCTGAACCAACTGCCACTGTTCGGATCCCTACTCCCCGATTCACCACCGCCCGAACCGTCGTCCACAACCCACACCCGGATTGTCCACGCTCCGACGCTGGCCCAAATCTGGCCGCACCGATCGGATCTAGAGACCAAACAGGAACGCCCTCCTTCCGCGCCCCGACGCTGCCCCCGATCTGTCCGCACCCGACCAGATCTAGAGACCAACAAGACGCCTCCGGTCTATACCACCACCAACCACGCCGGACGCCGGAGCTCCAGTCATGGGGTAACACCACACGAGAGCCTCGCTCCGACACAGGAACGATCCTCCCCACACCAGAAAAAACCAGAAACAAACCGAACAAAAAGGGCCCAGAACTTACCTCTCTCGTCCCGCAACCCCCTCCGTACTCCCGCCGAAGGCCACCGCCGGAGCTGTCCTCGTCACGCGCCGCTGATGACCGACACACCTCGTGCTCCTCCTAGGGCCGGCTTTTTGTCTCAAAAGGAGTTTGATACCAAAATAGATAATGTTTCTTACAAAATATAATGTTTGTGCTTTATAAATTGATAGGTAACAAATCGTTATTGTATTTCTGGTTTTATTTTTATATGGATGTTAGGAGAGGCTCGAGTCGAAGGGGATCAAATTCACCGTATCGTGGGTGGATATGGGCTCGAAATGAGGTCATCCCTGACGCCGGCACACCTCCGGCCGCTCCCAGACTCGCCCTTGTAGATTTAGGGCAACTAATGTCATAGTAGTTATTGCTTCTTTGGCATATGTGCATTTTCTCGGACCTTGACAAGTCGCCTCCTCCGACACCTTTGAAGATTGCTTCTACAGTGGCTGAGCCCCAACAACCAGGTGGTGTCTGTTAGAATAATCTTGCTTCCTCCCCAAGCAATCTATTTTTAGCTGCAGAATAAACTCCTTTTGTTAGTTTCTTTTTCTTTCCATTTTGCTGGTTTGATTTTTAAGCAACAACTCTTGTAATCCTTGATTTAAACAAAGTCAAAACAAACCCAAGTAAAATCAAATTTTGGGGGATTCAAAATCGTTCTATCTTCATCTTCTCTCTTATATTTTGTTTTTGCTGACAGTTAGTATCAGAGCTAAGATTCGAGATAAAGATACGTCTTCACCAAGTGATATATAAAATCCAACAATACTCCTTTGTTCAAAAAAAAATGGTTCGAATTGAGTCATTTTGTCCCAACTTAGTCATTAAACCAATATTTTTAGAGAATCGAAGAACTAAATTAGATCAAAAGTATTAGACTAAATCAGGACAAATAGTGAACTATAATTAAATTACATCTCCGAACAAAACCAAGTTAGTAAAACCAGAATCTACCCAGAACCAAAGCACATGAGAAAAATGATAAACCCAAGACTCAAGATGATAAGAAACTTGTCTTATGGTTCAGATGATTAATGGTATTAAAGCAAACAAGTCAAGAGCAAAACTCTGTCTACCAAAAATGTCACGCAACGATTCCATTGGATCAATACAATTATCATAAAAGAGGGCTATACCTTACAAAAAGGTTAATACTTCAGGGTACTTTTTTGCAACTATTCCAAATTGATAAACCCAAGAATAAAATGGTAAGAAACCTGTCTTATGGTTTAGAAGATCAAAGGTATTGCAGCAAACAACAGAAAAGAACTCTCATTGAACAGCAAAACTCGATCTACCAAGAATGTCACGAAACGATTCTATTCGATTTAAACTGAGATCCATGAAACGAACTGTAAACTATTCGGTCTAAATTATATATACAAGCCAAATGATGCTTAACTTACACGGTCAAAACATCGAACATTATGTCACGACTATTGGCATTTGTGTATACGAGAAATTCCCATCAATCGAGTTTAACAAAGAAGAACCGGTCTAGAACTAAATATTTGGTGCACAAAAGAATGAGAAGCTCAAGTTCGTATCACGGGCCCCTTGTACAGCCCTCTTCGGATCACAAAGTTTTCTGAAGGTAGGAACTCTTCTAACCAAGTCACATCCTCAGAACCATCTTCCACTCCGTTCAACTGAAGTTCACCTTGATTTCGATATAAATATGTAAATCACAATGCAACTATAGAAGAACGAGCATTACAGGTGGAGAAAGACTCGGCATATCATGATTCTGAGTGTTGTAAGTAAAATTCAGGGGTAATCACGAAAAAGTGCTCCGTGCAATCCATTTTTTTTGTTTATGCAAAACATGGCTCTTCTTTGATAAAGGTAAAAAAGTGTCATGAACTTGCATATTTATTGCAAAAACTAAAACTCCAGGACTTTCAATCTCCTTCGGTTTCTTCTTTGTACCGTACAAAGAGAGAATATTAAGTTGATGAAAAACTACTGATTATTTGTTTTGGGGATAATTGCAAGAAAGTATTCTGAGGTTTTCGCATTTTTGCAAATTGTAGCCCTTTTCTGTGATAATTACAAAAAAAAAGTGCCCTAAACATGCATTTTCATTACAGTTTGTGTAAATTTGTTTCAAAATAACGGTTTTACCCTTGAAATTTTAATAATAGTAAGTAAAATACAAAAAAAACCCAAAATTTTCACCTGTAAGGAAGGAAATTAATAGAAATGAAAATTTTGGAATTTTTGTTTTTTACTTACTATATTGAAAGGGTAAAATCATCATTTTAAAGATAATTCACACGAAATGCAGCAAAAAGGCAAGTTCGTGACACTTCTTTGTAATTATCAAAGAAAAGGGCTAAAACTTGCAAAAAAATGAATACTTCAGGGTACTTTTTTGCAATTATCCCTTTGTTTTTCACTTATTATTTTAAATTTTAAAATTACAAGGGTAAGGTCGTCATTTTGAAACAAATTGATTCGAAGTGCAACAAAAATACAAGTCCATAACACTTTTCTGCCATTATCAAAGATGAGGGATATGATTCGCAAAAAAAAAGTGAATAGCGTAGGATACGCTTTTACAATCATCCCTAAAATTTAGTAATATAGTTACCTGGTAGGTCCTTGCTTGGAGACTTCCGGAAGTAAGTGCAGTGTCGTCCATGTTCTGAAGAGTAAGGCGGAGACAGGATGTCAAAGATAGCACAGGGAGTGATCGCTCTGAAACAATGAATGTTACCGCCACTGGTGGGATAAAGAACTGTTGATGGACAAGGTGCAGTCATCTCCGTGTCTTTGACGAGCTTTGCAGGTCTTGCTGCAAAATCATGAAATGTGATTTTTAAAAAATAAAATAAAAATGAAAGATCAAAAGAATAGTAATCATCTGTTGAACCAAGAAGATACTGTATGGGACAAAACTGTCAAGGTCCCACACCCAAAAGATGATAGAAGCTTGGGCATCTTTCTATTTGATGGATCAGCCTATTTCAGGCCCAGAGGCCCACGATCCAGGTGCAGGCTTGGCCTCAATGTGAGAGGGGTGTCAAGGTCCCACATCGAAAAGATGTGAATCAGTTTGCCACTTGATAAGCATATTGAGGCCTCCACCTATCAGTTTGAACTTTTGGGTGAGTTGGGTTTTGACATGGTATTAAAGTTTGTTTCATATATAGTAGAACCCCTCTATGCCATCCAGCCTATTTCGGGCTGGAATCCCACGATCCAAGTGCAGGCCTAGCCTGAACATGAAAGGGGTGTCAAGGTCCCACATCGAAAAGATGTGAAGCTGTTTGCTACTTGATAAGCATATCGAGGCCTACACCTATCAGTTTGAGCTTTTAGGAGAGTTGGGTTTTGACATGGCATTAGAGTTTGTTTCATCTATACTAGAACCCCTTTATGCATCTTGTTATTAGGGCCAGCCTATTTTTGGCCAGAGGCCCACGGTCCAAGTGAAGGCCTAGCCTGAACGTGAGGGGGGTGTCAAGGTACGATATGGATCTGTTTGTCGCTTGATAAGCATATTGGGGACTATACCTATCAGTTTGAGCTTTTAGGTGAGTTGGGTTTTTAACATGGTATTAGAGTATGGTTCATCTATACTAGAACCCCTCTATGTCATCTTGCAATCTGGGCTAGCCTATTTTGGGCCAGAGACCCACGATCCAAGTGCAGGCCTGGCCTGAACGTGAGGAGGGTATCAAGGTCCTGCATCAAAACAATGTGGATCCATTTGTCGCTTGATAAGCATCTTAAGGCCTCCACCTATCAGTTTGAATTTTTGGTTGGATTGGGCTCTAACAAAAACATCATAGTAAGTACTATTTATCTCATATCTAGGAGACAACCTGGCGTAAACATCATAGTATTAGTATGTACAGTTTTGGTTATTCTTAGGGAATTATAGAGTTTCATTTTCCTTGCAACCCTATCATGTTAAAATGTCTCCCTAATTAACGAGATGTACAATACGTGCGCGAAAACACCTCATGTCCATGATCCATCATGCAATGCTAAAATCCAAAGCTCTGATTCTCAACTATTTTTCATATTGTAGGTTCCATATGCCATCATCAATAACTTTATAATTATGCCAAAATTATTATAAAATAATGATAGCCCTCTTCGTAATGGCAAAAATGTAAGGTGACGATTCTAATTTTTTTTGTGTGTTTTACTTATTACTTTTTAACGGATAATTGCAAAATAAGTACCCTGAGGTATTCATTTTTGCAACTTGTAGCCTCTGCTTTGCTAATGGCAAAAAGTATCCTGAAGTTGTCTATTTGTTGCAAATTTGTATAAAAATGACGATAAAATTTAGATTTATAAATAATAAGTAAGAAACAAAAAAATACAAATTTTCAATGCTTTCATATGAAATTTGAGGAACATGAAAATTTGGATTTTTTTTCTTCTTTAATTATTATTTTAAAAGTTTAAATTTCAAGGGTAAAATTGTCGTTTTGAAACAAAATTATACAAAGTGCAACAAAAAGACAAGTTCAGAGTTCTTTTTTTGCAATTATCAAAGCAGAGGGTTACAAATTGCAAACAATTACCCCTACACTATTAAAAGCACAGGCGCGGTTCTGTGTAACATAAAGAAGAGGGCTACAAATTGCAAACAATTACCCCTACACTATTAAAAGCACAGGCGCGATTCTGTGTAGCATAACCAGACAGGAGATACATCATAAGAACTGGTATGAACTATAAACAACATACCTTCTGAGAGATCAGCTGGCACAGAAGAATCAAGCCAATCATATGATTGAACATATAAAGTTCCATATATTAGCTTACTCATCACAGTCATTCCAGGATGATTATGAAGAGGAATGATAGAGGACGGTGGCATGCAGAAAATTCCTATCTGCAAAAACAAATTAATCAGCAGATATATAAGCGATTGTGTTCATTCAAACTTCCGAACTTTTAACTTCAACGAAAATATCGAGTTATAACTTGGGATAACTGCAAAAAAGTACCCTGGGGTATTCACTTTTTGCAACTTGTGGCCCTCTTCTATGATAACTGCAAAAAAGTACCATGAACCTATCTTTTTGTTGCACTTTGTATAAATTTGTTTTTACAAAATGATTTTACCATTAAAATTTTAAATTTGAAAAATATTAATTAAAGAACAAGAAAATCCAAACTCTCATATCCCCTTTGTACAGTACAATGAGGAAGAAAATTAAGGGATATAAAAATTTGGATTCTTTTGTTTTCAAATTTAAATTAGAAGGGAAAAATCGTTGTTTTTATATAAATTGTAACAAAAAGATAAGTTCAAGGTACCCTTTTGCAATTATCAAAGAAGGCTACAAGTTGCAAAAACTGAATATCTCAGTGTACTTTTTTGCAGTTATCTCTTTTAACTATACTAGTAATCGAATACTTACAGAGAAGCTGTCACACTCGTGTAAATGAAGGTACTTGATCGGTGGCAATGACGGACGGCTCCCATTACGTTCGTGCGTTGGAACTGACCATGAACGTACCAATTGTGCTTCCTGTTCCAGACCCACATCAGAAGGCTTGATTCTGTCTGAAATAAAATTAAACATGTGATGAGAAGTTTGTACTTTTATCTATCCCAAAATGTTTGTCCACTGATATTGGCACATCACTATCTTCTTATCTTTCCAACACTATGCTCTGTTGTGAATTAATCAAGGACAGAGCAAAAGATATGCATTCTTAAATATTATGGGACTGCTAAAGAGAGGATGCTAAATTGTGAGATGAAGAGATTAGAATTAAGGAATAATTGCAAAAAAAATACCTTGAGGTATTCATTTTTTGCAACTTGTATCCCTCTTCTTTGATAATTACAAAAAAAGTACCCTGAACATGTTTTTGTGTTGCAATCTGTATAAAATGACGATTTTACCCTTACAATTTATATTTTAAACATAATGAGTAAAAAACAAAAAACAAATTGTTATGTCCCTTAATTTTCTTCCTCTTTGTGTCGTACAAAGAATAAGAAATTTGAGGAAAATGAAAATTTGGATTTTCTGTTCTTTAATTATTATTTTTGAGTTTGAAATTTGCAAGGGTGAAATTGTCATTTTGAAACTAAATTATACAAAGAGCAACAAAATGACAAGTTTATGGCACTTTTTTGCAGTAGTCAAAGAAGAGGACTACAAGTTGCAAAAAGTGAATACCTCAGGGTACTTTTTTGTAATTATCCCTAGAATTAGTGAACCATTTGGTTAGAGAAAATCAACCATAACCAATATAGTTATTTCTTGTTTATCATAGACCCAAATCAAGAGGAAAATTCTAGTTTACGAGCTTTCTCTTCATATTAAAAGATGAGAAAGGAGTTCACAGCAATTAGTATTATACTGAGTAGTATATTTCTATATATATGCTATGAAGAGTGTAGGAGCATAATGTAAGGGTTAATTGCAAATACCTATTGCGTACTAACGTCTTTTGCACCTAACTATCCTCAACTTTCAACTTTTACATCCAGCTACCTAAATGAGATTAGGGTTGATGGCATTTTCATCATTTTTGGCAAAAAAGAGCTGTGTGTAATTTTTTGATAGTTTAGGTAGCTGGATAAAAGTTTAAAGTTGGAGACAGTTATGTGCAAAAGATGTATAGTACGCAATAGCTATCTACAATTAACCATAAATGTACACAATGTTCTCCACTTCAAAGATGACTTGGATCATCAAAATGAAATTAATGTCAGGAATAATGGAATTGTTTAAAAGACATACAAACAGCCGTTCTAAGATAATATGTCGCAATGGTAAAGAAGCATTGATGAGATCCTTTTGAGAAGTTCTGAAAGTCATAATAATATGATACATCATAAACTGTTTCACTGAGGTACTTGTATCGATAATAATTTTCCAAAAGAATTATAAACAGTCGTGTCAAATTGCCAACTAATTAAGGAGTTGTTTTCTTCTAAATCAAATCAGGAAACAAGAAATTTGCTACATGCAACAAAAAGTCTGCATAGATGTTTACAAATAACTGTGATTCTAACTAGAGGATAAAGATTATATGACAAAATGAGAGATGGATTTGGTTGAGCATTTAAGGAAGAATGTCCAATGTAGCCATTTCTTAAGGTACAAGGTTATATCGATTCCTTGAACTAATCAGATAAACATAACTTGATCTATACCTCATTCTAATTTTTTTACAAATAAGGAATAATTGCAAAAACTTGCGGTGGTGAGCTATGCGGGTTTTGCAAATACTATCCAATTTGACAAGAAAATCAATGTATTTCAGTTGTCTTCTTTCTCAAATATAGATCAAATCATTACAAACCATGCAAGACTATGTAATTAACATGTGGGAATTTCCAATTTGACAAGAAAAACTAATCAGGAAACCACACAAAAATGGTGGTATGACAGCAATGCAGGGGTAGTTTAAGTAAGCTTCAAAACATGAACAAAAGATATCATAGGGTATACCTAACTTAGCACGAACTTTCTCCACAGCTTCCTCGGATACTGGCCCATCCTTTGAAAACGATGCTCTACAAAGGTTGTAAAGCCTCTGTATGTAATATGGCATGGTGCAAGGACAGTACTGCCCCACTAAATGGGCTTCGAGCTAGTAACCAGAAAGTCAATATAGTCTCTGCTAAAGCCGAAGACTTATTGACTTCGAGGATAGTAGAAGAAACCTAAAACTGGGTAGCAATTGAATCTCTTCTCCGCAAATCAAACTGATGGCAATAGATCCATATGGAGATTATCTCATTCCTCTCAGCTAGTTTTCTCAGTACGCACCTACCCAACAAAACAAACGAAGAACACGATCGAATTTAGCTTTCCCATGTCATAAATTTCACATCCCAAGTCCAGATTACTATCTTTTTCATCATCTCAAACGAGTCCATTCAACAAATTGGTGGCATTGCTCAGCTTAAACACAACATTGTGTTTAGATGCTGAAGAACAAACAAATGAGAGCAAGAACATGAAAATGGAAGCCCAACCCAATAAATTCACATTACAGAACTGAGTTCTACACTTACACTCAGCGACCAGAAATCTTCATGACAAAGCCATTAAAATAAAGCAGCTAAGAAAAACAAAACCCATTTCGAGAAAGCACCGATTGAATCGAAATGGGGATAGCAAGGGAGCGAATCTTCGGGGACGATGAAAAAAAATGAGCAGAAATGAAATTAGCAAAACCCCTTATCGAATCGAATCAGACGATCCGGATACGAGAGTTACGAGAGATACGGACACAGAAATTGGACGTGGTAGGCGAGGGAGTGAAGCGTGGAGGATAACGTACCTCGGGTGCGCACGATAGGCTGGAGAGAGGTCTGGCTCTGGCTCGCTGGAGCTTCAGGGGTCAGAGGATGAAGAAGGCTCAGAACAATAATATTCAAGCATCAATTTTTTGGGTACATATTAAGCAAAACTTCAGTTTCTAGTTTTTGTGCTTTTTTTTCTCTTTTCTTTTTAGACCTTCTTAAAAGGGTTAATTACTAAAAACCATATTATTGTCTATGCTTTTAAGTTAGATTGTATTTTGACCACTATTATTTACTTATAAAATTTGCAATATTTTATTAAACCTAAGGAGGTAAAGTTCTTCGTCCATAAATAATACATAATATAATTTAAAACGTGAGCAATATATAAATTGGTTTTTACAACTGTGATACATAATATAATTTTTAACATTTAAAATTAGCAAAACTTGTTTCAAATATAATTTAGAGATAATTTAGTGGAAGTAGAATAAACAAATTCATGTTTTTATAATTATATTGATTTAGAAATACATCTATCTAAAATTAAACATTGTAACGATGTATTTTGGTTCTTTCTCCGCTCTAATATTTTTGTTTAAATTCCTCATACTATTGTGGAGGTATTTTTTCCGTTTATCACCAAAATACAGTCAAGTGCGGAAAAATATAAATTAAATGTAATTCAAATATAATTGTTAAATCTAGATTAATTAAGTAAGAATTATGATAAACTTATAATCTAATTTTGTAAAATTATCATTATAGTAAGGGAAATTTTCATTTTGATACCCTGGCAAATAGTTATTTGCAGTATAATACCCTAGCTTGTTTTTTTTGCATTTTAATACCTTGACAAACATTTATTTTCACTTTCATACCCAACCGTTAACTTTCCGTCCAAAATAGATGAAAAGTCCAAAATACCGCCTGAGACCAATCAAATTTTCAAAACCTACCACAAAAAATCAGATTTTTTATATATTCCAAAAAAATAGATTTTATTTCAAAAATATTTTTAAAAAACAGTTTTTATATATTAAAAAAATCAGATTTATTTCAAAAAACTATTTTAAAAAATCAGTTTAAATATGTTTCAAAAATCTTATTTTTATATAATTCAAAAAATCAGATTTATTTCAAAAAAAATATTTAAAAAATCAGTTTTTATATATTACAAAAATCATATTTTTATATATTTCAAAAAATCAAATTTATACATTTGAACAAAAATAAGATTTTTTTTATAATTAATATTTTATATACGTCACATATTTATGAATAATATTTTTTTAGAAATAATTATTATACATAATTTGGGGTGTTTTTTTAAAAAAAAAATAACTAGGTCATGTGCAAAGCACATGACCATTTTCCATCCATTTTGGATGGAAAGTTAACGGTTAGACATGAAAGTGAAAATAAATGTTTGTCAGAGTATTAAAATGAAGAAAAAAAATAGGGTATTATACTGCCAATAAATGTTTATCAGGGTATCAAAATGAAATTTTCCCTTATTGCGATTGCAATCAACTTGAGATAACATAACAAAAAAAACAAAACAACTATGTGATTAAAAAATTAATCATCATTAATTATCAGGTTAATTAGTTGTATTATATTGTGCACTTGTTGAGATATCGATGTGTCTCCACTCCAACAAGACATAACCTTACAAGAAAAGGTTTTAATTATGTAAAGTACTTGAAACCATGGATTTATGCTAAAAGCCAATTTGTCTGAACAAATCACTATTGTCATGTGAAACTTTGTTCCATATCCTTTTAGCCAATTAGTTTCCAAACAAAAATTCATCACATGAAAATTTTCCTAGATCAACACTATGCCTAGTACATTAACATCATTTTATACATAAAAGGTCCAATCATATCGGATCGTACAAAAATAGATTCAATTATTAGTTTATTAGTCGTGACACGATAATTGATTAGCTATCACTTTACAAGTATCACGTTGTATTTGTTTTTGGGATTGTATTCTTATTCAGATACACATGATTATTGATATTCTTGAACCGATATAACACGAGTAAAACGAAGAATTTATATTTTCTTTATAATTTATATACAATTGTATGTTAATACTTAAGGGTTAAAGTTAATCTATACACACTTTTAAAATTATGAGGGGTAATTGCAAAAAAAACACTTGAAAGTATCTATTTTCTTGTAACTTACTGAATTCTTTTTATAATTGTAAAAAAAATCATAAACGTGTTTTTTTGTTTTAATTCATATAAAATGATGATTTTTTTTTATTGTTTATATATAAAAAATGATAAGTAAATCAGGAAATGCAAATTTTCACATCCTTAAGTTTATTTCCCTTTGTCCCATATAAAGGATAAAAAATTTAATGGATACAAATATTTGTATTTTTACTTAGATTTCCAAAGTAAGATCTTCATTTTAAAACAAACTAATACAAAGTTTAAAAAAAAAACAATTCCATGGCATTTATATAAGTATGGAAAAGATGACTACAAGTTACAAAAACTGAATATCTCATAGTAAGATTTTACAATTATCCCAATTTTTTTTTTTACAATTGAGAGACTTTTTTTTATCAGCAAAACATATTTAAATTAAACCTCTCTCAAGCAGGAAGAGGAGTACAAGAAGAGAGTCTAGCTACATACTCTCCAACAAAAAGAACCACATGAACGACTACCACCCTGGTAGGTATGAATGGGTACACAGACCCTGAAGATAAATGGGTACGCAGACCCTGAAGATGAATGGGTACGCAGACCCTGAATGAAGCAATGAAAGGGTACGCATACCCTGAAACCCCACACGGGGGAAACCTATGAAGTGAAAGGGCACGCAGACCCTGAAGTGAAGGGGTACGCAGACCCTGAAGAGAAGGGGTACGCCGACCTTGAAGTGAATGGGTACGCAGACCCTAAAATGAATGGATACGCAGACCCTGAAATGAATGGGTACGCAGACCCTGAAATGAATGGGTACGTAGACCCTGAAATGAAAAGGGGTACGCAGACCTAGGAAAGAAAAAAGACGGCTAAAAAAGGAGACTCACACCTTAATATAGCCACCATGAAGCACACAAGGAAAAAAAGGTCAAAACCTAGAAATTCCAAACAATGAGCACAAACGAAACTGAAATAAACCAATCTACTACCATAGTAAGAAGAACACCTTGTCTCATTAGGACCATCAATCCGTCACATAGAATGGAAGACGGTCACTAACAAGTCGGTGGCCAACACCACAAACGACGGAGACAGTGCTAAAGGGAATTACCCTCAAGAACACACTATACTAAAATCAATATTGAAGGAACACTGCTTAATGACACTAAGGCCAAACTACTCGTCGAGGGCCAACACCCAGAAACCGACGAAACCTACCCAACAAAGTGGGAGGAAGCAGAGTAAAACCAACATATATTGATAATAGCACAATGAGTGGAACATTAAACTATAGAAGGAGAAGAGGAATACCAGTGAGCCTCAGCTAACCACTAGGTCCACGACGATTAACACCCAAGGATGAGGAAACGCGTCCCACAACCAGACCTGAGATGAAAAGTTGGGCAACAGAGCGAGCCACCAGCAGCTCCTAGACGAGAGCCACAACGATCCACTTCCAAAAAGATGCATAAATGTGTCCCACGACCAGCTCATCAAAAAAGGCACCTCCGAAGCTACTCACAACCCGAAAGCCTCAGCGAGTCTCCAGTTCCACGACGATCGACACTCGGAGATGAAGAAACGTGTCCCACGATCAGACCTGAAAATAGACGCTAGGCAACCGAGCAAACCAACAAAAGCGGCCGGGCTCGAGCCCAACCCAAACCGGAACCTCCTGACCTCAAAACCATCCGTGACGAAGAGAGATGATGCCAGAAGCACAACGAATCCGAACTCGGAAACGCCTCCCACGATGAAACTGGCCACACCTCCTCAAGAGCAGCATGGCACCTATCAGCACGACGAAAGACCAGATCCACGACGATCAACACCCGAGAGAATGAGGAAACGCGTCCCACGACCAGATCTGAATCAAGCGACTGCCAAACAAGAGCAACGAGAAGCGACAATCCAGACACCAAAGCAATCCATCCAACGAAACCAAAACAGTGTTGCCACGATCAACATCTAAGACAATGAAGAAACGCGTCCCACAACAGATCTGAAAATCGGCCTCGCAAGAGTCACGAGAGAACAGCTACCCCGATGGCCAACACCATAGACAAATATCAAAGCCTACTCAATGTCAAGGACCAAACACTCCACCAAGCGGCTCCACAAGTGTCAAACTTCTCAAAAAGGGCCACGAAGAACCGTCAGGAAACACCCGGGGCCGAAAAAGGTAGGAACTCCACAGTAGGTCAAACTGACCCGGGCCGGTCAACCCGACTCGGACTGGGCAACCCAACCCGAACTGGTAAATCTTATCCGGGTGGTTTAACCCGACCCATGTGGGCCAAACCGGCCTGAGCCGAGAGGCCCTACCCAAGCAGAGAACCCGGCCCAAACCAATAAGGCCCAACCCGGCCTATAAGGGGGAACCCTACACGGACAACGCCAAAAGCCACCCGCTATTGAACCTGCCCGGACGCGAAGAAGACGGGTGACGTACACCTCCGGCCACCAACTTCGAACAACAACCGGACAACCTCCGGCCACCATCCGGCCACCAACGCCGGTCAAACTAACAATAAACAAGAAAACAGATAGGGGAGAAACGACCTGGAATCAAAGATCCTCCTGAGATGAAGCCGGAACGACGCCTGGCTGAGCTGCCGGAGTAACACAACCGTCCAGAGCAGCAACCAAACGGGGGGGCTCTTAAGGATCCACGAACCCGACACCCATATCTCCAAATCAGACCAGCCAAACAACACACACCGATGGTGGTGAACCTCCGATGAGCATACGAGAACTCCGGGCCGGAAGCCCACAAAACTGGAGCAAAAACACCACTGGCTTCCGATTTGCGACGCCATCCACGATCTCCAACCAAGATCTTTGGAGCACATGGCCAGAAAACAGGAGCAGGGGCAGAGGACGAGAGCAAGCCTATTTCATGAACGAATCGAGCAGAAAAAGGAGGAGCCACACGGATCCGGACGCAGAGACCACCAAGGTGGGAGATCTGGCGAACCTGGGCAGAGGAGGAAAAGGAAAAAGGGGGAGAAACAGAGAAGGTTAAAATGACTAAGGGAAGCGGGACCTCCGCCGACAACATTCATAGCCGGAGCCATGAACATCATCGACGGAGGAAAACAGGGGCGACGGCTACGTAGGGTTACGAGTTTTGTTTCAGAGCTTTTTTGAGAGGTTTTTCTCTATTACTGTAGTTAAAACTTGGATAGGAGTGTTACTTACTGCAGCTTTGTTATTGAGAGACTTTTTAGAATTGCAAAAAAAGTGTCATGACTTTTTTTTCTCTTTTACAATTTATATAAATATGAAGATTTAACCCTTATAACTATATTTATAAACTAATAAATAAAAAACAAAAATTTCAAATTTTCATATCTTTTATTTTGTTTCTGTTTGATACCGTATAAATAAAAAGATATTGACACACGATCTGTCTCCAAGCTTCACCTTTCCGATTATGTTTTCATTCAACTCCGAGAAGAATGACTTCATGCATGTCATGTGATTGCCCGCTCCATTGTTTAAGTACCAAATCTCATCTTCTCTTTTCTCCTTCTCGTGTTCATTTGGCATTATATTTTATTCATTAAGAAACACAGTCTCATGCACATGTAAAGAGCATAATCTTCTTCTACTATGCTAATCTTGTTTGCTTCTTGGTTCTTTTGTTTTCTGTCAGGACAAACAGAGACGGAATGCCCCTTTTCATCATACTGATAGCACACAATGTGAGACTTATCCTTCTTGTCGTTTGCTTGACCTTGATTTTTCTCAATTTTGTCTGGTATCTTTACCTCGTCCTCTCTTTCCTCTGTCACATCTTCCATGACCTCTCCCTCTAGAGTTAGATTTTTAGTTTGTGTATGATAACTTTTCTTGAGTATTATCTTGCTTATCATCGTCAAGGATATGTTACTCGTATGCTTTAAGTCTTCCCACAATATCATCATAGCCAATTGTTTTTAGATCAAGAACTTGTTCTAGTGAGGCTACGATGTGGATAAACTTGCTTCTCGGCAGACTGTTTAAGAATTTCTTCACAAGTTTTGGTTCCTCAATTGTCTCTCCAAGAGACGTTGCCTTTGAAGCTAACTGAGATAGCTTTCTTGCGAATTCATCGATTGTATCCGTGTCCACCATCTTCATCTTCTCGAACTCAGACATTATCGTTTGTAAATGTGCCTCCTTAACACGTTATGCTCTTATATTTAGAGTTTTGATTAAGTTCCAAATGTATTTTGGAGAAGTTTAATCACCAACTTGTAAAATAAGAATTTCTGGAATTGATTGAAAAATCAATGTTATTGCGATATTATTCTTGTCGGAATTCGTTGAACCACGTTCAATCGTTTCCCATACCTTATGAACATGCAACAAAACTTTCATCCTTATACTCCACGCGGTGTAGTTTGACATGGTGAGCATGGGTCAACATATGGTTGACAGAGACAACTCTTTCTGTGTGGTTACATTAGCAATGACCGAGTTTTCATCGTCTATCGTGGCTCTTATACCAAATAAAGTCACTTAAATGCATATAGCTTTATAAAGAATATATCTCTTTATTGATGTTTAGAAAATCTCTCAAAACTAAACACAAGCTCTCTATGTTTCTTATGGATTACCACAACTCGGCATCTCTATTTATAGAGTTATTACAACTTTACTAACTTCTTATTCCTATACGTAATTAGAAAATTTCCTTTTATAATCCTTAGTAGAAATAGTAATCTCTTTGAGCCTCTTTATCCTTAACCAAATTGTTAATGATGTATTGGGCTAAAAAATATTGAAGCTTGTCAAACAAAATCACCACCATAGATATGATACGTTGTTGAATCTGTTCACTTGGGTAGCCAAATCGAGCAATCAATAAACCCATGTTTGTTGTTTGTTTTGAAATAATTACGGGCCAATCTAGCCCATTCATTATAGTTACTCATTCAAAACACCACAGAGATATAATACGATATGTTTTGAGTCAATCTGGCTCATGGCTTTGGCTTTGGCTATGCCTGTTCTCGTGGGCAAATGTGGTTGATGACCGGAATGTCAAAGCGAAATAAGGCAGCGAAAATAAAATAAAATCTAGGAATGTCTTTCAAACGCCTCGTCGACTTGCTAGAGTCATCAGCTAACAAGTGGACAAAGTTACGAATTCATGAGAGTTTGTTAAGGGTCGTAACCAACTTTAGCATCATGCTAGATTTAAGAATAGGGAAAAAAAGAGGAATTATGTTGTGTGTTGTTGTCTTTGTTGAGTGGCTACTACCCACATTTATATACAAAACTAGGTTAAAAAGGACTTAGGAAAGTAATCTACAAAAAGGTATACACTACAAAGACTTGGAGCGTGAGACAAGATAATTTGAATATAAGTTGAGGTCTCTCACCTTGACTGGAGGTGTGACCATGTTGGCTTGTCCCTTGTTGCTCGTCATGTGCTCCTAGTGTTTCAGGCTCTTCTTGTCTCGGATTTAATGAAAAATATGATGATCAAGATCTGTGCTATTTATATGACTTAAGATATGGTGTATCTGGTCTTAGGTTTTGACCCTTGACCAAGGTAGAGGACATATCGGTGTTCGATATAGAGACGATCAATATAATAAAATATAGGTTCGAAATAATTATATGTCGATGAGCATCTACTAACTTGAAACTTCAGACTGCTTAATAATGAGGGGTGACTGGTGTCTCACCCCCGTATGGGAAGCACTCCTTCAGATGACACGCATCAACATGGGGATGACTTTGGGGCCCTTACGAAGAAAATGGATCGTTGGTCCGATAGGTCGGCGTTCCCGTGGTCGTGAGTATGGTGTTCGTATCATTCCCCTAGTCTTTATGACTAAAGGTCTGACCGTTGACGGAAACTCCGTCTTGAGCTTCTTTGATTATGGACCTCGTCCCTATAATTTACAGCTCTGACGGACAACCATGGATGACACAGACGAGTAGATCTCGACGGAGGTAGGTTTCCATTAGTCTCTTATACGAGAGTTTGATTGCCCATCCACCCCATTATCCCTTTTAATCTGAGTTTGGAACTTCGTTGGAGTGGGATACGGACGTCAAGGAAAATGCAGGTGCGCAGGAAGTCTCCTTAACAACGACATGTGCCCTCTACGCACCGACCTATGGGGTTCTCGATCTACTTGCTCACGGATATGGGCATTTCATAGAACGAGAGATCGTGCACCCTCACCCACATGCATGTAAAATGAAAGGTTTGATAGTTGTGCAAGCGGTGACAGTTCTCGAGGAGGAAGGAGGTGATGTTGAAAGGACCACGACTTATCGCTCAAGGTGGTCTCCTTGTCCCTTGTCGACGGGAGAAAAACCTGAGAATCTCCTCCCCAACGGTTTGAACACCATATCGTACACCCTCCAAACCGACACCATCACGCCAACAAGTGTTCTTTTTACCGATTTGGTGGACAAACAACCTCTATGCGAGTGCATGCAAGACCCTCCTAGAAAAGATGGGAATCTCCGTCGGTTGGATTTCGAGTTCTCGAACTCTCCTTTTCCAAGAATGGCGGAAAATATGTGTGCTATTATCTAGCCTAAATTGATCGAAACACGCGCTCAACCCGATCATCGAACATCAAATGCCCCGGTAGATCAGCCAAACATGAAAGACATAACTCTTTCCCCATAGACAACCCTTGTGTCTTCTAACAAAAGAGA
Source organism: Erodium maritimum (assembly GCA_963921825.1). Classification (NCBI taxonomy): domain Eukaryota; kingdom Viridiplantae; phylum Streptophyta; class Magnoliopsida; order Geraniales; family Geraniaceae; genus Erodium; species Erodium maritimum. The sequence continues at coordinate 70,325,248 of OY997593.1, forward strand.
AGATAATCATCTTATGTTACAATCAAGTCGCAATTGAAGCTTAATTATAACGAATTAGACCAGGAACCGAAGGGATTTGGTTTGATTCAAGCTAAAAGATACAAATTGTTCTGGAAATGAGAAGAACTGGAAATGTAAACCTAATTAGCCAAAATACAAAAATGAACACCAAATCATAGACAAAGGACTACGGGTAGAGGTCACAGCCTTTTGTATCGTGCCTGCATCCGTCCTTGTCACTGCAATTGCAGGACCACCAGTGTACGTGTGCGTTGCGTGGCACTCACGCAATCGAAGTTGCAGATAGAGGAAGGAGACGCTCGTGCCTCTCACGCGAGACTCTCAAGCCAAACGGTGCGTTTTGATAAATGAAAGAGAAATAACATAAATAACGGTTTGTCAATTGCTTGGAACTGAAGCAATCATGACAAATACCTATCCCTTGAGTTTTGGCTTGTCCTCAAGCCAAAGCCTGTGTCAGCCATTGTGGAAACTGGCTCTTGATTGTATCAGCCTCCTCCCAAGTAGCATCTTCTGCAGCTGCTCTATCCCATTGGATCAAATACTGCACAGCAGCAGCATTATTGCGATTGACAATCCTCTTTTGGAGCAAGGCAATTGGATGGAGTTTCAAATGGCCCTCAGTTGTTGTCTCAGGCAAGTGATGCATCAGCCTGTTCTTGTGTCCCAACTGCTTCTTCAAAAGAGAAACATGAAAAACAAGATGAATAAGGGAACTAGGAAGTAATCTTAGCTTGTAGGCCACCTTGCCAATCCTTTCCACCACCTGAAATGGGCCATAGAACCTTGGGGATAATTTCAAGTTAGACCTCAAGGCCACTGAATTCTGCCTATAGGGTTGAAGTTTGAGGTACACCCAATCCCCAATTACAAACTCCCTTTCACTCCTATGCTTATCAGCATACATTTTCATCCTGGATTGCGCCTGAGTTAAGTTCTCTTTGAGAATTCTGTTCAATTCTTCCCTTGAGTTTATGAACCCTTCCACTGCAGCTATTGAAGAAGTTATGGGGCCAAAGTTGATCATAGGGGCAGGGAACCCATAAACAGCCTCAAATGGAGACATTTTAATGGCAGATTGATGAGAAGTATTATACCAAAACTCTGCAAAAGATAGCCAGATACTTCACTTCTTTGGAAACATATGAGTCATAGCTCTGAGATAATTCTCTAGGCATTGATTTACTCTCTCAGTTTGCCCATCAGATTGAGGATGGTATGCTGTTGACATTGCCAGTTGGACCTCCAGTTTTTTGAACAGCTCTTTCCAAAAGGTACTCAGAAATAAATGGTCTCTATTAGACACAATTGAAGAGGGTAGGCCATGTAATTTGAATATAGTGTCAAAAAATACCTGAGCCACCTAAGCTGTAGTAAATGGGTGAGTGAGTGGAAGAAAATGGGCATACTTAGTGAATCTGTCCACCACTACCAAGATGGCATTTTTTGTGCCAGAGATTGGGAGCCCTTCAATGAAGTCCATAGAGATATCAGTCCATGGTCTAGCTGGGATGGGGAGAGGATTGAGTAAACCTGCATAAGGTGTGTGTTCAGATTTGCACTTCTGACACACATCACATTCTCTCACAAAGTTAAATATGTCCTTGTTCATATGAGGCCAGAAAAAGTGTTGCTTGACCCTCTTAGTAGTGACACTGATTCCTGAATGACCCCCAATGGGAGATTCATGGAGGCAAGACATAATTTTCATCCTGATACCAGCATCAGACCCCAGATAAACTTTCCCATCATAAAGTATCACACATTGTTTCAGATCATATGAAGGCATTGAGTCTTTTGCTAAAGACAATTCCAACAAGAGCTTTTGAGCCTCCATATCATTATCATAGCTTGAATGCACCTCATTCATCCAAGCTGGTATCACTGTGGAAATAGCCCCAAGCTTAGCATCAGGAATCCTGGATAAGGCATCAGCTGCAACATTCTCCTTTCCCTTTTTGTATTCAATCTCATAATTCAGTCCCATCAACTTAGCAAGCCATTTATGCTGAAAAGATGTTGTTAATTTCTGTTCCAATAAGAATTTGAGGCTCTGATGATCAGTTCTCAATACAACCTTCCCAGAAGCAAAATAGTGTCTCCACTTTTGGATACAAGTCATAACTGCAAATAACTCCTTCTCATAAGTTGACAAAGCAGCATGTCTTTGGCCCAAAGCCTTGCTGAGAAAAGCAATTGGCCTCCCTTCTTGCATTAACACACCCCCTATACCTCTGTCACAGGCATCAGCCTCTATTATAAATGGTTTTGTAAAATCAGGCAGTCTCAATACAGGAGCAGAACTCATAGCCATTTTCAATGCCTCAAAACTTATCTGTGCTTCAGGACCCCATTTAAAGCTATTTTTCTTCAATAAATTTGTCAAAGGTCTAGCAATAATACCATAGCCTTGCACAATTCTTCTGTAATACCCAGTTAACCCCAGAAATCCTCTCAATGCCTTGACTGATTTAGGAATAGGCCACTCCTTCATGGCCTGAACTTTAGCTGGATCTGTTGCCACTCCCTCAGCAGAAATGATGTGGCCCAAATACTCTACTTGCTGTCTCCCAAACTCACACTTAGAAAGTTTTGCATAGAGGTTATGATCCTGCAATCTCTGAAGCACCAGTTTAACATGCACCAGGTGCTCATCCCAGCTTTTTGAGTAAATCAGTATATCATCAAAGAAGACAAGAACAAATTTTCTTAGATAATCATGCAAAATCTGGTTCATGAGGGACTGAAAGGTTGATGGTGCATTAGTTAGCCCAAAGGGCATAACTTTGAATTCATAATGACCCTCATGTGTTCTGAAGGCTGTCTTAGCCTCCTCTCCCTCAGCCAACCTTACTTGGTGGTATCCTGACCTCAAATCAATCTTAGAAAAAAATTTACAACCAGATAACTCATCAAGAAGCTCCTCAATGGTGGGAATTGGAAATTTGTCCTTAATTGTCTGGTCATTCAGTTGCCTAAAATCAACACACATCCTAAAAGACTCATCCTTCTTCTTAACCAATAAGACTGGAAATGAGTATGGGCTTGTACTATGATGTATTACCCCAGCCTACAGCATATCCTGGACTAGCTTTTCAAGGGTGTTCTTCTGTTCATAGGAGTGTTTATAGGGTCTAATAGATGGGGGTTTACTACCAGGGATCAAGGGAATCCCGTGGTCACAAAATCTTCTAGGAGGTAAAGAAGTTGGGGCCTCAAAGACAGTGGAAAATTCCCCAAGTAAAGCTTGCATATCAGGTGGCCAGGTCACAACAACATTTTCCTCAGAAACAACCAAAGTAAATTGAGCCAAAAATAAAGACTCACCGGCTAATAGGTCATGCTGCACTGACTTCAGGCTAGATAATGTGCAGTGATCAGAGGAGGGGGTCTCCATAAGTTTAATCCTCCTTCCATCCACTGTAACAGTGATAGCTCTTGCAAAATAATCCAGCTCAATAGGACTGACAGTTTCCAACCAATCAACTCCAAGGATCATATGAAAACCCCCCAAAGGCATCACCAGAAACTCCCATTCCAGGGCCAATCCATGTAAATCCCAGCATATTTTTGCAGCAGCAGTGCAAGTTTGTATCTGGCCATTCCCCATTTTGACCAACACAGTAGGGCCAACAAATATAGTGAGGCCCAATCTAGAAGCAGTAGACTGATCCAAGAAGGACTTTGTTGCTCCAGTGTCTACCAAGATAGAGACAGTTGAAGGCCCTATAGAGCCTTGCATTCTAATAGATTTAGCTTGGTTGATGTGAACCATATGGCCAAAGGCCTCATGTGACAGAACACATAATTCAGGTTGGAGTAGCTCTTCAATAGCAAGTTCTCCAGGTTCCAATTCTAATAATTCAGGATCATAGCTATTTGTAGTGATCTGATACATCTTGTGTTTGTTGGGGCATACACGATCCTTTGTATATTTGGCAGGGCAAGTATAGCATAGTCCCATTCTCTTCTGTTCATCAAAACATGAGGGCTAACCTTGGTGAAAGGTACTGTGGATGAATTGTGCCTTGGATGTGAAGATTGAATTTGCTGCTGTGCTTGTTGAGGCCTAGGCCTGTAAGTATTTTGTCCATAAGAAAAAGTGCTGGGTTGAGCAGACTTCACCTTGATCCTATGTTCCTCCTTTTGGCTATATTCATAGCCTGTGACAGGGTCTGAGGGTCATACATTAACACTTCCACCTCCAATTTTGGTTTCAAACCAGCTACATAATTTGAAACAAAATAGGCCTCAGAATAGTGAGGATCTCTGCTCAATACCAGGAACCTTAACTCTTCAAACTTATCATCATAATCTCTCAAAGATCCTTCCTGCTTCAGCTTCTTGAATTCACTTTCAACATCAGAGTGCCCCACTTCTTCATATTTCAAAGACAAGTCTTGGCAAAACCTCTCCCATGGAATTATACCTCGACCAAGTGAATACTCAGCATACCAATAATCAGTAGAGCCAGTCATGTGCATAGAGGCCACTCTCACTTTATGTTCTTCAGGAATAGAGCAATATTGGAAGTAGCTATTACATTTTCTAATCCAATGCTTCACCCCCTTCCCATCAAACAAGGGAAAAACAAGGTTTGGGGTTTTGAATGTCAGGTCATTCATTTGATTTTGTGGATGCCCTTGAAAAAGCTGAGGTTGCTACATAATCATCTGATGTTGCTGCATAGTTTGAGCTATACCCTGGGGGTTGAACAACTGAGGGTTTATCATATGGGGGGTTTGCTAATTGAGGATTCTGAGTGGTTTGCACTGGTGTAGCCAAAATCTGAGGGTTTAAAAGCTGGGAATTCATCATTTGGACTGGGTAACCCATACAAGTTTGGGAAATTTTTTTTTGACCCCCTTGGACTGGATTTTGGGTGTTTTGCACAGGTATCCCTTGACTCATCTGGGCTTGAGTAGGGTTTGGTAATGGACTTTGGATGGTGGTCTGTTGGTGGGTGTTTGGTGGGAGTGGTGTAGATGTGGGTGGTAAAGGAACTTGGCCATTTATCTGGTGTTGTGGGTTTGATACCCAGGAAGAAACCTCAGAAACTTGATTCAGCCTGGGTCTCTGTGGGGATTGTGGATCTGGTGGGTGTGGTTGATGAGGTGAGTAAATGAGACACTGAGGAGTTATGGGTACAGATGGGTTGTGTACCTTAGGACCCATGGAAGAAGAGGGATCTCGAGGTTGTTGCATCTGGGTTTTCTCACGCAAAAGCATAGCAAGTTGCTGCTTCATTTCATCCATATATTCCAAGCGTAAATGCAGGGCATCAAGCTCGGCTCTGAGGCTGGAGTTCGCAGCTTGGAGCTCCGGCGAACCTCAGACTCATGCTCCATTTCTGTAGTTACTGTCATCACATGTTGCGGGATAAAGGGCTCTGATACCACTTGTTACAATCAAGTCGCAATTGAAGCTTAATTATAACAAATTAGACCAGGAACCGAAGGGATTTGGTTTGATTCAAGCTAAAAGATACAAATTGTTCTGGAAATGAGAAGAACTGGAAATGTAAACCTAATTAGCCAAAATACAAAAATGAACACCAAATCATAGACAAAGGACTACGGGTAGAGGTCACAGCCTTTTGTATCGTGTCTGCATCCGTCCTTGTCGCTGCAATTGCATGACCACCAGCGTACGTGTGCGTTGCGTGGCACTCACGCAATCGAAGTTGCAGACAGAGGAAGGAGACGCTCGTGCCTCTCACGCGAGACTCTCAAGCCAAACGGTGCGTTTTGATAAATGAAAGAGAAATAACAGAAATAACGGTTTGTCAATTGCTTGGAACTGAAGCAATCATGACATCTTAGTCAAAGTATTCCAAACAAATCAGCTGAATCGGCCCATACCCGCAGACCCGACTTGAAAGGCAAGAAATCGGAGCGCTATATAAAGGGAAGCTACTCTACGCTACCCGGTACGACACAGAATCTCAGTGTGACAAATCCATATCTTCTCTTCTCCATCATTCTCTTCGTCTCCGATACACAAACCCTAACCTCGAAAACCAGAGACATGGCTGGAATTGGACCTCTGAGGCAGGACTGGGAGCCGGTGGTGATCCGCAAGAAGGCCCCGAACGCCGCCGCCAAGAAGGACGAGAAAGCCGTCAACGCCGCTCGCCGCTCCGGCGCCGAGATCGAGACGGTCAAAAAATGTTTGTTCCTTGTTTTTTGTGAAATTTATAATCGATTGTTATCCGTACGTGCTTAATGTATTTGAAATTTTTTAGATTTGTTGATAATCGATTCGAAATTATATGATCCTCTTTATAAAACCCTAGTTCTGAAGGTGGGTTTTTGTTTGTTTGTGTTTTGTGCAGCTACTGCTGGGACGAATAAAGCTGCTTCCAGCAGCACTTCTCTGAATACAAGGAAGCTCGATGATGAGACTGAGAATCTTGCTCGTGGGTACCTCTAATTCATCGTATTTGATTATCATATTTTAGCATTTCTTACTTCTATAGATATTATTGTCTGTGAAACAGTAGTTACATATGCTATTGTTCGTGTTTGTTGACATCTCCTTAGTAATCATTCATCGTTGGAAATTGCTTTTGGTTGATACTCTGAGTCTAGTATATCCCGTTTAATAAAACTATGGAGACTTTTTGAGAATATTGATTGCTGTTTGTTTCAATTGTTTGACTTTGTTTTTCTAAAGTTGGTTTAATAGTTAGCTCACGTTCCTTGATCAAAATTATCGATCCAGTGGGCTTCTTTATCTGGCTCATACACTGTGTTAGTTGATGTGCTTGTGACATTAATCATTTTTCCTTAATGCGTGAAATTTTATGTGCTTCAGCTTACCTGTGATATCAATTAGTCTCCTATGTTGACTTGTTCAATCACAGAGAACTTGCTTTATTTGATAATTTCTTTTGGTTTGATGAGACTATTAACGGTTCCTAATGACTATCACATTTCGTGTTATTCCCACTTCAAACTCTCTGCCCTGTTTGTTGTCCACCTTCATCCTGAAATATATGTCTCTTGCCCAAACCAAAACAGATTTCCCATTTCCTTTTTGGTTTAACGAGTAACGGGCTTCCAATAATATCATACCATATCAGTTATAACATATTGAGTAGTGAGCACATGGATGTAAGGGGTACTCTAGAAATTGAATGGTTATTCTTGCAAGTAGTCAAACAGGTGACTTATTTTTTGATGGATGGAGTATATTACTGCAGCTTATTTTATCACGTGTGTAGCTATGATATATTACTTGACCAAAATGTAGTATCAGTTTTTTATATTTTTTTCCCCTTCAACTGGTTTCCGATTGTACTTATGTTCGTTATGTGGGTTTAGATGAACGCGTTCCAACTGAGCTGAAGAAAGCTATAATGCAAGCTCGAATGGACAAGAAGCTTACTCAGTCTCAGCTAGCTCAAGTATTAATCAACTCCTTGAAACACTTTCATCTATGTATTTCTTCATTCCTATCCAGACCCATTTCGACTTCATGTGCTAATCTCTCAATTATATTTGTAGATTATCAATGAGAAGCCCCAAGTGATCCAAGAGTACGAATCTGGGAAAGCTATACCAAATCAACAGATCATTACCAAGTTGGAGAGAGCGCTTGGAGCCAAGTTGCGTGGAAAGAAATAAGTAAAGCTGGAAAACAGCAAATGCTTTGGTGTTTTAATGGTTGGAACCACTAGTTAAGGTATATTTTTCTTTTAACCATCAAGAGTTGTCATGTGCAGAAACCTCTTGTGTGTGCTTGTAATGAATCCCTTTGAGTTACTACTCCCCGTACCTTTGACCTATCTCATCTTCAATAAAATAAAACTTTAACCATAAGTTGGTGTACTTTCTCTTTTCTTCAACGTGTTTCTCCTCAGCATGAATTTGCAATGTTTATGAACTAGCGTTTGTTACAACTTGCATATGTACTTGTATGATCGGGTTATCGGTATCGCATCTGATTTATCTTCTTGTACTGTTCCATCCTTGTTGCCTCAATGTTTCAGTCAAATTCAATTATTTGTTTACAGGACCACGTGATTATGCATTCAATTATTTGATTTGTTGCCTACTAAGATGAAAATTGTGCCAAAGCTTGTTTGTCCAACTAGTCCGGTGCTTGAACTTAGGTCTTCTTGACACATGAGAGCTTGGTAGGCACAAGAATTTGGAGTTCTCTTCTGTATAAGAGAGATAATGCTTTTACATCAATGTTCATAAGTTTTGAAGAATAAAAAAAATGTTTGGTCCTCTTGTTTTTACATAAGCTATGTCCTGAAACCACTGTTCTGGTTACATTTGATTTAGTCAATAAAGATGAAAATCGCATGTTGTTGTCAGGGGGACAAAGGTTCTAAGATGTACACAATTTAGGTTTATTTAGCTTATGCATCCATAGAGTACAGGCAATATTCAAAGTTTCGAAACAAACACGTGCTTTCTAAATCACACACTTAATATTTGTTGCACTTAACACTCATCCCTGGCTAGTGCAGGGGCAACGTTATTTTTATCGAAATATAGGTAAATTTAGATATTATTTATTTAATTGGCATTGCATCCTGAACTCGTTGTCCTGTCGATGCTTCACGGGTCTACCTTCACAGATCGAGTCCAGTCCTGAAAATTGGATAATAAGTTGGTGTCTTTAGTTTTTAAGTTCAATATAAAACATGTATAGCATGTGAAGTCATGACTCGATTTCCATACTTGAATTGCTACTTCTCCGTATCCGTAAAAGCTAGATCAAGTTCATGCGGCTCTTATCAGTTACAGTTGTGCCCACCAAGTATGGGCCAAAAATAACCTTCTGATATTAATGCTCGAAGATAATATCTATGGACCACTCTCTTGCTTTTGATCTTCTTTGTATCGATCAAAATATTGAGCCATCTATTTCATGTGTTCATACTCATGTATGTTGGAGGTTTTAAAGCCATTTCAGCTTTGTCTATACTGGGCGAATTGGGTTCGGTGCAAATTATCTGATTTTTCCTGTGGTTCGTGACATGTGAAATTCATCTGTATTTTATACGATTTTAATGTAAGATTGTGAAGTTACGTTTCAAGCCTGTATTACTCTATCACTATTAACATATCTAAACATAATCTTCAACTGAATCTAACTTTGGGGGTTTAGTCTGGACAAAAACGTGAAGGTTGGACGATTTGGTAAGCGAAAACGACGAGAGGTTTTTGTTTGGTCGAAAACGTGAAGGTTAGGCAATTTTTTTAAGTGAAATGGACGAGAACAGTAACTAGGTATGGTCCAAACGTAATCTTCAACTGAATTTAACTTGAGAATAGTATGGATGAAAACGTAAAGGTTGGACGACTTGGTAGGCGAAAATGGTGAAAGGTTTCCATTTGAACGAAAACGTAAAGGTTAGGCAATTTGTTAGGTGAAACGGACGAGAACAGAAACCGAACGACGGTTTCATTGCGTGGGAAAACTTCCCTAAAACTGGTTTAATATCATGTTCCTTTCTTTGCTCCCAATAACCTAATGATCTCAAAGATTTAGGGAAAACATATTTTTAACAAAAGAAAAAAACAAATTTATTAAGGTAGCTTTTTTTAATTGGGTAGTTTTAAATCTTACAATTGTTCTGTTACATATTATCTAGTTTAATCTAATGTGTTAAAATTAAAATAATTACTCATATCTTTAGAAATGAGTACGGCACACTAGACTCACACTAGACTCTAATCTCATGCAAGCAATGTAACTAATTAAACCCTATACACTTCTGTTTAATCAGCAAGTAATTACTTGGATCATTAAACAAGTTTCTACTATATTATACTCTAATCCTAAGTTCCTAAACAACAATTTGAGGTGCTACCAAGTTTAGTACACACAAATGTCATTATCCAATTCAATAAATGCTTGACTAATTATTCTAAATGAGTCTTCATATTGACATGAAGACACATAAATATTGTTCATGTCACACTCATGCATATACTAAGATTTTCCAATTTCATAATTATTGCAACCTAAGTTATGAATAGAATCCCTATTCCCCGCGCCGTCCATGTGATGTCCGCAAGACAGGGTCAACGCGGGGACGGGGCAGGGACGGGGTCTGGGGCCGTCTCAACCCGCCTCATTGTCATCCCCAACTAAGATCATATAAGCTAATGACCTGAATGTAACTTCACACGCAAGTTAACTAGTAGTACCTGCCAAGCTTCCCCAACGGTCAGATTTCCGGGACAGGGACGTCCTCATCGTCAGGCGGAGCCAGAGCCCAATCTCCATCTCCGTCCCTGACCATCCCCTTGTTCTTCTCCACCCACCACGAACCAGGAACCAGAAGCTCGTCCTTCAAGAAATCACAAGACTTGTTCACCAGAGCCACGCTCCTCTCCACCCTCAGCTCGAACTATCCTCCGTCTCCGCCCCACCCAGCCACCACGTGCAGCATCGCCTCCAGGTTGTGCCAGTCGCTCGGGTGCTTCGACCTCTCCAGGCTCGGCGATCTCCGAGTGTCGATCACCAACTCGGTCCCCGAATCGGTGTACCCCATGATCCGACTCGGGTAATGCGGGATCAGATCGATCGTGTTCTTGATGTGGAGGATGTTCAGATTTGGGAATTTTTCGAGCTTGTCGTTGAATGCTCTGTTCCCGACTTGTGGGCACCCGAAGACGATCGCCGTCACCGGAATGTCGGCGACGCCGTTCTCGGCGAGATCGAAGGCGGCGAGGAGCGACAGGCTGGCGCCGAGGCTGTGGCCGGTGAGCGTCAGGGTGAGGTTCTCGTTGCTGTAGCGTTCTATGAGGTTGTTGATCTGGTTCCGGATCTGTGTCCTCATGCTCGATTTCGTGAACTACGACTCATGCTCGATTTCGTGAACTCCGACGACGGGTCGTAGGAGGTGTAGATCAGAGCCAACCCTTCATCCCTTTCGGGTTTTCGTCACGATTTTCCGGTGATCGGAGTAATGGGTCGGCGGATTCGAGCTCGGCGCCGAGGACGTCGATCCACTCGTAGTTCCTGGTGGTGCCGCGGAGGGCGACGTAGATCTCGCGGCGGCCGGTGGACCTGCTCCGGTCGTCGGAGGTGACGGCGATGTAGCCGAACCAGTTGGACTCGCGGTCCAAGGACTCGCGGGACTGGGAGCGCATCAGGAAGGCCTCCGGGACGCTGACGAGCGCCGTCGCGTAGACGAAGGAGGCGATTTTGTAGTCGGCGGCGTTCTGGAGCATGACTTTGCGGAAGAGCGAGGCCTTGCCGTAGCGGCTGGCGCCGCAGTACTTGGAGGTCCGGTCGTCGTTGAAGGCGTCGTAGGTGGCTTGGCAGAGGTCGCCGCAGCGGAGGATGAGTTCCCGGAGGCTCTGGTGGAGAGGGTCGAGGAGGCCGGACCAGTTGTCGCTTCCGAGGAGCTCCGGCCAGGTTGGGTCGGGTTGGGCTGAGCTCGCCATGGGAGAGATTGAGAAACAGAGTGACGGTTGAAGAAACAGAGTATGGAGGATAGGCTATGGAGTGGTCTTGATCTTTATTTATAGGTGAAAATGGAGGGAGAGTGAGAAATTACTGAAATGTCCTTTGATCTGGATATGGGCTCTTGGGTGTTTCTTTTGTTGGGCCTTTATTGGGCCTCAGCTCACGTACATTGGGCCTTATGATATTTTTTTAGCGAATGATGCAATTCTATAAATTATATATCAGAACGTCGATGTGCGTCAGGAAACATGCTCTGTGGCCACTAAGGTCAGACAAAGAACAATGGCTCACTGATCTTTTTTTCACTAGAACCGTCACAGACGGTGTTTGAATGTAATATAGGCAATAATAGAATACGTGGGGTGAGAAGGTGGTACTGGAATTCCTGCTCCGAAAACTGGCCAAGGACTTTAATAGTAGTGATAGGAGGCAATACATGAAACGGACTCCCTCCCTAGAATAATCTCTGATTCTCTGTTCCTTAGGGATTGATCCTGCAAAGAAAAACTCAAATAAAGTAAATGAGACCCTCTCGATCAGCCATCTTCATAATCGTGAAGGGGGTCGAGGCGGTTGCGGCGGTGGAGGCCAAGGAGAAGGACGCATTGGCTGCGACTATGACTTCAGGAACGTCTCTAGAGATGGCGACAGCCTAAAAAACGACGACGACATCAAAGAAGACGACGACTTCAACCATAAGGTCTCTAAGGCCTTATGATGAGCTCATAGTATATGAGTGAGATAGTTACATTTATTTCTAATTTGTAATTATCTCTTTTGATAATTGCAAAAACGTATTAATTTATTTTCGGAATTTTGTATGAAATTAAATATTTTATCACTAAAATTCACATTTTTTTTAAATAAGGTAAAAACAAATAAAAACTAAGTTTTTATATTTCTTAAATTTTTTCTTATTTGTATGGTAGAAGAAGCAAAAAATTTAGGAGGTAGAACAATTTAGATTTTTTTTTGGTTTTTAGTAATTATTTTAAATTTTAAGGGTAAAAGTATAATTTAAAAAGAAATTATGTAAAATTTATTCAAAAAAGCATAATTTTTTTTTATTGTAGTTTGTTTTAAAAACTGTAAATTATAAGTCCAATATCTCATAACACATTTTTTTTTACCAGTATGTATAAATTGTGAAGGGAATGAATATGCAGGTGAAAAGTATTTTAAGACAATGTCTGTCCTTTTTCTCAGACAATTATTAATTATATTGCTGACACTTATTTTTTGTCCGTTAGCAACTGTCAAAGGTACCCCACCTTCTAGAATTGTTTGCATTTAGGACCTTCATGTTTCGTGATTTCCAATATCCTCCCAAACATCATTGTTATTCATGTTTGACCCATAATTTCTCTTAATCAGTTGTTTATTTATTTATTTTTTAAGGATAATCGTCAAACACTTGTGATGAAGTTAAACAAGTTTTGTAATATTGTTGGTGGATTTTTCTCAAATGATATCTCTTAACTATTTTTTGTTTGCAAGTCTATTAACGTTTTTTGTAGTGTAAAAAATAAAAAATAACAAGGAATATTTTCAATATAATACCCTACTGATTCCGTGTATTTTGAGGTATCTTACTCCCCATCTCCGATGCTTAAGTTTGTAGATATTTTCGTTGGCCTTGAATTTTTTCTGATTGGTTTTTAGAGGTTTCCTTCTATTTCGATGGGAAGGATTTGTCGGTTTGTAGGTGTTGGTCGTCGGTGAATTGTTTGGGCTTATATATCATGTGTTGGATTCCGTCAGTTTCGATTGAAGGCTTAATGTGTTCTGGTGGGTTTGTCCACTGGACTTGTCTCTGTCGTTTGCGGTATTGACCGCCGTTGGTTAGTGATCGTCACATGCTTTTTGGCAGGATGATGGTACTAATGAGAAAAGTGCTCTACAATTTCAGGCTCATATTTGGGTTGTACGTTATTGTGCTTCACGGTTGGGAAAATTCAAGTTTTTCACCTCTGTTTGACTTGGCTTTGTTTTGTGCATAAAGTGTGTAATATTCTATCCTTAGACCTTTTATCTGTTTTTCCTCCCCTTGTTGGAATAATGTTGAGGCTGCATACTCATGGCAGTGATCAAGTTTATACTCATTATGTTTGCTTCAAGTCTATAAAATATGGGTATAAGATTGTTAGACCCGTCCTGCTTTGATCGTATGTTTAGTTTGAAGGGTTTTCCCTTGTCTTTATCTTTTACTTCAAAAAGTTGGACCTTATAATATTTAGAGAATGTTATAAAAGTAAGAACGATACTTGTGAATGGATTAACAAAAACTAGAGAGAACAAGAGAATATGGAGATAGTAGAGAATCGAATATTATTGATTACTTCATCCTTTACAATGACCTCTATTTATATGCTCATAATCATAGAGACATAACCTTAATGAACTACATAAATAATGGAATTCAAAATACAAAAGTCTTCTAACTCCCACAAAAGTCTTGTAACCCCTATCTAGAATATTCCATGTGGTCATCCAATCAAATATTCATAACACTCCCCCTTTGGATGACATGTACAAATATTAGTATGCCTCGTTAAAACCTTTCTAGGAAAAACCCTAGAAGGAAAAAGAGTATATAATTTGTACAATACGTATATAAGTTACCTCATTAAAAACCTTATTAGGAAAACTCATTGGGATAAAACCTAAAGCAAGGGAAAAAGAGTGTAACACGTATTTCTCCCCATGATTACAACATCTCCTCATAAATCAATGAGTTTTCTCATTCTAATCTTAGCAAGTTGTAGGAAGTGCTTTAGTGAACAAATCTGCAAGATTGTCACAAGAACGAATTTGATAAACATCGATATCTCCCTTTTAATGAAGTTCATGAGTAAACAAGAACTTAGGAGAAATGTGTTTCGTTCTATCTCCTTTCATGTAGCCTCCTTTGATCTAAGCTATACAAGTTGTATTATCTTCGTATAAGACAATTGGACTTACTTTATTTATTGAAAGATCACATGATTCTCGGATATGATGGATCAAAGACCTTAGCCATATACATTCACGACTTGCTTCATAAAGAGCTATCAACTCAGCGTGATTGGAAGAAGTGGTTGTAAGGGTCTGTTTTATTGAGCGCCAAGATATAGCGGTGTCACCATATGTAAATACATGCCAAGTTTTTGACCACGCTTTGTGGGGATCAGATAAATATATGGCATCAACCATATCCAATCAATTCAGATTTCGAGTCTTTTGAATAAAATAACCCCATATCTAATGTTCCTCGAAGATATCTTTAAAATTTGTTTAACGCCAGTCCAATGTCTTCGAGTCGGAGAAGAAATAAATCTTGCTAGAAAATTAACAGAAAATAGTATATCCCGACGAGAACAATTAGCAAGATACATTAACGCCTCAATGTCACTAAGATATAGTACTTCGGGACCAAGATATGGTACTTCTGGACCAAAATATGGTACTTCGGGACCAAGGAGATCCTCTTCTTCTTCTCGGGGGCGGAATAAATCCTTTTCACATCAAGTTATCGAACAACCAAGGGGGAACTCAAATGATGTGAATTATCCATATTGAATAGTTTAAGGATCTTCTCAATATATGATGACTGGTGAACAAAAATCTCCTTCGACAAATGTTTAATCTGAAGGCCAAGACAAAATTTTGGTTTTCCCAAGTCTTTCATCTCAAATTCACTTTTTAAGTGTTTCATCATCTATACAAGTTTATCATGTATTCCAATGATGTTAAAATCATCAACATAAACCGCGACGATGGAAAATCCGGTTTTCATCCGTTTAATAAAAACACATGGACATATTTTATTGTTGATGTATCCTTCTTTCAAAAGGTATTCACTAAGACGACTATACCACATTCGACCAGATTGTTTTAGCCCTTACAAAGATCTTTGGAGCTTTATTGAGTACATTTCTTGAGGTTTTGAGATGCATGCTTCAGGCACTTGTAATCATTCAAGGACTTTTATGTAAATGTCATTATCAAGTGACTCATACTCAGTAAGTAAGATAAATTAAATAAATAAAACAAAATAATAAATAAATAAAAAAAAAAGTAAAATCTGAGTGTGATTGCATCCATAACCAGTGAATATGTCTCTTGATAATCAATCCATGGTCGTTGTGAAAATCCTTGTGCAACGAGTCGAGCGTTGTATCTTACGACCTCGTTTTTATCATTTCTTTTGCGCACAAATACCCATTTATATCCTACGGCTTTGACATCTTCAGGTGTCTGGACTACAGGTCCGAATACTTGGCGTTTATTGAGTGACTTCAATTATGTCTAAGTGACATTTTTCCATTTCGGCCAATCATTTCTTCGTCGGTATTCACTGACCGATCTTGGTTCATGATCCTCGTTTTCTTTTGAAATATCTAATGCAAATGCATGTGCAAATATATCATCCACAATAACTTATTTTCTATTCCATCTTTCACCTTAAGTGACATAGTTAATCGAGATCTCTTTATTGTCATCTTTTCCAGGTGTTTAATCATCTTTTGAAGACGTCTCTTCATTTATCACATTTTCTTGTTCTTCGGGAATTGTGATATCATTTGATGTACCAACTTGCTGAACATGTTCCTTTCCTTTTCTTGGGTTTTTATAATTGGATCCAATAGGTCTGTCACGCTTCTTGCGTGCTTTAGACTCATTTGCTAGCGCTAGCATATTTCCCATTTCTTCATCAGGAAGAGTAATTCTACAAGGAACATTAACAACTGGTATATGTGATTTTATCATAGTCTTAACATCCGTAAATGCATCAGGCAATGTATTTTCAACCTTTTGTAAGTGGATACTTTTCTGAACTTCTAGTTCATATTGATTCGTACGAGGATCAAAATGAGACAATGTCAATGCATTCCATGAACTTTCTCGTCTTTCTTTTTCAGACGTTTCTTTATCTCCCCCTAATGCAGGGAAATTGTCTCATCAAATTGATAGTCGGCAAATCGTGCCGTAAACATATCACATGTCATGAATTCCAATATATCTATGTGAATTCTTTCTAAAAATGTTGGACATTCAGTCTCAACTTTCATTGGAGATGGTCTTGTAATAAGTTTTTCTTAAAAACAAGCAACACATGGGTAATCTTTTGACAAAATGGACAATTTTACTCTTCAGGGTATGTCCATGTGAACTTTCTATGTTTCTTCGCATCATTGTGGAACCCAGATGGCCTACATGATCATGCCATATCATAAAATTTGATGGGTCAATTGGCTTTTGGTTAATCACGTACCATATTGGATTCAATTGGTATAATGAAATATAATATGATCCAAAAATATATGAAGGGGGGTTTTCCACGATTTCTTTTCTCCCCGAGACCATAGACGTGATGTATAAACATTCAACATCATTTTCATTTGTTGTCTCAATGTGATAACCATTTCGGCGAATATCTAATCTGGTTGAGAACATTTCATCATTGATAATAAATTGTTTAGCATTTATTAACTTTACATTGTCTCTTCTGGAGCCTTCAATAATATCCGATGCACCAGATATTTCCCGTTGCTTTTAACATAGTTAGGGACACTTTTGTCAATAGTTTGTCACAAGACAAATAAAATTATAAACAAGACACTCCAAATATTTCATTTTTGCAATAATAAGGTAGCTCTTCCGGAGCCCTCTATTCTTTTTGCAGCACCCATATGCCTTGATGTTGTAGCACTATCAACAACACACATATCTTTATTATCTCTGTAATTAGATAAACACTTCTGGGATCCATATCCTTTAATTTGAGAAAATTAATGCATTGGTTTACATATTACAAAAGGATAT